>CM018042.1:9639036-10839036 GCA_008638375.1 Nyssa sinensis | reverse complement strand
AGAAAAGAGACGCTGTGAAAACTAAGGTTTAGGCTTACCATGATCAACTGGCAAAAGTTTACAATCATAAAGTGGTGCCCAGAGAATTTGAGAAAGGAGACCTTGTATTGAAAACAGTGGCAGAGGTCATGTGTGGTCTGAGCACACCAAAGTTTGTACCCAAGTGGGAGGGCTCATTTGTGATTAAGAAGGCTAATGAGTCTGGTTACTACAAGTTGGTAGATATAGGAGATGCTGATAGTACGCTGAGCCTTGTAAATGTCAAGTGGCTAAAAAAAATACTATCCTTGAAATGTAAATAAAGAGAAGTTTGAAGTTGCAATGAGAGATTTCGATGTTTCTTTTTTAATCGCTCATGCAAATCAGTTGTTGTCCTCGATAATGCATACAAATTAGTTGGCATCTTTGATGAAGTTTATATATGATAAAACCATTAATTTATACGGAACAATTGGCATATTCAATAAAATTAATCAAAGCAATGAACAAATTAGCCAAACACTGACGACCGATAAGCATGAAGCAAAGCCAAAACATAATTTCATTAATCATTAAAGATTTTACAAGAAGATTGTATGAATGAATGGGTATGAATGAATGATAACCCATATATTTATCAAAATACAATAAAAGGTGTCCGAAAACAAAAAGAAAAAAAAATCATTGATCAAAATAAACCTTCAAGTATCACTCTCTGAATCTATTCCCTTTGAGGTAGTCATCAAATTATTAAGCTCCTCTATTGCATTATCTTTCTTCACTTCAGCCTTGCAAGGGCAACTTTGCTGGTGTTCAGCTCTCGACCCAAATCATCAAACTGGGTCTGTTTTGCCTGTACCTTGGCTGGAAGTCTCTCATAATCAGCAATGACCGCCTTAACATGGCCATCAATGATTGGCGTAAAAAATTTTGTGGAACAAGCCTTGAAGTGTTTCTCCAGCCAATCAATGTTTATTTCAACTATTCAGAAGTCCTTAAAGACTTTCATAAACTCATTAATGGTACTTAGGTCAAGGTCACACATTCGGATGTTCTTGTAACTTCTTCTATACCCAAAAATTGTGTCAAGGTACAATAACTGAAGGACCGGGGTAGCAACACTAAAATTTTTGAAAGTTTCTGGGTGTGGCCCTGTCTATAGCCTTTAAAAGGGGGACATTCTGACTACAGACAAAGAAACCCTTCCACAATGTAGTCTCGTCTGAAGGTGGAGAAGCAGGAGGAGATCGAACTGCGAGTATAGCATCTTGCACTTTGGATCCTTTAACACCAATAATCGTGCAGTCCTCATCACCTTTAGAACCCATTTGGTTAGTTGTCAAAGGGATATGACTTGAGTTCCCAACCTCAAAAGAGGAGGATGCTGATGCCTCGAGAACTTGAGGAAGTACGCCTATTTTCTTCACTGTGTCTAGATCCTCGACATTCTCTTTCACCTCCTCTTCTTCCTTCTCCTCGCTTTCTTTCTCTTTTCTTTCTTTCCCCTCACTTTCTTTTTGTTCTCTTTCCTTCTCGATCTGCTCCCCCTCGCTATCTTTTTCTTCGATCTCCTCCCCACAATTTTCTTTACCTCAGTTATCTCCTTCTTGACTTCGTGACTGCCTGTGGCTCGGTTCAGTATTTCTCTCGGAATGTGCCACCTCAGTCACCAAATCATCACCTTTATCAGCCAAAGTTGTGCCTACCTTCTCCGAAGAAGTGGACTCATAACCAGTCGAAATTAAGAGGAGACCATCTTGGACAAGTTTGGGAGATTCCACAATCGGGAAGAGAATCACCATTCACAACTTGATCTGTCAAAAAAAAGGGGGGAGGGGGGGAGGTTACTTATTCAATCCAGCTGGCTAAGTAGAAAGAAAAGAAGAAAGGAAATCACTTCTACCAACAAAAGGTTTTCCCGAATCCCTTACTTCCACCTCGTCATCCTTTGAGCAGCTAGACGAACTTGTATCATTAAGATTGAGGTCATGCATAATGAGGGATGGTTTGAACAAGCTTTGAATGATTTGCACTATGGTCCTATTTTTACTATATTTCTGTTTTGGCTCGAAACTAATTGCAATTTAGTCCTTTGGTCTTAGGATGTTGGCATTTAGCCTCTATAAACTGAGGTCTTTTCTACTTAGGGGGGGTCAACACTCTTATTTTAATACCTAGCCAATTTCCAAAGGCAACACAATGCTATGCAAATTATGGTTACAAAAGGTATAAACATGAGTTACACCAATAAAACTCATGCTAAGCATAGCAATTCATGTAAATGGTACCATTAATGAACTCCAGGGCATCACAATTAAACACAAAAGATAGCATCTCTCTCTCTCTCCAAGTAAAAGGATGATGAATAAAGGGATATCATTTAAATGCATAAAAACATCCTGATCAATTTTCTTTGGACCAAAAATGGTTTTTAATTTGATTTGGGCTGATAGCCATTATTTTTGGCTACCACAGCTGTCATATTTGCTTAGCCAATCAATGGACATGAAATTATTTATGTTGCTTGATATTTTTTCGATTACATCAGATTTTGAATTTGAGAAAATATTTTAAGCAATGTGAAAGTTTAGCGACTAATCTGAGCTAGAGATTCTTGATTTTTCCTTATTTCATCTCCCTAATTATAATGATTTAACATGTGAAAATGAACAGCTTAATGCATTTTTTCTTCCTTTTCTATTAGACAGGTTCCGAGTCTTGAGATGAAATTTTTTGGAATATTTGTACTTGTTTCATATTGCTTACAGGCAGGCCTCTTTGTTCTGCAGGATTCCCGTCGGCGATTTGACAAAACTATACATGCTTATGATCAGGTATTGGAGATCCCACAGAAAAATTTCACGACCTGTATAGATTAAATTATTAAGAAGGTGCGGTCAGATACAAGACAATGGTTATGACTGAAGAAGTTACTTATTTTTTTATTTCTTTATTTAGTTTTCTGGAACATTTGCTAATTTCTTTGGAAGTAGTTGAGTAGAGGGCCTTCTGTCTAGACATTGATAGGACTCAATTCAGTCCACAATCCTTATGGTAACATGTCACTTTACAGGGTGGATTGAATCTTAAAACTAACGTTGTCACTTTTGCATCCAGCAATGTAGAAAATTTTCTTTTGATAAGTAATAAACTGTAATAAAAAGTGCCCAAGGGGGGAAAACCCATACATACACGGGAAGGCTTATGAGACTAAAGCCTTAAAAGTCCCCAAAAAATTAACTAACCTATGGGCATCTAACAGCATGATTTTTTCAGCCCAAAAAAACAGGGTACATAAAAACCTATCTTTAATACAATAGCAAGACTCCTCATTTCCTTCAAAAACTCTATGGTTCCGCTCCTTCCAAATTCACCAAATTAAGCAAAGGGGAACCATATTCCAGACCTGGCGGTGGCTCTTAGACGTGCGCTGGACCCTCCAACTCAGAAACATATCTCTAACTTTTGCCAGCATAACCCACTGCACACCAAATATGGAAAGAGCTAAGTTCCACAAATCCCATGCCACAGGGCAGTGGATAAGAAGGTGACCAGCAGATTCTCCATTCTCTTTGCACATATCACAGTGAGAAGCTAGCTTGAATCCTCTTCTTTTATTACTATTAAGATAGCTGTTTCATAACTAAGAAAAATATATAAATGGTCAAAAAATGCATGAAATATATATAGACCCTCTTCAAAAGAATTTCAACAAAGAAAGAGTAGGGAGTGATTGCCTAAGTGAGAGGGTAATCCTTCGAGCTTAACAGATTAGGAGGGATTGACAGCGGTGGCATTTTCTATGTGATGTAAAGGGGTAGAGGAGTGGTGTGACTAGTGGATGTTTGAGAGAATGATTTTGTCTTGAACTGCAGAGCTTTGATGGATTCTTCTTGGTGCCTTGCCTCCAATCGAAGATTATACTCTACAAACACAAGTGCATTTAATCTATGTTGCTCTAATCGATTCCTCCTCTTAGAATGCACCTATTTTAAAGACTTGAAATTAAAACTAAAAATAAAATAATAAACTAAACTATTAAAGTTGTATAATCTGTAATGTACAACTCATGAGTGATATACATGATCAAATGTACTCCAATTTCTCTCACATCCCATAGACTACAAGTCAAGCTAAGGATGCAAATGGCAAGTTGTTGCATTACAAGGGTGTGAAAATGATTCCTACCACAAGGCTATCAAAATTACAATTACTATATTCAGTAACTAAAATTATTGTGTTTTCTTATAATCAAGTTAATGTTTTATCCGTTTACCTAGTTGTTTTTATTCCTCATTTGAATTGGAAGAGTATAAACTATCCAAACATGATACTTCATGTGTATTAGTGTGGCTAACATCATCCGTTTGTTGTCACAAGGTTTGTTGAAAGCTTAAAATGTAATGCCCCCAGTCCCACTGACCCAACAACCTAAAAAAGCCCACAACATTATGGTTCAAAAGCTTAAGCCCCAAGTTGTTAGTTGCAAGCTTGTGGTATCTTATATACCAATTAAACTACTCCCACCTAACTGATATGTGACAGGAATATCACATTCTCCTCACCTTAGGACCACATATCCTCGTGCGATGGATTTGGATCCTTCTGAGCTGCCCATTAAGCGGACACTTTAGGGGCCTCTGGCCTCTAGAACTTGGCTTTGATACCAATTGTAATGCCCCCAAGCCTACTGTCCTACCAATCTGAAAAAGTCTACAACATTATGGCTCAAACACTTAAGTCCTAGTTGTTAGTAGCAAACTTGTGGTGTCTTATATATCAATCAAACTACTCCCACCCAACCGATGTGTGACAGGAGTATCACATTCTCCTCACCTTAGGACCACACGTCCTTATGGGGTGGATCTAGATCCAAGGGGAGAATGTAATACCCCATCCTAATCATATTGATGACTTGCATTAGTTAAAAGGATTTTGATGACATTAGTATATGAATATGCTTAGCTATTGAATTGGTAATGGTAATTCTAAAATAGATGGTTAAATAATGACAAAGCCCTAATTAGCGTTTATTATCAATTAGCAAATTGAAATATTAACCTTAAGGAAGGAATAAGTGCACAAGTGCACCTAATTAAGGACTAAGGCTACGTTTGGTACGCAGGAATGGAATAGAACAGGAATGGAATAACATCAGGAATGAAATAGAGTAGGAATGGAATGGGAATAATTATTCCATTCTTTTGTTTGGCTAAATACCTAGTAATGGAATGATAATTTCATTCCAGTGTTTGATCTGAACCATTAAATTGTTGGAATGGAATGAGAATAATTAATAATTATATTACTGAATAATTAATATTTTTTAAAAATATATCTTTTATAATATTAATTATTAAAAAATTAAAATAATTATACATATATTTATATATATCCTATTTATAATATTTTTGGCAAATATATTTGTAATTTTATTTAAATTAGAGTTAAATATATTGTAATTCATCTACATGTATAAAATATTTTTTTATTAATAAAAGAATAAGAAAATTTATAATTATTAATTATAATAATTAATAAATTTTTCATCTACTAAGATTATTAATTATAAGAAAGTTGACTGTACTTGTAGTCGTGGGCTGTAGAGATGGATGGCCATTCCGTTAGGAAAGGAATGCCCATTCCTTAGGTTTTGTCAAGGAATGGTCATTCCTGTGCTAAGTGGAATGGCCATTCCGAACGGAATGGGCATTCCAACATGTTTAAGCATACCAAACGTGGGAATGGAATGGGGATAGGAATGCTCATTCCATTCCTACCTCCATTCCTGCGTACCAAACGGGACCTAAGTTCCCAAATTCAAATTACATGATGATAATGTATGGTGTGAATGGACATGACATCATGGTGTGATGACATAATAGAGAATGCACATGAAAAGATGGGTACATGCATACAAGATGATATATATACATGATATATATATATATATATATATATATCAAATAATGATGAGAACAATCCCATCAAATCCCATTGAGGTCTCAAGGAGATTATCTTCAAGATAATCTGATTTTCCAGCATTATTAGGTGTCAATGCATGACAGAAATGAGGGAGATCTCAATGGACACTTGGCCAAAGAGGTTTATCACAAAACCTACTATATAAGCTCAACTCCCTCACCATTTCTTGTTTCTGGACAATACAACCATAGAGAGTGATATTCGTGGGTCTTAGAGAGAGAAAGGGTGGGGATTCTAGGGAGAGAAAGTGAAGAGAGTGAAAGAGAAGAACTTCAAAGTTAAAGCTTCAAACTGGTTAGAACTCTTTCCCTTCAATCTCATTTAGTTTTTGTGTTGTTGAAGTTGAGTTAACATAGAAATTGGGTCTGAAGGACCCCAAAATACATGCATGCACAGTAGGTTGCCATTAATGGAGCTCAAACAATTGGGTTTTAGTTGACCTAAATAGAATGAATTTTTATGATCGGGGCCTTGAAATTTAATGAACAAGGATCATAATGCAAGAAGAACCATCGGTTTTGGCTAAAAAATGATGGCTGTATAAGCAGTTGTTTAGGATGATAATCAATCAACCTTAAAAACGAACAAAACTAAGGTTTTAATGACCATGGGCTTGTAGCCCTTTGAAAATGGAACACAATGGCTCAAGAACGAGCCATTTGGTTGAGAAACTAGACAAAAATAAAAATTTACAAGGGTTGATTGGAAAATCGCTTTTCACTGATTTCAGCCTATTCTATGAGTTTTGATGGACCAAATTGGTTCCAAATAACTCCAAAAATAGCCTAAAAATCGAGTTTGAAAAGTCATTTTTTTCCAAAAACCGGTGATCGTCATCAATGACGATTACTGGTGTGTCGTCGGAGAAGAAGACCCTATTCGGGTCCGTCAACATGTCGGGTCAGACCCAATCCGAGCACTATTTAGGTTGCCCGAGAACGACACCGTTTCATGTTTGAATTTAAAACCCTAATGCCTTGTTTGGCAACAGGGTTACTAAATCTGAAAAATTAGGATAAGATGTCCCTAATCTAGATAAATCTTAAATTCGTGGATAAGGCTTGTTTGGCTGCACAAAGAAGAAATTGATTTTTGATAATTACATACAATTATAATGCCCCCAAGCCCACTGTCTCAACAACTTGAAAAGCCCACAACATTATGGATCAAAAGCTTAAGCCCAAGTTGTTAGTATCAAGCTTATGGTGTCTTATATACCAATCAAACTACTCTCACTCTACTGATGTGAGGTAGAAGTATCACATTCTCCCCACCTTAGGACCATACATCCTTTTGGTGTGAATCTTGATCTCTCCTCGTTGCCCATTAAGCAAACAATCTAGGGGCCGCTACCCTATGGGAATTGGCTCTCTATCACACCCCCAATCCCATTTTAGGTGAGATTGAGTTACGTGATCGGCCACCAAGGCCTTTTCAACATTCTGACTCATACATTTGCAGTGGAATAAATGTGTCATTAAGCTTGTGTCATGATATAGGTGCTTTGGTCCAGAGCATATTACTGTTCAATGTATGACATAAAGTTGTACAAGTCTTCATTACATACAGACTCAAAAAAAAACCTTAATGTTATCGTTACATAGAACTTTCATTTACATAAGTGATCTTCCATCTTTGAATAAAAAATGACTTTGCATCCATAAAGCAACTGTTCTAACTTCTAACAGTCTATGTTCTATGTAAGCAAAAGTAAGGCTCAACTCTTCCTTTACTGCACCTAACTTGCAATGTTTGAGTTCAAGCCTAATCTAACTTTTCCCTGGAATCATGGGTGACAATATATAATGAGCTCGACGGCCCTTAAGAATTTCACAACATGCCAAGGGTTTGAAAACTACTTATGTAGCTCTTCACTGAAATATCTATACTCTTTAAGAAATAGGGTAAACCAAATCCAAATAGATGTCTAAATCAAGATACAACGAATTCAAGAGATAATGTCAAAATAACTTGAATCGATAGTCTCAAGTCAATAACATTATTCAATATTCAATAGTTCAAATGTAATTCAAAGTTGATGTCGTAAACTAAATGAATCATTATAATTCGATATTCATATGTTCAATGGGGATTCAAAGTTGGAAAGATCACTTTTGTCAATGAAAGTTATATGTAACGATAACATTAAGTTTTTTTTTTTTTTTTTTTTGAGTCTATAATGAAGACGTACAACTCTTTAAGTCATACGCTGAACACAAATATGCTCTGGACCAAAGCACCTATATCATGACACAGACTTAGTGACCCATTTTGTTCCGATGCAAATGTGTGAGTCAGAATGTGGAAAAGGCCTTGGTGGCTGGTCACATAACTCAATCTCACCTAAAATGGGATTGGGGGTGTGACATAAAATATGCAACAAGTGTAGTACACACTGGCATAGACTCATACATATGAAAGCACTCTAATACTTATCCAATATACTTTTGTTGTGATGGGTACGACTTGCCCATTTTCCATTTCCTCTAAATTTTCATGTCCAAATCTTCCATGCATCATTAGAATTTTGATTTTAAAATCATCAGTGGGTTTTGAATTTATTGATTTCATATAAGTCTTTTGCTGCAGGTTGCATGTTGTCAACATACATTAGCAAGTAGACAAGTGACCCCCTGGGGAGTTTCCAGTAGTGCACATAACTATAATACTTTTGGCTTAGTCATGATAGTCATGAAGTGGGAATTTCTTGTATCACTGTGTATGATGTCATTGACATACATTAGTAATTAGACATATGTCTCCTTCGAGAGTTTCCTCTTTGGTATAGTCATGCCTGGTCATTAAGTGTCAAAATGCTTGTATCACTGTCTTGGAGACTATCGCAGGCTTAAGGGGTGACTTGTAGAAACCCTTCATGAAAAGCTTGAATGCCTCCTTTATTGCCTTGATTCCTAAGGAGGGGGCTACAAATATCAAGTAGTTTAGGCCTATCAGTTTGGTGGGCAGTGTGTACAAGTTGTTGGCTAAAACCTTGTCTTTGCGTTTAAGGAGGGTGGTGGCAGGAGTAATCTCAAGCAGCCATAATGCATTTGTGGGGGTAGATAAATTTTGGATGCATGTTTGGTCGCCAATGAATGTGTGATGCTAGAAGGAAGAGTGGTCATACAGGCTTGATTTGTAAGCTCGATATAGAGAAATCAACGGATTTTTGAAGACAAAGAGCACTCTATCTGGGTTCTTAAGGGTTCTTTTTTGCAATTATGGTATTTTTTGGTGGAAAGAGGAATACCCTAGTCCATTTTTTTGTACATGGGTTTGCCCCCTCTCAGGTAACTTGTTTATAATACATATTTACATTTACCGATCAGGAAAAAAAGAAGAAGCTAAGCTAAGAAATGTAAGCCAGAGGGAAATTATCCGAGACACCAACACAATTCATGAAAATTTGAAACAGTATTGTTATGATGGCCTGTTTTTTAGTTTTTTTTTTTTTTATGTTTCTTATATTATTAGACATTTTGAGGCCAATGTATCTTGGTACTTAAACACATTTTTTGAACAAATTCTTATTCAGTAATGCTAGGTACACCGGATGACATCATTCATCATAACTCTTCTTTAAAATTTAAATAAAAAGACAAAACACATCCATTAATTTCCAAAATACCATTGACACATCATTCGGTAAACCAATCCGGAATACAAAGCCTTTCCCATTCTTATTTGGTATACTTGTCTTGGAAATTTGCTATTTGCTTCTTGCTTCTTGCAGTGCCATATCTTTCAGCTTAGTACTCTTTTTTTGAGTTTCAACATGTTGATTGTCATTAATCATAGCCAGGCCCGTGAAAAGTTTGCTTCATTGAAAAAGAGTGCTCGGGATGACATTGTTGCTGAACTAGAAGAGGTATTCTTTTTCTTTCTATTTTAACTATTGTAATATATTTTTAAACTAGAGGACAATCATCATCATTTATTTATTTTTGTTGCCTTTTAAATATCCATATGTTTTATATGAATCACATGGCAAGCAATTTTTTTTTTTTTCACTTGTAGTTCCTTTACCAGAAATATGAAAAGCTCTTATGGGTCAGATTTTGTTTAACTTGTTTATCTTCCGTCCATTTTCTATTCTCTTTTCTATAACCATTTGAAGTTTTCCCAAGGACATAATATTTGTTTGTTTCAACAGGTAGCCATAGCTTCCGTAGAGTGATGTACATTATGAGAAAGCCTAAAATTAAGACTTTGGCCTTCATGCCACTCGAGAAGCCCCCCCTTTCCCCTCTTTTTCTAACATGAAATTGTCCATGGTTGTGGTTGGAGGCACTAGTTTCTTAGTTTGTCTTGCTTCTATATTTTCTTAACTTTTTTTTAACGACTTAAAATATGTAATGGGTATTTTGGTAATGGTGAAATTAGTTTTTTTTTCTTGAGTCCAAAACCCTTTCTTTTCCCCCACCATTTTTTTTTTTAAAAAAAGAAATCTGAAAATGTCCATGGCTGTTGTTGGAGGTGTTAGTTTCTTAGTTTGTCTTGGTTCTATAGTTTTTAACCTTTTTTTTTAATTGAATTCTAATGTCATGGGTATTTTGGTAATGCTGTAATTAGTTTTTTTCCCTTTCAAGTACAAAATCCTTTGATTTTTTTTTTTTGGAAGTTTATGTATGTTGTTTTGTATTGTTGTCGGTTTTCTTCTTTGAAAGTTTCTTATTTTATTCCTTTTAATTTCTCATTTTTTGAAGTATTTTTATTTATTTATTCATTTCTTTTAATTTTCTGCTCAGAGTCGAATTAGAAGTGTTTCCTCAGGTTGCAAATTATCCAACAGGTGTTTGCAAAACTTCCTAATTGGGACTTGGGTCCTATTTAGTTACCATATTTGGTTATTATGTTTTTGGAAAATTTTCAGTTTGG
Organism: Nyssa sinensis; assembly: GCA_008638375.1. NCBI lineage: Eukaryota > Viridiplantae > Streptophyta > Magnoliopsida > Cornales > Nyssaceae > Nyssa > Nyssa sinensis. The sequence continues at coordinate 10,828,194 of CM018042.1, read as the reverse complement.
AGAGGTTAGAGTTTATAAATAGTATCCATTATATTTCAAACGAAGCCTGTGAACATCTAACCCTCTCTAGACCCCACAGTGGCGGGAGCCTCGGGCATTGGGATTGCCCTAAATTTAAAATGAAGCTAGAGTGACTTCAAAGTAGATTGGAAGTGTTCCATTGATGAAAAGTTGACTCTCTTTTTTTATTCTTCTTTGTCGCCATCTTCTTAAAATTTAATTTTGTGCTTGAGCTTGAGCCACAGGCCCACAACCAGCATTCTTTTCCTTATTGTTAGAGGAAACCATTCTTCCATAACCTTACACCTCGGTTTACCACTATACCTTAAACCAAATGTCCCAAAATCTAATTTGCTTTAGCATTTCCCATAAGTTATATAAAAAATGGTCATTACCCTCTTCTTCCTCTTCATCGTCGTCGTCGTCTTCTTCTTCTTAAAATTTACTTTTGTGCTTGAGCTTGAGCCACAACCAGCATTCTTTTCCTTATTGTTAAAGAAATCCATTCTTCCATAACCTTACACCTTGGTTTACCACTAAACCTTAAACTGAATGTCCCAAATATAACATTTCCCATAAGTTGTATAAAAATGGCCATTACCCTTTGTCATCGTCGTCTTAAAATTTACTTTGGTGCTTGAGCTTGAGCCACAACAAGCATTCCTTTCCTTATTGTTAAAGAAAGCAATTTTTCCATAACCTTACACCTTGTTTTACCACTACACCTTAAACCAAATGTCCCAAAAACTAATTTGCTTCAAGCATTTCCCATAAGCTGTATAAAAATGGTTGTTACGTAGTGTTGGTCCTGCAGATGCAGGGTATTGGAAGGGGGAGAGTGGGGTTAGACCGGAGACAAACCTAACTTTTGGCATTATTTGCTCAAAATGGCTGCTGTCAAACTTGAACTTGCATTCTTATATTGAATAAGTTGAGCATTTTACCATTGCACCAGGCAATGGCCCCTCTCACAAACTATATCTTGGAAATAGAAAGTTATGCCTTCATATTTTCCTTATTATAGTAAAATATTTTTTGTAGTATTTCTACTACTGTGGTTACAAACCGAGAATAAGTTTGAGTCCCCAGCATATTATGAGTTTGAGCGGATGAAAATGTTTATAAAGTGCTTTTTGGCTACTGTTTGAAGTGAAGATCTATCAAGCGTTGGCTTGATTGGCATCTCTTCCAGCCCCCAAAGAGGAGGTCGAGGGTTTCCCAAATAGAACAAATTGCGTGTGTCTTGTAAAAAAAAAAACAGTTGCAACTTCTACTAGTCAATATCAGTGGTCTGGAACTTATAATTCTCATGCATCTTCGGCCTTAATACTTACTCACACTTTGCACTTATTCCTCCCTGAATTTCTTATGAAACAATCCCTTTTTAGTCAATTCAACAGCTTATTTCAGCTAGAAATATGTTCAATTCATAAAAAGTGAATTTTTGCCTTTTCCCATATGAAACTCCAATTCATGCTGAGATTTTGAGGGAACAGGACAAAATAGTTAAGCTGTGGAGCTAAGTTGGATGTACTTGATTTCATGAACTTCGGCAAGCACAGAGCATAGTCTCCTATAAAAGCCAAGAGTAGGAAATGCTGATGATTCGTGACTCAAAATAGGACGCGGAAAACAGTAGCTTAAGCTGCCATGGCTTTGATACCAAGTGTGCATCCACAAAGGAGGTACAATCACTAAGGACTAAGGAGGAAGGAAGAAGGTTCGTTCAATAATACTAGAGAACTCACAAATTATTTTTTTCATACAACAGATAGATAGGGGAGGGATGTCTATCCCTCTAGGTGCAAAGATATTATCGTGGCATTCTTAAATATTGGTTATATGTTATGGATAATTATTTTCATTGGTTCTGAGAAGAGGGTTGAGTGGGAAGGCTTGAAGGGTCAGATAGGGAAGATTCTCAAAATGGAGGAGATCCATTGGAGACAGAAATCTAGGGCTCTTTGGCTTAGAGAAGGAGACTGTAATACTAAATTCTTCCACAGAACGGCCTCCTCTCACCACAGGAAGAACTACATCTCCTCCATTGCTATTGGTGATCAGGTGCTCACTGAGAATGATTCCATTAGAACAAGCATTGTTGATTTCTTCTCTAGCCTTTACTCAGAGCCGCACAATTGGAGACCGGGGGTGGATGATCTTTGCTTGGATAGTCTGACTGGGGATGATTCCTCAAACTTGGAGATCCCCTTTATGGAAGATGAAGTGGTGAGAGCCTTAGAGGCTTGCAATGGGGATAAAGCCCCGGGTCCTGACGGTTTCACTATGGCTTTTTTTAAAAAATGCTGGGGTGTCCTGAAAGCAGATATTTTGGCGGTCTTTGAGGATTTCCACAGGGAAGGGGGTTTTGAGCGTAGCCTCAATACGTCTTTCATCGCCCTTATTCCAAAAAAGGAAGGAGCCTCTAACATCAAGGAGTTTCGTCCTATAAGTCTTGTGAGCAGTATGTATAAGCTGATTTCAAAAGTCCTTTCCTTAAGGATGAAGAAGATTATGGGCAGTATCATCTCTTCCAGTCAGCATGCTTTCGTGGAAGGCCGTCAAATTCTGGATGCGGCTCTCACTGCTAATGAATGCATAGATCATAGGAGAAAGCAGAAAAGGAAGGGCCTTGTGTGTCAGCTGGATATTGAGAAGGCTTTTGACCATGTTAGTTGGAACTTCTTAATGAGTATGCTGGCAAAGATGAGCTTTGGGGCCAAATGGAGAACGTGGATCCAGTCCTGCATATCCACAGTCTCCTTCTCGGTTCTCGTCAACGGCTCTCTTGCGGGTTTCTTCCATTCTCACAGAGGGTTGAGACAGGGAGATCCTCTTTCCCCCTATCTCTTTGTGATTGTTATGGAGGCCTTGAGTCGCTTTTTGGTGCGCGCGGAAGAGGTTGGTCTTGTCAAAGGTTTTCAGTTGGGGAACTGCAAAGGCAGTGGAGTTGTTATTTCCCATCTTTTGTTTGCCGACGATACCATCATTTTCTGTGACTCTTCAGTCCGTCAGCTTCGTTTCGTCCAGTGCATTCTTGTTTGTTTTGAAGCAGTGTCAGGTTTGCGGATTAACCTTGCAAAAAGCAGTATTTCTTCGATTGGGTTGATTCCAGAGTTGGTTTTGCTAGCCAGCACATTAGGTTGCAGAGTGGGTAGTTTTCCCTCGGTTTATCTAGGCCTTTCGTTGGGGGCTTCTCCGCGTTCTGTTGGGGTTTGGTATCCAGTGGTTGGAAGATTTCTCAGCAAGCTGTCAGGTTGGAAAGCTCAGCTTCTGTCTAAGGGAGGCAGACTCACCCTTGTCAAAAGCACCCTGGCCAATCTTCCAACCTACTTCATGTCCCTTTTCCCCATTCCAAAGATTGTGACCAGGAGGCTTGAGAAGATTCAGAGGGATTTCCTATGGGGTCATGATGGGGAGAACCAAAAGATTCATCTGGTTGCATGGGAAAAAATTAAGAAGCCGGTGAATCACGGGGGTTTAGGGGTCAAAGACTTGGGTACCTTCAACACTGCTCTTTTAGGGAAATGGTTATGGAGATTTGGGGTTAGAAATGGGGAGCTCTGGCGGGAGATCATTGCTGCTAAATATCTTACTACAAAAGCTTACTAGACCTAGTTAGCTCTCCCTTTCCTTGGAAGATTGTTTGGAATTCTAAAGTCCCCCCTAAAGCCTCGTTTTTTGCTTGGGAAATTTCTTGGAAGGCAATCTTAACGGCGGACAATCTGAAAAAAAGAGGTTTTTCTTTGGCTAGCAGATGCTATTTTTGTAAGAACGAGGAAGAAAGGGTGGATCACTTGCTTATTCACTGTCATGCCTCCTGGAGCTGTTGGAACATTATTTTTGCTTTGTTTGGCTTCTCATGGGTGATGTCTGGCACAGTTAAAGATCTCCTGTTGACTTGGGAAGGTTGCAAGCTCCCAAAGGAGATTAGGAGAGTTTGGAGAATTGCTCCTATTTGCCTCATGTGGAGCATCTGGATTGAAAGGAACAATAGAGTTTTTGAAGACTTGGAGCTCGCTACTCCTCTCTTAAAAGACTCCTTTTTGCGTTTATTATTTTTTTGGGCCAAAGAGGCTTTTCCTGTAAATGTCTCTTCTTTTGTAGATTTTTTGGATTCTCTAAATCAGTTGTAAGCTTTTGGGGTTTTTGCCCTTGATGCCCTTCTTGGGCACCATTATATATACAAATTTTACTCATAAAAAAACAAAAAAAATTATTTTCATTGGTTGTGATGAATGATGTCAAAAAATATAGGGAAAATTACACCGAGCTCCCTTGTGTTATCCAAAATTACAGTGCAATCCCTCTATTTACCTAACATGTTATAGATATTCCCTCCATACAACTGTTGCCGATGACTGTAAAAGAGAGAGCATATGTTTGCAAAAGCGTTTTCCCCCCCTCGGAATGACAATAATTCCCTTAAAAACACCATGAGATGGTTATACCTTTATTGAGTGAGATAAAATGACCATATTACCCATACCAAGATGACAATTTTTCCAACCACCACCCGGTGGCCCAATGGTAAAGAGGACCCTAGGATGAGCTATAAACTTAGACATCTTAGGTTTGTATCCCCGCAGGAGCTTAGGTCTTGGGAGTGGTCACTCTTCCCACAAGTACAAGCTTGTGTGAAATGGATGTGGTAAGGGGCTGGTGAGGTTTATCGGTTCGAGGCGCTAGCCCCAAAAAAAAAGTTGACAATGTTTCCCTTCTAGTTGCATTTCGATTTCGATTATGTCATATCGGTTGCAAATGCATTTCACTCTCATTTTACATGCATTTGGCATAAGTTGACTGCATTGACTTTCATATACAATTTTCATTTAAAATAAAACCATGAAATTTGGACTAATAAATTCAGTACATTTCAATAAGAACAAGAGTCAATAAGAAATATTGAGAAACCTGAACACAAGATTATAAATTGCTATGTGCATCTTAGTGGAACATAATTTAGAAACTTCAACTAGTACATTAGGGTTCACATCTAATGGGAAAAAAATCCATAAATCTTTAAATGAACAGAAAGGATGATGAATTAGTATCAATTTTAGACGAATGGAACTTAAAAAACTTAAAATTGATTGATCAATAGTAGTAGAATGAAAAAAATTTAGAATCTTTTTTCATGATTCAAAAAATTTCTTGCTTGTTGCTTTTTTCTGCGTGTCCGGGTCTTGTCGTGTCGTATCTGCATCCCGTGTTTGTGCTTAGGGTGTTGTTTATGCAACAATGCGGAGGAAATAGTGGACCACCTTCTCATTCATTTCCCAATGGCAAAGGATTGTGTGGAGCTTAATCCTTTCATTGTTTGGACTTAGTTGGGTAATGCCAACCACACTTGGGTTTTCTTGGGATATCTTGGGATAGAGATGCCGTGGGGGTGAGCAAAGACCTAAGAATCGTGTGGAGAATGGCTCCTCTTTGCATTAACTAGAGCATATGGAAGGAGAGGAACTTCCCCCTTGTTGCTTTAAAGACAATGTCACATCCCGCAATCCAACCTATGCGGATTGCGGAAATGCGACTGACCACAAGGCCCTTAAAACATACTTCCGAAGTTAATTGGATTCTTTTAACCATTCATTAGCAGTGGAAATACATAGTTTTTTTGTTTGGTGAATGCAATACTCGCTTGACAGAGCTTAACTACATCATTACTTATACATTGTACAAGATTGCAAGAGTTACAACCTTGTGAGCTCATTACATACATGGTAATAACTAACAAGTAACTTAAGAGCCTTGTCATGGGTTTTTGAAATCCGGATAAAACATTTACATAGATAGCATTAAAAAGCCTTTTAAGCTGCCGACAATTATAAACCAACTTATACGGAAACCTTAGCAGAATTGTTCTTTCAAAGCATGCCAGTAAGTTTTGCGGACAGATTAAAACATAATAGAATAGCAGATGAAGCCTCAGATAATCGTATAAAATGATTTATGCCGTCATAACAATATGTACAGTATAGACAGAATAATTCAAAACAGATGAGATCGGATCATAAATGGTCACATAGTGACACATAGTAATTTAGAGTTCATTGCTTACATAAGCCTACCGGCTAAGAGAACCCTGGCACAATATATCTTGTGAGACATGATCCGGTGAAGAGACCCCCGACGAGGTATAATAATGTACAGGGATGTCATTTGAGATGGCAGTTAAAATGGATATTGCAAAACTTTCAAATACTTTAGCTATCCACGATTTTAGATCAGAATCAAAATGTGCATTATAGAGTTTTTGCAAAACATTTAAGAAGTTCTTAGCAGAGTACTTGTCAAAATGGTTGTAATTGACAAGTAAAGTACAAGCAATTGTACAAAGGAATGCATTTATCAGAAATCATGCACTAGTTCAAGTTACGACGTTACTCACCTGTAACACAGGTCTCCCCTCGTCGCAATTCACTCTGCTAGGTGACCCTGTGACCCTATATCATTATTAACATTGGATCAACACATATCTTAGCTTAAGGCACTACTTACTTAATGTTTGTTGTCCTTTTAAACTTAATCTTGTGGATTAGGAGTCCCTTAGATTTTCTTAATTAGGATTCCTATGCTTCTCAGTTCATCTTATGGCTTACTTTAGCCCTTTAGGGGCATTTTTGGTAATTTTACCATTTTATATCCCCTATTTTTCAGTATTTGATTTTCCTAAACGGACTTCATTTTTGAGTCTAGAGGGTCCTAAAATCTTAGGGTAGGTCCGTTTTTACTTTTTGAGTTGATCTTATTACTTAATTACGCCCTAGGAGCATAATGGTAATTTCACCGTTTATGTCCCAAGTCTTTAGGTACCCAATTAATTTAAACGGACCTCATATTTGTACTCAGAGGTCCCTTAAAATATTGGTATGGGTCCTTATATATTTCTTGTACCCATCTGGTAGCCCATTTTTCTATGAAGGGCAGCTTGAGAATTACTAATTTTGCATATTTATATTTTTGGTACATTATTTAACAAAATAGACTTTATCCTTGAGTCTGGAACATCGAAAAACCTTAGGGTAGGTACCCTTGTTTTCATTGGAGTTCGTTTAATGGCTTAATTAAGCTTTTAGGACGTATTTGTATGTGCCACACTTCATCTGTGAATGCATTGGGGAATTTAATTTGCTCAAACAGGGCCCACCATTGGGTCCGACACTAAGTTAGCCTTTCCGGATCTTGAATTTGGTTTTGTATAACTCATTTTATTCTAAAAATGATTTTTCAAAATTTTAGAGGGGCATTATTGTAATTATTTTAATTTCTAGGGGAAAAATCATAGTTTCCAAAAGTTTGGAGGTGAAAATATAAATTTTAATATTTTTTAGGGACAAAAATGGAATAATTTTCATTTTTCTAGGCCTTAGTATAATTTCTAGAAAGTATTGGGGCCAAATTATACTTTTAGAAACTTCACATAAGCCCTTGTTGCAACCAAACAACTCTTATTCGAAATTAGGGGCTATCCAGGATAAGGGTAACCTTAATCCTATTTCAATTGCTTGGCAAACGGCCCTAACCCTCAATTAAATGTTATCCAAGTTAGGATTAACCTTATTACAATTTTAATATTAATTGGATACCCAAACATGCCTTATTCCAGATTTAATGCCCTTATTCAGATTAGGGATATCTTATCTTTGTTTTAAATCAATTTATTAAGTATGTTGCCAAATGGGTTAAAAGAGTTTTAAAACCCAGGATTTAAACAACGCCTTGTGCAGTCGTTTAGGACGTGTGACACATGTCTATGTCAACCCAGAGTGACTTGTGTGACTTGGCTGTCACGACTCGAGTTCCAAAGACTCAAGAAGTGATGAGAAATTACTAAAGAATATCAATAGATGATATCCCAAACTTGCTGGGTCAATGGGAGTCAACCGGACTCCCGAACACTTAGGTTTGACCAATGTGTTGTCGTGCTAAGGTTCAAAAAATTAGTTATTTAAAATCTTTAGAATTTCCCTTACAAAAGTCCTGATAATTGTTCCTTAGGTATCCAATAGTGTAAAAGTGATTTTTAATAAATTTAAGCCATAGGGTAACCCATCCAACTAGTTATGGTCCAAGGCATTATTTTCAGAAATTTCATAATTTTGTCCTTAGAAAGGGGAGTTGACTTTTTATTCTTAAGGATTAGGTCTTGTGACTATTTTTATTGGTTTTAAATTGGGGGGGAGGGGGTACTTTCTTATTTACATTATAACATTTACTTAAATAATATTTAATGTAAATATGGTATTCAACAACAGTGCTGTCTAGGCAGCAAAGTGCAAAGCAGAATTAAGAGTTTGTGAGTTTTAGTCAACCTTCCAATCGACTAAGCCTAGATACCAGTCGATTGATGCTTCCATTCAATCGACTAGAAGTTCGGGATTGTTTGGTTCATCAGTGTTAATTTTAGTCAACTTAAAGACGTCCCTAGTCGATTAAATTAGTCGATGAACAACTTCGACCTACTATTTTTTGATTCTTTTAAGCCTCTTTTTGGGTCCTTTATTCACTAAACATTAATACAACATAGACAAAACACTTTTGACATAAAACACCCCATTTTATATAGTTACCTGCATTTAATTTAATTATTTACAATCATTATAGAGGAATTTCCAAGCACTTGATCCTCATTTGAATGCAACACGCACATTCATCATTTCATTTATATCTTCACACCACTCTTATAATAAGAGTTTATGATTACAAAAAGGGTACCTACAGTTTATACTCAAATTATACCAAAATTTTTTGTCCCTCTTCCTCTATTACATAATAAATATACAAACTTTACAAAATACTCAAATTGAACACTTAGAATTCGTCTATAACATCCAACACTACTAAGACATTAACCATGCTCAAAACTCCACCAGGATGCCAGAAATACACATCTTCATAAGTCTTGAGTTTCTTGACTTGGCTCTTTGCCCTTTCCTGCAACTAGTAAAGGGTTAAAATAACGCCCCCATAAAGGAATCCAACAAAGGAGGAATTTAAGTGGTGCCACGTGGATGCTTGGGCTTGTGTAGTAACAGGCTATATATGACAATCTAATTTACACATCTATAATTCGCAATCTTAAATATTATGATTTATCCTTCAATAATCTTCTCCCAAACAAGCATACACATACATATTTATCACTTAGTACTCCCAATATATTCAATTTATTAAGACTACAACACATCATAAACATAAAGCACAATATATAGACACATTTTAACAAACACATGGTGGGCATATTAGACACTATGGTTCATATACATCAACAAATCAAGATCTAATCATCATGCAATCTTCAATGAACGATCCAAAGAACTTTGAACACAAGGAGGAACACAAGAAGGTAGAAAGTAAGACCAATCAGATATAAGAACACAATATTGATATACTTCCATCATTTCTACCACTGCGAAACCCAATAAATGCGAACACCAATCCATGAGAAACATAGACAACACATATTATGCACATTTACACCCTCATCTCATCCTTAGTTTAGAAACCCCTACCTCAAAACATGTAGATCTTGAAACCCTAATTTGATTTTGAACCTTGTAGCTTGAATCTTGAAAACACTAGGTAGAATCTTGTGTATAAGCACTCTAAGTTGATGATCTTAGCCTTAAATGACCTTAAGGTGTCATGGATTCAAGAAAAATAGAAGGAAATGGAGAAGGCATGAAAGCCCTAGAGAGGGCGGCGTGAGAGAACAAGGGAATGAGAGAAAATGAGCCCTCACAATCAGCTAATGGGCCTTTTTATACTGTGGAATATCTGACCTTAGGGTTTTATGTGACCAATTACCATTATACCCTTCATTAAACTACTTTCTCTCTTTTTCCTACGATGTCTATTTTTGTCAGTTCAACATATAATCTCTTCATTAACTCAAATAATATTCTATGGTCTCTTATGTCCATTTAAAAATATTTCGTGGGTACTATAGTCGCATAGACGCGCGATGACGGTAAAATGACCATCTTGCCCTTATTATCTCAAAACGTGTCCAAATGACCTCTAAGGTCACCAAAATTATTTTATTTAGTTAATAATCATTAATTGTCCACTATATACCATTATAATGCATTATATATATTTTCATTAATTATTAAATATTATACATATACGGGATGTTACATTAGCCAAGTCAGTTGTCTTCCTTATTGTGACTTGGGTATTGTTCTTGGAAACTAGAAATTTCCCGGGCTTTTTCTTGTGGATTCTTCAAGATTTTTGGGTCCTTGATGGTTCCAAATAACTTCGGGAACTGTTCTCCATCGATTGGCATCAATTTGAGGGATCAAATCAACCTCAAAAGCTCGGTTCATCTTAATCACCCAAAACTTGCAACAACTTCGTGTGAGCTCGTTTCTCGGCCAAATCGGGCACAATTCGTTGTGCTGTGATCCCCATCGATTGAGCCTTCAATTCCTGTAGCTAAAATCGAGTTTGGTGCTCGTTTCATCATGTTGCCATTTTCACTCAGACCTGCAACTCAAATTTTGTGGCTCATCTTTGAGCTTTTCAATCATGGGCCAAGTATTTCGTGAACCATTTTGCATGTAGATCAAGGCCTCATATGGCTTTTAGGGTTTTATTTAAGTTGGTTTAAAACCTAGTTTTAAGCTTTACAACAATGGCGGTCATTAGGGTTTCTGTGTCTACATTTACATTTTCCTTCATAAGATTACATGCAGAAACTAATTAAGCCATAAGGGAGAGATTCCATACCCGTTTCAGGCACATAAGGACTTTCACCCATGGTGTTAAATAACGGCCGTTACGTTACGTATCGATTTTTTGACCTTCCGATATTGATACTGGCCGATATATCGGTGTGACCAAAATTCACAATCGTATCGGCCGATATGTCCGTTATGCCCGTTACAAACCGTTACGGCCGTTACAAGACTGTTACAGTTGCTTTAAGTTTTTTTTTTTTTTCAAATTTTTAATTTTCTTTTACTTTTAATTATTTTCAACATAATTTTTATGATTTCTATTTTTATAAGATTTATATACAAAAGAGATATTTAACAAAATAATCCAAAAAAATTGAAATGAGTTACCAAAACAGTCGGGTCAATACGAACTCAAAAAGGCCTCTTGGCCTCAAAAGTTTTAATTTTTTTTATCCATAACTAATCAACTAAATTGATTTTCATGCTTATACTTATTTTTTGTTATTATTTATACTACTTGTTATAATTTTATTATAATGCAATGTTATTTCTTATTAGTTTAACTTTAAAAAATCTATACAAATTAATAAAATATCTTTTTAAGAGTTTTTTATAAGAAAAATATATTTTAGGGGTTAGAAAATTTAAAAATGATAGTAAAAAATATTAAAATGTGATAATTGTAGTCCAAATTTGTGTATCAGTGACTTTTAAGAGATCTGCGAGTGTTTGAAAAAAATTCACAGTTGAGGTTTCCAATTCTCGTTATGAATGACCCAATACTCCCAATACCATTACACCGCGACCACGACCACGACCGATTCGTATCTCATGACTGCAATTTAAATCCATGCTTTCACCCACACATTCTCTCTTTTATGAAATTTCTCTCTCTTGCTCTTTCATGGCTTCATTTTCTAACCTGACTGCATTTGCATTGTTCTTCTTCCCTCCTGTAGCTACCGATGGATTCCTTATAACGAAGGGATTCCATTTGATCACTTCAACCTCTTTTGCCATTTTAAGTTTCCTCCTTTCTACCCTTTTCTCTTACTCTTTCTCACTCTCTCTAGACATGGTACATGCATTGAAACTCTTCTTTGTGTGGTGGAAGTGTGTGGTTTCTAGATTTTAGAGTGAGGGATTACATGATATAGGTGGCTTAAGAGATAAAATTCTATCTTGCATGGTTGCCATGTAATGGAGAAAATCCTCCATGGCCAACTCCTCCTTGCCATGTCAATCCTATCATCTCTTTAAGGTTGTAAGAATGCAACTCTTTAGTGGAATATGCTGGAAGTTGTGCATTTCTTTTAAACGTTGTACATGCATTTATATTATACATATACACCTTGTATGCATGTGTTCCCATTGCTGAGAATGGGTGGCAAGACTACTTATTTATATTCAATGTAATGCACTTGTATTGCATTTTATGTGCATTATTCATGCCCATGTCATACATACCATACTCGTGTCTTTACACCATATAAGTCCTTTCATCTTACATTATCATCTTAGGAATTAAATTACAGACCTAATCTTTGATTAACTGCACTTGTGCACTAATTTACCCAAAATACTCATGTGTTAATCAATAATTAACACTAACTAGGGTTTATCATCAAAAAATAGTCCTTATCACTCAATCACATTTTAAGAATGACCATCATTAATTTAATGGCTAATTGCACATACATGTGCTTTTGTCCCCAAATTCAGACAATGTGCCTCAAGCAAAATGTCCACACTCATTAGGGCCAATTCTCTAATAATACTCATTATTATCCATAACTGCCCAAAATTATTGGGTCGGGGTGTTACAGACAATGTTCTAAAGTTGTTTTTCTTTTGGTGTAAAGAAGCTAGGCCTATAAATTTAGAATCTTACATCAATTTTTTTTTGGGAGAACTTAGGCTTAATTTTTGTAGCCATTCTCCTCTATTTTGTATATGGGTTCTCCCGCTTCGGGTGCCATTGATATACACATATATACCTGTACCAATCAAAAATAATATTAATAATATTGGGACCCCGCTCCCGGTTTGAATATTTTGTTATTTCCCAAATACTATTGAATCTCACCAGTTCGTCCATACAAACATGGAATTAATGGCATCACCTGAATAATATATTCTTATCCAACCCCAATAAAGTAAACAAACTTGGTCAGTAAGACTAGATTAAAAATCACAGAACTAAAATAAACTTGAACATTAATAGATCAAAAATCTACCAATGGCATTTTTGACATAATTAAAAAGGCTTCTTAATTGGTGTGGGCCCCAAACCCTTACTTAAATTACACAAATGGAAGTACTTAAATTACATTCATACCATTTCCCTTTTTTATGATTGAATTCATATTTTTTTGGTCAAATGTCAAGATAAATGAAAAGACAACTTCGCATCTCATTTACATGAATCTAATCCGGTAGTTTCTGTACAAACATAATCTTTATATGCCTGCCTAGAAGCATAAATATGGACACAGGACACAGATACGACAAGACACGAACACGACATGTCTCAAAAAAAGTAGGACACGGATACACGTTGAATATATATATATATATATTTATGTGACCATATAATAAAAACATAACATTACTTTCAATTAAAATTGTCATAAAAACACAGAAATCACAAAAATATTATTGAGATATAAATATTTTAAAGCCATTAAATAAAACTTTAAGAACTTCTTCATTTAATCAACATTCATGATCCAAGTTCCAAAACAAATTTGCTAACTACTACATAGAACACATGTCTGTATATATATAACCAAAAAAAAAAAAGCAAGAGGAGAGAAAGTGGAAAAAATTAAAAAAATATAAAAAAAAAGAAAAGAAAACATGTCCTAAGGTATCCATAACATGTCCACAATTTATAAAAAATAAAAAATTTAGACACTTTAATTGTGTAGAGAACAGGGACGTGATGAGTACATGCATTTATGCATGCATCAAGGGCAGGCATATAAAGATTATTTTTGTACATTTATACATGAAGACGTACATGCAATCAAATAAATATATGTCCATGTGCGATATGCTTGACTGTACAGGTTGCGTAAATATACATCCATCACGGTCCATGAACCTCAAGTGTCAGATTTCATATGAACATTTTACAAGCACCCAAATTCCTAAAAATTTAGAATAGAAACAATGCGAAGTTCTATTCCTAATATTAGTGTTTTTCCTAGCACATTCATCAGTGCAAGTTTTGTAAATGTTTTTCTAGCCTATTGATTGGCAGGAAAACCAATCATCACTCAATTCCAACAATTAATTGATAATTGAAAAATCGATGATTGAATAGAGGGTGAATGTGTTTAAAGTGAGAACTTTTATTTAATACTTGGATTGTTTGACATTGCAAAGATTAGTTTTTGGTTGTCTGGAAAGTGCCTTGGCATTTGAGGGTTTGGAGTTAAGTCTATTAATGCACTTCAGACCGTGATCACCTTTCTGCATAGCTTCTTAGCTATTAATATTAAGAATACGTGGTTCAAAATTTTTTATCATCATGCATGTGTTGATTACATTTGTTCAAACTCATAATGATGATGACACTCTAAATGGTATTGATTATTGCAAATAATGATAATTATTAATTGAAATATTAAAAAATAATTTTTACTGAGTTCGATCATATGCATAAATGCATATACTCACCACGTCCTTGTTCCCTACACAATTAAAAAGTTTCTAAATTTTTTATTTTTTATAAATTGCGGACATATTATGGACACCTTAGGACATGTTTTCTTTTCTTTTTTCTTTTTTTAATTTTCCCCACTTTCTCTCCTCTAGCTTTTTTTTTTTGGTTATATATATACATACATGTGTTCTATGTAGTAGTTAGTAAATTTGTTTTGGAACTTGAATTATGAATGTTGATGATTAAATGAAGAATTTCTTAAATTTTTATTTAATGGCTTTAAAATTTTTATATCTCAGTAATATTTTTGTGATTTTTGTGTTTTTATGTCAATTTTAATTGAAATAATGTTATGTTTTTATTATATGGTCACATAAATATATATATATATATATATATATATTCAACGAGTCCCAAACGTATCCATGTCCTACTTTTTTTGAGACATGTCGTGTTCGTTTCTTGTTGTATCCGTGTCCTGTGTCCATGTCTGTGCTTCTAGGCAGGCATATAAAGATTATGTTTGTACATTTATACATGAAGACGTACATGCACTCAAATAAATATACATCCATGTGCGATATGCTTGAATGTATAGGTTGCGTAAATATACATCCATCACGGTCCATGAACCTCAACTGTCAGATCTCATATGAACATTTTATAAGCAACCAAAATGCCTAAAAATTTAGAACACAAACAATGCCAGGTTCTATTGCTCATATTGGTGTTTTTCCTAGCACATTCATCAGTGAAAGTTTTTTAAATATTTTTCTAGCCTGTTGATTGGTGGAAAACCAATTATCACTCAGTTCCAACAATTAATTGATAATTGAAAAATCGATGATTGAACAGAGGGTGAATGTGTTTAAAGTGAGAACTTTTATTTAATACCTGGATTGCTTGACATTGCGAAGACTAGGTTTTGGTTGTCTAGAAAGTGCCTTGGCATTTGAGGGTTTGGAGTTAAGTCTATTAATGTACTTCAGACTGCGATCACCTTTCTGCATAGCTTCTTAGCTATTAATATTAAGAATACGTGGTTCAAAATTTTTTATCATCTTGCATGTGTTGATTACATCTCTTGAACCTCATAATGATGATGACACTCTAAATGGTATTGATTATTGCAAATAATGACAATTATTAATTGAAATATTAAAAATTAATTTTTTAGTGAGGTCGATCATTAGCAAGTTCAATGCTGCTTTGTGTGTATGAAACAGGCAGGTTGACTCTATTTATTATTATATATATATATATATATATTTTGTGTTAAATAATTAGCATATCCATAATAAGGAACATGCTTATTGGCAACACTGATGACCTTATCTACTCACACTTTTACAGGAACTACACAACTCAAAGTCAGCATTTGAGAGAAGCCGATTCAATCTCGTATGTCTAATACTTGTGTGATTTTCTTGTTTACTTTCTTACTGAACCTTTTTCTCTTCCATCTTTGTGGTTCTAATTAATTTTCCTTGGTGGTTTTAAGAAATTCAGGTAAATGCCCTCATGACTATTGAAGCAAAAAAGAAGTATGAGTTTTTGGAATCTTTTGGTGCAATTATGGATGCTCATCTGAGATATTTTAAGTTGGTGGGTTACTTCATCAGAAATTAACTTCTTTACAAGTGAATGTTATTGCCTTCATGTCGACTAAAAACAGCTTGCTTTATTCATTTAGGGATACGACTTATTGAGTCAAATGGAGCCATTCATTCACCAGGTATAATGTTGATGCACAAAACCTCTTGTGATTAAATCACTGACTTCCCTTTAGCCCTGTAGTTGTTTCTTTTCTTACCATTTAAATAGTTGCTTTCATATTGGTAGTATAGTTACTTGGACAAAAAGTAGTTACTTATCTTGGAAATTATAATTACTTATACAAGTAAAGTCGTTACATGACTTGGACATTACAGAAGAAATAGTGACTCAAGGAATAAGTAATTAATCATATCCCTATGATGTTACCTCCACCATTGGAGGAGATGACAGGATCATGTTGAATGAAATCAAAAGATTCCTCGTGTTTGGTGAGATGCCAAATAGATGTGATTCCTTCAAAATCTATTGGTTGCTTATTCCTAGTGAGGCCTGTGCAAATTAGAAGAATCACTCTGTATAAATCATTTCTTTATACTAGTCCTTTCAATTTTCATTTCTATGCATTTCTTATTTCAGCATCTCACTATTGTTACCCTATAAGAGCTAGATCATATCACTATTATTTGACAATTACCCCCTATTTCAGACAAAAAATTTCTTGATGCATGGATCCATAATCAGAATGGAGTGGTGTCAATACCCTCTTGGATTCAGGTCGTCTCCATTTTTGGTGGAAATGGAAATCTTCCATTCATTCTAATTTAGAAATCATTTTATACATAATATATTTTTATGGTCTGCTTACGTGTCTAGTTGTTGGAATTTTTCTGTTTTTTGTTATCAATATATTTATTTGTTGATATGCATCTGTTTTGTGTAATGCATCACTTAAATAGACATTGATGTATTGCATATGTTGGGTGATCTCTCTTTATGCTTATCTGCTTACTTTGAATACTGTCGCTTTTCATGTGATTCTGCAATTCAGACTCAGGCTGCTTTAGGGAAATATATTTTCCATGTTTATAAGAACTGCTGCTCCTGAAATCAGGTGTTGACATATGCACAACAATCTAAAGAACAGGCCAATATTGAACAAGACAAACTTGCAAAGAGAATTCAGGAGTTTAGGACACAAGCCGAGCTGGATCATTTAGAAGCTGCCAGCAATATGGGAGCCTTGACAACTGCTGTTGGTATTAATGGTGTCAATATGAGCTCTTACAGAAACACGGAAGCAATTATGCTATCCACTGCAAAAGGGGAGGTAATTAAGTTGTTTTACGTAGTTTTGGTACAGATTTGTGAGTGCATTTTTCCTCAATAGAAGCCTATTATAATATATATTACAATGTTTGAAATATTATTCTCTTCTCGATTTCTGAGAAGTTTTTAAGCATCGAAATTTAACTTTTTATTGCTTCATTTCTTATTGTCATGTAGTTATTGAAAAGTCTGTTTTTTTTATTCATTTTTCCTAGGTCCAAACAATCAAGCAAGGATATCTCTTAAAACGATCTTCAAGTTTAAGGGCAGATTGGAAGAGGCGATTCTTTGTGCTTGACAGCCGTGGGACTTTGTATTATCATAGATTTAAGGGTATCAAAACTTTGGTATGTTATTGTTTTTTTAGCTGTCTTTAATTGATGAATTTAGCGACAAAGCACTGCCAGTGAATCTCACCTTGCTTTCCAATTATGAGTAATACATTACTATTTAGCAACCTTGATAATGTCGACATGAACATTGCAATTATTGTTTTGCAGCTTTTATTCTATAAATTCAATAACATTAGATAAAAGGTCATTTATGTTGTCTTGTCACAACCTCGTTCACTGTGTACAATATTTTCTGCTTTCAGTACCACAAAGGTAACTTTCACGACTTTGCTTTCATCAGTGTTTTAACCCGCAAATATGCATTGTACACTGGAGGGCCTAGTCCTCACATATATAGTACTTTCCCTTCACCTTCGCGAGCGATGTGGGACTCCAGGAACCCCCTTGTATCAATGCCTAGCTATTGGGTTATCTTGCACACCCGTCCAGCTCTAATATCATTTTGTCACGTCCCAATCCATTGTGTACAATATTGTCCGCTTTCGGTACCGTGAACGCAATGGTCACGACTTTGCTTTCTGTAGGCTTTTCAACCATAGAAACATGTTGTACACAGAAGAGCCTAATCTGCACATATATAGTACTTTTCCTTCACACTTTTCTTGAGCTATGTGGGACTTCAGGAATCCTATCCTAACTTGTCTCCATTATCCCTAGTTATTCTAACCTAGAACATGAAACCATTCTATCACACCCCAAGTACCGTGACCTAGGTGTAAACTTAATGATTAGGGTTTGTTGAGTGATTAATTTAATATTAATTGATTTGGTATTTAACTTCATTCTCTAGGGTCTTTGTTATAAGATTTAAAGACTCCTCTCGAAGGCTAATAAGGTCTCACTTAGGCTTAATTGGTCATAAAACAAGTGAGAAAAATGGAAAAAGTTGCACTGCTCATGATTCAATGGATTTAAAACTTATTTTTTGGTATATCACTTGCAAATTGTTTTTCTAGAAGACCCATTATTATCCCTAACTAAAAAAGTGTCATCATAGATGAAATTCCGAATGTCCTTGATGCCGAATAAACTAGCTGGCTAGTTCACCTAGATAGGTCGTCTGGTCGGAATGTCATAAGGAGATATTGCAAGCTAACAATCAACCGGCTGAACAGTGGTTGGGGACGGATCGTTTGGTTTTATGACTTGCTTCAAAAATCTTGCAAAACAATTAACAACCTATTGGCCAGTTATAGAGGACAGGCCGTTTGGTAGGCCTCACCTCGCCTTCCGGTCCAAGCCCATATCACTCCCTTTTTTTTTTTGAAATTTCTCTAGTTTTCCATCTTCCTTGATGAATTTCTTCAAGTTGCAGTACATTTCCCAGACCACAACATATTATATAGCACTCGAATAACAAAAAAAAAAGTTTCATTACATATAAGAACTTAAGGATGCAATCATGCTCAATTGGTTGCCAAAGGTTATACTCAGACATATGATGTTGACTATTGTGAGACTTTTTCTCCTGTTGCGTGTCTTAACTCTACTAGAGTTCTTATTCTTGCTGTTGTGAGTTTTAATTGGCCTTTGTATCAACCGGATATGAAAAATGCTTTTTTGCATGGAGATTTATAAGAGGAAATTTGTATGACTCAACCATTAGAGTACGTTGTGCCTGGTAAGGAACACCTAGTATGTCGTTTGAGGAAAGCTCTATATGGCCTAAAACAGTCACCGCGTGCATGTTTTGATAAGTTCAATACAGTTGTGCTTCAGTATGGTCTTCATTGTTCTAGTTCTACTGTGTTCACTCGTCGTACTTCTTCTGGTTTCCTCATTTTGATAGTCTATGTCAGTGACATTATTATTAGTGGTAGTGACTTAGCGGGCATTGTTGACTTGAAGATTGATTTGGGTTGACAGATTCATACTGAAGATCTCCTTCGATATTTTTTGGCATTGTAACATGGTATTAGTTTGTGGGTTCAGGAAGTGTCTTGGACTTACTCTTCAAGACTGGTACTCTTGGTTCTTGTCCTATTGATACTCTGATTGATTCCACCGTGAAATTAGATGCTAAAAATGGAGAGGTTTTTGAGAACAGGTCATTATCGGCAGTCGGTTGTTAAGTTGATTTATCTCATAGTAACATGCCCAGATTTCACTTATGGTGTTGGGGTTGTTAGTCAATTCATTCGTGCCTCTTGTAAGCCTTATTAGGAGGTTGTTTGTTGTATTCTTTGGTATCTCAAGGGTGCATCGGGTAGAGGATTATTGTATAGGTCATCATCATCCTTGTTAGTTCGTGGATATTTTGATGTCGTCTAGGTCGGTGACCGTATTGATAGGCGGTCTACGTTTGGATATTGTACTTTTGTTGGTGGCAATCTTGTTACTTGGTGAAGTAAACAACAAAATGGGATGACGCTTTCTAATGCTAAGGTCGAATATCGTGTTATGACTCATACTATGCATGAGATGTTATGGGTTTGATCTTTTCTTCGTGATATAGGAGTCGACATACCAACTCTGATGCATATGTATTGTGATAATCATACGACTATCTTTATTGCTTACAATCTTGTATTTCATGAACATACCAAACACATCAATGTTAACTGTCATTTTATTCAGAATCTTCTGATACATAAGCTAATAATCACTCGTTATGTTCAGTCTGAAGATCAGTTAGGTGATCTCAATATTACCTGGAACGTGGATCGTTATGGTACGGGGAATGGGAACGGGAACGTAGATCGTCACTTGTTATAAAACATAGTACGTTAGGCGTAGGCTTCTTTGGATCGCCTTGTTGGAATGAAATACATTTATTTGGAACGTGATATGTTTTTTGATTGTATTTGTAATAATATTGATATCTATATATAAAAACCAAAAAGATTTCAACGAATTCAAGCCATTATAAAATAAAATTTTAATTATGTGTGTGTATTTTGTATGATTTTCTTGGGACTTTTTATATGTTAGATTGGAACGCTAAATCTTGCGTTCCAAATCGCTAATGATCTATGTTTTGGATCGTGCGATCCCAATTTGCAATTCGCTAGGGGAGGAGTGAATTGTGGTAACCATGGGTGATCTTTTCACCAAGTCATTAGATTGATCCATCTTTTGGAAACTATGTTCCAAGGTGGGCATATTTGATTTTTATGCTCCAGCTTGAGAGGGAGTGTTAGAGTTCTTATTACTTTTTTATTATTTTCTAGTAGGGGCAATATTGTAACTTTTGATATATTTTTGTAGTATATAAAGAAGTCGTAAGAATGTAGGGAAATACACAATATACGTTTTGTTCTCTTCTTCTTCTTCTCTTCTTTCTCTCTGCCAAACCATATTTCTTAGTCTGCTGTATATTTAACTAGTTATATTACAAGGATTCATTTAACTCGTCTCATCAAGGACCATCTGATGGCTCTTCACAACGTAACAAAACGTATCATAACATATCTCACTACAAATTTTCCTCAAGTTTCCAAAATTACACCTTCATGCTACTCTTTAGGGTGATCCAAAATACATGATACAAGGGGTAAATATACATAGTTACATTGACAGCAAGGCAAGTCCTTCACTTGAAAATTCACGAGACACTTCCCAAATTATCACAAGCAAAAAGAGAGGGGTAATATCCATCACACCTCAAGCTTTACCTTCGTTCCTGCAAAATGTTGGGGGTGAGCACAATTGCCCGGTACTAAATCCCCTAACCATGATGTAGTGGCATTTGCAAGTGTAAGTGACATGAATTGCATGTTCATTTTCAAGCACGATTTTAGTATAGAATCTCAACATATCAAGTCATGCCAAGCATGTGCATTATCAGGTCTATAATACATGCAAAAAACTCAAGTCCTGCCATGCTAAACATGTTCCACATTGCTATTCTAACATTTTACTTCACAAGATATACAAAACAATACAAATTACACAGTAACATCAAAATCGAATGAATGTTATGAGCCTGTTCACAGCCGGCAAGCCTTGCACAGCACAAGCTTCCTTCGAAAAAGCATCAGCCTTACTTTCTTGGGCTACTAACCCGAAGGACTGAGCAGTCCTCTTAGCGAAGTCTATGGTCTATAGACTGAAAGGCATTGAGCCCTACCATTACTTCAACCAGGTCCCATAACACCTCATACATCAACCTTACAATCATATGTAATAAAACAATCTCAAGATTCTCAACACAGACAGGTTTTAACTCATCAATTTATAGCATATATCAAACACACCATATAAAGTTGTCATTTCATGTATAATCAAATACAATTCCATTTATAGCACATTTCAAACAACCACATCAAGGATATCACATATCCATTTATGTCCAATTTCATTTATAATCTCAAATTTACCTAATAAGGTATATTTCAATTTATTTTTGTCACCCCGGAAAATTATCAAACACTTGTAATGCATTCTTCACAACCCATGCTTAGAACTTGAAATTCTTCATTCTAAGCATGCAACTCAACTCAACCTAACAAACCTTATCCCAATTATTTGGGGTCGGCTACATGAATCCATGTTTATCCCAATCATTCTAAGCATACAAACATCATAAGTTTCACATGCTAGAATTATTGCATATGCTACATTTGCATGCCTCCTCTAATTAGCATTAAATCATCATCATATATGCTTAGTCTCAACCAATGTTACCCGGAACGTGGATCGTTATGGTACAGGGAACGTAGATCGTCACTTGTTATAGAACGTGGTACGTTAGGGGTAGGATTCTTTGCATCGCTTTGTTGGAATGAAATACGTTTATTTGGAACGTGATATGCTTTTTGATTGTATTTGTAATAATATTGGTATGTATATATATACACCAAAAAGATTTCAACGAATCCAAGCTATTATAAAATAAAATTCCAATGATGTGTGTATATTTTGTACGATTTTTTTGGGACTTTTGATATTTTAGATTGGAACGTTAAATCTTGTGTTCCAAATCGCTAATGATCCATGTTTTGGATCGTGCGATCCCAATTCGCAATTCGCTAAGGAAGGAGTGAATTGTGGTAACCATGGTCTCAATCTCAATATAATCTCAACCACAATACTAGAATTCATATACTATGCATACCATCATCCTAATCAGAAACAATAGTGCAACATAAAGCATGAAACGAACCATAAATTAAGAAACTTAGTAAAACTACTACTCAGATAAAAAGGAGCAAATCCCAACTTCACAAATTCTACTAAATAACGATCTACTAATTTTTTTTGATAGGTTAAGTAATGATTTACTACTATCACTTTGTAGCTCTTGAGGAGTAGAACAACTTTGTCTTCTACACCTTGTTGAGATCTTCGCCCAAAACTCCTACATCTTGAAGAGAAAGGGAAATGGAGAAGAGGGGGGGGGGGGGGGGTGTGCTGTGCCAAAATGGAAAGAAAAGAGAGGGTTCGGCCCTATATTGTTATAACTTATAAATATATACGAATTATTATGCTACAAAATACCATTTTACCCTTAACTCATGTACTACTCCTTTTTAAGTCCATATTCTTAATCTTTTTCTTGCTACCATTTTACCCTAAACCATGTACTTCTCCTTTTTAAGTCCCTATTCTTAATCTTTTTCTTCCATTTAGTATGATGTCCTAATTACGTGAATTCTATATCATTTACATTTCATTTTTACACTATGGGCCCCCCATACCCACGGTCCTAACACCTCAAGTCAAATTTTCCATTTTCTTGAAGTGTTGAAGTTTTCAGCCCAACGGTTCAAATTAATTATAATTTATATTGCATAATGTTGTAATCACATTTAGTAATGCATAATCACACATTTAGCAAATAATTCCCAATTATAACTTAATTTAATTAACAAAAAATTCTAGGACACTACATATGCAAGGGCCTTAAAGTTCATATTATTGCAGCTGACAATATGTATTTTTCTTTTTTCTAACCGTTTTAGGTTGTTGAAAAATTTAGTAGACCTTGAGGTATTAAACGAACCTCCCCTGGGTTTTGGCCTATGTCCTAAATAAAAAACCTGCTGTAGTTTCAAAACCGACAGAACCAATTGAATCTAAAGTAGAGGCGGAAGCAACTATGTTACTCAAGGTTTTGTAGTGCCATGGGAACTGAGGATAATTGTCAGACAATTATAAAACAGAACTCAGAAGTGCCACTTCCATTGTAATATGTGCCATATGGGTGTGTATATTTATGTATATATGGATAAGTAAGACACATACACCCATTTTTTCCCAGTTCAGACTTGGACGGTCAACCTCCTCTTCGGGAGGAGGATGCGAAACCATTCAAGTTACCACTTGGTAATAATTCCATTATGATATTAGTGAACAGTGCAACAAATATTCTGTGTGTGTGTGTGTGTGTGTGTGTCTCTCTCGTGAAAGTTTAATTTATGGAGGTAGTTTGCGCGTTGTTCATATTGATGTATTTTAATTTTGTTGTTCAGAATCAATGTGATGCTGGTGAGATGGTATTTTTATTTTTTATTTTAACATAGCCCCTCCTTTTTTCAACCCACTTTCTGAAATATCAAACTAGAATCTTACCGTACTTGAACCCCTTTTGGTCCAACGATTCCGCCATCTTCTTTATCAAATGCTAATATACAAGGCAAGATTTATACCTAATGAGAAACATTGACCCAGTAGGCCAGGGTTTGATCAATGGGCTAGCAGGAGCTCCTCCTCCTCCATTTTGTTTTTTGATTGGTTCCTTCTTCCCATTTCCCCGTCTTCTCTCTCAGCTGAGAGAGTATGAGGTTTGAGACCAATTTCAATCTTTCTCATATTCTATATCTTAATTTATAAAAGCCCCTTCTATTATTTTTATTCAGAATTACTTGTATTCATATTTCTCTAAGAAAATACTCTTTTGTTGTGGCGGGGAATCATAATTTTTGTAATACAGTCGTCATTTCTCTGCCATGGCCAGAATTGAAAAACCAATGCTTTATCTCTGACACCTACAGTCTTACAAGTCTGATATAGGCACAATTCCTCAACACAAGTGTCTTTGCTACATAGTTCCCAAGTATTCTGGGTGAAATGTATGGTCACAATGACATATGGACTGTACCCCTCCTCATTTTTGGATAAGTAACATATCTATGGTAACTGATCTGCCTATGTGTATATAATTACAAAATCTGCAAAAGGAAAAGTAGGAATTGGAATCATTTGGGGCATCTAAACCACAGATCACTATTCTATACTTGTGCTTTGGCATTTCACATGCTTTTTTTGCTGCAATTGCTTCTCATTTTTTTAACTACTAAACTCTAGCTCTAGGCAAATATAAGAAGTGAAACCATACTGTTATTTCTGAAATATATAAATGAATAAACAAATGTATGTTACATCTGTTTCTACTGCTCATGCTTCTCTCAAGTTTTACCAAATGTTCGTATATCTATTTTCTTATATGTTTACAATTTGAAATTGAATTATTCCTGGAAATATATAAATGAATACACAAAATAAATGTTATTGCTTAAACGGCTTCTGATTATTTTGCCCCTATTTTTCCCAGGGATCTCAGTCAATTCAATCTGCTAGTTCAGTGGAACATAATAATCGTGTGTTTGGCAGATTCCGACCAAGGCACCATAGGACATCATCACTCGGGGAGGAAAACTTGGGCTGTCGTACTGTTGATCTTTGTACTTCAACAATAAAGATTGATGCAGAGGATACAGATCTGCGGCTTTGCTTCAGAATAATTTCCCCCGCAAAAACTTACACATTGCAGGTGAAAATTTTGAAGTGGATAGGAGTTTTGATCATCCACACATATAAACAGGAATAACCATAATGGGGCATTTGAAAAAGAACAAACATAATTTTGTATTTGTACTCATTAGTTGGAGAATTTTAGTATGCATCTACTTTGAGCTGTCTGTAGTAAAAGGTGACACCTATAGAGCTTCACTGCTGTCTAATATGATTGTTTAAATTGACCTAAAAAATTATATCGTTGATCGGACAGCTTGGAGAGTTGGTTTTGACCAAAGTTGTTAGTATGGATTATATAATTAGGCAGTTATCATTGTTTCTTACTTTTTATCTATACATATACATATATATATATATATTTGTCTATTGATGCAGAGGAAGTGCAGCTTAGGTTTCTACAGTGTATCTTGCTTTGTTTTGAGGTGGTGTCGGGGCTAAAAGTGAATCTTGAGAAGATCAAAATCATTCTTGTAGGTGATGTGGGGGATGCAGAGGAGATGGCGTGGAGCATGGACTGTGAGATAGGCAGCTTTCCTTCTAAGTACCTTGGGCTTCCTTTGGGAGTTCTTTGAGGTCAGCACAGGTTTGGGATGCGGTGATTAAACGATTCTAGAAAAGGCTTGCAGGATGGAAAGATAATATCTCTCAACAGGGTGGAGGATCACGCTCGTCAATCTTTCCACCTACTACATGTCACTTTTTCCAATGAAAGCTTCGGTTATAAGGAACTTGAAAAGATCCAACGGGACTTCTTGTGGGGGGGGGGCAAGAAGGAAGGGAAGAAAATTCACTTAGTTGGGACCAAGTGAAAGCTCCAATTGTTGGGGGGGATTGGGAATTAAAGACCTTAAGTTATTCAATCAAGCCTTGTTGAGTAAGTGGATGTGGTGGTTTGCTACGGAGGGTCACACCTTGTGGAAGGGGGTTGGTTGTCTTGTGATGTAGTTGAGTCATATCGTTGTGGGGTTGGGAAAGCTATTAGAAGAGGGAGAGAAGTTTTTACTCCATGTGTCAAGTTTGATATTGGGGATGGTTTGAGGGTGAAATTTTGGGGGGATCCATGGCATGGGACAAGGTTTTGAAAGAAAAGTTCCCTAACCTTTTCAATATAGCTTTGGACAAGGAAAGTTTGGTTGCGGATTGCATTGAGGTGGTAGGGGGTAGAAGAATTTGGAGCCCAAAATTTACGAGAAACTTTTATGATTGGGAGCTAGGGGAGGTAGATAAATTGATGGCTTCTTTGAGGTGGAATTGTTGGGAAGGATGGATGGAATTAAATGGAAGGGGAGTGAGATGGAAATTTTACAGTTATCTCTTTTTATAAAAAATTGGTGGATGGGAAGGATAAATCTTTCCCGTGGAGATTGATTTGGAAGTCTAGAGTGCCTTTAAAAGCCGCTTTTTTTCCTTGGGAGGTGGCTTATGGTGCCGTACTAACGGCGGACAATCTTAGAAAGAGAGGATACCATCTTCCAAGTCAATGCCCTTTGTGCAAAGAGGAGGGAGAGATGGTAGTTCATTTCTTATTGCATTGTAAGATTGCTTGGGATGTTTGGAACTTTTTATTCTCCATTTTTGGTTATAGGTGGGTTATGCAAGCCAAAGTCGAAGTAACTTTTTTTTGGGACAGAGATGCAAAACAATTAGGAAGGAGTTGAAAATGGCATGGAGAATGGCCCCGTTTGCATTGTTTGGTATATATGGCGAGAAAGGAATAGAAGAATTTTTACTGGAGTGGAATCTCCTCCGTTGAAGATGGAGAACACTTTTTTGAAAACTTTTTTTTTTTATTGGATTAATGAAGAATACCCTAATTTAGATAGACTGATTGAATATTTTTTTTTTTTTTTTGAGGGAGGGATCTTTGGCTTTAATTTTTATAGCCAGTCCCTTTCTCTTGTATTTTTGGGTATGCCCTTCTCAAGCACCTTTTAATTAATAGAGCTGATAAAAAAAAAATTGTCCGTGAAGTTTAAGTGTCCAGATAAAGAATTCAATTGCAGCTTTTCCCGTGAATTGATGTGATAGAAATTTAGTTCCTATATCTGATGTTCCTGGTCTTGTTGCAGCACTTAATATCTAAATGTTACTTGGTATTGTAGTAGTGTGAAAGAATAAAGTGGTCATTATTTTATTCCTTTTCTCTGCATTAGTCTTTAAAATAATATAAGTAATTTTGGAAATCATAAAAAAACATTTTCTTCACCTGGTTTGGGTAGGCTGAAAATGAAGCAGATCGGATGGACTGGATGAAGAAAATCACCGGAGTTATTACGTCACTTTTGAATTCTCACCTACAGCAGGTCGATTTAAACTCTATTCCTTCTGTGTAACACTAACATCATCTTGTGAGGAGTGCAAAAAATTTACTTCTGGTTAACAAGAGTTCATTATATTCTCTGCAGCTAAATCCCGGAAAGAGTGACATAGATAATAACTCATCAACTGGTGTTTCTTGTGATGTTCATGCACTTGATAACCATGAAAGTTCATTGGATGACATGAAATTCAAACGAGCAGATTGTGTTTCTCAGATTCTCCAGGGAATTCCGGGAAATGATAGTTGTGCAGAATGCAGTGCTCCTGACCCTGACTGGGCATCTCTGAATCTTGGTATTTTGATGTGCATTGAATGCTCTGGTGTTCATCGGAATCTTGGTGTTCATATTTCAAAGGTGCACTATTTTGGAATTAAAAGTTAAATATTTTTTCCTTCCTTGTCATTTTGCACAAACAAATTAGAAGGGAATAAATGTAGATGGAGAGACTTGAACCAAGACCTCTCATAATCAAAGCTCTAGTACCGTGTTACATTTAAACAATCAATCTAGAAGAAATTTTGGATCTTGATCGGCTCTAATACCACGATAAGTTACAATTGCTCCAAAAGCTTACGTTGTTTGAGAATAGGCCTACATCGTTTGTTAGTAACAATTTGTTCGGCCCAGCTTGTTACAAAGATCAGAAAAAAGTCCCCTTCTCATAGCCTCAGTAAACATATTGCCCAACTGATCACTTGATCTAACAAATGATGTAAAAATTCATTTCTTCATCACCATATCCTGAACAAATTGACAATCAACTTCAATGTGCTTGGTTCTCCACTTATTTCCTCAATTTTGTCCTCCTTCCCTTTGCAACACAAGAAGGTCTTTGACTCGAACCTCTTCATTTGCATTTATTCCCCATTTGGTTTCTTTGTGCAAAGTTGCACTTTGTTCTGTTCTGCATTTGTCAACGGTTGCCTCTTCACATGCAAGTCTGGAGTGGAACGTGAGGGGTGTGTGAGTGATTGATATACATTGTTGTCCCATTCTTAACAACTTAAGCTTTTGGAGCAATTGGTTGCTTAGCAAATATTTAAATATATAAGAGAAGGGAAGAACTTCAGCCAGTAAAACTGAGTGTTGGCTTTTAGCACATGTTTGTGCTACCATGCCACCATATTCTAGGACTACTGAGTGGTTCAATATTTTTCTGAACTCAGTTTGGAGTATCATCAGCATATTAATGGTGTAAAACTAAATGTTGTATATTTAACTGCTTATGCTCCCTTCCATGTAAGATTTAAGCAGATCAAAATTGTTGTCTTTTACCTTCCTGTCCACTCTGGAATGATTTCTCACCTTATTCCTTTTCTTTTTAGACTATATTGTAATTGTTGTTAGATTTCAAGTAGCAATCTAAAGCAGTTTTATTAAAAATGTGCTGCTGTAGCTTTAACCACCACAGTTTCGTTGATACTGATATGGTATGAGTATTATGGTTGAACATATATTTTAAACAATATATTGACAATAAAATATATCCTTTTGTGATTCACTATACAAAAACTTGTGCATAAATAATGGAAAAGAAAAAGGTAGACTGATCTAAAAGAATTAATTTAATGATTTTGAATCGCTTTGCTGAACTCTTAATTGATGAGTTACTTTGTCCTTCCAAATACAGGTAAGATCTATTACATTAGATGTCAGGGTTTGGGAACCCACAATCTTGGATCTATTTGGCAC
This sequence comes from Nyssa sinensis, assembly GCA_008638375.1. Lineage (NCBI taxonomy): Eukaryota > Viridiplantae > Streptophyta > Magnoliopsida > Cornales > Nyssaceae > Nyssa > Nyssa sinensis. Next base: position 10,798,886 of record CM018042.1, on the reverse strand, counting down.
TCTAGGTAATGCTTATTCTAACTCTGTGTGGGAGGAATTGCTTCTACTTCAGAATCAGGGGTATGTTTCCTCAACTTTAATACAATATGGGAAGTGCAGCTTGTTATTGAGTCTACATATAGTGAACACGTTTTGCTGAATAATTCTTCGTAATGATTGATTTTTCTATACTAAGATTTATGTGGAATATCGGGCTTGCAACTACATTGAAATTGGGCAATGTGTAACTTATGATTCCTATCAAGTTCCTTATCTTAGATGCTTCAGAAATTCATATGACCAAACAATTAAGAGTTGTATAGTACAGTTAAATTAAGCATTTAGGAATTGAATTCCATATTCCTCTTCCCCAACAAATCTTCGAGTGGTACACATCCATTCCCTAAATTATCAGCAGCTTTATGACTTTTGTGTATGTCTAAATGCATGAATAAGATCTTTCTGCCATTGCTTGACCTTCCAAAGATTGTTAATGCCTTCATTCCATTAATCATCATCACAATGGTCATATTATCCTTTTGAATATGATTTACCTACATAATCTTAAACTATTAATCATACATTAATTTCAGCCAACAACTTACAATTTGAAGTTGGGTTGAATTGTTTACTTAATATGAAGAAAAGAGAATGAGAAGTGACGGGAAGAAAGTTGATAGAATGATTCTTTTGATGTTAGGGTTCAAGAATAAGAGAACGAAGAAAATATTTCGAAAGGAGTTGGGAGCATACAAGGTCTCTTCTCTCTTACATGTATTTATACTACTAAAGGAATAAAAATACAAAACTACCCTTCTAAACATTCTTACATAATCCAACAGTCCACCTCAAGTGGGTGCATAAATATCTCTCAGGCCCAACTTGCAAACGATAGAATTAAAAGACCTACTACTCAGACCTTTGTAATGACATCAGCTAGTTGAAATTAAACCTTAGGTATTGTTAGGGTTTTATTGAAAAAGATGAAAGAGAAATAGAAGAGAGTGAGAGAGTGTTATTAGTGAGCAAAGAATTAGAGAGAGAGTTATTTAGCTCTTCTCTAACTCATGTATTTATATTACAAGAATGTAATAAGTTTAAAAAAATAGACTCTAAATATTCTACGAATATCCAACGGAATATTCTTATTATGCATAATATTCTAAGCATATCCTAACAACATATTCTAACACTCCCCCTCAAAGTTGGTGCATATAGTCTCTCATGCCCAACTTGCTCACAATTGGATGAAACATTCTGTTGCAAAGAACCTTAGTAAACACATCTGCTGGCTACTCTCCTGAAGTCACAAAGGGCATGCAAATTAACCATTGATTCAGCTTCTCTTTGATAAAATGTCTATCTATCTCAATGTGTTTTGTTCGATCATGCTGAACTGGATTATGTGCAATGTTAATGGTTGTCTTGTTATCACAATACAACTTCATGGGCTTATTTATTGGCACTCCCATGTCATTCATAAATGTTTGGAGCCACATAAGTTCACAAACTCCATGTGCCATAGCTCTATATTCAGCCTCAGTGCTGGATCTAGCTACCGCCTGTTGTTTTTTGCTCCTCCAGGTAATTAGATTACCTCCTTAAAAGGTGCAGTAGCTTGAAGTGGACCGTCTATCATCCATGGAGCCTGCCCAATCTGCATCCGTGAACACTTCTAGGTTTAAATGATTGTGACATGAGAACACAATCCCCTTTCCTGGAGAAGACTTGAGATATCCCATAATGCGATAGACTGTCTCTAAGTGTTGAACTCTTGGATCAGGCTTGAACTGGTTAGCAACCCCTACTGCATACACTATGTTAGGAGATTTGTGAGAGAGATATATCAATCTCCCTACTAGTCTCTGAAATCTTCCCTTATCCACGAGATCTCCCTCATTACCACTCAACTGATGATTAGTTTCAATGGGAGTGCCTATAGGTTTGCATCCCAACATCCCTGTTTCCTTTAGCAAATCAAGGATATACTTGCATTGACAGATCAAGATCCCCTTATCAGATCTGCCAACTTCAATTCTGAGAAAATATCGTAGGTTTCCCAAGTCTTTGATCTCAAATTCTTTTGCTAGATAACCTTTCAGTCCTATCACCTCTGTAGAATGATTCCCTGTCACAATTATATCATCCACGTAGACAATAAGAATAGTGACCTTACCATCTACCCACTTAATGAACATGGTATGATCCGCATGACTTGGTTTATAACCAAACTTTATCCTAGCCTTATAAAACCTGTCAAACCAAGCTCTCGGAGATTGCTTAAGCCCGTAAAGAGCCTTCTTCAATTTACATACCTTCCCCTTTGTTGCTTTGGTAGTATAACTTGGAGGGACCTCCATGTACATCTCCTCCTCAAGATCTCGTGGAGGAATGCATTTTTATATCCGATTGTTGCAATGTCCATCCCAAATTTGCTGCTACTAAGAGTAGAGCCCTGATGGAATTCATCTTGGCCACTGGAGCAAAGGTCTCTTGATAGTCTATGCCATAGGTCTGAGTGAACCCTTTGGCAACTAATTGAGCCTTATATCTGTCAACTGTACCATCTGCTTTCTGCTTAACCGTGAAGACTCATTCGCAATCAACTGGCTTCTTTCCATCTAGAAATGAAACCAATTCCCAAGTTTAATTTTTCCCTAGAGCTCCCATTTCCTCATCCATGACTGCTTTCCATTTGGCATCGGTTAGAGCCACTTTCCACCCCTGAGGAACAGACACAAAAGCTAGAGAGGAGATGAAAGCACGATATGAAGTGGATAATGAATCATAAGACACAAACTTTGATATTGCGTGTTGGGTATAAGCCCAAACTCCCTTTCGAAGAGCAAGGGGAATATTAGTATCACCAGAATGAAAAAAGGACTTACAGGAGATGCGTTAGAGATAACATCACTTGATGATGAGGCTAATAGAGCTGGAGTTAGTGATTGCGATTGTCTTGGGGGCACATAGGGGTCTATCTGCATATCCTGACATCCTGAACGAGCCTGTCTAGACCAAACGTACGTCCTCAAGTCAGTTCTATCTAACGGTCCACCAGGATCAGGAGAAAGTGGCTTAACCAATGCCTCAGTGTTCTTAGAACTAGTCACTTTCTCCCCCTCACTACGAGTAGAGGAAACTGAAAGAACATCTCTTACTGAGTTGGGGATGAATCCCTCTCTTGATTCTGCTCCCCCTGAAGAGATGGTCAGTGAATGGAGTAGAAGGACTCTGTCTCATGAAAGGTAACATCCATACTAACAAACATCTTCCAAGTTGGTGGGTGGTAGCACTTATAGCCTTTCTATGTAGGAAAGTAACCAATGAAGACACAACGCAACGCTTTAGGATCAAGCTTGCTTGTAGTCTTTCTATGGTCCTGAACAAAGCAAACACATCCAAAGATGCAGGGAGGAGTGAAATAATTGGAGGAGACCCTTGGAAGCAATGCTAGAGGTTTTTGAAATTCCAAAGTCTTGAGTGGCATGCGGTTGATGAGATAAGCAGCTATCAAGATAGCATCACCCCAAAAAGACTTACATACATCACCCCCAAAAAGACTTAGGTACATTCATAGTAAACATCAAGGAACGGGGCCACTTCAAGAAGATGTCTATTTTTTCGTTCAGCCACTCCATTCTATGCTAGGGTATCCACACAACTAGTTTGATGAATAATCCCATGATCACAAAGATAGTTTGAAAATTTTCTATCTTCATATTCACCTCCATTATCAGTCTGTAGTATCCGAATCTTAGTATCAACTGCATTTGAACCATTTCACAAAAAACTTGAAAACAATTGAAAACCTTACTTTTATGCTTGAGTAGGTAGACCCACGTAACACGAGAGTAATAGTCAATAAATGTAACAAACCAACAATAGCCACGGAGAGAGAGACAACCCAGGAAGGTCCCCATACACAAGAGTGAACATAAAAAAGGGAGCAGTGCTTTTATTATTATTACTAGAATAAGAAGTACAGATATGCTTAGCAAGTTCACAAGCATCACAGATGAGCCTAGGTTTACACTGCTTAACAAGAACATGAAAATCTTTTTCCATAGTGCTAACTGATGGATATCCTAACCGCCGATGCCATTGTAATAATTCCTGAAGCTGTGAAAAACTATCTGCTTGAAGAGCTTGTTGAGATAAATGCATAGAAGATGTAGTCTCTAGCAGATATAAACCCCCCATGCGCCTTACCACTGCGAATTGTTCTTCCTGTCCCCAACTCCCAAAAAAGACAATGAGAAAGAAAGAAGGTTACTAAGCAATTTAAGGCTTTAGTAATGGAACTAACTGAAACTAAGTTAGTGGAAAAATTAGGAACATGGAGAACCGACATCAAAGATAAAGAGGAAAATTAAAGCCCTGAGCCTTTGCCCGATATTGAGGACAATAAACCATCTGCTATCCTAACCTTATCCCTACTAGAACATGTAGAATATGTAGAAAAGAGATTAGAGGAACCTTTCATATGATTGGTAGCTCCTGAATCAATGATCCAAGAAGTATGAGTGGAGCCAACACTTAGAGCAGATGCTGGCATACCTGTATTGGCAAAGTTGGAAGAAGTAGAGGTAAAACAGAGGTGGAGGACTCAAACTGAGCCATCATGCGTCGAAAAACCTGTAGTTCCACAAATGTGAGATGATCTGCATCTCCAGTACTAGCAGGGGAAACCTCTGAAGTATCTATCAAATCGGCATGTGGTCTACTTGATTCTATTTTGCCACCACCTCGTTTTGTATTTAGGCGACCATGAAGCTGCCAGCAATTGTCCCCAGGATGCCATTTCTTGCCACAATAATCACACTTCACCTGACCCTTCTCAGAGTTACCACCTTTGTTCTCAAATCGGAGCTGTGGGAATTTGGAATCTTTATAAGGAAGGGTAGCTAAGGTAGATCGGTGTCCTCTGCTGGAGCATAAAGCATAACACCTCTTCTGCTTTCCTCTTATTGCACAAAAGCATATGCCTGTCTCAAAGTAGGAGAATTGAGGCCTGCCAAGAAATCAAACACACGCTCCTTTTCCTTTAGCTGTTGAAACATGACATTGTCATCTGGACATTTGGCCTGAAAATTCAGATAGTGGTCCAATTCTCGCCAGAGACCGTTGAGATCAACACAATACTCAGTAACACTCAAATCTTTTTGTTTGGTTTCATGAACCCTCTTGCAGAGATCGTAAATCTGAGCATCATTATCCACCTATGAATAAGTTTGTGTTGCAGTAGTCCAAATGACATTTTAGCCTTGGAGAGGAATTGTAAAAATTTGGCATTTTTGTACTGTAGCATGCCAAATTATAGAAATGGCATTTAGCATTGGAGATGCTCTAATAATAACTACTCTTTGACTGCTAATTTTAACTTAAGATTGTAAAATTGGGGAAAAAAATTCTAATGGCATTTGAACAAAAATGTCAAATCTTATTCTGCAATCAGTTTCTCCATTTTTTTGTTCTAATGTTCAGATTAAACTGCTCATTTCAAAATGGCTGAATGGATTATTTATGTGTCAAAGTAACTTCCATACTAAGCTGGAAGATTGGGTGATGATGACTGCACTGTACGGTCTTTACGGCTGTTTGTCTTTCCTTTTTTCTTTTTTTTTTAAAAAGTGTTTTTTAATTCCATTCTACTCAAATAATCTCATGCAGAATGAATGGATCAAGTGCATTATCAGTTACAAAACCATGCCCAGAAGATTCCATTCACCAAAAAGAGAAATACATTCAAGCAAAGGTATATCTTTACAAATGTTGGTATGGAATTTTGAATATCTATTTGCATCAGATGTCAATTTCATTTGTAATATTTAAAAAAGATTTTATTTATTTCTCTAGATGATTTTAGTAACCAACATGGATTTAAATCACGGTCGCGGGATACAATGCGGTTGGGGTCACAGTGCAACGGTATCAGAATTATCAAGCCATCCATAACGGGTGTTAGAGCATCAGTAGCTCTAAAAGCTTAAACTATTAGAGAATGGTCTAGCAATATATATCAAGCTCTTAACACTCCCCCTCACATACGACCCCGAACTCACATATGGAGAGACACAAACCACACACAAACATGAAATAGAACAAAGTATAATTTTGCACCACACAAACACGAAACAGAATAAAGTGTAATTTTGCACAAACAAACTAAATGGGGAGTAAATACAAATGAAATGACGTAAACATAAAACCTCTCATAACTAAGGCTCTGATACCAAGTTAGATCACCAATAGCTCTAAAAGCCTAATTTGTTTAGAGAATGGGCCAACAATATATATCAAGCTCTCTACAACGGGAAGTAGGAACCCTGATTGAGAGTTTTTTTAAAAAAAACAAATACTAGTAAACCCCTTAAAAGTCATTGGATTTCAGTTTGTTTTATTATTTGTTTTCATTTTTTTGACACCCAAAAAGATGTTTGACTATTTTATATTAATTTTTTAAGTTAAAATAATAAGAAAGAATCATTTCTTCTAAATAACATTGCACCAACTAATATAAATAATGACTTAAAATGCAATTACAAGTCTGTAATCAATAACTAGACTATTATATATTTATTAGTTAATGTCCTAATGATAGTGACTCAAGCTCAAATTTAATTAATAGTAGTACAGTAATACTAAAGCTCTAGTATAGAACTAATCAACTAGGATTAATTAATATACACACATATGAATTTAAAAATATGGAATCATCAATCATGATAATATAAACTATATACTACTTCAAAAAACTTTAGTTTTCTATTATTGTGGAAGGAGAACTTATAAAACAATTAATATGGAAGGAGAAAAGCAGAAAATAAATTTGAAGAGCATAACATAATGAATCATGATGAAATCATGTTAATAATATTATTTTCATATAAAAAATCTAACAAACTAACAAAATAAAGTTTTAAAAAAATGGAAAATTACCTCAAAATTGAAGTTGTAGCAATTTGACAATTTTTAACCCCTTTTAAGGAAAATGGAAAATTATCTTAATATTGAAGTTGTAGCAATTTGACAATTTCTAACCCCTTTCCAAGTCTTCAAATCACAAGATCTATGCTTCAAATACATAAATCTACATTCAAAAGATGTAGATCTACACCTAAACCTAGTAGCAGGGATCAAAATTTCGTTTCGTTTCCATCGAAACGGTCGAAATATTTCTGTTTCCTAGTGAACTGAAACGAAACACTAATGGAATACCGCAATTCACATGTTTCCCTGGAAACAAATTTGTTTCCGTAGAAACATGCCGAAACTAGTGGAAATATACCAAAACAGTGGAAACATTTATTTGGTATCAACAATACTTCTAGAAGTTGGTAAAAGATAATATCAATTTGTTTTTTAAATAGAGGAGATTGAAAGATTAAAACCCAAAATTATAAGAAGATATTTCTATTTTTCCTAAAAAATAATAGAAAAAGAAAAGTAAAAGTAATGGAAATAAAATTTAGATAAATAATTTATTTTAATACTTAGTTACTAATTATAATAGATTTAAATTACTATGTTTTTATTTATTATATTATATGTAATTTGTGTTAATTTGTCTAATCCGTGGATATTACACAATATATATTTATTATTTTTATGGTTTATAATAATTTTACATATTTTATAGCAAATATATATCAAATTCATATTACATAAACAAATTTGCTCTAAATCTTTTATACTAGTTTTTAATAAGTAAAGAGTTATTTAGTATTAATAACTAATTTACTTTACGTTTTTTTTTTTTAATTTCAACCTAGAATCTTCTTGTGTTGATGGACATGTATCCTAAAACATTTCTAATTAATTATAATATTTATCTTTACACATTCATATATTTTACTTTATGTTTCCAAGTGTTTCTATACATTTTACTTTTTTCATCGTTTCCACTATATTTCCAAAATGTCTTCGAAACGTTTCCGAAATGTTTCTGTTTTCTAGGTGACCAAAACAACATTACGAAACAAAATTCTGATCCTTGCCTAGTAGATCTACAACCAAAGTTAGTATATCTTAAAAAGTCAACAACTGGTTATGAAAAATTAAGAAATGGGATAACGAATTTGAACTAAAAGCTTCAAATCTCACAAACCAAGCTTAAATCAGTCTTCAGAGCCGCCGGATATACTTTCTACTTCCCAACAATTCAGGGTGTAACAGGATTGTGGCCTGAAAAACCAATATGTATTGGCCTATGTGTTATTTTAATCCATGGTAAGCCAACAATGATTATTAATAGATACTCTGCTTAACATGGATATGCTAAATCTGACTTATATCTGAAGCAAACAATATTAGCTTTGATAATTCACATATTGGCTAATAGTTTGCAATTTTTTATACTTCATTTTTTTTTTCACTTTTCCCTTCCTTTTCTATCTTCCTTCTTTAATTCTAAGACAAACCTAACACTAAACCTATCTTCTCTTCCCTGAAGTTGGGGCAAATGTACATGTAATAGCATAGCACTTACAGGGCATGCTGTATTCTCTGTTCTATTCTGCAGAACTTTCCTCATCCTACCAAAATTTGCATGTATCATTATTTTCTACATTTGGTTGGCACTTGTGCTATGGTGGATCATTTGGAAAGAGAGGAACTGCATAATTTTTGAAAGAGTGGTTCCTCCATTTGGAATGTTAAGGCCGTTCTATTGAGCACCCTTTATTTTTGGATTTCGCAGGGATTGGCAGAGAATTTTATTTATTTTCTTTACACATTGAGATTATAAATATATATCCTTTGTTGAATATGGGAGCACCCCATTGGTGCACTTTTTTACTTATCAAAATCAGAGAAAAAATTTTTTGTCTGTAGTGCAGGTCTGATATTTCTACTTGGCTGAAATCTTCTCTTTAGGTATCTTTCCAGAATCATGATTTAAAAAAGGGTTTCTTTGCAGAATCCGGTTTCTGACAGTTCCATCAACTGTTTTCTGAGAAAATGTTTAAAATCCCATCCCTCATTTCTGCCGTGCGCATCTCGTGCCGTGGTTGTGTGAAAATCTACTTGAAGTAATTATACTGCCAAAATATTTCTTGATCTCATATTGGTGCCTTATAAATTAATGTCAGATATGACTGCCGCAGAACAATTTTCTTCATCATGTTATTCAATGTTTCAGGGATGTTCAGTAGGTGAATTGGCCTTTAAATGGGGAAAATCATTCATTCAAAGTCATTGCAAGCCAACATATTTCCTATACTGTTTTACTTTTTTATGTGTACATATGCATATTACAGGTTATCTAATGGTTAGTATATTGAAGTTTGATCATCAGAAGCTCATGTTTATATGCTTGTTCATTAAAAATCCATGTCATTGTCATAGATTTTTAAGAGAAAAAAAATAATTTCAGAACAAATTTTCTCAATTTCTGCGATAACAATGTTCTATTATGTGCTGTTTCTCGTCTGTCATTACAATCTTCTTCTGCATACTTGGAAGAGAATGTAAAGTCAGAAAATGGGCTTATCTTTGGTTTCTCTAATCCAGTATGTAGAGAAATTGCTAGTTAGTAAAGAAGCAACTGCATCTAGCAGTCTTTCTCATGCCACCAGTATATGGGAAGCAGTTAAGAACAATAATTTCCGGGAAGTATATCGCCTCATTGTGACATCAGACATGAATATTATCAACACTACATATGATCAGGTGATTGGTGTGAATTTGCATCACCAAATTAATGAACAAGACTCACAGATAGGCTTTCATACTGTGGAAAAGAAATGGTATGATCCAGCAGCCTGTCAAAAAATTAAGGATTCCACCGAGCCAGGGAATTGTCTTCAAGGTTGTTCATTGTTGCATCTAGCATGTCACTGTGGCAGTGCAGTGATGCTCGAGCTGTTGCTACAATTCGGTGCTGATATAAACTTGTGTGACTTCCATGGAAGGACTCCTCTGCACCATTGCATCTCCAAAGGGAACAATCAATTGGCAAAGTTTCTACTTAGAAGGTAAATTGTCAATGAAGACACTTGAATGATGAAACATGAAACTAATTTGTTTTCTCCAAAATTGATGGAATTTTTTCCGTCTTTTTGGAGTAACTAGAGAGTAACCTCATTGTATCAAACTATCAATGGCACTGACCAAACTTTTCTCCCGGCTTAAATGACAATGATGAGAAAATGCTATTTGATTTATGGGCACAAATTCCTTCAGGCAACCAAAATTATGTGAGGACTAGACAAAATATTGTACAATAAAATAAAATAAAAATTGCACAGAGAATTTAATTGCTGAGATTTTTTAAGATGAGTCACTGCTTCGATTGTCTGGATCAATTATGGATAAAAATTCATGTATAGAGGTCCTAAAGCTACTAAGAAAAAAGCCTTAAAGTTTGTGGTATGGCACAAGATTGTTAATCTATCATATGTTGATTTTTAACCTCCATAAAGTAGTGGTGTGTTTCTTGTGTGCCAAGTATGAAATAGAGACTTGCTTTATGCTTAGTTTATTACTACATTACTAGCCTTCATATTTTTAACTTCTATTCTTTTTTCTCTTTCTTTTCCTTTTTCATTAATGTCAGTATTATTTATTGATGAAAACCATAGGATATTGTGTTATGGCTAAAGAAAGTATCTAATTTCTTACCCTTTGTTTTTCAGCATGTTAGCTCTTCTAGAAGAGAAAAATGTTGCTTGATTCCCCACACCTCCCTCCCCAATTTTTTGGTTACTTGGTTCAAGGAGGTTTTTTTGGTATAAAAGGTTTCCATAGAGTTTTCTTGCCCCCTATTTGCATACTAGAAATAATGGCAGGAAATCCTTTGATAACACTGATTCCTATTCCTCAATGATATCCCACGGGCAAGATAATTGGCTGAATCCAGTGAAACCATTTCATAGAAGTTCATTGATATCTTATTGTCTTTAATGTGTTTTTATTGCTAGACTAGCACTGGCCTTGTAAAAACATCACCATCCTCTGCAACTCGTTATGTCAAAATCCTTTGCCATAATTTCTCCTCCATAAGGGAACTTGTTTTGGACCTTAGGACAGCATATATCTATGGTTGAATTTGTGATTCTTAGTGGGTATAGCATCAACCTAAACTCTTATTTATGAGTCAGGAGAATTCTTATACAGCATCAATGGATTGCATTCTTATTTAGTCTCACAATTAATTAGGTCTAAGTAGTATATTTTCACAGTCCCATGTGGTATATAACAATTTCTGTCATATCATATATATGCATCTAACGATGTCCAATTGAAAGTATTCCAGGGCATTCATCTGTTAAAAGCATCAGGCTTCATAAAATAGATTACCACATAAGATTGGAAATGTATTGATAACTTGGATCAGTTGGGGAGTAAATAGAACTTATGCTTTTTATTGAGTGATATGATTTATATAGCTGATTAGGTCCCTGGTGAAATGATACTGGATTCTGGGATTTTCTGTTGACTGAAGTCCTTCCATAATGATATATATTTTGGACTGAGTTTTCTCCATTGTTAGATGTAGCTACAATTCCTACGAATGCTTCTCATATGATTATGAGATGCTAAGCTTGATATTTAGAACTTCATAGATTTATGCTAAGCTTGCTATTTCCCATTTATGTGATTTAGTAATGTTCATATTTTTCAGAGGTGCACGCTCTTCAATTAAAGATGGTGGGGGCCTAGGTGTGCTGGAAAGAGCTATGGAGATGGGTGCAATAACTGACGATGAGCTTTTTGTTTTGCTTGCTGAGTGCGAGTAAAGTGGACAATATCTGCGCGAATAGGTAAGCCTATTTGAATCATTCACTTTCACTAAATTTGGCCACCTTTATGTTGTCTTATTATGGATTAATTCTGATTTACCCGTTTGATTTCTCAAATTGAACAAAGTACCAGTATTTTTTCCTTTTCTTTCTATGTTTTTAAATTGATGTAGTGTTTACTGTTTGTGTGTTTCTCAATCTTTGCCGGTCATTTGATTTGAAACTCATAACTTATATTATGAACATAACTTAGTTTCCTGATTGTTATCTGCAATTTTAATGACATCCTTGATACTGGTTACTTTAGTATTTTTTTGGAATGATTTAGATACATGTTTGGAGGTAGAGGAGTTAGGTTGTAATTTGGGTTGTAAGGAGCTTTCCTTGGTTTTCCTGGGCCTTCCATTGGGAGCTTCTTCCAATGCAAAGGCAATGGACCAGGTGGTGGACGGGTTTCAAAAAGACTGGTGGGGTGGAATAGCTTATGATTAAAAGCTTTCATCAGGATTGTATTTTCAAGTCGATTGAATCAACATTTCCCTCTTTGTGATCACAGAGAAGCGTTCTAAATACTTTTTGACAAGGGGGGCAAAGGATCGTAACTTTCCACGGAAGGGAAGCTTACATTGATTAAGGGCACACTTGGAAGCCTACAAACATACTTTATTTCGCCTTTTCTCATTCCAGCTTCTGTTGAAAAAATATTAGAAAAGTTGCAGCGGGACTTCTTATGGAAGCAAAATAAGAGGAAAAGAAAGATACATTTCGCTTGATGTGATAGAATTATATTTCCTTTGAAGGAGGGAGGGTTGGGGGATAAAGAATATGAAGGTTTTCAATAAAATCTTGCTTGGCAAATGGCTTTGGAGATACATGGAGGAAAAAAATGCTAGATAGAGATTGGTTATAGATGCCAAAGTGCGGAAGTCTGGATGGTGATTCGGTCTCCGGGTATTAGGAGAGATTTCTAGGATTGGGAGTAAATAGTTTTCTAAACAGTGCTAAGAAGAGGGGTGTAATCCAAGTACACGTGATATATACATTTAGGCAAGTATCAGTCCCCCATACACATAACCCCAAAAAATAAAAAAAATTAAAAAAGATAGTCTATTTCAATCTTACGGGAACCTAAAATCCAAACGGGAACCTAAAATCCAATAAATAAATAAATAAATAACTAGCAGAGCTTAATCTATTTTAAATAAATAATTAAATTATAGAAAGCTGCTGACCATCAGAGATCGTCCTGTTACATTACTTACATAAACACTACGTTAAACATAACGGAGTTGTATACAACACTATCCCACACCTTCCCCACCCTCTTTGCAGCCCCCCCTCCTTTTTCCAACATCTAAACAAATCAATAACTAAAGTCAGTATAATCCACTGTACTCCAAAAAATAAAATAAAATAAAGTAAGAGCCCACATCTCTCTAGCCACTATACAAAATAAAGGTGGTGACTACCAGATTCCTCCACCTTACATGTGCAAATCTGCTAATCAATTTATTCACTCTCTTCTATAAGTTATCTAAGGTAAGAATAGAATCCCTCGTAGTTGTCTGGAAAATAAACTAAAAAATAAAAAACCTTGAACGGTGCCAAGTTGTCCTAAAGATTAGGCTCCAAACCACATCCCCGTTAGAGACTGCAATATCTGTTAGCTAATCTATACAATCTATTCTTCAAGTTATCTAAGGTAAGGATATAATCCCACATAGCTGTCCATGTAAAAAAATTAACCATAGCCTTGGAACCCATATACCACTCCACGAGAAGTCAACATTCTGACCTCCCCTAGTCAATGCCCAATTAAGCGAACGCACTGTAAAAGGCCCATCTTTAGTCATCCTTCACCTAATTTCATCATCACCCTCTTCAATCCATCTCACCTCATGAAGAAAACAAAGCAACTTCTACATGATCTCCAAGTCCCAACCTCGGAAAGCTCTCCTAAAGATTGGGCTCCAAACTGCATCCCCATTACAAACTGTCATATAATCAGCAAGAGGCATCTTTATTACTCGCAAAACAAAAGAGCTCCAGATGTATCTTTTAACACCACCTCATTACACCAAGCATCATGCCAAAATTGAAAATTTGTACTCCACTCAATCACAAAGTTCACAAAAGCTAAGAACTGCAACAAACTTTCATAATACTTATCCAAAGTCCAATTCCATGAGAGAATATTCCCCCCTAGAGAATGATCCTAAACTCTCTACCACCCTATACCAAATGGCCTTTTCCCAATAGCAAATATCCAAAGCCATTTCCCTAACAAATGGCCAATTAAATTCTCCGAGTCTTTTAATACCAGGCCACCACATGCCACTGAAGAGCAAAATTTTCCACCCCACTGAATAAAATTCTCTTTTCCTCTGAATTACCCGAAAGGAAGTCTTTTGCAAGTTTCTATTGTTAGAATAGTTAGCATGTTAGTCTATGTGTATTAGCTCATCATTAAAGGTAGTATAGTCTTTTCAATATCTTTTGTTTAGCCCTACTATAAAGGGCTCTTTTCTTTTCTATGTATTGTAAGTTTCCAGACTTGAATATACTTCCATTAAGATATTTTCTTCTTCTCTCTTTTACTTTCTAATTTTCTGATTAAAGTTAACATCAATAACCCATTTCCTACCAAAGCAACAATGGTTAAAAGAAGCATGAAATAAGTCAGCAATCTTGACAATGTTAATAACTATGAGTCTACCTCCTTCAGAAAGGTATGGCCTCTTCCAGCCTTCTAACTTTCCCTGGAATCTCTTCGCAACTGTATCCCAACCCACTTTGGCTTTAAATGAAGACCCAAGTAACTAGTGGGATGAGAACCAACTTTGCATCACATATTAATTTCCCCCGTGAGGTCTTCTTTCTCATAATTGAAACCCAAGATTTTGAATAATATGATGGTTTTTTCCAACCTTATTTAGCATTTATCAATGTGTCTTTACATGTGTGGAATGTAGTTTAATCTTCCAGATTTTTAACAGCTCGCCACCTTTTGTTGTTATATATAAAAAAAAAAAAGGCTCATTTTTTTTTTTTTTTGTATGATGTACCGAGGTGCCCAAGTATCTAGTCGTTCCAATTTTCTGGTCTATATTGAGAAATCCTGTGAACAAATTTTGGTACTTTGGAAGAGAAGTCTTGAACATCTTACACTTTTTTTTATCAGTAATAATAATTGTATTTAAAAGGGGCCCGAGAAGGGCAACCTGAATATACAAAAGAAAGGGCGCCAAACACAAAAATCAAAGCTTAAGGTCCCCCAAAAAATCATTAAGCCTATCTAAATACATAGGATATTCTTTCCTGGATCCAAAAGAAAAAAAAAAGTTTTCAAAAAAGGGTCTTTCAACTTCCAAGGGGCAGATTTCACCCCTTCAAAACTTCTTCTATTTATTTCATGCTAGTTGCACCATATATGACAAATGGGCACCATCCTCCAAGCTATTCTCAACTCCTTTCTAAGTCTTCTGCACCTACTGCCCCCCCCCCCCCCAAAAAAAAAAGATGTTTCACCTTGGCTGGCATAACCCATGAACATCTAAAAAAGCAAAAAGCAAATTCCAAGCATCCCAAGTGTACTTGCAGTGCAAAAGAAGGTAGTCAACTGTTTCTTCCTCCTTGCATAAAGTGCATTGACTTGGGAGATGGTAGCCCCTCCTCTTTAGATTCTCCGCCGTCAATATAGCATCCCACACTGCCTCTCATGCGAAAAAAGCGACTTTAGTTGGCATTCTAGACCTCCAAATCAATCTCCATGGGATGGGTTTTTCCTTCCCAACAACCAACCTCCTACAAAATGAGCGAACCGAAAGTTTACCATCCCGACTCCCCTTCCAAATAATCCCATCCAATCTACCGTCAACCAAATCCACCTTACTTAAAAAATCCATAAACTCATCAACCTCCTCTAACTCCTAATTGTAGAAATGTCTCCTAAATTTTGGACTCCACACCCTTCTATTCGTAACCAACTCTATACAATTCTCTACTAGACTATCCTTGTCCATTGCAATGTTGAAAAGAATAGTGAATTTGAATTTCAAGACCCCATCCCCATCCCCATGCCATGTATCATCCCTCAAACCATCCCCAATATCAAATTTGACGCATGTGATGAAACTTCCTTACCCCCTTTTGATCGCTTTCCAAACTCCACAACGATGCATCCTCGTGACCTCCCAAGAGAACCACCCTCCTCTCTCACAACTATATTTAGCATCCACAACACTTCTGTCCGTAGCAAATCTCCATATCCACTTTCTTAGCAAGGCTTGATTAAACATTGCCATATCTTAAATGCCCAAGCACCCCTCAGCAAGAGGAGCTTTAACTTTATCCCAACTAATCAAATGTAACTTCTTGCCTTCCTCGCTACCCCCCCCCCCCAAAAAAAAAAAAAAGTCCCTCTGAATCTTCTCAAGCTTCCTCCTAATCAAGGGTGACAAGGTATTCCTGATAAGAGTGATTCTCCCCCCTTTTGATAAATATTGACTTTTCCATCCTCTAGCCTCTTTTGAGATATTTGGATCACTGCATCCCAAATTCCAATCCATCTTAGAGAAGTACCTAACGGAAGACCAATATAACCAGAAGGCTAGTGACCTACCTCGCAACTTGAAGCCCACGCCATCTCCTCTACTTCCCCACCTCACCCACCGAGATAATCTCGTTCTTTTTAAGATTGATTTTTAACCCATATACGACTTTAAAGCAAAGCAGGATACTTCTCAAAACTCGAAGTTGCTCCTCCTCTACATCACAAAAAATTATGATATGATCAACAAATAAAAGATGGTATATCTCCACCCTTCTCCCTTTATCACCCTCAATTGCAAAGCCCCCAACTCTAGCTTTATCAATCATTTTTCTAAGATCTTCCATAACAATCACAAATAAAAATGGTTATAAAAGATCCCCTTGCCTCAAACCCCTTGAAGATCAGAAAAGGCCTGTTTGAGTGCCATTCACCAACACCGAGTAAGAAACTAAGGATATTGAAGACTAAACCCACCTCTGCCACTTCTCCCCAAAGCTCATTCTATCCAAAACTGCTAACAAAAAATTCCAGTTTACATGGTCAAAAGTTTTTGCAATATCCAACTTGCAAGCAAGCCCTTTATCTTTCTGCTTCCTCCTCTTATCTACGCATTCATTTGCTATCAAAGCTGCATCCATAATTTGTCTGCCCCCTACAAAGTCATTTTGGCTTGGAGATATGATATTGCTCGTGAATTCCCTCAATCTAAAAGAAAGCACCTTAGCTAGTAGCTTGTACAAGCTTCCCGCTAATCTGATTGGCCTGTAATCTCTAATGTTCTCCACCCCTTCCTTCTTTAGAATAAGCACTATAAACGAAGCATTGAGACTCCTTTCAAAGAAACACGATTGATGAAACTGAGCAAAAGCTGCCATTAGATCCCCTCTAATCATCCTCCAACAATGTTTATAGAAAGCCATCATGAATCCATCCAGCCCCGGGGTTTTATCCCCGTCACAAGTTTTCAAAGCTGAAATGACTTAATCCTCCTCAAAGGGCTTCTCCAAATGACTCGCTCCCTCTTCTAAAATAGTTGAAAACTCATCCCCTCTAGACTTGGTCTCCACTCACATGTCTTTGTGTACAACTGCTTATGGAACCCCACTATTCCATCTTTCACTTCCTCAACTCCTTGAAGTTTCCTCTGCCCCAATGGTCACCGCATTGATTTATTCCTCTTGTGATAATTTGGTACTCAATGAAAGGACTTCGTATTTCAGTCGTCCTCTTTTAGCCATTGGGCTCTAGATTTTGTCCCCATGAAATTTCTTCCAACTTCAAGACTCCACCTAACACCCCCTTCAAACCGTCCCAAGTGTATCTCTCCTCAGCAGATAAAAGATGTTCCTTCCAATTGAACTATTGAATACTCATGAACCATAGTTTCATGTAAACAGACAAGAATTGGCTTCCACCTTTTTAAAGCCCCTTTTAAAGAACTCTTTTATCAGGGTCATTTAAACCCCTCACATTCCAATTTGAAAGCTTCCACATCATCGAGATACTGCCACTATCAATTCTCTCCCCATCTCCTTTGAGCCTTCCTCCTCCCATCTGCCATCATGTGTTCAAATTCTTCATGACTCTCCCCAATTTCCTTCCCAATTTCTCCTTATCCGTTAACCCATTCCTGTGAACTGTGAGCCTCCACTGACCATTACTCTGCAGTATTTCACCTATCAGCTGCATAAAACAATATCCGAACCCGTGACATGAGACTCCCAAGTCCCAAGTAACGGCTCATCCCTTTAATTTGTCGCATAATCCACTTGGACAACTCTGCCCTCTTCTGCTCCTTTCTTCCAGCCTCTGTAAGCTCCCTATTCGCTGGTACAATCACTGCTAGAGGTTCACAAATCATCGCTGCTTCATCAGCAAAGCCCACATACTCCGTTAATTGTCCCCCTCCCAGTCCGTCTGGTCCAGACACCCACTGTGACATACCTGATGTCATCCATACTCCCCACAGCCTCATCATCCTTAGTTTCTTGAGCCACCATCGACCTCACCACAACCCATCCCATCCACCTTACTAGGATTGAATCCCCCAATCTGTAGTTGCTTGCATGCAATGACTCCTTGCGACTTGGCTAACTCGAAGTCTTCATCAGAACATCCTCCCAATTCATCAGTGTCATCCCTCCAAGCCTGAACAACAATCCCCCCACCGAGTATGTACAATCCAAGGTGGAGAAACCCACCTGTACGCAGTCCTATTTCTGGTGTCTTCCATATCCCCCTTCGTCCCCAGATCGACGACACACTCCTGCAGTGCCTTATTTTCTTGAATTGCTACCCTGTTATTTCCTTCCCCACTCACAGCTTTATGCGCTCCATGGTGGGCCTCATAAGCTCCACCCTCGTTAACACCCTGCCCATTTGTAACTGTAGTACTCGCTCTGCCCTTGGCTTTTTGTCTTGATCTAATAATTCTTGTTGGGCCAATGCCCCTTGAACCGAATAGAACCCTTCTTCGTGGATTGTGGGCACTGCTGTCTTCTCAGTGGGTCTGTCTTCAGGAACAAGAGCGCCCCATTCTTCCTTCACTCCTCAAACCCTGCTTATCTGACTGGGCCCAACTTCTCCTAGCCCAATTGCCTTTTGCCTTCCCCTGGCCCAACCACCCATTTAGCACCTCCCTAAACCCATACCTCCTCTCACCAGTATGGGATTGTGGATTCCCCTGAGGCCCAAATTCTCTAACAGGTCTGTAATCTTTACCAGGGCCCATACTCCGGCCAATGTTTCCCTGTTGTTGATTCAAATTTGAAATCCCTGCCACACCCACCACGTGGCTTCATTCCATTCGTCCTCCTGCTTCCATCTTATCCTCCCCCAACAACCCTCCTTGACGAGGAAAAAAAGTCTGGTGGTACAGTAGCATGGAAAACTTTCATGCTCATTCAAATCAGTTGCTGACATGTAGAAAAAAATGATGTCATGCTAATACATTAGTTTTAAATATAATCCATATGTCCATAACTGATTTGATTGATCATGGAAGTTTTTCATGCTACCGTACCACAGGACTTTTTCCCCCAACGAGCTTGTCGTGCGTGTGCATTAGTCTTCTGAGCAACAGCTTCTTCCCCGGCACTGATATGAGCTCCTCTGCCATTCTCCAGCTGTGCCACCCTAAAATTGGCTCCTCTCTCCACCCAAATGGGGATCTCGAACTTCCATGATCCCACCTCAACCTGCATGGTAGCCGGCAACTTGTACCCCGACAATGCAACAAGGATTCTTGCCAACTGGAAGTGTTTGTGCTTTCTTGTGTGTCGTCAATTGCCCTGAAACCTCACAATGATCTCCCAGAGTCTTAAACACCTGTGGATTCCACAGAAAAACCAGGAGCCCTACCAATCTGATCCAAGTTTCTGAAGCCTCCATTCCATTCTCTGCTACAAGGTCCTTCCACCATCCACCAATCTAACAACAAAGTTTGTCCATTGAACACCCAATTTCTTTGACTCCAAACTCTCAAAGCTTCCTCTGGTGATGGAAATTCGAATAAGAACCAATCACCGTGCATAACTACAACTTAAACTCCCGATGGCACTCCCCATTTACTATTTACCCACTTTTGTAATAGATTTATATCAAGCTTCAGAGAACCTGCCAGACCCACCCTTCCTGCTGAAATGGGAAAACATTTGCTTGAAAGGCCATGACAAAAAACATTCAATCCAAGTGGCTAGATTTCTCTGATTTATGATGTTGGACACCCTGATTATTTGTATACTATGTTCCCATTATATTTTTCCCCCCTTTTTTGTAATTATCTTTTCTACTTTTCCATCGCAGACGATATTGTGGCCTCTGTGGTGGTGTTCAATATTTATTTCCCATTCAGTTGCAGCTCCGCGGGACTCACCAATGCATTGGACATTGGTGCAAGATTATATCAAATGAATACTGTTTGTCAATGGGCCCTCTTTAAGCCAATTCAAACAGACCTCTCCACGAGCAGATTTGTGAGCTCTTTTGACCTACTTGGAGACGCTGATTTTTAGTATTTGTATTTCATGCTTACATCTGGAAATGGAATTCCTTCAATGATGATGGAGGCAGCTGGCAATTACCCTGCTTGTAGTTTTGTTAATCACTGAATAT
Organism: Nyssa sinensis; assembly: GCA_008638375.1. Classification (NCBI taxonomy): domain Eukaryota; kingdom Viridiplantae; phylum Streptophyta; class Magnoliopsida; order Cornales; family Nyssaceae; genus Nyssa; species Nyssa sinensis. Next base: position 10,778,498 of record CM018042.1, on the reverse strand, counting down.
TTCCTATGTATAATGCATGAAATCTTCTTGCTCGAATCAAAATGTATCATACACTATATTATTATTTGCATTATTGTGACAAGTCCTTGAAATAATTTGATGAATGTGAATGTTTGATTGGGTTTGTTTCGGAGTTATAGTTACATGTAGGATGGCTTAGCATTCTCGAGGTGATGTAGACTGGAAGAAAGTGATAGCAATCTAGAATAGAGAGAGAATGGGGTAATAAGCTCGGCCAGAGAATCTTTCCATACAATTGTAGCTATCATCTCCTCTCTTCTCAGTCTCACTTTTAAGTGCACATCTCTGTGGAGAGCACTATTTATAATAATCTAGACATGTGTCAAACCATTAGGGTTTGGCAATAATTACACCCCCAAGGCTTCACGTGTACTAAAAGAAGATAGTAGAAGATGATCAAAAATTCTCTCATGTTGTAAAGGTACTATAGTACACCGAGTTCGATTCAAGGATCTTAGGGTACTCTAGTGAACTTAAGACCTTAGCCTCCAATCCACATGACATGAAGTATCCTGTGACGATGAACGATAGTTTGGACGATAGGATAAGAAGCCTTTTATTGGCTTGCCTTAGTTTGAGTTGAGTTACATTAACTTGCCATAGTTTGGAAATAAAAACATTAGCTTGCTACATTTCAGGCTAAGGGTGCATAAAAGAATCGAGAACCGTAGACTCAAATTGAATAGGTTGGGTTTAGGCCTTTCAACTGGCTGAGTCTGGGCAGACCTTCTAAGATCCGGACCTGGACCTGCCAAGCTTAAACCGGTCCAGACCCGGACCCGCTAAGACTCACCTTAGCTAGACCCAGACACGGATCCGGATCCGGATCCAGGTATTCGACTTAAAACCCGACCCGTTTGCACAAAGAATTGGGAGTTAAAAATTTTTATTTGGAGTAGTCCAACTTGCCTTTACAAATTAAAGGTTTTATTGGTCCCAATTATGTCATTGTTGATTGAAACTGTTTCATGTGATAGCCATTATTATTTGTATATTTCGTTCTTACGATCGGAGACATGATGAATAGTAAAATGACAATAATTGTCATCGAAAAATCTTTTGATTTTTATCAAGAATTTAGGCCTACAAAAGGTTGTCTTACTCCCAAATATAATAGGAAATGGAATCAAAGTGACATAGAATGAAAATGTCATAAAATGAAATAAAGATTACTCATTCAAGACAAAAGAATGCTTATAATGATTTTTAATGAAATGTTCATTTAATAGAATCGAGTATTGATAGCTAGATTCGTGAAATAATTTCATAAAGTGATCTCCAAAATATTTTTATAGCACAAGACAGTGCTAAAATGTTAAAGACAACAACTTCACTGAGACTCTCTCTCTAACTTTTATGTATGTATCTATATATATATATAGTAACTTTGTTAGGGGTTAAATACTTTAACTTCAATATTGTATTAGAGAAAGAGCGAGTGTGCTTGTTAATAATTTAGCAGGTCGGGTCTTTAACGGGTATTATCTGATAGATCTATACTCGGCCCATTTAATTAGTTTTTAAAGTGTCTGAATCGGGTCTTCTTAAAGGGTTCGGGTCTTGTGTAAACGGGTCTTGGTTTGGATGGTGGTGGATTGGACCCGGCCCGTTTACAGGCCTAGTCGGGTTGGATCGGTTAACTGGATTTTTTGGGTTGGGTTGGGTTCAAAATTCGAGTAAAACGACACAACCCGAGAATTAGATTTTTCATTAAAAAAAAAATTCTTAGCTTTATAATACATATATATATATATATATTATTTGTGTGTATTAGTGTGTATGTATATATATATTCGTATGTTAGTCATTGTTTAGAAAACGACTAACAGTAGTAAAAAAAAAAGACCAAAATCATTCAAGTGCAAGATGATTTATTTTTTTCTAAATAATACAGTTGTTCACTTGAGATTTATCATATAACTAGGCAAACAAAATTTCATACGATTTCAATTCCAAATTAAAGGTAACGAAAATAAAATAAAAAATTTGGAATCTTAGTACAAACTGCTCCAACTCAATGTATTTATATATACAGAGTTATACATTGAATAACAGTTTAAGCATTTAGAACAATTAGTTAAAAGTTCTCTTTCTATTCACACATACCAATCAAATGATGCATCAAAATGACTATTAAATTTAACAAGGAAGAAAGGAAAGTTGTTGTAATAGCAGTCTTACTAAGAAGAAGAAGAGTGATGTTAATGGAAGACATATAGCAACAACACAAAATGATATGTATTTTCAAAACTTGAACAGAACTAAAAGTAAATAAAAAATTAAACCAACTCAATTCGAAAATGTTCGGATCGGTTCGGTGTGGGTCGAAAAGGATTTTGGTTCCAATTCCAATTCCAGTTCTCTTATTTTAAAACCAGTGTAAAATCGGGTCGGTTCTAGTTCCACTCTAACCTGAACTGAATCAATCCATGTGCACTCCTAGTTCGGGCAAAAATATTATTTTGAGTTATATTACCATGCTTAATCAAGGAGTCCAAATGTACTGTGCAACTAAGTGTGGAGCAACCAAGAGCTAATATGGGTTCAACCTAGCGTAGGCATAGTCTAAAAGAGATGTTGAGATTACCTCAATAGACGTGATCTTGAGATTACTTCGATTTACATAGAAGTGATCCTAAGATTACCTCTAAACAACCATTGTTTAGTAATTAAGATGAAATCCAACGCACATTAGCATGTATACAAAAGATCAAAAGGATATCTTATATCTTTGAATTTCTTCTAAAGATACCTAGTTTCTTTCTAGCGATGGGATAAGGAGCCTATATTTGCTCATCCCATTATATATATATATATATATATATATATATATATATATATATATATACTAGTTTGGAAAAAAGTAAAAAATATATTCTTTTTTTTTTATATATATTTGTATTGTAAGAAGTATAATTACATAACAATCTTAACTAGTTTTCAAGCCTCCATCAAAATTAAATAGTAACAAATATCAAAGAAAGAGGATTGGTAGGGAAAAAAACACATGATGTGAGTTTGATGCACATATTAGATTATGCCTCCAATAGTAAAAAAGGTTATATTGTGAAAATAAATAAATCTAAAGGAAAAAAGTTGCAGGTTGAAATCCTATCACTATTCTTACTTGTAAATAGGAGTTAAACAAATAAAAATAAACTCAAGAAAAGTAAATTGAAGCAAAAGAAAAAATATTAAAATTTATAAAAAAAAAAAAAAAATTAAAGTAAATTAAATAGTAGACTAAAAATCTAATTTTTCTCAATTTTGATTTTCTTTTTCTTGAAATCTTTGATCATTCCATAATATTCTTGATTTTTTTGTTTCTTATTCTTGTGTTTTGGAATACTATCGTCTTTAATAGATATGATTAATTAACATAGAAAATAACAAATCATGTGCAATAATGTGATTCAAATACAATCGAATGTTCTTTTTAATATATATGTTTGATTAGCATATGGTTTCCTTGTTTTTCAAGTCTAAAAGTAAAAATGTTTGAAATGGATGCCCCTTAAACAGGCTTCTACATAAAATAAAATTTGCTTACCACTTTGCATCTCACCTTCTTGTAATATAATAACCACAATACAACCTTCCATCCATCCATCCATTAGGCTATTTATGGATTTGCAGCCTTGGTGGTTGCATTGGCATCAAGATCGATAGCGGCTTTTACATCAATAATGCTATTAAGAAGAACCAGTTTCCCAGATTTTATTTTATCTGTTTTAAGGTAAGAGTCCAGATTGTTCTTCTGTGTTAACATCAAAAGGAAAAGTTTAAAATCCATATAAAGGTTCATGGATACCTATCAACGTTAATCCATGCAATTGTAGTCATGTGCAAATTAAAACATTATGCAAATCCAATTGCTAGCTGTGTCCAAACTATGGCCTCATCGGTGCACGATCCTTGTGCCATGAAGACTAGTAGTAGGACAACCAACTCATGAGATAAATTCCATCTGCCATTGGACACCAAAACAGCTACAGATTCTCAATGATTTCGCAGCCGACAAAATCGTACAGTGATCTCCATGATCGGCAGCGTCATGGGTCACGCTTTTAGCAGCCATCGGCATTGTTTTGGATGAAAAGTTTCTTGATCATAATTCGTTTTGCCAAGTGGAGGATGTTTCTTGTGCTCCTCAGTTTGGCACAACTATAGGAATAAAGGCACAATTCAAAGAAACTGTTTATTTAGCTCGGCATAGTAGTGCATATGGATGGAGGTAGCCATTTTTTTTAATTTTTTTATTTTTAAATTGGGGAAATCTTCTATTGGGCGTAACCAACTCTTCAACATTCCCCTCATCAAGTTAAGAGGTAGTCCTTCCAAGATTGACAATACCTGTGTTTCTCATTCCATTGGAGCACTGATGATGGGTGAGATGAGGCTGAGTCAGAGATTCTTGGTTTAACACTTGGGGCAATGGTTGTATGTTTATCTCAGATTTTCCTCGTCTATGTCTAGTAGGAATAGTGTTCTCTTGTCTGTCTAGTAGGAACAGTGCTCCCTTACTCAGGAGACCGACGTGATTAGCTTGTGAATCGGGACACTTATTTTTTGATATATTCAAACTTAACTCACAATGTGAGAGTGACACGTGGCAGCCGCACCCGAAGAGATACTTACCAGATGTCATCACTTAGCACTGAAGTGCATACGCGGAGAATCAGTTACTTAGAAGATATGTAGGAGTTGACTGAGTCAAAAAGAATCAAATCTAATCCCTACTTTCTTGAAAAGATCTCGACAAAACGACATTCATCATTTATAAAAAGGAAAAGACCTCAATGAAAAGATGTACACTTTTTCTCAAAAACTTTACGCTAATCTTTGGTAGTTCCTCATTCAAGCTACTAACTTGACCATCAAAAGATTTTTCACCAAACCTCCCCCGGTGATCTTCTAATTCCTTCTTTGTAGATATTTTGGTCAAAGGAATTTTGGTCATCAACAATCGAGGACAGAAAACGACATCGTCAATTTGGCACCATTTGTGGGAACTCGACAAAGTTCTCTATCAAAAAAGAAAAATGGCTCGAAATTTACGACCAAGACAACCAACTGTGGTCCTGGCACCAGTCCCCGTGCAAAGATGTACCGGTGTGTGTCAACCCTATCAAAACATATCTAATCGAAGAATAAGCACCATGGCACGACAGATCGAAACTCTGAACCAGACTATGGCAAGTTTGGTTCAAGGTCATCAAGCTCTAATCACGCAAATTCAACAACTGCCGCAGCCCGTTCAAAACCAACAGCCACCACAATTAGTTCAAAACCAACAGTCGCCACAACCCGTTCAAAACCAACAGCTGCCACAGCCAGTTCAGAACCAACAACCACCGTAGCCAGTTCAAAACCAGCAGCATCTGCAGCCAGTTCAGGACCAGCAACCACATCAGCAACTGAACCAATAAGAAAATTTGGAGCAACTAATTGTTGGGGTGATACCACAACAATCTAAAAGTCACCATCATTTGCGTCATAGTCGAGATGAAGAAGCAGAATCAAGAAACCCTGCTAGGTCTAGAGTTGCTCAACACACAGTCGAACAACTCTACAATTTGTTCAGTATGCGAGGTACTCCCTTCACTCCGGCCATAATGGTAGAGGCATCGCCAATAAAGTATGTCCTTCCAAAAATTGAACTTTATGATGACAGCCCCGACCCTATGGACCATCTCTCTCATTGCTAACATATTATGGCTCTTCAAGAAGGTACAAATGCACTGATGTGCAGGTCGTTTGTCACAAGCCTTAAAGAAGAAGCGTTAGAGTGATTCCACCGTTTACCTCCAAACTCGATTTCAAGCTTCACAGATCTGAGTAGTAAGCTCTTGAGCCGGTTTATCACCAACAAGAGGTTCAGAAGAGGTCTCGAGTTTTTGTTAACAGTCAAACAGAACAAGGGCGAGTCTCTAAGGGACTTTATCAGGAGATTCAATAGAGAACTTACCTCGGTAGAAGGATGTGAGGAGCGATTTTTAGTTGCAACTCTAACCTCCGGCCTCTCTTTTGGAAGGTTCATGGATTCTCTCATCAAGAGCCCTCCAACCAACATGCATGAACTATTGCTAAAAGCTTAGAGGTACATTACCTTGGAAGGTATTAGGTCTTCTTCAAAAGAACCTAAAGAGTTGGCTAAGAAAAAGGAACAGTCCCCCGTAAGGTCAACCAGAGACCAGAAAAAAAGAGCTCAGAGCTCGGAGAGGCGTGAACGGAAGGATTTGTCGAGCTTCTCAAAAAAGGGTAACCCCTATACACCTCTGAACATACCTTTGAGGCATATTCTTCATCAGATACAATCACAAGAATAGCTCAAGTGGCCGAAAAAGATGAAGGGAGACCTTGGGAAGAGGAATTAGAACAAGTATTGCGACTTCCACAAGGATTATGGCCATGCCACGAGCGAATGTCGAATTTTGGAACAAGAAATTGAAGGTCTAATTCACAGGGGGAAACTACGGGAGTTCACCCAAAATGCACAAAGAACAGACAGTCGACCACATAAGGGCGATGAGGACCAGCAAAGAGCTCCTTATAGACAAAAAGGTTCCAAACCTAAAGGACTAAATGATAAGGGTGAAGTAGAACCCTAACACCACGTTATCTATGTCCTCCATGCAGATAGCAAGAGGATTAAAATGTCAAAAAGGGCTCGAAAGAGATATGCCCGTGAGGCCAAACAAGAACTAGGGATCCTTGATATCAACACGTTTGAGAAGAAGCATAAATCAACCCCCACACTCTAGTTCTCAGATCTGGATCTGGTACAGGCATACCTCTCTCACAACAACTCACTCGTAATATCCCTCCAAATCTCAAACTTCCATATCAAGAGAGTACACATTGATACTAGGAGTTCAGTGAATGTACTTTTCACTCCTCATTTTCAAAAATGAAGATAGATCCAAAGGAACTCCAACCTAATACAATAGTAATGATGGGTTTTAATGGTGTATCAGCTCTCCACTCGGGACCATCAAACTTCCCATCACCATTGAAGAGGCCCAAGATCAAAGGACCATTTTAATTGATCACATGGTTATTGATGTTCTTTCTCCATATAATTTGATCACCAAGAGACCTTAGATCCATGGTCTCAATGCCGTAAGATCCACTGTGCATCAATGCTTGAAATTTATTCTAGAGGGTAAAATGGTGACTATTAAAGGCTGCCAACCTACGTCTAAAGAATGTCAAGCAATAGCTCTGAAGCCAAATGTAGAGAAATAACAGCTACAGAAGTTTGCCAGCTCTTCCAGAACTCCAATCACAAAACTGGACGAACCATGTCCAAAAGAGTTAGAGAAGTCACTCAACCCAAGAAGGACAAGCAGTTCACTCTAACCCAAGGAAGAAGTTCAAAAAATCTAGATTGACCCCTAAGACTCCAGCCGGGTTGTCCTGATAGGTTCAGCTCTAAACCTAGAAGAAGCAAATAGATAACAACCTTTCTAAAAAACAACATCTTAGCCTTTTCTTAGAGTGAAGGATATGGATGGTATCGATCCTAATTTCATTAGCCACAAACTTATGGCTGATCCATGCTACCCCCGGTGCATTAGAAGAGAATGACATTTGTACCACAACGACATAAAATAATTAATGAAGAAATTGACTAACTTCTAGGGGTTGGGATGATCAGGGAAGTCTACTGCCCAGACTGGCTAGCCAATACAGTTTTGGCCAAAAAAAGAATGGGAAATTGAAGGTTTATGTTAACTATACTGACCTCAACAAAGCATGCCCCAAGGACAACTTCCCGGTCCCTAGAATAAACCAACTAGTAGATGTAACTGCAGGACATCAGCTCTTGAGTTTTATGGATGCATACTCGGGGTATAACCAAATACAAATGTACCCCCCAGATCAAGAGAAGACAACCTTCATGTCTGAAAGAGGAATCTATTGTTACAAGGTGATGCCTTTAGGATTGAAGAATACAAGAGCGACCTATCAAAGGCTGGTCAACAAAATGTTCTAGCCTCAAATTGGTAACACTATGGAAGTTTACATCAATGATATGTTTGTAAAAAGCACGAATCAGAATGATAATATCCAACATTTGGATCAGACATTCGAGATTTTGAACAAACATGGCATGAAATTGAATCCTACCAAATGCACATTTGGCGTAACAAAGGGGAAGTTCCTAGGGTACCTAGTCTTTCAACGCAAGATAAAAGCTAACCCATCTCAGATCAAAGCTTTGATTGAGATCAGCTCTGCTAGGACCAAGAGGAAGGTCCAGAGCTTAAATGGAAGAATAGTTGCTCTGAATTGTTTGATCTCCAAATCAACCGACCGATGTTTGTCATTCTTCAAAGCACTTAAGGGAGACGAGTCCCTCGAATGGACCCCGAAATGCGAGCATCCTTTCCAATAACTTAAAGATTACTTCGAGTCCCCGAAACTTCTGGCATAACCAATCGTGGGCGAGGAATTATATCTTTATCTTGCGGTCTCAAATCATGTAGTCACCTCTGTCTTGTTGAGGGAATAAAAAGGAATCCAAAGGCTAATTTTTATGTCAATAAGGAAATTGTGGGAGCTGAGTCTAGATATCTAGATCTTGAAAAGTTGGCCTATGCGTTAATCATCTTAGCCCGGAAGCTCAGACCTTCCTTCCAAGCACACACTATAGTTGTGCCTACTACTTATCCACTTCAGAATGTGCTCCACAAACTAGAACTCTCTGGCCATTTGATTAAATGGTCTGTGGAAACTAGGGGAGTTTGACATTCAATATGAGCCCAGAACTGCTATTAAAACACAGGCTATGGTTGATTTATTTGTGAAAATTTTCAAAACACCACAACAAGAAAGCTATTAACCCCTATCTCAGATCTGGACCCTCAAAGTAGATGGGTCTTCCATTGAAAAAGGCGTCGGCGTTGGGATAGTCCAATATAGCCCAAAAGAGGACATACTCGAAAGAGTTATGTCCTTGGGTTTTTGTGTGTCTAACAAGGAGTCTGAATATGAAGCTTTGATTATTGGAATCAAGGTCCCCTAAGAGTGTGGGGCTCAGCATCTGAAAGCTTACATTGATTCACAACTCGTGGTTAGCCAAATTTCTAGAAATTTCATCATAAAATACTAGAGAATGGGACAATACGCCAAGATTGTTAGGTCGTTGGGCAAAACCTTCAATAACTTCTCTTTTGAGAAAATAAACCGAACTAAAAATTCAAGAGTAGATATCTTAGCAAATATAGTAGCCTCCCTTAGCTCAGAAGTCACAGTAAGGTCTCTCAGCTCGAAATCCTGGGCTGACATCAGAGTTTTATTCTAAGAAGTTCCAAGCACAGCCCAAAATGAGCAAATCCTACAAATCCATGAAAAAGACAACTAGATGACTCCTATCGTCTGATACTTAAAGGACGGGTTCATACCTGAATAAAGAGATCAGTCTAGACAATTACGAATCAGATCAGCTCAATACCTAATTAACAACAACAAGCTTTATTGAAGGTCATTCACTTTACCTTTGCTTCTATTCCTTACTCTAGAGGAAGCTCACTATGTGTTAAGGGAAATACATGTAGGGATATATAGAAATCACAATAGGGCAAGGAGCCTGTCCTATCAAGCTCTTATGTAGGGGTATTATTGGCCGACTATGTAGAAGGATGCTAAGGATCATGTCAAGAAATGCGACAAATGTCAAAGGTTTGCATCCTACCGACATTAGCCTTAGCAAGAAATGATCCCGATTACAAGTCCCTGGCTATTTGTTAAATGGGGAATGGATATCATTAGACCACTCTCAAGGGCATCTAAAAATAAAATATTTCTCTTAGTGGCTATAAACTACTTCACCAAATTGGTAAAGGCTCGCCCTTTATCTAGAATAACAAAATCTGAGGTAAGAAATTTCCTTTTGAAGGAGATAGTATGTAGGTTCAGGATACCCAGGCTATTGATCTCAGATAATGGGACTCAGTTTCAAGGAAGGATCTTCAAAAGATTTTGCACTGACCTTAACTTACTCCAGCACTTTTCCTCTCCTAGCGCACCCTTAAGCCAATGGGTAAACAGAGGTTACCAACAAGTTTGTCTTGAAGGCCCTTAAGAAAAGACTAGAAGAAGCAAAGGAAAAATGGATTGAATAGTTACCTAGGGTTCTTTGAGCTTACTGGACCACCAGAAGAACTCTCACTAGGGAAACACCATTCTTCCTAACATTTGGAACTGAGGTCATTATACTTGTAGAAATTGGCCTACCCTCCCTCCGAAGTCATATGCACCAATTAGATCAGAACGACAACTTACTTTCAAAAGAATTGGATTTTTTGGAAGAAAATAGGGAGCAGACCCAGATTAAGATGGCTTCCTATAATCAAAGAGTGTCAAAGTATTTCAATAAAACAACAAAGTCAGTCAATTTTTAGGTCAAGGATCTTATCCTCATAAAGGCTTTTCCAAATACTAAGGAGCTTGGTTTGGGAAAGTTGTCTCCCAACTGGGAGGGGGCCCCTCCCAGGTGGTAAAATCCTATTGGCCAACCACTTATTGGTTGGAATAACTCAATGGAAAACAAGTTTTGAGGCCTTGGAACATAGAGCACTTGAAGAAGTATTATCAAAAAATTATTGTTAGCTTCAAATTCCACGAAACCTATGAGCTTGAGATGTTACAGCTCTAAATAAAACTATTATTAGCTTTAAATTCCATGAAGCATATGAGATCAGAATGTTACAACTCTAAATAAACTATTGTTAGCTTTAAATTTCACGAAGCCTATGAGCTCGGGATGTCACAAATTTGAATAAGTTACTGTTAGCTTTAAATTCCACGAAGCCTATGAGTTCGAGATGTTACAGGTCTGAATAAATTACTATTAGCTTTAAATTCCACGAAGCCTATGGGCTCTAGATGTTTCAGCTCTGAGTAAATCTTTGTTAGCTTTAAATTCCACAAAGCTATGAGCTCGAGATGTTACAGTTCTAGATATGTTAAAATGTTAGATTTAAGCTCTGCCAAGCATTTAAGCTCGGGAAGCGACAAATCTGAATAAAAGCTACTGTTAGCTCTAAAATTCAACAAAGCTTTGTTTGAGCTTGGGAGGTTACAGTTTTGGTTGTGTTAAAATTCTAGATATTACCAAGTAAAAATATAAAAATGATCGAAAAATGTGGCAAGTTCCACAATTTTGTAGCAATCTTGGCAACTTTTATCTCAGAGCAATACCTTGTTTCAGCCTCCAAAGATGCAGTCTCAACAATGGACAATTTTGACCTGAGTTCTAAAATCTACCTTTTTAGGTCAGCAACCTCATTACCAAGAGAGGATATTTTTGAACCCCGAGCTAACACGGTGTTGGAAGATTCGACCAGCTACCCTCTGAGTTCATCAGTTAAAGATCGGGAGGTTCTGAATTCTATCTTGACTTCTTCAAGTCTCTTCTTCAACTCCTCAATTTTATTAGCTACCTCGGTAGAGTTCATAAGTTGGAGCTGAAGTTAAGCTTCCAAGTCATGAGACTCATACTTGATCTCGCCCAAAGCAGCCATGATGTGCAGTGTCTACAAAATAAAAGTTCTTAGAACTAACAAATACAAAGGATGAAAAAATTCACAAAAAATAATGTTGCCTTTGCCTTGCACAAATAAATAAACCCGTTATGGACGACTTGGGAAACGCTGACTTAAGCCAACTCTCCCAATATCTTATCCCAACTCAGATCCCATTCCATCCTCAAAGCATCCTTGATGGAGGGTGGTGGGGGGTCATTCTCCCCCAAAAATTGAGCAGAAGCTGTCTATTATATTCTTTCTTACCAACCTATTAGGATGGAATTTCCTTTTAGGTAAAACGTCCAAGGATGTAAAACCGTCTCATGAGAACACAACCTCATGAAAGACTTGTTAAGATCACATTTCTTACCAAGAAAGACTCCGATGAGTCATTTTTTAGGGCGTAACCTCACAACAGTCCTATCGAGACGAATCTCTTTAGAGAAAATCCGGTAAGGACATCACTCATTTTCGCTTGTCACAAACTACGAATGGTCTGATTCGTCTGAGGGTGATATGTAGGAATCTTATATAGGAATGAGTCTGACCACGTCAAAATCACAATCAAGGTCAAAATGGTTGTCTTTTTCTTCTTGCGTTGATGTTCACTTGCTTGCAAGTTCCGTCAACAAGCGACTTTCTGTAGACACCTCATTTTGTGACCCTTGATTAAGTAGTAAAAATTGATGATTATGCTAAAAAACCTACTCCAAGTAGGGACTCCCCCTAATAGAGTTTTGTTCCTACTAAGACTCTCCTACTAGAGTCCCAGTTCCATTAGGACTCCTCTTGATAGAGTCATATTCTTGTTAGGACTTTCTTGACAAAGTCCTAGTCCAAGAAAGACACTTCCCGATAAAGTCCCACTCCTTCCAAGACTCTCTTGATAGAGTCCCAGTCCAAGTAGGACTCTTACCGATAGAGTCCTACTCTTGTTAGGACTCTCTTGATAGAGTCCCAATCCTAATAGGACTATTTTTGTCAGAGTCTCACCTTGGTTAGGACTCTTCTGCCCATCAGAGGGCGTTTCGATAATTTTGGTACTTTTTTGCCCACTAAGGGCATTTTGGTAATCTTGGCATAATCCTACCCTCAATAGAACTTCCTAATCACTTTAAGGGCATTTTCGTAATTTCTATATCATTTTACCCACATAGGGGTATTTTGGTAATTTTAGCCCTTTAGTGATGAATTGGGGGTAATTTAGTCATTTCTCACGCCTTGTGACAATCTAAAGATTCTCCACCGAATTGGGGGCAATTTGGTAATTCTGAGTGATAGTAGTCTATTTAGGCTTAATTAAGACTTTCCACTTTTAGAGTTTTTATAAACCTAGTTACTGGATATTTTCTTAAATGGAGATACATTGAACTTAGACGTTTTCATTTTAGAGTTTATTTTTTAATTAAATTTTATTTCTCTTTTATCTTATTGACTCATGCATATAAACATCAATTCTATTGGTTCGTGCGTTGTCATAATTATTTATTAATTTAGTTAGTTAGGATGATCATTCTTATTTAATTTTCTATTTAGTTAACTAGATAATTATCACTTAAGACATGATCCTAACCCTCCATTTTAGGGTTTCATCTTAGACCCTTGGATCAAATTTCTATATTTCCCTATAAATATAGCCCCCAGGCCATCAGTTTAAGGGACAGGAAAAATACTAAGGACAAGAAAATATACGAATGGAAAATGATTTCTATAGCCTTACGCTTTTAGTTTAATTCTAGAGTTCTTTTTACAAGAACTCTCCCTCTCTCGAGGCCAAAGCTGTAACACCCCAACCCAATTTATTAGGATTGTTGTAAAAACCAAAATGATGTTGATTAACAGTTCAATGTTGAATTTCTCCAAAAAGAGAATTTATAGCAATATATCAAAAGATATAATAACGGAAGATTTTTTGAAGCTGTGAAGTGTTATGTATAGTAATAATGAATTAAGGTCAGGAATATGGTCTAACCACATGCAAACTTAACCTGACCACGATTAATGCAAATGAATGATTTAATATATCGATAACTAAGTAACACCAAATATATGTGTGTACAAGAATATTATGTGTGAACAATACATGCGCATCAGATTGTATAGTATGCGCAATGATGCATGCATTACTATGCAGACAAGATAAAGGGACAGTTAAAAGTAATTGTCATCCCACCAATACTTTATGCATATGAGTGAATAATGTATATTTACAGACAATAAGAGGATATATGTGTGTGTGTGTGTGTGTGTGCATATATGCATGAAAACGAGTGAATTATTAAAAAGAAAAAGAAAAATAGAAATGAAGGGAAATGTCTGCCACCAACCGAAATAAAAAAAAAGAGTGAGAAAGCAACTTTTAGAGAAAAAAAGTGAAGTGTGCATAAATGTACATGTGTGTACTGTACCTAAACCACCAAGAGGAATTTGTTGAAGTCCCAGAGTTGGCGTAAGAGAACTCAAAGGAAGCACGCAAGAGTTGAAGTAAAGATAAAAAAAAGGGTTGTGCAACAAGGTGTGGCTACAGAGAAGGGAATAACAACCGGAGAGAGAGAAGCAAGAAGGTAACTCTCTCTCTCTCTCTCTCTTTCTCTAAAATAATTTTAATTTTTCCTTAGTACTAATTGATTCAAACTTCAAAAATGAGCTATTAGGATGTTAGTAAGTGGGTTAGAGGTAATAAAGGGGCCTGAAAGGCACCAAAACTCTAAGAGGTCAAGGTAAACCGCTATTGATGACCTACAAAAACTGGATCTAATATAACCTTAACCAAATTAAAATTTAAGGTCTAGGACTTAAACTAGACCCCAAGGAAATCACAAATCTACTAAATCGTGATCAAAACGCTCAAGGGAAGAACTCTAAATGTTGAATTACAAGTTTCGACCTTTGAACCGAAACTCATAGATAGGACCCTAAACCTACTTCTCTAAACGCAGAATAATACCCCATGATGAGGCAGTCACAACTGACTAGATCCCATAAATTTTGGTGCAGAAATGATCATGTATCAAGCGAAGATTCAGAAAACACCATGGGAGCCCAACCGAGCTATTGAGCTCGTTTCAACCCTCAAAACCAACGCCAAACCCTACATGGGTGTTCTAGAGACACATTAGGATGAAGAACAAGGAGAATTGACACTTGAAAACCCACGAAATAGACTTAAAAATTTTTACGTTTTGGATGAACAATAACGACTTCACGGAGAAGATGATGAACAGTGTCGGGTTCGGCTCGAGCCAGATATAGGTCGGGTCTGACCGTTTAAAATGGTCTTAAGGATAAAACAAAACGCCATCGTCATGTTTAATGAAGGACTAACGTCAGCATGGTGCACAGAGTCAAAAAAATCAATTGGTTCTCAACTAATTGGACCAGTTCACCTAAATTAAAACTACACCAAACGGTTTTTTTTATATACTCTCTGAAATTTCAGAATGACCCCCAGACTTTCTGTTAATTATGAAATATCCCAAAAAAATAATTATAAATTATTTTTAAATCCTTTTAAGTATAGAAAAATTATCAAATTACCCTAAAGCCAAAAATAGGTCAATCGAATGCCAATTAAAATGAAAGGAGAGTCTAACCCAATGTTTTTGGGAATCCTGGACTCAACGACAGAGTCTGATTTACAAAATTAGATCTTGAAAAATACGAATGGATAAACTAGAATAATTCCAACGATGTCCTAACACATTAATTAAACTACCAATGGAACCTCGATGACTAGAGAAATATCTATCTTAACATTTTTTGACATTTCAAACTCAACAGTAGAGTCCGTTTAGTCAGACATGGTACCAAAAATATAAACACATAAAAATGTAAAATCTCCAAACTGCCCTTTGTGTTTTACGGGCTACCAAATAGACTAAGAAAATATAAGAAAGGGCATAATTAATGTTTTAAAATGCTCTGAACCTAACGGTAGGGCTAAATTAAGCATCCGGGTACCTGAACATGATCCCGCATGAGAGTGTAAAATTACAAAAATGCCCCTAATGGCTAAAATGAGCACACGATGAACTAAAAAGTATTAGGAACCCTAATTAAATACTATAAAGGAATCCTAAATAGTAAGACTAAGTACATTAAGTAAACAAAGATTAAGTCGAGTATTATACTAATATAGTACCGATATATTTTTGGACCTATGCTTTAGGAATGCCAAGGCATGTCAAGTACATGAACAAAGGAGTGATTGTGGACACTGGACCACATGTGAGTGATCCTGAACCTTAAAGTGGAGACATTTTCATGAAATGCAGTTCTTTACAGTTTTATAACACTGCATGTAGTTCTTTACAGCTTTATAACATATTTCTGACTACTATGCTAAATGTTTTAACTGCATAACTATTTATAAAAAAAATGAAATAAATAATTGAATTGCATGTTTTTAAGTAGCATCTCTTTAAATGTTTCATAGCATGGATAGCCTAAAGAATGTTTTGCAATCATGTTTCAGTTTTTATTGTTAATACTTGTGTAAATGCTTAATGTTCCAAGATCTGGGTACAAGTTTCCTAACCAGATCTTCTAACCACTAAGTGATAGGCCTTACAATCTTTGTTATTTATACAGCCCCCTCCTAGTTAAGGAAAAGTTTCCCCTTAGTATGCTTTTTAGTGTTTGGAGACACCCTTCTTAGGACAAGATCTCTAAGCTGGAAGTTGACAGATTTCAATCCTTTGTTGAAGTATTAGGCTATCCTTTGTTGGTAAGGCCTCTGAACCGATTTGTGACTATTCATGTTTTTCTTTAAGAATATCAAGATTTTTTGCAAGCTTTTGGTTGTTGTTTTCTTGGTCAAAATGTCTTATGTGGAACTGCCAAATATTTAAATCATTATAGAGTTAATTAGATGAGTTAATTCTAGCATAGAATGGTCTGTGAGCTATGCATACTTGAATTACATTATTCTTCTGAATATGAAAGACTGGACCAAATGTACCTATTCAAGAATATTGATTGAAATGACTCTAAAAAAATAGAAATTATATGCTATGTAGCAGCACAATCAAATCATGTAGAAATAAGAACCAAAAAACTCTTTTTAAAAAATAATCTCCTTAGCAACCCCTGCATATTAAGAAAAAAAAATTATTATCTTTATTATTGGACTTGTTCAATGCTTATGTTTTTTTATATATATATATATATATATATATATATATATCTTTATTTTCAGTTTTCATATTTTTAAGTACCAGGGCAAAAATTGAAGAAATTAAACTAGGAGGAGCCATGTTCCTAATAACTACAGAGTATGGTCAAGAAAATGGAAAGGAAAAATCCTATCAGAGTCCTCTCTCATGGCTTTGGCTATTATAATGCATTGAAGACTCTGGTGAACCACGGTAAAACATGGTGAATTACTTTTATTAATAGTATTAAAGAACCCAAAAAAATAAAAAAGAAAAAGAAAAGTAAATTAAAATGTGTATATATATATAATGTTCCTCATTGTATTTCACTTTCTTTTTCATTTCCCTTCTGAAGAAAATTCTCCAAGAGAACAAATATAATCTCTTCCAAAAAATAAAATTTAAGGTCAACTCGGATCTAATTTGTTTCCTCTTCTTTTATATACACCTGACACATCATTTAACCGTTAGAATCATGTGCTAGCGGACCATCGAATATTCTTTTCCCTCGATAACAAGAGGTGGTACTGTTATGGATATGGAATACTATGGCTCCAATTAGGCTTGCTCAATTGGACCTCCACAGCAAGCTAGACACATAAAACAACTTCATGCCCCTTTGATGGATTATACCCACACACACATATATGAATGCACACATATAGAATTGTTTGAGGCTGCACTTGAGTGGAGCCTCAAACAATTCTAACTCTACTCTTAGTCTGTTTATCATTCAAACAACTCTAAATGTGTATATAGCTTTGTCAAGTTTTAGTTCGACCTTGACCTAAGCTTGACAAGTCTATTCAATCTTCTTCTGTTTATGTTTGGTTGAGCTTAAACTTGCATTGAGTCTAATTAAGTTTGTTGAGCAGTTTGCTCAATCTGATTTTTTTTTTTTTTTGTGGTTGTTTGTTCTTTTAATATACATGGAATGAGGGATCAATTCCCAAATCAGATTTGTTTTTCTTTTGTAGCAGCTGATTATGTGAAGCAGTCAAATTCTTTTCATCTGTTTATATGAGGTTGGGCAATACTAATTTCCTGAGTAGTGGGTGAAGGGATATCCAACAGCTTGAGTTGAAGTACATCTGGTTTTAGCTACTGGTTTGAAATTTTGCTCCAGGTGAACAGTAACTTTCCAAGTTACTGTTCATTTTTAGCTACTGGATTGCATATTACTGTTCATCCAAATCTAATTTTTTTTTTTTTTTGTGGTTGTTTGTTCTTTTAATATACATGGAATGAGGGATCAATTCCCAGATTTTGTTTAAAGGGACTTTATAGAGGTAGAACAGAAAATTAGATTTGGTCTAGTGTAAACATGAAAATCAGATTTGTTTTTTTTTTTTTTGTAGCAGCTGATTATGTGAAGCAGTCAAATTCTTTTCATCTGTTTAAAAGCCCAACAGTTTTGTTTACATCAGCACATAAAAAATAGGTTGCTATTCAAACCACCTGGTCAGCCTAAACAAAGTGCCATTATACTTGTTGTTATGCCACTTCATTTGCTGTTTTGAATCCAATAATAGATCGTCCAATGCTACAACTTAATTATTTCTTCTTTTCATGTATGCTTACTTTTTTACAAGTGTAATTGATGACATGTTAAATCAAGGTTTTTAAGTTGCTAACTTTTTATCTCATTTGTCATTTATAATTTATTAATAACAGATGGAGACCGTTCATAGGGAGGTTGTAGATCCTGGGCCAATAGATGGATCTGTACTTTACATGCAATCTACACATAGATCTAGTCCAATATGGGAGGGGCAGGTTTGAATGTCTTATCTGATTACTTAAAATTATATAAAAATTGGCTGAAATCCATGCTTTTTATCTCACTTATAAAACTTGTATTTACTTGTGCATTTTAATGGCAGGATCTTGGAGTGTTTCATTGTCGTAGGAGCGACAACTTACTGCAACGACCTCGCCAACTAGATGAGCGCATAAAGAGATACTTACTCGAGGCTGAATTTTATGGAGCCTATCAAGTTGGATTTGTCCAACTTGACTGGGCTCTAATTACAGCACTTATTGAGAGATGGCGTGTGGAAACCCACACATTCCATCTACCTGTGGGAGAGTGTACCATCACGTTGCAAGATGTGGCAATATTGTTAGGTTTGCCAATAGATGGGGCACCTGTCACAGGACGTGATGTTGCCTCTGCGGTGCCTATGTGTCAGCAACTGTGCCTTGAGTTGCTGGGGATTACACCAGCTCAATCTGATCTTGATGGATCACGACTGAAGCTTAGATGGCTTGTTAATCATTTTAGAGAGTTGTCCCGAGCCTGTAGACGACGATATTATACGTCAACATGCTAGGGCTTACATCTTGATGCTTATTGGAGGTTCTTTATTCGCAGATAAGTCGGGGAATAAAGTAAAATTGATGTATCTTAATTTGCTTAGGGATTTAGAAAATGTAGGGAGCTTTAGTTGGGGGAGTGCCATCCTCGCATGTCTTTATTGTGAGATGTGTCGAGCTACTAGGCCTACTGCTTCTGAGATAGGTGGCCCACTTATTTTATTGCAGGTAGTTTATTACATTTTAAATTTATTATAATTGTCTATTATATTAGATTGTTACTAACACATTTTAAATCTATTTTAACAGTTATGGGCATGAGAGAGGCTGACACACATCAGACCTGATAGACAGTTCCCTCGGGAGAATGAGGAGGAGTCATTGCCTTTAGGGCATAAGTGGCGAGCCACATTATCTGTTAGGCAGACACCGACCCACGTACTTCGCCATTATAGGGACCAGCTTGACCAAATGCAAGATCACCAAGTTTGTTACATGTTTATAAATGCTTATTATTATATGCTTATAAATGATTATTATTACATGTATAAATTAAGTTGACCCATTGTATCGTTTACTTAACCTTGAATAATTTTTTTCTTGGTTTATAGATGGCATGGCAGCCCTATACAGATGATGTCATCGCGACATTACCTACATATTGCCTTGTTGGGGAGGATATATGGCTGACTGTATCACCACTCATTTGTTTTGGGGTTGTTGAGTGGCACTTCCCAGATCGGGTCATGCGTTAGTTCGGACTTCGCCAGGAGATACCATTGCCACGCGATACAAGTGTCGAGCTTCACGCTACTGATCGACGAGGGAGGGCACTATATCAGTGGGACATTGTGCATCAGCCATATATTGATCTATGGAGTCATCGTCGTGATCATATTGTATCTGCCGAGCCGCTGGATCACCCACTTGGGTATATGGATCCCTATATGGTGTGGTATCGATGAATTACTCGTCGCTTGGTTGGGCCACCGGATATTAGGCCATTGGTTGGATTTCAACCTATTGGTAGAATTATGGAGATGCTGGTATAAGTTTGTTTGATGTGTTATTTTTAATTATATTACATTTTTATATTCAAAACATACTTTTAATTGTTAATATTACTTGCAGTTAAGTACCCTTACCAAAATACATATGAAGGCTGACGAGGGTTATGGCGATCGAGTTGAATCACACCAAGCCTTTGCTGATATCAAGGCACTTAGTTATTCTGCCTTAGAAGGAATTCAGGCCCATCAGCGTATTGGCTTCGAGGAAATCCCATGTGATTCAGTCCCGTCGTAGTCGGCCTCAGTGCCTCATGGGCGACCTCATGCCATTGTTAATGTATATCAGAGACGTCATCGTAGGGACATTTCCACTCCGGCTGCCCCTTCATCATCAGTAGCAACTCCATCCTCCTCCACTAGAATGCCCATCCATGATGATTATGCATTTGGCACACCTATGCACACAAAAGCAATTGAGATAGGTGAGATAGGTGATGACATGGGCATTGAGGGGTTGACAGTGGCTCACGACGATAGAGATGACGTAGGTTGTGATATCCCGACCTGAGATACGACACGTTTACCGAGGCAAGTCGACTGAATAGCATAACCTGAGCGGTTTTAAGCTCTATGTTAGGGTATTTCATGGAAATGAATAAATGGAAACTATAAATGATGAAGTGTATAACCAGTGCCGGGCAACGCCGGAGCACCCCGGGATATTGCATCGTAATGCGTGCATGAACGCATTTCCAGGCACGACCATATTTCACATACACATAGTACGTCAAAATTCAGTGTATGCGTACACTGTCATAACTGGATATACATGCACGTATATGGATATACTCTCACGTATAAGATACGTATTCTATATGTGTATAATACATATGGTATAATGTATGTTATGTATATGTATGTATATGTATACATAATACATGTATAAATATAAAAGGAAATATCAAGAAAAGACAAGGGAAAAAGGAAAGAGGGCTGCTGACCAGTGCATATGTCACTGTGTGTATGTGTGTGTGTGCTGTGCGGCTGAGAGAAAAGCACCAAGGCCACCGACCTTGGTGCAAGTGGATTGTGTGCATATATATATATATATAGCAAGCATGGTACGTGGGTGATGGAGGATCAAAGGGCGGTTCACGGCAGTCAAGAATGACTGCAGGGAAGAGAGAGATAGGGAGAAAGAGAGAGATAAGCTAGAGAGAGAAAGAGGTCGTGCGGTGTATAGATATATATATGTGTGAGTCGTGTTGGCTAAGAAACAGAAAAGAGAGAACATCAAAGACACTGAAAAGGAGTAGAGGAAAAGGGAGAATTGGAAACGAGAGCAAGAGGAGTTCTAAAGGTCACTGCGAGCAGAAACCCAGAAAAATTGGTGAGTTTTATCAAGCTTTTAAATTTATGATTTCAAGCATGAAGTTGAATTTTATTGATAGGGTCTTGAAGAGTATAGAATAAGGAACATTTAGCAAAAAGAACCATGTAAAATGGTTGAGAAATCTGGTAGAAAAACGGAGTTGCAGGTATAAGGATAATTCGGGTAGCTTGGACTTCTCTAATATTTTATGCATAAAATGGTGTTCAAATAACCTAGATCTAAACCTTACAAGTGCAGAAAACTAAATGAAAAAGAAAGAATGAAAAATGATGAAGAAATCATAGGGAAAATGAGAAAAACCAGCTCACCGGAAAACCGGCCGGAGCAATTAACCTCCATATTCGAGAAGATTGGGAAGGTTTTGAGGGAAATGGAGGATAGGAATGAGGTCGTGGGGAAGAAAGGAAGAGATTGGCGTTGAAAATGGGAGAGAAAACTGATCGGGACAGGTTGCCGTCACCGGAGATGGTGACGGAACCCTACTGTTTTCCTATCGGAGTGATGAAGGGGGTGACCGGATTGTCGTGGGGCTATTCGGGTTAAAAGGAAACAGATCCGGGTTGGATCCGGGTCGGGACCCGACCGGAAATAAAACGGACATAAAACTGTGTCGTTTCTATTTAGTTTTTTAAATGGATTTTGGGGCTGTTTGGTTGCAGGGATAATAAATGGAAATTAGGTTTGGGGGTTATCCAAACCATGGATAAAGTGGTTAGAGTGGATATGTTATTCCGGTTCTCTAAATTTAACTAAACCGTTTGGTTCAGTGAGGAACCGAACCGGTTAGGGTTTCTAAACAGTGAACCCACTGGTTCAGACCGCAACTTTGATTATTTACATTTTGACCCCAAATGTTTTAGGAAATGTTACTGTGGCCCAAACAGGAAAATTAATTAAAGATTAATTTCTACAATAATGCCCCTATCTCAAATATGGGTCAAACGAAGTCCAAACGATACAAATGAATAGTCACAAATTATTATCTCGGACGTTCTAAGTCCAATGGTGGGGTTCAGTTTTACTAGATGAGACCCCGAAGGATAAAATACCGTAAAAGTGCAAAATGACCATTTTGCCCTTTTTAGTACAAAAGTCCAAATGGAATTCCGCGAAAGCCTAAACCGACTTTCTTCGGCATTCCTGACTCAATGGTAAAGTCTAAATTAGTATTTGAAATACTTATGATAGAAAGGCATAAAATTTGATGAATAGCATTTATTCTGAAACGTATTCACTGATATATAGGAAACTCGAAAGGCAAAGGTACACTCACGGATTTCTGAGATAGAATCACGATAGAGGTAAGTAAATTCCCTTTCTCTTCCATATGGTGTTTCCAAGCCAAGTTTATTCTCTTTACTGCCAAACTTGTACTCTTGAAAGTACCTCACGTTATTGCTATCCACAATGCGATATTGTTCTATCTTGTGGACATTGATTGACTGCTATGTCGTTGTTATCATGTGAACCATGCCTTGAAAGGCTTACTGCTATGTCTTTATTGTCTGCTATGTCTTTATTGTGAACCATGCTTAGAAAGGCCTACTGTTATGTCTTTATTGAATATATGATATTCCATCTTATACTTCTGTGGAATTATGAATAATCATGATATGTTATGAATACGGGATTTGTGCTCAGTCACAACATCCATCTGATGCTTTCTGTATTGACTGGAGACCTAAGGGTCAAGTACATAAATGGACAGGTGGCAGGAATGAATTCCTCGAAGGCTTTCCACCGGCAATTGACTGGCATAAACATTGGCATTTTCATTGCATTTCCATTGGCATTTCATTTACATTTACATTGGCATTTTACCTGAGAACAGAGTAAATGCATCTCTTAAGAATTGATACGATTACGTTATTGAATAACACTATTCCTTATGACTTATCTTAACTGAAAAGACACTCTTCATTGAATTGATTATGATCGGTTTATTGTGGCAGTACATCCTTGTTATGTTATCTTTGAAAGATTCAAGTTGATGTTATTTCATTTACTCCTGATTGTACATTGTGACTTATTACTCATTGGCCTTCATGGCAACTGTTCTCATTGGCTATTACAGCATCTCCTTCCTTATGATTGGCTATCATAATCTTATTCATGGATTTGTATCTTATCGATACCAGTGTCGGAGATCTGTTTTTACTTGCTGAGCTCTCGTAGCTCATTCCACCCCATTTACCCCCATTTCAGGTGATGACGCTGCAAGACCCCAGTAGGAGTCTGAGAGCGTAGGAGGACATTTTTGAGGAACTGTATCAGTCTATGTCTTAGTTCTCCCATGTATTCACCACCCTCGGGTGCTGGTTACGTTTGGTTCTTATTTTGCTTATGTAGAACCATATTATGTATTGTAAAGACTTCCGCTAACATTGTGTATTGAAAGACTTCCGCTGATGTACTATTACTGATAAGACTTCCGCTGTTATTGTTTGAGGATTTTAGTACTTTGCATATTAGTACTATGATACAGGAATGGAAAAAGTAGGGACGGCCTTCGGGTCGGCCCCGCGACACGAGATCCGCATAGGGTGGGTTTCGGGTCGTGACATAGGTGGTATGGGTGAAGATATGGATTAGGGATTTCATCTTGATGCCATACCACGAGGTACACGAACTCATGGTACTCGTCGTCAATTTGAAGTAGGTGGTCTTTCTCAAGTTACACAAGTTGAGCAACAACTTGAACGCCCACGTAGAAGGCCAGTTCGTCAAAGGAGACAACCTGGATGTGGGACTTAAATTTATGAGGTAGTTCATTTTTTCTCCTTCAAAAGTCTGCTGTTCTATGATAAATTAGAGCAACTGATGCATGCTTTTAGTTTATTCTTTCTGAGGTTCAATTATAGCTAAAAATCTTCCCTTTTAACTTTTTTCTTTCTTTCCATGATAGTCGTGTCTCAGATTTTTGGTTTGATGAAGATAGACAGTAAAGGAAGGATCATTTCATTCAGTGAAAAGCCTAAAGGAAATGATTTGAAGGCAATGGTAATACTCAGATTTATGATACCCTCTCAAAGTTAAATGGAAGTTCTAACACCGGAAGTCATATATTTGGTTGCAAATTTTGGGCTGACAATTTATTTGGTTGAGAAGAACAGAAAGTTGTCTGAGAGGTTATTGTTATCTCACCACTCTGCTTCTTAAGTGTTTTCAATTCTTAAATTTTATATCCATTAAAAAAAACCTGATATAAGCATGATTTGATGTCCTTGATCAGTTCTTCTTTGTGACACAAGTGAATTTTGATTATACTAAAAATAGTCCTGTTGCACTTGTGCCCATAATATCTTGTCCATATGTCTTTTGTGGTCTGCATTGTATGGAAAACATTGAAGTAGGAAAGCTTGGTTTGGCACGGATCATACCTGCTAATCACAAATTGCAGGTTACTGTTTCGTGACTTTGCCAGAATCAGACTACAACAGAAATCTTGGGGTCTTCCAGGTATGTCTTTTGGTTAACGTAAAATTACTTATGTTTGTCATGTTAGATTTCATGTATCACAAATTAAGAATTGGTACAAATCATTTCACCTATGACATTTGGAACAAGTTTTTATGTCGATAATATGTTCATCTGTGCAATCTATTCACCTGCATTGTTTCTGAAGGATTATTAACTTTTTGGTTATGCCAAATTACCCATAGCTCTTTTGCTACAATGCATTTTACAATATTGATTTCAAAAGACCTTACACCCTAGTAAGTAGCAAAATTTTAGCTCATGTTTTAATTGTGGTTTTTAAGTACCTGACATCATTAATCCAAGAAAAAAAAAGGTTGTAAGTGTGGGGCATCACAATCTTTCAGAATTTAGATAAACAAAGGCCTATTGGTGACACCTTCCACCCGAGTAGAGGGCTGCCAGCCCTCCAATTACATATGAAAGATGAAATTTTCCATAAGAATGTGTAATGAGTAATATTTGATGTACAGAAATTAGTTACTAGATCTAGGTTTTTGTGTCATAGCCACTGGTTATCATGAATGGTTTGCCACTGTGTCAAGAGTGGTACTTGAGGAGGCACGTTTTTTTGCTTAACCATTGAAGGTCTTTCGGCATCTGTTGCAATTGACCAATAATTATGTCCTGACGAGAGGCATAACATCTTTTAAACATTTCCCAAAACATTCTTATGAAGTTAATTATGTAAAAGTCCCTATATCTGTTGTTTATTGGAGGTTATGGAACTTAATTGTCTTGGGCCTGAGAGATCGTCCCAAACACAAGCTCCTGCCTGAGAGATCGTCCCAAAGGACCCAAACACAAGCCTCTGGAATGATGGAGTTCTGCCAATGTTAATACAAATACGGAAGAATATGATTTCTACAAGAGTGCTATTCCTGTTGCGTGACATCTTTTTTTATTTTTTTCTTCTCTTTTTTAAGTGTCTTGGTTTTATATTCTTTTTGAATGCTGTGCACTAAATTTAAAAATTTACAAGTGATCTGTAGTTTGACATTTCAGTTTGAGTAGTTAAGATCGGGTGTGAAGAAGGCTTATGTGACACATCAATCTATTTATTTTATTTTATTTTTGCTGAAGGTCAGGGTGGACTTCCTCTCTGCTAATGGTAAAGCCCTTTCGAGATCACGCCGTCCATGCATGTTGCAGTTTAAAAGCCAGCCTATCCGTCTTCTGTTAACTTTCCTTAAGCTTGCTCTAGTTGTTACTGGCTATCTATCAGAATCCCAAACTCTGACCATAAAGTTTAAAGGTTTTACTGAAGGAGATATGCCTACTGCCTGCTTGAGGGTGATAATTGAACAACGAGCAGACTATCGGCCTGCTTTCGGTATCCCTGAAATATATGCTGCATCTCTAACCCTCGAGTCAGAGCTTCCTCTACTGAAAAGGATTTTATGGTATTGGAAGAAAACAATATTTATATGGATTAGCATGATGATATTCACAATGGAGTTTCTGGTCAGCATCTACTCTGCTGCAGACCTGTTATTATCCCAAGGGTAAGGCTGGGGGGTCGTTCTGCTAGCAATAGTGCTCCTCAAAACAATCAACCAGTTCAAGGGTAGATGAGACTTGTGGATCTGCCGATTCAGTAAAGACAGAATTAATGATTTTAGCTCTCATGGATGTATTCGAAATTTTCTAGCACGTTTTTCTGTGTTCGGTATGGTACCCTAACATGTCTTACAAATTATTTAGTATGTTCAACCACAGAGATATTGTGTTGATGTCACCATAATCATAATTGGTGTATTTTTTTAATATTGGAAAAATAAAAATCAGAATGTATATATTACCCAATTAATTGTTGGTGCTTTAGTTGGCTTGCAAATGAATCTATTTTGCTCTTAAATGCTACATAATGGAAGAAAGGAAACAGAAAATATAGTATTCAATCGATTATGTGAATGAAAATTGTTTTAAAATGGGAAAATTCTGAATTGGGAAGTGGATTGGTGGGTGAGGAGGTTCTGTGGAGTTTTGTAAGTTGATTTGTGGATATATTTTTTTAGCAGTGTTGCTTTCATGTTTTTCTGGTTACAGCAATAGGTTTGATAAGCATCAAGCATGGAATTTGCAGTTCAGTTGCCTTGGTTGTCTTCACGAGTCTAATTGTTTTTTATTGGTAGATTCTGCAAGCATGGCATTTGCAGGTACAATTTTGATTTCTTTTTTCATCTCCCTATACTGTTGTTTTATTATTTGATTTGGCATTTAGTCGGAAATTTTTAAGTGCTTGCCTTTAGAAGTGAAATTCTGAATTGAGTTGATAACTATTTTTAGAGAGAAAGTTACATTCAGAATATTAATCAAACAGTGCCTTTTCTCTATATCTTATTTATAATTGCAGTTTTCGAATGACCAATCAAAATGAATACCTAGGTTTTAAGTTAGTTGATTCTCATTTGTGTCTCAATCTTAGCTGTTTGCAGTGAAGAAATTAAGGACATTCTGAATAGGTGGGCTTACAAGGGCATAAAACTCTGTTATTTCACTGAAGTCTTATATATATATATATATATATATTGCAGCTGGGGATCTCATACATCTCTTGCTGGGACACATGTGACAGCAAGACAAGCGGGTGGCTTAACTGCTTGGGTCAGATGGCTGTGCGGCTGTGCCAGAGATAAGCAGGTTGTTACACACAACTGCACCAGGGACAGATGCTGTAGCCTTGGGATTTATGTATTTTAACTGTTGTATGTAATGCCAGTGTTAGGCAGACAGTGAGTTTGGCAATGAGTTTAGCTAGGGTGAGTTTTGTATATAGCTTAGTGCTCAGTGCTTTTTAGCCTCTATGGCCAGAATGTTTCCTTTATATTCAAAACAGTGATTGAAATGTAAAAATATTTTTTTGCTATTTGATTTTGAATTTGTTTACTTAATGAAATTGAAGAGTTTAAGAGATCAATCTTGTTCACTGATGTCTATGTGGGGCATTTCAAGCTTGCCATACAAATATGCAAATCAAGTTAGATGTGATGATTTCACATGAAGTTGCATAGAGTTTGAATTCCTCTGATTAAAAAATATTGCTGCAACTAATGCTTGAACAAAGATTCAAAAGCAAATTTGCTTACCTGCTTTTTTATTCAGCCAAGATACAGATTTGCCTGCCTGCTAAAAAAAAAAAAAGTTGAAAATCGTCTTTTGAAAAGACGATCTTCAAAGCGTCTTTTGGAAAGATGCTTTGCAAAGCGTCTTTTGAAAAGACGTTTTTCAAAGCGTCTTTCTAAAAGACACTTTTCAACTTTTTTGTGAAAAAAAAAAAAACGAGTTGAAACCGTCTTTTGAGAAGACGCTTTTGAAAGCGTCTTTCCAAAAGACGCTTTCAAGCCAAATGTGGCAAAAAAAAAACGAGTTGAAAGCGTCTTTTGAAAAGACGTTTTTGAAAGCATCTTTTCAAAAGACGCTTTTCAAAACAACCCTATTTTGGTAAATAACTTCAAAATGGCATTATTTTGGAAAATAAGTTTTTTTTCCACCCTAGTTTAGGATTTAACTTAAAAAATTCTCCCCTAAATTGTCAAGCCTATTATTAAGGCTGCACGGAACATGAAATTTGGTTGGGGAAAATTAGTTCTAAATCATTGACATGCAGTTCACAACTTGGAATTTTCATACACCATAATGCCCATGACAAGTATGGCAATGTAATGGAATCAGACCAATTTGAGTTTTTGTCACTATACTAGTTTCTTCTTCTTTCTTCTCTAACTTCACTAGTATCACTAGCACCACCCCTTAGGCCCATCAATGGGTCAGGTCTAGACCCGACTCGGCCTGGCCCAGCCCTGCCCAAACCTGTTAACAATGGATCCAGACTCAGTAACAACATATCTAGACCTGAATCCGATCTAAACTCATAAACACATTCAATAAATGGGCTGGGTAAGATTCGTTGTACAGACCTGTTAAGGACCCTCGTTGCTTTTATATTAATATTAGAATTAGTACCAACCGTTTGATCTTTAGATCTAATGGTGATCACTATCCTTATATATCTTCTAAAAAACACTATTCCCTAATTTCCCCTTGTATTCTTTTATTCTTTTCCTTCAGCCGTTGAGTCTCTCGGTCCCGACTCTCTAAGACTGAGTCTCTTGTCGATCTCATTGATCTCTCTCCCTCTTCAATCCTTTTCATCTACTATTCTTTTATTTATCTCTTTGATTGATTTCTCTCAAGTTCAGATCGATTCAATACTAGCAAAGCTTCCGATTATTAGCATCATCATATCTAGTGCCAATTGTTCTCAGGTAAGCTTACAATCACACTCAAGACATATATATATATACTAACACCCATCTTAGATATTGCTTTTTGATTGATCTCCTCTGTTTCATGATATCTATCTATTCATCTCTCGATCTCTCTTTGTTCACTCTCATTCGTCTATTCGTATTCAACGATAGGAAAGTTTAATGTTGATTTTTGATTTTTTGGAAGAATATCTAGCATTTTGTTCACCTAGATCTATTTTTTTGTTGGTAGATCTAAGTTGGTTTGTTTTCTTCTATTGCAAAAGAAGACCCAAATCGAGGTGCTAATTCAGTTTGAGGTGCCTAGCTATCATTTCTCTTTGCTTCATACATTCTTTGTTCATATTACCATTTGGACTTTCAAATTATCTCTTCTGTTTTTGCGTAAGAAATTTCTATATTGCATGTGTGTATATACACATTCTTATTGTTGTGAAAATTCAGAAGTTCCAATAAATTTCTGATTTTGGGCCTAATTTGATTAGAAATTTAGGCCAGGTTCTTATAACAAAAGTATTTTAAAGCTATGGATAAGTACTAAATATCTTAAGTTAGAAAAAAAAAAAAGGATTACTAGAATTTGAGCCTTAGTGCAAGCACACACTGATGTTACTCTTTTCTGATTAGAAGGGTTTCCCGTCCCTCGCTATCTATTAAGAACTTGAGGTCAGAGGGTCACCAGAAAGACTCCAATGGTAGTTACTTTGATGATAAAGTTAGTAACAAAAAAGAGTGTAATTCAAAAGAAGAATTGAACATAAACTGAGAGCGTGCCTTATGGCTTTATTTATAGGTTATAGATTTCTTAAGTTGAGTAGGATTAGGAGTCGTGAAAATAGGGATTTGGAGATATCTTGAAGATAGTAGTTGCCATATTGAACTCTACTTCCTTATATTGAAGTCGGTAGCCTATGGAAGACGGTGACCAGTTCGGAACCCTCACCTCTAAAATGTTGATATCTATTTGGTTGAACGAACCACTAGCACTAAGATCTGTATGTCACAAAATTCTTGGGAGCCACGTGTCATTCCTTGGTAACTCTGAATTGCTATAGTCAAATTATGGTATATCAGCTACTCCCCCTCAAGCCTCAGTTTTGTGGGACCCCATGTAGAGCTGAGGTTAGGGTTTCTAAAGAGTCACAAGTACTTTCATAAATGCGCTGTTGCGTATTCTGATAAAATAGTTATTGATGGGACAGTTAAATGCCTCATCATTGCATCAATTGCCGATTGGATAACCGAGGCCATTCTTGGCCAACCGTTGATTGGGGCATAAATGTCACTCTTTGATTGTTTTATAAATATAAAAACTCCCCAAGAAGAGTTTCTTTATGAACTTTAAAAAACACCAAGTGCATTTCCGAGCAAAAAGAAAACCTTAAGGCAATTTTTTGGTGTACCTGAAGATCATTCCGGCCATCAACCTTCGAGTTTTCCCGATCAATTGGTGAAAGTGCACCTTTCTATTTGTAATACCCTCGAAAAATCTGATATGACTAAGATGGCACCCCGACCTAATAAAATTAGGTTATGTAACGATAATGTTCGAAATGGCTAAAAATACATTAAGCCATAATGGGGTTAATTATCCTAAGAGACGAAATTAATCAAAAACACCAAAGATGGTGCATGCTCGAAAAATTGACAACTTGGTCAACCGAGTCAAAATAATACGAACTAGTGCCGAAATTGATAATATGTGACCAATACGGATAATTAATTATGAAAATAATGTGAATAAGGAATAAGGCACTAACGGGGACCCAATAGCGATAAAATGAGTAATGATGATACCGAGCCCCGGATTAATACCAAAATTTGCCGGTGTTCCATAAATTGATATTTTATGGAATAAATATCAATGTTCGAGGGGCCAATGTGTATATAACATAAATGTACATACACATATATGTATTGGTAGTCAATACATACAGTAATGGACGCTGAAAAATATGCATATATATATATATGTGAATTAATATATATAAATACATGTATGCATATATATATATATACACACGATTACGCTACATGAGCCCATTATTATGTATAATGTATAATTTACATAAGCCCATTATAATGTAATTTGTATGTATATATATATATATATGGGGGAAACAACTGGAAGGCAGCTTCTAGAATTGATATATATACACACACACACACACACACACATATATATATATAGGAGCAGTTGGCAAGTCGGCTGTTGGAGTAGGTAGGATATATATATATATATATACACACACACACATAAAGGAGCAGCAGGTTCATGAAGCTTCCAGTAAGGAGTTGCCCGAGACATTCTGGAATACTCTATATCTATACATATATATATATATATGTGTGTGTGTGTGTGTGTGTGTGTGTATAGGAAATTGTAACAACCAACTCTAAAACAAAGAGAGAGAGACCTGCTGTGTAGAGAAAGAAAGTAAGGTAAAGAGAGAAAGAAACAAAGCAGCGGCAGAAAGTGCAATAGAAAGAGGAAAGGAGAAGGAGAAGAAGAAGAAGAAGAAAGAAGAGGAAGGAAGAGAAAGCCAGGGCAAGTAAGACTTTCAACTTGAAGTTTATAACTTTGCACTGTTAATATACTAGGTTTGTAAAAAAATTAAACAAAATTTCTAAAGGATTATAGGGTTCAAAAGTACATAAAAAATGATGAATTTAGGAAGAAATAGGAAGTAAATTGGTGGAGAAATGAGGGAGAAAATGGGAGTTGCAAGTTGGTGAATAGTTTTGGGTGGTGAGAATTTTGGTGGATTTGAGTGATTTCAAGAACGGGGAAATACTCCCCTAACTCCCAGAAACATATAGGAAAAAAAGGAGCTAAAATCACTGCTTGAAACATCACGAAATAGGAGAAAACAATCTCGCCGGAAAGTCAGGCTCTCGCCGGAGCCCAACTGTGTAACCCTATCTCATGTATTTCCGACTGCCAAAACCCAATTTGGAAACCATGGAAGAAATCCTTGAGAGATGTAGAATCGAACCCCATTGGAATTAGCTTGAAATCCCATCAGCAATGAATGGCCAGCGCTGGAGAAGATGCCGAAAGTTGGTTAGAGAAGAAGACTGTTGGGGCGATCTTGGGTCAGATCCAGGTTCGGGTCAGGACCCGACCCATCGCACACGCGAGTTATAACTGAAATGGCACAGTATTGGTATTGATTTAAAAATGAAATCTAATGTTTGGTTGCAAGGATAATAAATTGATTAATTAACCCTATTTGGTATAGAGGATATCCTATCCATGAATTAGGTACTTGTCCACCGTTTGGTTTAAAGAAAATCAGAAAAAAATTATGGAATGGCAGCCCTGAGACTCGAACCCTGATGTGCGTGGAAGGGTAGCACTTAAGCCCAATGGGTCAGCCACTATGCCACTAAGGCACTTTGTGAAAAATGCTATCTGAATATATATAAAATATATAATAAAGGGATTAAATAAATTAAATTAATTTGCTAAAATAGCCACGATGTCCAAATAAAATGGAAAGATAGTGAAACTCAATGTTTTTGGGCATTCCAAACTCAATAGTGAAGTCCGATTTGTGAGATTAAGTTCCAAAAAATTAAGATACGTAAAATGTGAAATTACTATTTTATCCCTAATATAATACAAAGCCCAAATAAAGTCCAAATTAGACAAAATTGATACCAATGGAGGTCCAAATAATTGTGAAATCATATATATGACTAAACAATGATTCAGGGTCGAAATTTCATAAAATGTGAAATGACCAAAATACCTCTAAGCAAATGAAATACAAAGTAAAGGCTGAATAAATCCTAAAAAAGGCCAATCTGATATAATTGACTGTCATAAGCATACTAATGTGAATTGAGGGTCTAAATAAGACTCTGGAACAGTCAAAATATAAAATGGGATATGACCAATGTGTCCTGGTGATCTAAACCAGATACCAAATAAGATCCAAAAGACTTAAAAATTTATATAAAGAACATGTGGAATATTCTAAGGACCAAGATAGGGTCTGTGGCAAGAATAAAAAATTACCATTTTGCCCCTAAGGTTAAATAAGTGATTAATTGATAACGAATGAAGTCAAAATGACTTAGATTATAATTCTGAAAGCTACTAAGCTTAACTAAGGAATTCAATAGCCTAAATTGAAACCCAATAAATGGGTAATAGGCCAATGAACTTAATTAGGTGATATGATAGACTCCTAAGATGATGAATAATTCATGAATGGATGAATTCCTATATTTCTGTGATCGATGATAATTATTTATGAAATACCAGGATGTGCCTAAGGAAGTATATGGAGAACATCTGTAAATGGAGATAAGCATAAAAGTTTGTGAGTAACTTAGAACTTCTGACTTGGTGATATTTTAACTGTCATAGTATTTTCATATACTGTACTACTTAAATGCATACACTTTGTACTACATAAATCTTGGCATGATCCCATTTTGTTCTGATTCTGTTTTGTTCTGTTACGTTCTGACTCTTAGGTCTAATACATGATTGAGCGATATGGCATAAATAGGCCAGAAGCAAAACCCAGAGGGTATAGGCCCCACGAGTGTCCGCTTATGGGTAGTTGGGAAAGGCCCAAACATACTTGATGATATACTTGATTGGCATTCTATTCTGTTCTATTACATTCCGCTCAATCCCGTCCTGTTTTGTTCTGATTTTTTCTGAGCAAAACCCAGATGGTAGAGGCCCTACGAGTGTCTGCTTATGGGTAGTTGGGAAAGACTCAAACATACTTGATGATATGCCTATGCTTCTGATTGATATATTGGCATCATGTTCTGTTCTGATCTATTCTATTTTGTTTTGTTTTGATATGATCTATTCTGTTCTGTTTTGATATGTTTTTTGTTCTACTTGAGCTGCATTTAATTATGCATTTTATTTGAAACTGTTATTTTTAAAATGATTAAACTATCCATGTGCTTTATATACAAGAACTGGTTTTGAAACCTATGGCAAGAAACTTATGTTACTCACAGGGCTTGCTAAAGCTCACTCTATCTTAACATTTTTTAGGATTTATCTCTGTTGGATTAGAAGGCATAAAGAAATGAAACTAGTAGGCTGGAGGCATCCCAAGCAAGGATTTGATGGCAATGAATTATGGAGACTTGGATTATTATGGACTGAATCATGCTATTTAGGTTCGTGAAACTATATTATTGAATTCATTGATATACAATAGATGCATTGGGATATGGCTCATGTATATTAATACTCTAGAGATATTAGGTGACTGATTATAGACATGCTCTAATGTGATTAAATGAGTTATATTTTCGACTCAGAATGATAATTAATTAGGTTTTAAATTTTTGCTGCTCTAACCCTACATTTGGAATGTAATTCATTATAAAGTTAAGAGGTTTGCCTTTGGTTGGTTGCATTGTCGGTAGGAAGATCGGCAAGGTGGCTAACTGGCATCACGTCTTCGGCATCTCTGTAGGGTGGGGTGCCGGGATGTGACACTATTTATTTTTGCTCATTTTGTCTATGTCTTTCTTTTTCTGTATTTGTTTTTTTTGTTCCTGCTTTTCTTTTCCTTTTCCTTTTTATTTTGAGTCTATATTCACAAGAGGATGGCTACTTCTGATGCTCAGTCAAGCACGGGAGAGGAAGCGAGGAAGGTGAAAAAAATAGGAGATTAGGAGGCATTGAGCCTTATTTCAGGTGATAAAGCTGGGAATGCTTCAGGTGACAATTCGGGAGTGCTTCTAATTGAAGCACACCCCGAGCCTAGGGATAGAGAGGCCGGTTCGTTAGGCAAACCTCATAGGAAAGAGGAAGGCGGGAGTGCCATGATTGAAGGCATGCTAGATGCCCTCAAAATCAATTTTGACTTTCCTCCAAATATGTCCTATAGGATGCCGAGGGTTGTAGATCACCTATCAAATATCGAGAGAGGAGAGATTTGTGCCTAACTTGAATGGTTTGAGGTCAGTGTACGTTTCTTTCTCCAACCTTTAGTGAACGAGTTCTTGAGCTGGTTCAAAATTTGCCTTGCCGAACTAAACATTAATAGTTTGAGGCAATTGATGGCCTTCTTAGTCTTAGGTCACCAAAACGAAGTCGAAGTAGATCTAAACCTCATTAGAAGTAATATGGATATGAAGTACTTGAAGTCAGAGGGGATGTTTTATATGTCCTTTGATAAGAGGTTCAAGCCACTGACCTCGGTACCTATTTCCAACAAAACATAGAAGAAATGGTACTTCTATGTCAAGGGTGGTTGGGAATATGAAGACTTCGAGAATAGGAATAACTTCTTTCCTTGGCACACCGGGTTTAAGGGTGAGCCTACAGAACTTCAGATGCTATTTTTAATACCATACTTCTCTTCTAACCTAACTGACATTTTTTTTTTTTAAAATTTCTTTGTCATAGATAAGAAGGCTTGGAGAAGGTTATTTTTACTCCCAACCTACAAGAAAAGTACAAGAGGCTTTTTCGCCCCCCAAGATCGACCCTACGATCAGATCTTTACCCTTTAGAACCTCATGGACGTAGGGTTTGTAAAAGATAAGTCGGAGATCCTAAAGAAGAAAGTCCTAACGAGTTGGACCCCTAGGATTGAAGAAGGTTGGAGGGACATCCACCCCTAGCGAGCAAGCCCCTCCCTAAAAAAAGAGGAGGACAGAGGTCGGGGGACCCAACTCCCTTGAATGTATAGTTTCTGAGGAGCTAGCACTACCTGTTGCTCTACGATAGCTCCTTCCTCCTCCAGCTCCAAGGGTGCACTCTGAATCTAAAGGCAAAGGGAAGATGGGCATGGTTCCTCCAGGGGTGGCCACGGCTGAGACCGGGGAGGCTACCATAAAGAAGGCCTATAAAGAGGCCTAAAGCTCAACTGCTGGTCACTTCAAGGGCTTAAAGCCCCGGAAGATTGCCAGGGACCTCCTGGTCTCCCATATGAGGGTAAGACTGTCCTGATCTGATTTTAGTGTTTAATATATTTTCTTAACCTTCTATCTTTACTGACTTGTTTAATTTTTATTTGTTGTAGGCAGCTCGTGCCATGGCTGCCATCATACATTGCCTTGAAGAATTAAAACGGGAGGATAGAATCCAAGCTGTGCTGGATGAGACAAGGCTTCAACTCGGGATCACCCGATCTGTATCTCTTTCCTTTGAGGAAAATGTGAAACAGTCCCTTACCATTCTTGTATTCTAGAGTCACGGAAGAACACTTTGGCTTCAAAATTGAAGGTTTTAAAGAAAGAGAGGGAAGAGGCTGATGTTGCTGCTGCTGCTCAGAGGCTTGCCACCAGTGTGCAGGTGGCAAAGGAAGAGACAGAGAGAGCCCTTGGAGAAGAGGTGTAGAGGCTTGGGGGGAGAGTTTACAGACCATGGGTACGAAACTTTCAAGAAAAAGATCTAGAAGCTATATCCTAACCTCGACATCTTTGGAGTGGATGAGGTTTTGGTGGATGAGCCTATGATAAGTCCTCTTGAAGCTACCCTAGTGGAATCAGAAAATCCTGAGCAAGAAGCCCCTCTTGCCGAGGATCATTAGTTAGGATTTTTTGTAATAATGTTTTTCTTCTTCTAGTCTTCCTATCTTGTAACCCTACCCTTTTTGGGATTTTTAATTTATGAAACTTCTGTTGGTTTAGACCATGTGTCTAGTTAGACATCTTTGCGTTTTATCTTAAGGTTTAAGATAATTTCTTCAATATCCAGGCCAATAGAGAATATAAGCTCATTTAGAGATTCCAAAGCACTCATGAGATATTCCAGAGGTCTAAATAATAAGATATACGGAACCATAACACTTATAAATAAAATAAGATTTCTCAAACGTGTGTATACTGATAATTCATAATATACAGACCTACAAAACTTGTAAATGAAACAAGGATTTTCTAGAGGTCTGTAGAGTGAGAAAATGGACCAGGTCTTTAACACTTTTATTGAACACAAGGCCTTTAGGGATCTGTACATTGATTTAATGGACCAGACTTGTAACACTTGTAATGCATACAAGGTTTTTAGGGGTCTGTACATTGATAAAATGGACCAGACCTGCAACACTTGTAATCGATACAAGGTTTTTAAGGGTTCGTACATTTATTCAAATGGACCAGACTTATAGCACTTTGATATACCACAATGTAACAAACCAATCACCACTTAACACGTGTAACTACAGGATCGGCCATCAGCTCATGCTCGGCCATTCAGCTCAGGTTCGGTCAGTCGGAGCAGACCCACAAAGGCCGAGCACATATCTTCAAAGCAGGTCTATTTTTTGCAGAGCTTACAAGTCTGAACACAAGCCTTTAGTGCAATACATTGATAATCAGATCTCTCACTACCTCAATATACGCCGAGCAGAGAATAAGGAAACAATCTTCTACATGGAAACCACCACTCATGGTTATCTCTATTTGATACAATATCCTACAAGGTAACTGCTATCTCCGATGGTGATATCCCTACTTTCATGGCTCCGAATCCTAATCAACTTAGGAATGCCACTGCCTATAAATCAAGCCCTAGAGGTATGCTTTATTTTCATGCTCATTATTTAGCTTTCATTACAGTCTTTCAATTCAGTTTATTGACTTAAGCATCAGAGCGGCTACCGCCGTTGCCAACCCGGTGGTCCTCTGATCTTATTTTTGATTATTTCATAGGGAGCCGAGCTTGGAGCTTACGTGGGCCAAAAAGTGCAGCATCAGTTTGGCGCTGTCTGTGGGAACACTTAGGCCACATCCCTCGTTTCTGTACTCCACCAGTCCCGACTGGGGGGAGTAGCTGTTGTGCCACTTTGAGTCCCACATCGAATAGGAGTCAGGCATTGGCGTCACTTATAAGCCCCAGTCATCTTCTCCCTTGCATCAGGTCTTTTTTGCCCAGGAAGAACAAAGCCGTGAGGGCTCTCCAGCCCAAAGCGGACAATATGGTGCACGCGGAGCCTACTATGTGCCAGGACGAAAAAGTGCAGCATCAATTTGGCGTCGTCTGTGGGAAGCGACAATCACCAAGTGCTTTAATAATTCAAAGCCCATTCTCCTTCTATTAAAGGGTTATGGCTCCCAATCTCCGACCCAGGAAGAATACTCAAAATCCTCAGAACCCTCAACCTCAACCGCCTACCGGACGAGGAATAGGACGAGTGAATGATCCAGTACAACAAGAGCATGTCGAAA
Source organism: Nyssa sinensis (assembly GCA_008638375.1). Classification (NCBI taxonomy): domain Eukaryota; kingdom Viridiplantae; phylum Streptophyta; class Magnoliopsida; order Cornales; family Nyssaceae; genus Nyssa; species Nyssa sinensis. Next base: position 10,740,155 of record CM018042.1, on the reverse strand, counting down.
CCAGGCGGCGGAACCAGTTGTTGCAAGAACAACTTCTGACCATGTCTAGAACTCTAGCGATGTTTACCTAAAATCATGAAGCTAATTCTCAGAATCCACCCATCAACACAAACACTTAAGAGGCACAGCCTCCTACTACCGTCCACATTCATGGAGACCCCCAGCCATCAACAGCCACCGGTAGAGGGGTACCAGCTTTTATCCCAGAAGTCCATTACCGAAGCACCACCAGGGTTCCAATTCCTGGGGCTTTGGGAGCGAACCCTGCGCCGTAAGAGTCTCAACCTCAAGGGGCTCCTGCACCTCTAGCCCAGGAAAATCAGAACAACCCAATAACGGGCCGAGATCATCCTACCCATATGGGCCCTGAAGCTACAAGGCCTGACTCGCAGCAGCCTATTTTGCCAAGGGGATCAATAAGAGCTGAGGAAGTTATTGAATCAATGGACCGCACCATTGTTATGAGGGGTGCTCAAAACCCCCTAGAACAAGACGAATTGGCCAGGTTGCTCGGCAGGTTTGCCACCCCATTCACTAATGCTATCATGCCCGAGGAGAGACCCAAGAAATTCGTCGTCCCAAAATTTACCCCTTATGATGGGACAGGGGATCCGGGGGACCACCTCTCCCACTACCAGCATACAATGGCCCTACATGGCACTTCCGACGCCTTTTTATGCCGAACATTCGTGACCAGCCTCAACGGCACTGCTCTGAAGTGGTTCCACCACCTCCCGCCGAACTCAGTTACTAGTTTCTATGAGCTCGACAGAAGATTCCTGGATAGTAAGAAGTTGCGGAAGGGTCCCGAATTCTTGTTAACATAAAACAAACAAGGGAAGAGTCACTCAAGAGGTATATCGCGCGTTTCAACGCCGAACTCACTGAGGTTGCAGATTGCAGCCCCAGTTTCCTTGTAGCTGCTTTGGCCTTTGGTCTTGCACAAGGAGGCTTCAGGGACTCCTTGACCAAAAATCCCCGTGGATATGGCAGCACTCATGGACCGAGCGAGGAAATACAGTAACTTAGAGGCGGCCAAGGACACTTCTAGAAAGATCAAGGAACAAGCTCAGAAAGACGACTAGAAGAAAGATGGTCAGAGGAAGGACGACCAAAGGAAGGACCCTAGCTCGGCTAGGAAAAGAGCCAGAAGCCTGGAGAAAAAAGGGGTACTCAGAACTTCTTATAATTCTGGGCTAAGAGAGTTCAACAACTTTACTTCTCTAAATACCTCTCTATACAACATATTAAAGCAAGTAAAATCTCGAGAGAACCTGAGATGGCCAAAGCCTTTGAAAGGTGACCCCAACTATCGAGAGCAAACCAAGTATTATGATTTTCACAAAGACCGCGGGCATATAACTAACACCTGTAAGGCTCTCAAACATGAGATTGAGCAGCTAATTAGGAGAGGACGACTACAGGAGTTCATCAAGCAGGACGGAGGGCAGAACCCCCGTGATGAGCGACCCCAACAAAGGAAGACTGACCAGAGGCAAGAACAAAGGGAAGGACGGAACGAGCCCCCACGGCAGAACAACCAAGTGATCTTTGTCCTACACGCAGATTCCCCTACAACAGGCACTTCTAACAGATTGAGGAAGCGTTATGCTCGGGAGGCCAGGTCTACTCCCAACATCATACAGGTTTCTAACGTGGAGAAAAGGTTAAAGCCTTGTACCAAAAATCCAATTTACGGATCAAGACCTTACAAGAGTACATTGTCCTCACAGTGACGCCCTGGTTATCTCCCTCAAGATCGCCAACTTTGAGATACGAAGAGTCCTTGTGGACATTGGGAGCTTGACTAACGTTCGTTCTATAACCCTTTCAAGCAGATGAAGCTCAACCCCAGTGACAGTAAGCCCACTGGTATAATCATGGCAGGTTTTGATGGGAACCTCAACACTCCACTAGGAAGGATCGATCTGGCCACTACTGTAAGAGAAGGGGACGGACAGAAGACCACATTAACTAAATACATGGTCCTAAAGGCCAAATCTCCCTACAATGTCATAATTGGGAGGCCCTGGCTAAATGAGATGGGGGCAGTAACATCAACCCTCCACCAATGCTTGAAGTACATCCACAATCAGATTATCTACTCTATCAAAGGATGCCAACCGACCTCCTGAGAATGCCATGCTCTCGCACTCAAGGCCAAGGCCTCCAAATAGCAATTACTGCATGCCTGTGAGTGCGGGGATCCAATCCACTCCTGCTATCATGAGGCAGAAGACTATCCCTCTAGGATTTACGAGCCACTAAGTCCCAGAGGAAGGGACAGCAGGGCCAAGCCCATAGGGGAACCTATTAAAGTCCTGGTCAGCTCGGAAGATCAGGGGCGTTACCTGTAGATAGGCCCCGACCTAACACTTACCGAGCAAGATGAGTTGATCAAATTCTTAAAGAAAAACCTCTCCGTGTTCGCTTGGGAAACAAGGGATATAGAAGGAATAGATCCCGACCTCATCACACACAAACTGATAGTGGATCCAGACCATCCACCAGTAAGACAAAAGAGAAGGCCACTCACTCCAGAACGGCATCAGGTCATCAACGATGAAGTCCAAAGGCTGCTCGATGCCAACATGATACGAGAGGTATTCTATCTTGACTGGCTGGCCGACACTGTTCTGGTTAAGAAGAAGAATGGCAAGTGGAAAGTCTGCGTCGACTACACAGACCTCAACAAGGCATGCCCCAAAGATAGCTTTCCTTCTTCCAAGGATAGATCAGTTAGTCGATGCTACTACAGAACACGAGTTTATGAGCTTCATGGATGCCTATTCCGGATATAATCAAATACAGATGCATCCTCCTGACCAGGAGAAAACATCATTTATAACCGAACGAGGTCTCTATTGTTATAGAGTGATGCCGTTCGGATTAAAAAATGCTGGGGCCACATACCAGCGTCTGGTTAATAAGATGTTCAGCCCCTTAATCGGTAGTACTATGGAGGTCTACATTGACGATATGTTGGTCAAAAGCCTGCGGAAGAGCAGTCATCTTCAGCACCTAGCTCAAACGTTTGATATCCTCAGGTAGTACAAGATGAAACTCAATCCCTCGAAATGCACCTTTGGTGTAACAAAGGAAAAATTCTTGGGGTACATAATTTCTCAAAGAGGTATAAAGGCGGACCCAACCCAAATTGGGGCCCTGATCGGACTAGAGTCTCCAAGGACCAAGAAGGACATTCAGGCTCTGAATGGCAGAATAGCAGCTCTAAGCAAATTTATTTCCAAATCCACTGATCGTTGTCTACCATTCTTCAAAGCTCTAAAAGGTGACAAATCTCTACAATGGACTAATGAATGTGAAAAATCATTTCAGGAACTAAAGAAGTACTTAGCCTCACCAGAGCTCTTGTCAAAACCAATCCAAGGGGAAAAGCTACTTCTCTACCTTGTTGTCTCTGAGAACGTTGTCAGTTCTGTACTAGTCAGGCAGGACAGGAGCGTGCAGAGGCCCATCTTTTACATCAACAGAGCACTGTTAGACACAGAGAAGAGGTACCCCGAGATTGAGAAACTGGCCCTTTCACTTATAGTATCTGCACGAAAGCTCAGACCCTACTTTCAAGCTTATCCCATAGAAATTCCAACTGCTTATCCCTTAAAGTCAGTACTGAGGAAGCCAAAGGTATCAGGACGATTAGTCAAATGGGCGGTGGAACTAGGGGAGTTCGATATATCTTATGTTCCACGGATCTCAATCAAAGGGCAGGCCTTGGCAGACTTCGTTGCCGAATTCACCCCAGTACTACTGGACAGAGCACAACTTTGTGAAAATTTGGGGGCTTGGCAATTATACACTGACGGGTCGTCTACCGACCTGAGGTACTGGTGTTGGACTGGTACTGCAGTCCCCTGATAGGCTCATAATTGAAAGGGCAATTAGCCTAGGATTCAGAGCCTCCAACAATGAATCAGAGTATGAGGCCCTTATCTTGGGGATGAAGCTAGCACAAGAATGCGAGATTTAGAGCCTCAAAGTATTCTCTGACCCCAATTAGTGGTCAGCCAAGTTCAAGGAGAGCATGCTGTCAAGGATGAAAGGATGCTTCGGTATTCAGAACTGGTCAACTTATTGAAGCACACCTTTCGAGCATTCTTGATCCAAAAGATAAAAAGGGGTCAGAACGGCAGAGCTGATGCCTTGGCGAACATGGCATCCCATATGAAGTCAGAAACAGACTCAACAATAAAATTCTCCCACCAGCCAAGGCCTAGCATCGAAGAAGTCTAGGTCGCCCAAATTACAGAACTGTCTTAGAACTGAATGACTCCTATACTCCAGTACTTAGAAGAATGGCTCCTCCTAGAGGACAAGAATAAAGCAAAAAGAATCCGCATCAGAGCAGCTCGGTACCTTGTCATGAACGGAAGGCTCTACCGAAGGTCTTATTCTCAGCCATTGTTAAAATGCCTGGCTCCAGAAGAATCTCAGTATGTTTTGGCAGAAATTCATGAAAGAATATGCGAAAATCATAATGGAGGCAGAACCATAACACACCGAGCTCTAACACAAGGCTACTATTGGCCCGGAATGCTAAGGGAAGCAAAAGAGTATGCTCGAAAGTGTGATAAATGCCAACGATTCGCCCCTTACCAGCATCAGCCCCGTCATGAACTCATCCCTATCACAAGCCCATGGCCCTTTGCATAGTGGGGAATGGACATCATAGGCCCGTTGCCTAAAGCCACGCCGAACAGGAGATACCTATTGGTCGCTATCGACTACTCCTCAAAATAGGTCGAAGCAGAGCCACTAACACGTATTACAGAGAAGGAAGTCAAAAGTTTCACTTGGAAAAATATAGTCTGCAGGTTCGGCATACCTCGCGTGATCGTCTCAGACAACGACACGCAATTTGCCGGTAAAACATTCAAAAAGTTCTGCCAAGACCTGAATATCAATCAACATTTCTCCTCACCTGGTCATTCTCAGGTCAATGGGCAAGCAGAGGTCACTAACCGAACAATCCTAGATGCTCTCAACAAGAGGCTAGAAGGAGCTAAGGGAAAGTGGGTTGAAGAACTCCCTGGAGCACTTTGGGCTTATAGAACAACTAGGAGAACTCCAACATCAAAAACTCCCTTCTCACTCGCCTATGGCACGGAAGCAATAATCCCTGTTGAGATCGGTATGCCTACCCTAAGGACTGAAGCTTTCAACGAGGAGACCAATGACCAACAGCTCACAGAAAACTTAGACTTGCTCGAAGAGAGAAGAGAGCAAGCTGTGGTCAGAATGGAAGCATATCAGCGCAGGATGATTGGCCGCTCAAGACTTGGCCTTAAGACTGCCAGCTTTCAAGTTGGAGAACTCATCTTAAGAAGGGTGTTCCAGAACACCAAGGATCCCACCATGGGGAAGTTGTCACCCAACTGGGAGGGCCCCTATAGAATCACCAAAACAGTGAGACCGACCACTTATTGGTTAGAGAACATGGACGGGAAACCTGTTCCCAGACCTTGGAATATGGAACACTTACGGAAGTATTATCAATAAAGAAATTTTTTCATTTCAAATATTCCATAAAAATGTTCTCATCTTAATGTACAGACCTTGTGTCTGGTCCATCTTAATGAACAGACCTTGTGTCCGGTCCATCTTAATGTACAGACCTTGTGTCTGGTCCATCTTAATGTACAGACCTTGTGTCTGGTCCATCTTAAAGAACAAACCTTAAGTCTGGTCCATCTTAATGTACAGACCTTGTGTCTGGTCCATCTTAATGTACAGACCTTGCGTCTGGTCCATCTTAATGGACAGACCTTAAGTCTGGTCCATCTTAATGTACAGACCTTAAGTCTGGTCCATCTTAATATACAGACCTTGTGTCTGGTCCATCTTGATGCACAGACCTCACGTCTAATCCATCACAGTACACCGAACTTCATATCCAGTCCATATTACTAAGATTGCAAACCGAAAGATATGATTCTAAATGCTCAACTTCTTATCAATAAGTCCTGGAAAAGGATACTGACGATTAAGGATCATTTTCCATTACATTACAAGTCCTTTTGTACAACAGTCAAGCTCGGGTTTAGCCCTGAGTGATCAAAATAACTGATTTCTAGAAGTCTTACTGCTCGTTGATTAAGCTCTGGTTGGTTAGTTACTATATTGACTACCTTATTACTTAAAACAAGTCCATGATTCGAAATCCCTCCAATGTTAAAAGGCTGGTTTAGTTGCTTATTATTACACTTTGGTTCAAAGTCATTACAAGTCATGAAGTTCGGGAGTCAGCCCATCATCAGTGGCCGTCCAAAGAATAATATTCTGGACCCCGAGCAGGTTCACTCATGTTAAATGACAAGTTTTAAGGGTCGAAACCCATTTACACATTACAGAATAGTGGTACTTCGGATGATGCTTGATCGAAACCACAAAGTTTGCAAATGTTCGAAAAAAGAAAAAGGCAAATGCTCTGAAGAAAAGATATTATCATTAATATAGACATTTGGTTACAAAAAGGAGAAAGCAGAACTAAAAAATATTTTTCTTTCCTAAACTAAAGGGCTGGCAGACCCGTCGTCCTCGTTACCATCATCATCCTCATCATTATCATCAATTCCCGACAGGTCGATATCTAGGAATTTGGCGAGGAGCTTGGATTTGATGTTATCATAACCGAGCTGCGCAATTCTGTCACCCATCTTCTCCAGCTCGGTCTTCAGCCTGGCCTCGGTCTCGACCTTGGCCTCATCAACCTTTAGAGCAACAGAGGCTTGAAGAGCACAGTTCTCCTCCTTCAGCTTATTCAACTCCTGGAGGAGGGATTCCCGCTCAGATCGGAAAGAATCCCTCTCAGATTTAATGGAATCCCTCTCGGACTCCATAATGGAGAGGGAATTCCTCACTTCCTTAAGCTCGTCCTTGGCCGCAGTAGCTTGGGATTGAGCCGTGCCGAGCTGAAGATGAACCTCGTCCAGCTCGTCTTCTAGCCTCTCCACGGCCTGAAGATCCACCGTGGCCTCTATCATGGTGGCCAGGTTGTGCAAGGTCTACAAAATAGAAGGAGAACCAAATCAGGTAACTAAAAAAGAAAACAAAATACCAAGGAAGAGAGAGCCGTCGTTACCTTCAGATGAGCGCTCATGGTGCCAACAACCGTCCTTTCAGTACCTTGCTTGGTAATGTAGGAAGGAGAATCCTTTCATGGGGCGTCTGCCCAGAATTCTTCCATGGCCTGATGGATGGCCCTATACCCATCTGGCATCTGGTCCAGTCTGACGGCCACTTTCACCTTGCCCTTCGTTTGAGCTTTTTGGGCCAAGGAAGGGGCAAGTCTAGAAATCACCATGCCCCTCTGGGGCGGCGCAGGAGAAGGAGATGCAGAGAGGACCGCCCCTTTCTTGGGGGGTGCAGAAGAGGAAGGGGCAGTCGTGGTCGTCTTCTTCCTCTTCGCCGATGATGCAGTAGGAGGGGGAAGATTCGCCACCCTCTTCTTCTTCGCCGAACCCCATTTACCGACAACAGATTGCAACACCTCGTCAACAACATTCTTATCTTTTGAGACCATTATGTCGTTTGAGTGAAGGATAGCTCTGTAGTCTCTATTCGAGGTTTGAAGGAGTTTTTTGTATTGCTCTTTAAGGGCAAGAGTGAAGGGCAGCCTCCTCTTGATGTTCTTGTCTACACAAAGAAGATCGCAACAACAGTTAGTCAAAAATACAGAGGTAGGGGCAATAGCAGAGCAAAGATTACAAAGAAAAAGGAGGTCTCACCCATAAACCTCGTGCTCTGGGGGAATGTAGAAATCTAATCCTCAGGGTCGGCCACCTCCCATTTTCCACTAACAAAGAAATACCGATCTTTCCAAGATGTGTTGGAAGACGGTACAAAGGATAGAGGTCGGAAACCTTGGTCAAATGACATGTAATAAAGGCCCTCCGACCTCATGTACTTAAGATCCATTTTACTACGGATCAAGTCTAAAGAGACCTCAACGTCGTTCAAACGACCTAAAACCATAAACCTTAATAGGTGTCTCCAACTATTCAAAAGCAGGTCGGCAGGGCAAAGATTAAACCAACAAAAGAATTCCTTAAGAAATTTTGGGAAAGGTAGGCGTAACCCCATTTCAAACCAGGCGGTATAAACACATATCTCACCTTCCCTAATATCCCAAGGACAATCTATGTCATCAGGAGCCCTAAGGGCAATATTCGAAGGAAAATCAAATTTCTTCCTTATATTGTCCAACCAGGAAGAGGCTACAATACTCTGTCTCTCTTTCCCTTGAGAAGATCGATCAGAGACCTCAACCTCTCTATTTCTAGACTCAGAAAGGGCGTCTATAATCCTGACCTCGGGACTAGAATGAGTCTCTTCCGACCCAGTCCCCGAGGAACAACTACCCCTAACAAGGGTTTGCGACAAAGTATAAGCCTCTGGAAGACTCCCTGAACCATCGCCAACACCAGAGGATGCAGTGGAGGTCGAAATTTCAAAAATAACCAGAAAAGAAGAAGAAAGATAGTGAAAAAATGAACAAAGAAGACCAAGACCGAACTTGGATAGAGGAAAAGCTTCGAACGAACGGTACTCCACACGGTCTAGCTTGTGGTTCAACAATGGCAGAATGTATTATCTCTTCCAAACACGAAAAGGCAGTAAAAGAATCGTACAAAGCTCCTCCCCTCCACAAAGGCGAACTGTCGCAACGGTGGCAAAGGAATGATGGCTTTAGAAGCCCAAAAATTGACTGCGCAATAAATAGCGCACCAATAGTCGTCTTGAAAAACGAGATGGCAGAACACATGACTTTTTGGGGACTCATAAACCTTAGTTATGCCACGAGCTCAAACTAAGGCTTGGGGGGGGAGTAACTGATATACCACAATGTGACAAACCAATCACCACTTAGCACGTGTAACTACAGGATCGGTCATTCAGCTCATGCTCGGCCATTCAGCTCAGGTTCGGTCAGTCGGAGCAGACCCACAAAGGCCGAGCACATATCTTCAGAGCAAGTCTGTTTTTTACAGAGCTTACAAGTCTGAACACAAGCCTTTAGTGCAATACATTGATAATCAGATCTCATCACCGCCTCAATCTACGCCGAGCAGAGAATAAGGAAACAATCTTCTACATGGAAACCACCACTCATGGTTATCTCTATTTGATACAATATCCTACAAGGTAACTGCTATCTCCGATGGTGATATCCTTACTTTTATGGCTCCGAATCCTAATCAACTTAGGAATGCCACTGCCTATAAATCAAGCCCTAGAGGTACGCTTTATTTTCATACTCATTATTTGGCTTTCATTACAGTCTTTCAATTCAGTTTATTGACTTAAGCATCGAAGCGGCTACCGCTAGAGCCAACCCGGTGGTCCTCTGATCTTTTTTTTGAGTATTTCACAAGGAGCCGAGCTTGGAGCTTATGTGGGCCAAAAAGTGCAGCATCACACTTGTAATAGATACAAGGCTTTTAGGGGCCTGTATATTGATGAAATGGACTAGACTTATAGCACTTGTAATGGATACAAGGCTTTTAGGGGCCTGTACATTGATGAAATGGACCAAACTTTTAGGGGTTTGTACATTGATGAAATAGACCAGACCTATAGCATTTGTAATGGATACAAGGCTTTTAGGGCTACGTACATTGATGAAATGGACTAGACTTGTAGCACTTATAATGGATACAAGGCTTTTAGGGGTCTGTACACTGATGAAATGGACGAAACTTGTAGCACTTGTAATGGATACAAGGCTTTTAGGGGTTTGTACATTGTTGAAATGGACTAGACTTGTAGCACTTGTAATGGATACAAGGATTTTAGAGGTCTGTACATTGATAAAATGGACTAGACCTATAGCATTTGTAATGGATACAAGGCTTTCAGGGCTCTGTACATTGATGAAATGGACCAGACCTGTAGCACTTGTAATAGATACAAGGCTTTTAAGGATCTGTACATTGATAACACACTCTGAAGTGAATCAAAAATAACTTTATTATTGATAATACTTGCGTAAGTATTCGATGTTCCAAGGTCTGGGTACAGGCTTCCCAGTTGAATCTTCCAACCAATAAGTCATAGGTCCGACGATCTTGGTTACTTTGTAAGGTCCTTCTCAGTTAGGGGAGAGCTTTCCCATGATGGGATCTTTAGTGTTTGGAAACACCCTTCTTAGGACGAGATCGCCGAGCTAAAAATTGATGGGTTTTAACCCTTGGTTAAAACATTTAGCCATGCTCTGTTGGTCGGCTTCAGTCCTAATCCGAGCTTGCTCACGTCTTTCTTCTAGTAGGTCCAGATTTTCTGCAAGCTGTTAGCTATTGGCCTCTTGGTCAAAGCAGTGTTTTTTTAAGGGTTGGCATTCCAATTTCAACAAGAATGATTGCCCTGGTGCCATAGGTGAGTGAAAATCGTGTTTTCGTTGTTGTGGTTCTTTTAGTAGTTTGGTATGCCTAGAACACTCCAGAGAGCTTTTCAACCCATCTTTCATTGGCTTCCTTCAACCTCTTTTTTATTGTTTCGAGGATAGTATGATTGGTAACCTCGACTTGCCTATTATCTTAAGAATGCCTTAAAGAGGAGAAGTGGTGACTGATGTACAGGTCTTTACAAAACTTTCCAAATATCTTTTCAGCAAACTGCGTCCCATTGTCTGAAATAATGATGCGGGGTATACCGAACCTGTACACAATATTTTTTTAAGTGAAATACTTTACTTCTACCTATGTGATGTGGGTTAGTGGTTCAATTTTTGCCCATTTAGAGAAATAGTCAATGGCGACTAGTAGGAATCTTCTGTTCTGAGGGGCTTTTGGCAATGGCCCTACAATGTCCATTCCCCACTAGGTGAAAGGCTAGGAACTTGTGAAAGGGACGAGTTTATGATGAGGTTGATGTTGGTAAGAAGCGAAACGTTGACATTTGTCACACTTCCGAACATATTCCTTAGCTTGCTTTAGCATACTGGGCCAGTAGTAGCCCTGAGTCAATACTCGGTGAGTTATGGTCCTACCGCTGTTATGATTGCCACAAATCCTCTCATGTATTTTGGCTAGGATGTAGTGGGCCTTTTCTAGAGTTAAGTATCGTAGGAGGGGCTGTGTGTAAGACCTTTGGTAAAGCTTTTCTTTAAGAATTAAATACCGAGCTTCCCTAATCCGAATTCTTCTAGCATGACTCTTATCTTCTAGAAGCAACCCTTCCTTTAGGTACTGGATGATAGAAGTCATCCAATTATGAGATTGTTCTAAAATTTGAAGGGGTTGTATTACCTGAATACTAGGTTTTGACTAGTAGGAGATTTTTACCATTGAGTCCCTTTCTAGCTTGATATGGGAGGTTATATTTGCTAAAGCGCCAGCCCTGGAGTTTTGGTTCCTTTCAATCTTTTGAATAGTGAACTTGTGGAAAAACCGCTTTAGTGATTCTACCAGCTTTGAATATCTAGTCATTCTGTTATCCTTGGTAGAAAATTCTCTCAAAACTTGACTCACTACCAACTGAGAGTTAGAAAATACGTCAAGATCCAGAGCTTCACATTCTAGAGCCAATTTCATCCCAAAGATAAGTGCTTCATATTCGGCTTCATTGTTAAAGGCTCTAAATCCCAAGCTAACGACTTTTTCGGTTACGATCCCATTAGGGGACTAAAGTATTATACCTCCTCTAGAGCCTTTGTCCGTAGATGAACCATCGGTGTAAAGTAGCTGTACTAAAGTGTCTGTAGTGGTTTGAGCTTTAGAATGCTGCGTTCCAGTGAATTTTGCTATAAAGTCTACTAATACTTGAGCTTTGATAGTAGTCCGTAGCACATAAGATATATCAAATTCTTCCAGTTCTATTGACCATTTGACCAGTCATCCCAAAACTCCGGGTTTATGTAAGATTGATTTTGAAGGATAGGGTGTAGGGATTATGATAGGATGAGCTTGAAAGTATGGTCTGAGCTTTCGAGCAGACATTACCAAGGCTAAGGCTAATTTTTGAATTTCGGAGTACCTTATCGCGGTGTCCAAAAGTGCTTTACTGACTTAGAAAATAAGCCTCTGAATTCCTTTGTCTTCCCTAACCAACGTAGAGTTGATAGCACTTTCTGACACAACTAAGTACAAGAGTAGTTTTTCCCCTATTACTGATTTTGAAAGTAGTTTAGGGGAGGCTAAGTGTTGCTTCAGTTGTTAGAAGGCATCTTCACATTTAGAGGTCTATTCTAAGGCCTAACTCCCTTTCAAGGCTTTAAAGAATGGGAGGTACCGATCCGTAGATTTAGAGATAAACCTATTTAGTGCTGTTATCTTTCCATTCAACCATTGGATATCTTTATTAGTTTTGGGTGATTCTAGTTCAATCAGAGCTTTGATCTGTGAGGGGTCTGCCTCAATTCCTCTTTGGGAAACTAGGAAACCCAAGAATTTTTCTTCTGTGATTCTGAAGGTACATTTTAATGGGTTAAGTTTCATTCTGAGTTTCTTCAGGATGTCGAATGTCTGGCTTAAGTGCTGGATGTGGTCACCCTTCCGAACACTTTTGACAAGTAAATCGCTGATGTAGACTTCCATTGTATCCCCAATTTGGGGGCTAAACATTCTGTTTACAAGCCTTTGGTACGTAACTCCAGCGTTCTTCAAACTGAACGACATCATTCTATAACAATAGAGACCCCATTCTGATATGAAGGTTGTTTTCTCCTAGTTTGGAGGATACATTTGAATTTGATTGTATTTAGAGTAAGTATCTATGAAACTCATGAGTTTGTGATCTGCCGTGGCATCAAAAAGTTGATCAATTCTAGGAAGAGGAAAGCTTTTTTTAGGACAAGCTTTGTTAAGGTCGGTATAGTCAATGCAGACCCTCTACTTGTTGTTTTTCTTTTTTGCAAGAACTATTTTGGCAAGCCATTCTAGGTAGAACACTTTTCTTATCATTCCAGCATTTAGCAAGCTCTGGACCTCTTCATTGATGATTTTGTGATGTTTAGGGGAAAATTTCCTTCTTTTTTATCTTACTAGGGGATGGTCTAGATCTGTTATCAGCTTGTGAGAGATGAAATCTGGATTTATTCCCTCCATATCTCTAGTTTCCCAAGTAAACATTGAAAGGTTGGCCTTTAGGAATTTAACAATATCCTCTTGGTCAGAAGGAGACAGAGCTGAGCCAATGTGTATGTACTTTCCCTCTTCTTCAATGCTGATGAGCACTTTGATAGGCTCCTCCATTAGTTTGACTGTGCTATCCCTCCCTCTAGGACTAAGTGGCTCGTTAATCTCGAAGGGACATTCTTCTGCCTCATGAAGATTGAAAGATGAGGAACTTTTCCTTTCATGAGGGTATTATAATTTCTATTTGGAAGGCTTTTCTTTTAGTACGAAGGCATGACATTCCCAGGCAGTGGGCTGATAGCTTTTGATGGTGAGAATTTTGTTGTTGTGGACATATTTCAAGCATTGATGGAGGGTTGAAGTAACTAATCTCATCTGGTGGATCCAAGGCCTCCCAATAATGACATTATAGGGAGATTTAGTGTCTAGGACCATGTATTTAGAGATTAGTGTCTTCTGTCCGCCCACCTCTTCTATTGTGGTCGGTAGATCAATTCTGCCCATTGGGATATTGAGATTTCTGTCGAATCCTACCATGACAGCAATGGTTGCTCTGATGTCATTAGAGTTGAGTTTCATGTGTTTGAAGGTTTTGTAGAATAATACGTTGGTAGAACATTCAGTATCTATAAGAACCCTTATGATATCAAAATTAGCAATTTTGAGTGAGATGACAAGAACATCACTGTGTGGGACAATGTATCCCAATAAGGTCCAATTCGGAGAACTGGATCTGAGGTTCTGACTTCACCTTTTTCTCAATGGTGGAGATATGGATGATACAGGATTCTGCCTTTGCCTCTTGAGCATATCTTTTCTTGGCTCGGTTAGATGTTCTTGTCATCGTATTGTTAACGTGAAGCATGAAGATGACTTGATTATTTTGTCATTGATGATCATTACAAATTTCCCTCTATTTAGGCCTTTGCTCTTGCCTTCTTTGAGGTGGTCTTTCATCACGGGGGTTTTGCCTCTCATCTTGGCGGACAAACTCTCTTAGTTGTCCTCTCTTGATGAGATGCTCTATTTCTTGCTTCAAAGCCTTGCACTCCTTAGTCGTGTGCCCTTTCCTCCTTATGGAAATCACAATATTTGTTTTGATTTATTGAGTCGGGATGGCTTTTTAGTGCCTCCGGCCACCTCAGGTTTTCACAAGTCTGGATCTGTTGGAGTATGTGGGTAAGAAAGGCATTTAGAGGGGTGTCAGTCCCATACCTCCTAGAGTTAGAGTTGTTCTAAGCTTAGGGTGTTGTTATCTTGTCGAGACTTCTGATCTTCTTCTTGTTAGCGTTGTTATCCTTTTCTGAATTTACTCATCCTTCTGAACTTGTTCTTTAGCTTTTTGGAAGGAGGTTTTTGTATCTTCGAGATTAATATGCTTTCGTGCTCTATCCATGAGTGTTGTCATATCGATAGGAGGATTATTGGTCAAGGAATCCTAGAAGTGTCCAGGCCCAAGGCCTGAAATGAGGGCGGCCACTAGGAAACTTGGACTACAATTGGTTATCTCTGTGAGCTCGGTATTAAAACAAGCTATGTACTCCCGAAGTGATTCTTCCTTTGCTTGCTTTACAATTAGCAAGAACTTTAGTCCTTTTCTCAACTTACTACTTGTTAAGAATCGATCAAGAAATAGCCTACTGAGTTCATAAAAATTGCTGACCGATTTTTGGGGGAGGTTGTGGAACCACTTAAGGGTGGTACCCTCGAGGCTCTTGCGAAAGTATAACATATGAAGGCATCAGTAGCTCTATGTAGAACCATCGTGTGTTGATAGTGAGATAAGTGGTCCCCAAGGTCCTCAAACCCGTCATAGAGAGTGAATTTTGGGACAACAAACTTTTTGGGTCGCTTCTCTGTCATTATGATAGAAGTGAATGGCGTGGAAAACCTACTGAGTAGTTTACTTAGCTCATCTTGCTTTGGAGGGGCATGAAACCCCTTGGTTGACGTCTGATCTTGAGAGTCTGATATCTCTTTTACCTTCTAAGGGGCTTTGGGTAGGACTTGTTGTGCCATCGGTACCCGTTGTTGGTCTTGTCCCATGCCTCCAGGTCTTAGATTTACGGGAGCAATTTTTTCGGTGTTAGTATGAGGATACTGCTCTCCCAAGATTGGGGGGGACCGGAATCTCAAGAGGTTGGAATTCTTGTGGCGCTGGATTGACTCCAGAGGTCGTTGGAATTGGTATCCTCGTTCTGCTCTAGTAGTGGACAATGGGATGAAATGGGGGCATTCCTCTCCTCAGAACTGTTGATGATTGGGGATCAACCCCCATATGAACGGTGCCATGGGGGTGTACTGGTTGCATGTTAGGTAACTCCTCGTTGGGGGGATCCTCCACTTCTGGTAGTGGCAGGAGGTTGAGGTTCTCTGTGAACATCATTAGGAGGACGAGGAGGATTACTCTATTGGTTTTGAGCCAATGAGGTCAGAGCTTGTGACATGGCAGTGAGCTGTTCCTGCATCTGATCGAACTACCATTGAATTCGATCAAGCTGCTATTGTAAATGAATGGGTGTTTGTCCCCTTTCTCTTTCAACAAGAGGCTAATTTTAAGGGTTTTAGGAGTTCTTTCTAGGATGAAGGTTGGGAGCCATTGACTTTTGGAAAAAAAAAAAAAGATAATAGATTTGTTGTTTGAAGAAAAAATAGTAAGAACGATTCTCGTTCCCACAGACAGCGCCAAACTGATATTACTCTTTTTTGATCAGAAGGGCTTTTTGTCCTTTGCTATCTGTCCAGAACTTGAGGTTAGAGGGTCATCGGGAATGCTCCGGTGGTAGCCATTCTGATGATAAAGTTAGTAACGAAAAAGAGACTGTAAGTCGAAAGAAGAATTGAACATAAATTGAGAAAGTACCATATGGCCTTATTTATAAGCTGTAGATCTTCTAAGTTAAGTAGGATTAGGAGTCATGAAAATAGAAATTTGGAGATATCCTGAAGATAGTAGTTGCTATATTGAACTTTGTTTCCTTATATTGAGGTCAGTAGCCTATAGAAGGCAGTGACTAGTTTGGAACCCTCACCTCTGAAATATCGATATCTATTTGGTCAAACGAACCACTTGCACTAAGATCTGTATGTTGAAAAATTCTTAAGAGCCACGTGTTATGCCCTGGTAACTTTGAATTGTTATAGTCAAATTATGGTATATCAGTTTTTGATTTTTTGAAAGAATTTCTAACATTTTATTCACCTAGATCTATTTTTTTGTTGGTAGATTTAAGTTGGTTTGTTTTCTTCTATTGGAAAAGAAGACCCAGATCGAGGTGCTAATTCAGCTTGAGGTACCTAGCTATCATTTCTCTTTGCTTCATACATTCTCTATTCATATTACCATTTGGACTTTCAAATTTTCTCTCTTCTGTTTTTGGGTAAGAAATTTCTATATTGCATGTGTGTATATACACGTTCTTATTGTTGTCAAAATTTAGAAGTTCCAATAAACTTCAGATTCTGGGTCCTGAATTGATTAGAAATTTAGGTCAGGTTCTTAAAACAAAAGTATTTTAAAGATATGGAAAAGTACTAAATATCTTAAGTTAGAAAAAAAGGCTTACTAGAATTTGAGCCTCAGTGCAAGCACACACTAATGTTGCTCTTTTTTTTTATCAAAAGGGTCTCTCGTCTTTCGTTAACTGTCAAGAACTTAAGGTCAGAGGGTCACCAGAAAGGCTCCATTGGTAGCCATTTTGATGACAAAGTTGGTAACGAAAAAGAGACTGTAATTTAAAAGAAGAATTGAACATAAATTGAGAGCATACCTTATGGCCTTATTTATATGTTGTAGATCTCCTAAGTTAAGTAGGATTAGGAGTCGTGAAAATAGGGATTTGGAGATATCCCGAAGATAGTAGTTGTCATATTGAACTTTGTTTCCTTATATTGAGGTCGGTAGCTTATAGAATGCGGTGAGTAGTTCAGAACCCTCACCTCTGAAATGTCGATATCTGTTTGGTCGAACGAACCACTTGCACTAAGATTTGTATGTCAAAAAATTCTTGGGAGCCACGTGTCATGCCCTGGTAACTCTGAATTGTTGTAGTCAAATTATGGTATATCAATTTTTGATTTTTTGGAAAAATTTCTAGCATTTTGTTCACCTAGATCTATTTTTTTGTTGGTAGATTTAAGTTGGTTTGTTTTCTTCTATTGGAAAAGAAGACCCAGATCGAGGTGCTAATTCAGCTCGAGGTACCTAGCTATCATTTCTCTTTGCTTCATACATTCTCTATTCATATTACCATTTGGACTTTCAAATTTTCTCTCTTCTGTTTTTGGGTAAGAAATTTCTATATTGCATGTGTGTATATACACGTTCTTATTGTTGTGGAAATTCAGAAGATCTAATAAATTTTAGATTTTGGGCCCTAATTTGATTGGAAATTTAGGTCAGGTTCTTATAACAAAATTATTTTAAAGCTATGGAAAAGTACAAAATATCTTAAGTTAGAAAAAAAGGCTTACTAGAATTTGAGCCTCAGTGCAAGCACACACTAATGTTGTTTTTTTCTGATTGGAAGGGCCTCTTGTCCTTCATTATCTGTTAAGAACTTGAGGTCAGAGGGTCACCAGGAAGGCTCCGATGGTAGCCACTCTAATGATAAAGTTGGTAACAAAAAAGAGACTGTAATTTCAAAGAAGAATTGAACATAAACTGAGAGCGTACTTTATGGCCTTATATATAGGCTATAGATCTCCTAAGTTAAGTAGGATTAGGAGTCGTGAAAACAGAGATTTGGAGATATCTCGAAGATAGTAGTTGTCATATTAAACTCTGTTTCCTTATATTGAGGTCGGTAGCCTATAAAAGGCGGTGACCAGTTCGGAACCCTCACCTCTGAAATGTCGATATCTGTTGGGTTGAATGAATCACTTGCACTATGATCTGTATGTCAAAAAATTCTTGGGAGCCACGTGTCATGCTCTGGTAACTCTGAATTGTGGTAGTCAAATTTTGGTGTTTCAATTTTTGATTTTATGGAAGAATTTCTAGCATTTTGTTCACCTAGATCTATTTTTTTGTTGGTAGATTTAAGTTGGTTTGTTTTCTTCTATTCGAAAAGAAGACCTAGATCGAGGTGCTAATTCAGCTCGAGGTACCTAGCTATCATTTCTCTTTGCTTCATACATTCTCTATTCATATTACCATTTGGACTTTCAAATTTTCTCTCTTTTGTTTTTGGGTAAGAAATTTCTGTATTGCATGTGTGTATATACACGTTCTTATTGTTGTGGAAATTCAGAAGATCCAATAAATTTTAGATTTTGGGCCCTAATTTGATTAGAAATTCAGGTCAGGTTCTTATAACAAAAGTATTTTAAAGCTATGGAAAAGTACTAAATATCCTGTTATTCATAGTATATAAATCAATTTTGATAATAAAACAGAAATTATTTTATGAAATAAGAATTTGTTCTTTGAAAAAACAGAAAAAAATACAGAAAATGTTTTTTCAAAACAAAGTAGTATAAGAAAAACCTTTCCAAACTAGAAACTAAAACTAAAAAAATAGAAAACTATTTTACAATATAAGAATACAATAATGGAAATGTACACAATAACACTTAGAGAATTGCAGAAACTGAAACAGTGATCAAGGCTTGTGTTTTATACAATGTCCTTAAGACGAATTACGGCCATCACAGTGGTGCTTACGAGCTCTTGGTCGTATGTCTCCTACGATACAATGATTGAGTACACGTAGATGTTAAGCACTTCAACTGCGTGCCTGACGAACCAAAATAGTGACTTGAACTCTCTCAAACTCTATCAATTACTAACGCACAAAATGTATGAAAAAATTGATGAATGAATGCTGAGTGCGGTAGTGTTTATATAGACTCCTTTATTCCTATTTGGTACAGGTATGAAGCTTCAGTTGTGTCTGTTCATTGCAAACAAACACAGTCGTGCCCAATGAAGAAGACATTTATTCAATCAAAATTCAAAGCAAAGGTAATCACAAAACGACGTCGTTTTGGATTTAAACCAAAACCAAACGCAAATCCTAGTAACTAAACGACAATGTTTTTTTTCCAATAGTGACAAAAATGACAGTGTTTTGGAAAAATATTTAAATAAATTTTTCCTAAAAAGATAAATACACAGTGGGCCAAGGCCCAAACCCAAACTCGACCTGACCCAGCTCAGCCCGGTTCGGTTTTGGGCAGCGGCGGTGCGCGTGTGGTGAAGCAAGCATGTGTTAGGTCCTCCCCCTTCCACAAAACTTGGGTGCCCCTTAGGGCTCAAACCTTCCTTTAAGGTAATTGTATATATACTATTTAAAAGCCTTGTACCCATCCTATGTGGGACACAAACTTTTCACAACCTTCAAGCTTTTGTTACTATTTTCAAGTGGTGATGTTTGAAGGTAATTTCTCATTCACTCGTTAATGATTTTGAGCAACCCAATACATGATCTTAATCTCCTCATAGAGGAGAACACATTTTCATATAGACCGACCAAAATTAATGTTTGGAACCCACTATAATTTTAGCTCAAAGATAGCTAAAACATTATTCTCAAAACCCATTATTTCTAACATATCTTAAGATAGAAAAAAAGGCTTACTAGAATTTGAGCCTCAGTGCACGCACACACTTAGGTAGAATTTTCCTTTCCTCGAAAAAAAAAGCTTACTTTGTTGTATGTTTTTATTTTTTCATTTTGATGGCTTAAAGCAACACGAATTTTAAATAGATTTCTATGACAAGAATATGGCATTCTTACCTCTAATTATGCAAGTTGGTGAGTTGGCTTTTATGCTTTTCAATTTTGTCTTTGTGAAAGAGTGCTTTTATTGTTAAAAGTATTTTGAGAAATTGTACATGTGAGACAGTTGCAAGACACTTGTGCCAATTTTTCAACATCATATTATAAGTGGAGCCAATGCCTATTGTTCCTCAAATGATTGAGTAGCACCCAATCTTGAATATTAAGCTAGCTTGAGATAAGGTCTTTTCGTAGGTGATTCAATAGAGCAATGTCAGGGATCTCACTTGTACCATTTTTATCGCATCCTTTCACATAAGAAAAAAAAGGG
Organism: Nyssa sinensis; assembly: GCA_008638375.1. NCBI lineage: Eukaryota > Viridiplantae > Streptophyta > Magnoliopsida > Cornales > Nyssaceae > Nyssa > Nyssa sinensis. Next base: position 10,720,008 of record CM018042.1, on the reverse strand, counting down.
GTAGATGAGTCATCCTATAATTAATGAAATATTTGGTTTTGGGTTCCAATATTTGAAAAGGGGGGGTGCGGGTGGGGTAGATGTTTTACCCAAAAGAAAAAAAAAAATTTCGTAACACCATTTCTTTTTTTCTCACTAATGACAGATTGTTCTGACACCTGAAAACTTTCCTCTATTGCAGTTCTTTTGGCCAATGACTATCTTTATCATATGTTCAAAATCTCAAAAATTGTGCTGACACCTGAAAATTATGCTACACCTATATGTTTCAATTTTCTCTTTATCATATGTTCATATATATAATATTATTAGTTATAAATGTACTTACATGACTTACCTTATGCTTCAATTTTGTCTGGATCATATACTTGTACATTTATCATTAAATATAAATGTGGCATGTGTATGTAGTTTATTTATTTAGAAGAAATAATTGGAGTTCTGATTGCAGATTAAATGAAATTGTTTAGTATTATAATACTATAGTCTCTTTCATTATTGTTCTTTTATTGCAAATTAGTGGTTGAATTCTTCTTACCACTTTTGAATCTTTTTTAAATTCATATATATATATGTGGCCTGGGGTGTTGGGGGCAGGGGTGTTCATACTTCACCAGATCTTAGTTGAAGCATTTGCTACATATTAAGCCAAGTTAGTGGAAAATATCATAAATAGCCAGTTTTCCTGAATACTTGAAACCAAAATTTTACCCGTTTTAGTTAAAATATACTGTTACATGTATTTTTGTGGCTTGGGGTGTTTGGTGGGGGTTGTTCATATCTCTCTAGATTTTTTTTAGTTGAAGCATTTGCTGCATGTTAGCCAAGTTGGTGGAAAATAACATAAATAGCCTGTTTTTCTGAATACTTGAAACCAAAATTCTCTAGGCTATAATTAAAACATACTATTGAAATTTGCTCCAATTTGATTTTGTGTGCCTGTCTGCATTTGGAATCTGGTAGCTAGCCCTTGAATCATTCATACTCGAAACTGTCAAACAAGATCATTCCTAAATCAGTTTAGTATCATTTCCTTCTTTTCCTAGCTAAATCCTTTTTGGCTTGTTGGACCCAACCAACATGGAATTTACTAAAGATGTGGAGCCTTGTTGCTTTGTTTTTTACATTTTGTTATGGTAGTCTATCTTTTTATTGCAATTATACATGCGTATAAGTCTTTCAGTATTGAAAAATGTCATTAGATCCTAGTCAAACAACTCTCGGTGATGAACCTGAAGAGCTTGATGCAACCGAGGTGTCAAGTGAAAGTAAGAGAAGAAGATTGACTTCAAAGGTGTGGTATGAATTTGAGAAGAAAAAAAATGATGGAAATGAATTTGCAATATGTAAATATTGTAAGAAACAATTTGTGGCGGCGAGTAGCAAATGTACTAGTCACTTGAAAAAACACCTCAGTAGTTGTCCCGAAAGGGTAAAGATTTTGAACGTGACCACTTTCGGTCCTTTCACTAAAGAGTTCAAATTTGAACAGGAAGAGTCGAAAGAATTTTGCAACAATGATAGTCAAGTACAACCATCCTTTTAACATGGTTGAGCATGAAGTTTTTGAAATTTTCTATAATGCACTTTAGCTTGTGTTTAAGTTGGTTTCTCAAAACACAGTTAGAGCAAATGTTCTAAAAATGTATGAAGAAGAGAAGGTGAAGTTGTATCACTTTTTAGAGACATTTGCTTGTAAAGTAACACTTACCAAAAATATTTGGACTTCCGATCATTAGAATTTTGCATATACGTGCTTAACTACACACTATATTAATGATAATTGAGAATTGAAGAAGAAGATAATTTCCTACAAGTAGATTAAGTACCCACATGATGGAGACACTTTGTTCAAGTCTATATCTGATTTAATCTTGGAATGGAATTGATGCTGCACTTTTTCGTCCTGGCACATAGTAGGCTCCGCGTGCACCATATTGTCCACTTTGGGCTTAAAAGCCCTCACGGCTTTGTTCTTCCTGGGTGGAAAATGCCTAATGCAAGGGAGAGGACGACTGGGGCTTATAAGCAATGCCAGTGCCCGAATCCTATTCGATGTGGGGCTCAAAGTGGCACAACAGCTACTCCCCCTAGTCGGGACTAGTGGAGCACAAGAACGAGGCACGTGGCCCAAGCGTTCCCACAAACGGCGCCAAACTGATGCTACACTTTTTCGTCCTAGCACATAGTAGGCTCCGCGTGTACCATATTGTCCTCTTTGGGCTTAAGAGCCCTCACGGCTTTGTTCTTCTTGGGCAGAAAAGGCCTGATGTAAGGGAGAGGACGACTGGGGCTTATAAGCGACATCAGTGCCCGAATCCTATTCGATGTGGGACTCAAAGTGGCACAACAGGAATCCAGATAAAAAATTATTTTCCAAGGTGGTTGATAATGCAATGCCAATGACGTAATGGTTAGAAAGTTATAGAAATGGCTTGATGATAATTCGTTGCTATATCTTTGTGGGAATTTATTTCACGTGCGATGTAGTGCACACATACTTAACTTGATAGTGCAAGACGGGTTGATAGTGATTGTGGGCCTTCTTGAAAAAAATTGAGAAATGTGAGATATCTCAACAAATCTCCATATGGAAAGCAAAAATTTGAATTTGTACTAAATCAACTTAAGTTGTAGGGGAAAAAGAGAGTACTAATGGATGTTTCAAATAGGTGGAACTCTACTTACCTAATGCTTGAAATCGCTATATCATTGAAAGATGCATTTTCCTGTGCTGGGAAGAAGTTGACAGAAACTATAAATACAATCCATTTGAGGAGGAGTGCAAAGTGGAAAAATTGATCAAAGATTGTTTTAAAATGTTTTATGAGGCAACAAATCATTTCAGATGGACCAATTTTCCCACTTCAAATGTATTCTTCCCTGATATATGCGAAATAAAAATTCAAATGAGAGAATGAGAAATTAGTGAGCATGAATGTCTTCGCTCGATGGTTGGCCCTATGAAAAAAAGTTTGATAAATATTAGGAAGAATGTAACCTAGTATTAGCAATTGCTTTAATCCTAGATCCAAGATTCAATATGGATTTGGTTCGGTATAATTTTGATAGGCTTTATGGTACTGATATTGAAGATGCTACTAGACATGTTCGAAGAGTCCAAGATGCTTTTGGTGATTTATTTGATGAGTATATGGGCTATTAATCTTCTTCAATGGTTAATGTTGGCGTGAGAGATGGTAGTAATTTTCTTTCCAATGCCACCAAAGATAAATTTACTGGCTCCGATAATTGGTATATGATGACTCGTTTTTCCACTGTTTATGCTTCAAAGAAATCAAAAGTCGATGAGTATTTGGAAACACCTGTGGTGCCAAGAAGGGAAAACTTTGACATTTTACAATGGTGGAAACTACATAGTGGAAAGTTTCCTATTCTGGCAAAAATGGCTCGCGATGTTTTAGCCGTTCCGGCAACTACCATTGCGTCGGAGGTTGCATGTAGTGTGGGAGGTCGAGTGGTTGATGAGTCATGTGCCTCTCTACTATCCGAAGTTGTAGAGGCTTTGGTGACCACTAATGATTGGATTGCTTCACGAAAGAAAAGTAAGTAAATTTACAAATTTATATAAATGCTTTTCATTTTTAGTTTTATGTTTTTGCTGTGACTAACATTTTACTATTTTATTCATTTAGGTGTTGGAGATTCCTACCGGCGAGTCTTCAAGTGACTAGTAATGACATTATTTAAATTAAGAATTTAAATCTATTATGTCTTTATACTTCCAAGTTCAATTCTTTTGTGGACCACACATTCTTATTCTTTTTTCAATGCCTTGTATTCTTACTTTGAGGCTTTATTGATGTTGGAACCCAACAGTTGGATACTCTTCATGGGGTTTAATATATATAAGAATCTAGATTTGGGTGTCTTACAAGTTTTTATAAATTGATGAGAGAGTAATGTTACATATCATTGAATTGTTTTACAGTTGACACTTGACACTTGACAGGGCACTATGCAAGCGATGATGCAAAAATGATTACAAAAAAAGTGAGTGATACATGACATTTTTCATGATGTAATTTTTGTGAGTTGTTATAGAGGTAAGCATTTTAAAGTGGAATCCAAATGCTTGTGTTGGTTAATTAGAATGAAATGAATCATTATTGATAATGAAAGTTACATCCACATGCATGTTGGATTGAAAGTGGGATTTTGTTAATGGAAATTATTATTGTTTCTCTTTTTCTTTTTGTTTACCGGTGTTGATTTACATAGTTGTGACTAGTAATGGAAATTTAGGTTCATGTATCTGTATTTGTTTCCTATCTAATGTGCTTGTATTTATTTGTTCTTCTTTTTAAACTCTTCATTGGCTGCTTGTGACAGATGTGTGCATCAAACAAAGGTTTCTTGCTTCTCCAGAGCTTCTACACTTTCATGTAAGACTTAACTTATTATTCTATTGTTTCTTTACATTTTATTGATCAACATCTTTGTATTATTTAGATTGAGAAAAAAAATTGGCATAGACCCAGATGATATTTATATATCATCTGAAATATTTAGTGGGTGTGTGTTTAGGAGTGTATTGATTTTTCTATCATGATTTGTTGCATTATGGAAGATGATGAAGCTTCTCACTGATTTAAATTCAGTCTGGACCATGATGAAGAGCCTTTTATTATAACTTTTTGAATATATACTTGTAATGGATTATTATTATTATTATTATTATTTGTAATGGTTGTGTTTTGGCATGTATAGACTTAAAATAGGCTTTTTAAAGTTTGTTTGTTTTGGGGAGGGGGGGGGTAAAGTTATAATAGTAAAAGTTATTAATTCATTTTTTCTTAAACTTTTTAAAATGATTTATTTTGTAACTCCAAACAAATCCACTATAGCAAAAAAAAACACTAATATTTTTTTTCCATTAATTATTTTTTTTCTTAACCATTTAATATGTTTTTTTTATTCAAATGCAAACAAACTCACCAAGGGCAAAAATAAAAAATAAAAATTAAATTGGGTTGGTTTTCTGGTCAAATACCCGGATTCATCGGGTCTGGGTTGAGTCTGCTATGGGGTGGGTCTCAACGGATCTGGGTCGGGGTCTGGACCTATTAAACTTAAGAGGTCTGGGTCTTGGCGGGTCTGTCGAGACCCAACCTATTGATAGGCTTACCACCCCCTTCTGTCACTACCACCTTCATTCATCCCTACTCACATGCTTCCTCATAACCTCACCAAAATTCTCGTATCTTATAGGTTTGTAGGCAGGAAGTCCCAAACCTATATGACTTCCAACTCCATCTGATGGGCACCATCATGGTCGAATCTTTTTGAGGAGAGGGGGAATAATGGGCACCATGGCGGACCGAGTCTTAAAGATTCGAGGACGAATCATTTTGAAGAGAGGGGGAATGATGGGCACCATGGTGGACCGAGTCTTAAAGATCCTTTACAGTTCCAGATGGGCCAAACACAAGGCCGAGAGCTAAGAAGTTAAGTGCACAAAAATGCTAATTGGGTGATTTTCGTACAGTTTCAACGTCGCTTCGTAATCTGGGTATAACTCTCTCATCCGAGCTCTGATACCAAATGATGCAAACCTCGCCAAAATAACGAGACCTGACAACGAAGAGGAACCCAAGACCGTTCCACGATCAAATTTGAATGACAGACCTCGACCCGTTGTTTACGACAAACAAGAACCTCGGTATATATAACCTCAACCCGTTGTTTAGTGCGAAACAAGAACCTTGGTATAAGGAAGACGCCACAAATGGTGGTGAAAATTCCGTTTGATAAGTCGTTGGTGAACGCTACAGGAAATGCCGATAAGTTCAGATAGTTCTTCAAAGAACCGTAGAGAAAAATTACTCTCACAATTTTTTACTGAAAAATTGATATTCTGCCAAATACGGCTATAAGTTCTTTTTAAAACATCCTATGAAACCCTAGGGCCGAACAAGGCCTACATCAAATAAAAGACATGGGCTAAACATTTTCAGGCCCAAAACATCCTAAACTACCGACTAAAAAATAATAAAAGAAATCCACTAATTAAGTTAAAATTTTGCGTAGCTAAAAACGTCATCAGTGCAGGTACAGAAACTTCAAACCCGATTTCAACCTTGATGCAGCCCATCTCGGAACACTCAAAACATGAAAGTTGTAGAACTATTCCTTGGCTTTCTATATCATCTTGAATCATCTCAATCGGATCTCGTATGAGAGCATTATGCCCAGATTATGAAGCGACATCGAAACTGTACGAAAATAACCCAATTAGCGTTTTTGTGCACTTAATTTCTTAGCTCTCGACCTTGTGATTGGTCCATCTGAAACTTGTAAAGGATCTTTAAGACTCGGTCCACCATGGTGCCCATCTGCGCGAGATTCTGAGGTCATATATACCGAGGTTCTTGTTTGTCATAAACAACGGGTCGAGGTCTTCCATTCAAATCTGATTGTAGAACGATCTTGGATTCTTATCTCATTGACGGGTCTCGTTAATCTTAGCAAGGTTTGCATCATTTGGTATCAGAGCTCAGACTACAAATCAGGTCTATTTATCCTTTTAATTCTTGCGTTAGATTATTATCCTTGGAAAAAAAAAAATCCTATTTTGCTTTTGCGCCAAGATCCAGCCGCTGCAAGCTTTCTGTTTTCTTTCTTCTAATCTCAAGCCATAGCCTCTGTTCTTCCTTTTTTTTTTTCAAATTTCCCTTTTCCTTTACTGCACATCCCAGCCGCTTCTTGAAACACAGTAGTTCTGTCTTTTGAAACACAAAAACACGCACTGGTGCTTCTTCTAGCAAAAAAAAAAAAAAAAGAGTACACAAAACATAATATATATATATATATCTTCCTCCCTTTGATGCAGGTGATGATTCGTGGTCAAATCCTTTTGAGGAGAGGGGGAATGATGGGCACCATGGCGAACCAAGTCTTAAAGATTTGAAGTCGAATCCTTTTGAAGAGAGGGAGAATGATGGGCACCTATGGTAGACCGAGTCTTAAAGATCCTTTAAAAGTTTCAGATGGGCCAATCACAAGGTCGAGAGCTAAGAAGTTAAGTGCACAAAAACTGCTAATTGGGTGATTTTCGTACAGTTTCGATGTCGCTTCGTAATCTGGGCATAACGCTCTCATCCGAGATCCGATTAAGATGATTCAAGATGCTATAGAAATCCAATGAATATTTCTACAACTTTCATGTTTTGAGTGTTTCGAGATTCAGGCTGCATCCAGGTCGAAATCGGGTTTGAAGTTGTTGTACCTGCACTGATGACGTTTTTAGCTGCGCGAAATTTTAACTTAATTAGTGGATTTCTTTTATTATTTTTTAGTCGGTAGTTTAGGATGTTTTGGGCCTGAAAATGTTTAGCCCATGTCTTTTATTTAATGTAGGCCTTATTCGGCCCTAGGGTTTCATAGAATGTTTTAAAAAGAACTTATAGCCGTATTTGGCAGAAGATCAATTTTTCAGTAAAAAATTGTGAGTAATTTTTCTCTGCGATTCTTTGAAGAACTATTTGAACTTATCGGAATTTCCCGTGGCGTTCACCAACGACTTATTAAACGGATTTCCACCACCGTTTGTGGTGTCTTCCTTATACCAAGGTTCTTGTTTCGCACTAAATAACGGGTTGAGGTTATATATACCGAGGTTCTTGTTTGTCGTAAACAACGGGTCGAGGTCTGTCATTCAAATCTGATCGTGGAATGATCTTAGGTTCCTCTTCGTTGTCAGGTCTCGTTATTTTGGCGAGGTTCGCATCACCATCATCCTCAAATGCACTTGTACTCCTTAGGAGAACCTTCTCAAATCTATCTATTTCCACCGCAAAACAGTGGAGTTACAGATATAACCCTGAACCTATATATGGCTTCCTAGATCCTTTGACTATTCAATATATATATATATATATATATATATATATATACACACACACACACACACACACACACACAAATATTGCCAAGATGGGAAATCTATTCTTGCAAACCTTTACAACTTGTTTGGAAGTTAGGGATAGAGAAGAAAAAAAAGGGATGGTTTGAAATAAAAGAGAAGAGAGAAGAGAGAAGAGAAGAGAAGAAACTATTCATTCTCAATTTGTTTGAATGTTCAGAAAAAATGAGAAGAGAATTATTATATATTGTTTGAATAATCAGTAGAAAGAAAAGAAAAGAAAGTATATTAAATTATTTGACAATTATATATTTTCTTATTTGACAATTGATCTAATTTTTAACTCATGCATTAAGGATATTTTTTGTATTTTAAAATTTTCACTAATTGTATTTCATTTTCTCTCCAAATCGCTCCATTTTTTAAAACCAAAAAAGTGATATTACTTTATTTGAATCTTTTTTTTTCTCTCCGTAATCTTCTCGTCCAAACAAGCTATTAATTAAGCAAAGCATGAAAGACAGAGGATTCGTCTGTCTCCTGTCGGAATACAAAACTTTTTATGATCAACTCCAAACAGAAGACCCTAGACAAAGTTCCATGGTCCAATAGTCTTTGTGCTCCCAGTGGGTGTTAAAAATTAATGTTAATTATATTTAAATCCCTCGGATGGAGTTTGTGCGAGAGTGAGGACACGCTTAGTCTTTCTTTTTTTTTCATTATAAGATTAATCGGGTTGTTGTGTTTTTGAGTTCACGTCCATTATTGATTAAGTGACACTATTTTTCTCTTAAAATAAATATTCACATGATCTGTCTAGGTATTTATCCATTAACCGTAATCCCTTGTCTCCTACATTTCTCTCTCTACCGCTATAAAAAAATCCATCTCACTGCACCGATTCTGCAATGTTGTTCAAGAAAACCAATCGTTGTTTTATGGATATGATGCACGCATCTTGATTTGCTGAAGCAATTGGTATCGTCTCATGCTGGTATGAAGATAAAAGTGAATGGGACATCGACATCGCACTCCATGGCCCGTTTAACCTGCGGTCTAATCATAGCAACTGAGTGTTCTGCTTTAAAGCAACGTGCAGAGGGTGAATTACTTAAACTAAATAAGTTATTAAAGAAAGCGTTTGATTAAAGAAAATGACAACTGTTGGGCATACAAAGCAAACCTGGAATAAGTTATTAAAGAAAGCGTAGTAGGGCATACAAAGCAAACCTAGAATACGAGTTTTCACGTTAACTTTATCTGGATGTTTGATCAAAGAAAATGACACCTGTTGGGTGTTTTGCAACTAATATATATAAACAGCGAAAAGAAAAAGTGTAGAACAGGGGCAACAACTACTATTTTTATATAATTGTTGATAGTATATGATATGTCATAATTTCACTAAAAGTACTTAAAACATGACATGTGTGTCTGAGAGGTTCTTCAGTGAACAGATTATAAGGGCAATTACCTATCCGACCTACTATCTTGCAGAACACAAACATAAGCAGTTCTGAAAGGGTCACCGCTTTCTATGGACTATCGTGAAACAGAGTTCTATATAAAAATTACTATTCATGGATATCTTCAAATCCCTACTTTCATGATTCCTAATCCTATTCAATTTAGGAGAACTGCGGCTTATAAATAAACCATAAGGTACGCTTTCAATTTATGTTCAATTCTTCTCTTGAATTACTGTATTTCTTTTTTCACTAGCTTTATTATCGGAGCAGTTACCACCGGAGTCATTCCGGTAGTCCTCTGACCTCAAGTTCTTGATAGACAATTTAAGAGAAGAAGTCTTTAGAATAGAGAAGTACAACATCAGTTTGGCACCGTCGGTGGGAACGATAACTATTTTCACTATTTTACATCAGAAACCAAGCCCGTTCTCTTAAAATATCAATGGCTCCAAGTCTACGTCCTATAAGGAATTCTCCCAACCCTCAAGAACAACCCCCTGCTAGAAAGGGAAGAGGATGAATGCCTATTTGTTTACAACAACAGCTTGATCGGATGCAACTGACTAGATGCAGGAGCAAATCACAGCCATGTCATAGAGTGTGGCATCATTGGCCCAAAACTAATGAAACAATCCTCATTTTTCTTCATTCAACATTGTTCACGGAGAAACTCAGCCTCCTACCATCACTATTACCACTGGCGGAAGACCTCATAATAAGGAACTGCTCAACACACAAACGGTACACCCCTATGGTATCGCTCAGACAGGGGCTCACCTATAAGCCTCAACAGTTTTGGGTAGAGGTATGCCACCATTCAGTCTTACCGTGCACTATCAAAGTAGGACAAGGATACCCATTCCAATAATCTCTAAAGAAAATCAAACAAATCCAAAGCTTCAGCCACCCAAAGTCTCGCATCCCCAAAGCCTAGGGGAGTAGTATCCTTCCGTTACTACAAGATAGAATCCCCCAATAATTCCTGAATGAGGGAATATGGGATGAAATCAACAACAGTACAACTGAACCTGCCCAGAGTCCTTTAGAGGATTAAAGAGATAGCAAATTCTCAAGATCAGACTATCTCGACCAAAAGGTTCCATGTTTCTCCATAATAGGATAAGTTAGGTAAGCTGCTTGGTACGTTCTCCACACCATTCATCCTTTGTTATAATGGCAGAAGAACGGTCTAAGAAGTTTATTGTTCCAAAGTTTACTTTTTATGATGGGTTAGAAGACCCTGGTGATCATCTTTCTCACTATCAACATACAATGGCCTTGCACAGGGCTACTGATGACTTTATGTGCAGAACTTTCATCACCAATCTGAAGGGTATTGCCCTTAAATGGTTCCACAACCTCCCTCATAACTCAATCAATAACTTCTATAAGCTTAATCGATAGTTCCTTGATTGCTTTCTAACAAACAAGAAGCTCAAAAAAGGGACCAGAATCCCTGCTGACAATCAAGCAAACAAAGGGGGAGACACTAAGGGAGTATATAGCTTGCATTAATGCTGAGATTACAGAGATGAACAACTGTAATTTAGGTTTCTTGGTGGTTGCTTTAACCTCGGGATTAGGATCTGGGCGCTTTCAAAATTCCTTGACTAAAAATTCCCCCACCGACATAGCAGCCCTCATGGAGAGAGCTCAAAAATATATTAACCTCGAAGACACCAAGACTTCCATTCGAAAAGCTAAGGAACATGCTCAAAGAGATGAGCAGATCTAGAAAAGGGACATCAAGGAAAATATAAAGAGAACCTAGAGTCCTAACAAAGGTTTGGCATTTAGAGCACAGAATAACTCTGGCTTGAGAAGGTATGGAACCTATACCCTATTAAATGCCTCCCTTACTCACATCCTTCAACAAGTTCAGACTCGTAAAATCTAAAGTGGCTAGAGCAATCTAAATACCATGAATAGAAACAAGTATTGTGACTTTCACAAAGAACATGGCTATACTACTAAGGAGTGTAGAGCTCTAAAGTAAGAGATCGAGCATCTTATTAGACGTGGGCGACTAAGGGAGTTTGTTCGTCAGGATGTGAGGCGTAACTAGAGGGACGAAAAGCCCCCCTTAAAGGAGGCAGGATCAAGGAACTGAATAGAGAGAGGCTCAGAATGATCAATAACCACCTAATAACCAGCACGTGATCTTCATACTCCATGTAAACAGTAAGATGACTAAGATTTCTAACAGAGCCAGAAAGAGGTATGCCCGAGAGGCAAAAGCAGGCCATCATATTGTCCAGATCTTATCCATCGAGAAGAGTACCAAGACAACACCTCATATACAGTTCTCTAAGCTCAACCTTATTGGGGTACATTTCCCCCATAGTGATACCCTAATTATCTCGCTCAAAATTGCCAATTTTGACATTAGGAAGGTTCTCGTAGATACTGGAAGCTCTACTAGTGTTTTGTTCTATAAGCCCTTCAAACAAATGAAGCTTGATCAGAAGGATATCAGGGCAACCATCATAGTGACAACAAGGTTCGATGGGCACCTTAGTTTCCCTATGGGGAAAATTGTCATGACGACCACAATAGGTAAATGTGATAAGTAGAAGACCATAATGTCTGAATTCATGGTTCTGGATGTCAAGTCTCCTTATAATGTTATAATTAGCAGACCTTGGACTCACTAGATAGGAGCAATCACGTCCACGTCACATCAGTGCCTCAAGTTTATACATCAGCATAAATTTGTGACTATTAAGGGCTGCCAGCCTACAACTTGGGAGTGTCATGCCATTGCACTCAAGGAAAAATCCTCAAAATAACAATTACAGTACCATATCGAGGGGAAAGACTTCTTTACCCCAGATCTTGATAATTCAAACGAGTGCCCTTCTAAGATTGAGAAGCCATTAAGTCCTAAAGTAAGGGATAACATGATTAAACCATAGGAAGATGTTACAAAGGTGCTCATCAACACTGAGACAGAAGGAAAATATTTACAGATCGGATCAGCTTTTTGCCCTTTAGAGCAGGTAGAACTGGTCAAATTCTTAAAGAAGAACCTCTCGGTATTTGCATGGGAGATCAAGGATGTAGAAGAAATAAATCCCGACTTCATCTTTCACAAGTTGATGACGGATCCAAATCATCCCTATGTACGACAGAAAATGAGGACTTTTACCCTAGAATGCCATAAGATACTTATTGAAAATGATCAACTAATGAGCAATCTTTGGAAAGTAACAAGCAATAGATTGAGCTATCAATTACGAAGTTTAGAGGTTGCTTGACCTGGGATGATAAGAGAAATATTCTATCCTGATTGGCTCGCTAATATTGTCCTTGCAAAAAAGAAAAACGACAAGTGGAGAGTCTGTGTTGATTATACTAACCTCAATAAAGCTTGCCCTAAAGATAATTTTCCTCTCCCCAGGATTGATCTGCTAATGGATGCTACGGCAGGTCACGAGCTTATGAGTTTTATTGATGGCTATTCAAAATACAACTAGATCTAAATGTAACCTCACGATCAAGAAAAAACTATATTCATATCATAATGAGGTCTCTATTATTATAGAGTGATGTCGTTTGGTCTAAAGAATGTTGGAGCAACTTATTAGAGACTGGTTAACAAGATTTTCAGTCTTCAGATCTGAAATACGATAGAGGTCTACATAGATGATATGCTCGTCAAAAGTGTTCGGAAGGCCGACCACGTCCAACACTTATCTCAAACATTCAGTATTATGAAAGAATATAAGATGAAGCTCAACCCCTCAATGTGTACCTTTAGGGTTATAGAGGGAAAATTCTTAGAGTTCTTGGTATCCCAAAGGGGGATTGAAGCAGATCCTACCCAAATCAGAGCTCTAATTGATCTGGGATCCCCCAAGACAAAGAAAGAAATCTAAGGGTTAAATGGCAGAATAACAATACAAAATAGGTTTATTTCTAAATCTACAGATCGTTGCCTTTCATTTTTTAAGGCTTTGAGGGGGAGTAAGGCCCTATAATGGATCTTTGAATGTGAGGAGGCTTTACAACAGTTGAAGAGGTACTTAGCCTCTCCCACATTCTTTCAAAACTCGTACTAGAAGAAAAATTGCTCTTATAGTTAGTCGTGTTTGAAAACGCAGTCAGCTCAGCCTTGGTCAAAGAAGGGAAGGGGATCCAGAAACCTATCTTTTTATGTCAATAAAGCACTCCTTGATATGGAAACAAGGTACTCTGAAATTTAAAAATTGGCTTTAGCCTTGGTGGTGTCAGCTTGGAAGCTTAAACCATATTTCCAAGCTCATCCCATTGTGATCTCCACATCCTATCCTCTAAAGCCAGTCCTTCACAAACTTGAAATCTTTGGACGATTGGTTAAATAATCAGTAGAGTTGGGAGAATTTGACATATCTTATGTTCGACGAATTGCAATCAAGGCTCTAGCATTGGTAAACTTCATAGCTGAGTTTACTAGAGTATAACACCTAGAACCTTAGATCCCTAGAGACACTATAACATAGTTACTTTACACAAATGGATTTTCTACAAACAAGGGTTCTAGAGTAGGATTGATTCTCCAGTCCCCTGATGGGGTTGTTATGGAAAAGGTCATTAGTTTGGGCTTCAGAGCCTCTAATAATGAAGCAAAATATGAAGCACTTATCCTTGGATTGAAGTTAGCACTAGAATGTGGAGCTTCAGATCTTAACGTATTCTTTGACTCCTAGCTCATCGCCAGTCAAGTTCTGGACAAATACTTAGCCAAAGACGATAGAATGGTAAAGTATTCAAAACTAATAGACTTGTTGAAAGGTCTTTTTTTAGATTCTCCATCCAAAAGGTAGACAAAAACTAGAACTTCAGAGCATATGCACTGGCTAATATGGCTTCTCACTTAAGGCCATAAAAGGACTCTACTGTGAAGATTTCTTATCAATCAAGCTTTAGCATTGAGACATCACAAGTTCTTCAAGTTTCAGAGCAATCTGCTAATTGGATGACTCCCATTGTTAGGTTATTAACAGAGGGTATGCTCCCGAGGATAAAAACTAGGCTAGAAGAATCAGTATCAAAGCAGCTCGGTATCTAATCATTAGAGGAAAAATGTATCGCAGGTCTTACTCACAGCCCCTCCTTCTATTCTTGGGTCCTGAGGAAGCTCAGTACGTTATAGCTGAAATACATGAAGGGATATGTGGCAACCATAATGGCGGAAAAACTATTGCCTATTGAGCTCTGTTCTAGGGATACTATTGGCATAGCATGTTGAGACAAGCTAAGGATTACGTTCGGGAGTGTGACAAGTGCCAGCGCTTTGCTTCTTACCAACACCAACCTCAATATGAGCTCATTCCCATAGCCATTCCTTGGCCCGTTGCTGAGTGGGGAATAGAGATCGTAGGGCCATTGCCAAAAGTCCCTTAAAACAGAAAACTCCTACTGGTCGCTATTGACTACTTTTCCAAATGGGTGGAAGTTAAACCATTGACCAACATTATCAAGGTGGAAGTAAAAACCCTCACTTGGAAGAACATAGTATGTTGGTTCGGGATCTCTAGAGTAATTATCTCTGATAATGGAATACAGTTCATAGGAAATGTGTTTAGAAAGTTCTGCAAAGATCTCCATATTAGCCACCACATCTCCTTTTCAGGATCTGCCTATGAGAAGCTAGTCACAACTGGGACCATATGGAGGCTGCAAGGAAGGTGCTACCATGCAGGAAGTGAAGTCAAGCAACTGGGACCATATTGGGGCCATATGAAAAGAGGGTTGTTGCAAGATGGTTTAAGGGTAAGGAGGTGGGGTAGAAGATGTACAAGAGCCTCTTTGGGTCTACAACAGAACTATTTAAAGAGGACTTCAGTTGTAAGAGACATCCCTCGCTCCTAGTGATCGCATATTGAACTAAAGCAGTCATTCTTGTCGAGATGGCGGTGCATGCGTTCGCAACCTGTAGGACAACCTTGCAGAACCTGGGCTGCAATGATCCCTCATCGTGGCATGATGGTAATTAAAAGAACAAACAAGGGCCACAAAAGGGAAAAAAAAAATCAGATTTGGATAATCCTTCACCCACAAGGATCAGGAAAATGAGTATGTGCCCAACCTCATATAAACAAGTATAGAAACGAATTCACAGAAGATGGGGCGTGCGTTCACATACTCAGCTGCTACCAAAAAAAAAAAAAAAACAAATCTGATTTTCATGTTTACACTAGACCAAATCTGATTTTCTGTTCTACCTCTATAAAGTCCCTTTAAACAAAACCTGGGAATTGATCCCTCATTCCATGAATATTAAAAGAACAAACAACCACAAAAAAAAAAAAAAAATCAGATTTGGATGAACAGTAATATGCAATCCAGTAGCTAAAAATGAACAGTAACTTTCATTCCATTTGCTTTTCTTTCATTGCCCACAAAATTAGTACAAAACGTACATAATTTCTATGATATCATTCACAAATAAAAAAAAAAAGAGAACAAAGACAAAAAATCTGATTTAACTTTTTACCATCTAATTTAACCAGACCATTTAACAAACAAAATTTTAGCCCAAAAACAATTAGCCCAAAATTAACTTGAGTTCCACATAATCAGCTACTAAAAAAAATTTTGGATGAACAGTAAAATCACAAACCAATAGCTAAAAGTGAACAGTAACAGTCAATGTTACTGTTCACCTAGAGCCGTAAACTCTTGCTTTCAATTTTTTTCTTTTCTATTTTTAATTTTCTTTTCTTTTCTATGATGGATTAGTGTGACAATGAAAGCAAAATGTTATTCATTTTGGTTGGGAATGAAAGGAATGTGCAGACACATCAATTATTCTGCTTTGAAATTAAACAAATCTAGTTTGCCATTAGTCTTATCTTCCAAATCCTTTCCAAAAAGAGACATCCCAAGTCCAGCCTTCCTCTCAAAAGACTCAGAACCAGGAAAACCAAGTCTCAGCTCAGTTTCCTTGAGGTTGAGAGCACTCTCCTTCTCATTCTCAGTGGAGACAAAAAAATTAAATCTTTGATGGAGCAGCTCTTTAGGCTGTGCATTTCACACAAAATCCTTGATGGAGCAGCTCTTTATCAGAATGTTTGAACAAGCAACAAAAAAAAAAAAAAAAATTCGATGAACAGTAACCTCCCAAACCAGTAGCTTAAAATGAACAGTAACATTGGAAGTTACTGTTCATCTTCAGCAAAATTTTACTTCAAAAAAAAGGCTGCGCGTAACCCTTTTATTCAAATTGATGTTTCTCTCAATCTACAAATCCAAATGTAATGAAATCTGAACCAAAATCATCCTCATTGAGTCTAGTTTCTACACCA
Organism: Nyssa sinensis; assembly: GCA_008638375.1. NCBI lineage: Eukaryota > Viridiplantae > Streptophyta > Magnoliopsida > Cornales > Nyssaceae > Nyssa > Nyssa sinensis. The sequence continues at coordinate 10,703,365 of CM018042.1, read as the reverse complement.
TTTTGAATCACTCAAAAAATCCATGTAAAACTCAAGTTATGATAAAAACACTACCCATAAGTCAGATTTTTGCACACTTGAAGCAAATGCAAGATAACTTTCTCATTTTAAAAGCTTTCAAAGTCCATAATATATAAAAAGAAAGCTAGTACAAGAGATGATAAAATGACATAATACAAATGATAAGAAATTCCCATAACTATTACAAAACATATATAATTTCTGTCATATCATTAACAAAAAAAAAAAATATCCAAGACAAAAAATCTGCTCAACATCTACTTGAGTAGCTGAGTTAGTTCCCTGTGGGTTGCTGCCTTCTTGCTGGACAAGTTCTTTTATCATGTCCCCTAACCTTACAATACCCACATTGTTTTGGCCTACGACCTTCCTCCGTATCCATTTCATTTCGAATGCGTGTCGACTGCGGACGACCCTTGATTCTTTTCAAAGTAGGATTGGGGCACAAAGATGGACCAGTGGGCTCATCCCAATAATCTGGATGGTGAAGAGGGTGGAATTCAGATGCGTATATAGCCATATTTGTTGACAACTTGTAACATTCATCTATGCAACTCCATCCATCAACTGAAGCTTGTGCAAACACCGCTAAGGCGTGAGAACATGGAATTTTGTAGATGACCCATTTCCCACATGAACATACACCATCACGTGTTAATACCGCATGTAAGTTACCCCTCATCCTCATCACTACAGCCTCACCGGAGTTTCTGTTGAAGTCGATGATGCGATGTCCACCTAACTTAGATTGGTAACGCAAAATCTTTGTAATAGCAAAAGGAGTATATGTGGAACCATCGCAAACAGCTTGCTGGCCAAAAGCTCATCTACCACAAAAGTATTTGACAAGACGATAAAAAATAAGTTGTACACACGCAAATATTGGCAAATTTCGCGCACCTTTCAACACACCATTAAAAACCTCAGAGATGTTGGTAGTCAAATGTCCATACCGTCGACCACCATCATGTGAAATTGTCCATTGTGTTACAGGTATGTTATTCAACCACTCCCATGCCTTCGGATTTATGGTTTTAATTTCTTCCATAATGGAAATGAATTTGCGTATTTGATGTGCACTCCCAGCAGCCCAAACAAGCGACTTCAGATGGGCATCCTTGAATTTGCTATTGAAATTGCTACGCACATGTCGTAAGCAAAACCTGTGATATGCGTTAGGCTCCTGCCATCCAGAATTGACATTATTAACTGCAGCAATTATACCCTTATGTCGATCAGATATCAAACAAATGTCTTGCCACATTCCCACAACATGCAGCCTTAGTAAACTAAGGAACCATAACCAACTGTTGTAACTCTCCTCTTCAACAATTGCAAATGCGAGGGGAAAAAGTTGATTATTACCATCAATAGCCATTGCAATTAACAACTTTCCCTTGTATTTCCCATACAAATGCGTGCCATCAATACTGATAAGTGGCCGACAATGCACAAATCCCTGAATTGATGCACTAAATGACCAAAAAATCCGACCAAATTGTACCACATCTTGGTTGTCAGTATTATAATGTAACCATTTCACAATTGTGCCTGGATTATATTTAACAAGGGCTCCCATAAATTTAGGCAACAACCTATACGAACTCTCTCAATCTCCAAATATCATAGCAATTGCTTTCTCCTTGCAATCCAAGCTTTTCTGTAGGAGATATTGTAATTGTATTTTTCTTGCATCAGCTCCACAATTGAATCTATCTTGATTGCAGGATCAACCCTCACTGCACCTTGTATCTCACTTGCAATTAACTTGGAATCTAATTGCACATGATCCAAGTTCATCGCGGGTGTAAACAAGTATGTGGGCCCTCATATCTTGTGATTTCAAATCTTCTAGTCCTTTTTCTTTTAATAGCACGTAACCTCCATTTGCACCTACAATCTTCATGCAGTTTACACCTCACAACCCATACTTCACTATTGCTTTCAACCACCTCGTACTGATGGTGGGATCTTATTGAAAATTCTTTGACAGCATGTTGTAATTTTTCTTTATCATTGAAAACAATGCCTTTAGCCAACTCATTGCGCAATGGATCCCAAATATGAGTATGGTGTGGAAGGGTTGAACCACTACTACCAACATCATCTCCAAAATCCACATTTAAAAAAAATGGGGAATCAGCCTCATGCCTGCTATGCTCACCGGGTTCATTCATGTCATCATTATCAGCCAATCCATCATTATCATTGTCTTCATCCGAGATAGCAGCGCAATTATTTAAATTTATGTCATGGTTGCAAATGTCCTCGCTCTCAACCTGAACAAGATGCTCAATAAGAAACGACACATTTTCTGTATGACATGTATCATTTATCAACACAGGACTTGCAGTTTGATGTGCCATGGGAATAGAGTTGGCAATTGGGTCATCATTATCCTGTGTGAGCAATCGAGTATAAGAACCAGATCCCATCTCTAGCGATTGAGAGACTGCACAAGGATAATGCACATTTTCCTTCTCCACATACAAGTCGATGCCATATAAGGCCTGATTTCCTATAACAACTTCAATCATTGTTTGCACAGTCTCATCATTAACTACTTGTAATGGTATGTAATTGTTGTGGTTGATTGGAAATCGGCAGATCATCTTTAGGGAGAATTCTGTTATATCCACCTTCATGATATCATACATCTTTGCCAAAAGTTCAGTATAAGTTGTTCCCCTCCTTAACATAATGCTTCCTTGAGCATTCATATCATACCATATATTACCTTGTTCCCCATAATAAATATTTCCTCCCCAATAACATAATACAGGTATTGATATTCTAGCCATTTCTAACTTTCAAAAAAAAATATACAAGGCATCAAAATTTGGAAATAACTAAATAAGTGTATGTTGGGATCAAACTCCATCTTTGAATGTCCTAAGCTAAAATGCTTCAAAGAACATCTTTGAAATTAAGCAAAACAACATCTTTTGAAATTAAGCAAACATAGATTCAATAAGCTAAAATGCTGTGAAAGTCACAAACATGAGCAAAACATCTTTGAAATTAATCAAACAATATTTAGACGGGAATTAATATATATTTATAGAACTGATTAGTTTTTGACCTAGAAAGGATTGCCTATGGCTATGTATTTTCTTTTTCTTAAAAAAAAATTCTTTAAAGAACAAAAAATCATTCTTCAATCTGATTTCACATAGATGATGAAGGAGCACCGTTCTTTCAAAAGCTTCTTTCCAAAAGACGCTTTCAAACCAAATTTTTTTTTATTTTTTCATCTTTTAAGTGAATTTTATTTTGAGTGACGTGTTTCCACTTGTCTCCACTTCATATAATCACTTATGAAATATATTCATTCAAACATTCAACAGCTTAATTCAATCAACATTTTTTCACAATTATTTTTCCTCTCTTAATTCAAGTTTTCACAGCTCATAGGTACTATTTATGAACTAAATTGATTTTTTTTTTGTTACATTTCTAGGCATTTGGGGAAGTAATCTCAAACACTCACAATGGAGTTTGGGTTCAAAATCTTTTTGTCTATTTGTTTTGAGTTGAGAGAGAGAGAGAGAGAGAGAGAGATTTATGGACCGATTTACATTTTTTTAAAGAACAATTCTATGCATTTGGGAAAGTAGAGAGAATCTCTTCCAAGGACCATTAGAACTCTTCTATAAAGTCCATTGTTGGAACTTTTCTTTCGTGATGGAAAGAAGCCAATGCCCTACTTAAATTGGTTAGCCGTTGCTTTATGCAAACAATCATTGTCCTGTTCTCTTTAAAAGGTTTATGCCATTTTAAAGAAATTAAAATTCTACCAAACAAGTGCAGAGTTAAGTATCAAACTAATGGTGTTCATCTTGTGTATAGTTGTAAATTGTAAGAAATGGAGGAATCAAAGGTTTTAATTTTTCCCTTATAACATCTTAATAATTTAATGATACAATTTCATATGGATAAAATTATTTGGAGTTATGGATACCAAAAGAAATAATTTTGGGATGGGAATCAAATTTATTTATAAGATGGGGGAGATCAAAGTAAAATTATGCAATTTTTTTTATGGATGCCACGAAAGCCCTTTTACCACCATGAACAATTTCATGGTGAATGATCTTGGGGGGGGGGGGGGGCAAGTATATGAAGCACCGCCCTTGCATACAAGTTCAACAAATCTGACCAATACCAATGCCTAACTTAATGGACCCTCCAAGCTATTGACATGGAACCCATTCAAACGACAATATTCTAACAGCCACAATAATAGTTCAAGATATCCAATTGAGGTTATCACAATGTGTATTTATGTTAAATGGATTGAGAAATGTATGTAGGCCACATTTAGGTGTCAAATCTATCAAACTTGTATATTAAAGCATGAGAAGACAACAGTCAGTGTAACAAAACATATTCTTGTTGAAGCATCAATATTCTCTTTTTCTACAGCTTAGGATAAATGAAATCACTGTTCCCAATTCAAGAACCTTACCCATTTTGAAGCATATCAAGGTATAATATCAAAGAACTTTTGAACTAGGACTCCAACCCTATTTTCACTTATTAGAAATGCTCAATCCAGTCCACTCACTCATTTTGAAACATCAAAATACAAATCCAAAGAACTTTGAACTATGACTGTGATTCTATCTTCATTACCCACCGATTACATGTCCAATAGTAAATGAGAAGTTCAAAGTTCAAACAAAGGTTGGTACCAAACACTTCAAAAGGAAAAACAAGGCGGCATTTACATCAATCTAAACGTCTGTCCTACCATAGAACACCACTCATGCTTTACATATACCACCAATACAAACAGTGTGTCTACAACAGATAACATGAAATGAATTATAGAAAAATACAAACAGTAAACAAAAATCTGGAAATAATTAATTCAATGAAAGTGAAAAAAGAATCAGAACTTGAAGATAACTTTAAGATAACTTCCAACATGAAATCGTTCTACATCAAAACCTCAACCTTAAAATCTATTTACTCTATCATATTAAGGGAACAGCACGTTTGGTTTTTTTTTGGTGTCCTTGGCATGTCTTTACTTTATATGGGTAACTGCAAAATAAATGAGATAACTAAATGTAACGGCATGTTTAAAAAAATAAATGAGATAACTAAATGTAACGACATGTTTAAAAAAATAAATGAGATAACCCCATCTTTTTCCTAAATCAGTTCCTATCCCAGAAAATAAAAAATCAAATAAAAAAGGTCCATTGAATATACCTACTCTCCAAATTTTATCTTGTGAGCTAATCTCTTGCAAACTAAGGAGAAAAAAGGTCATGAAATGCATGCAACTATTTGGAAATGAGCAAATAAGAGTCCAGCAACAATGGTCAAGTTTTTCAGATTTTAAATTCAACCATATTCAATATAAGTTTTATCCCATATTACTGACCAATACCATCAAATTGTTATTGTCTAGTGAAATTAATTTTACAATCATCCATACATATGTGTATAAAAGTTGGGACGAAATTAGGCCATTTCCAAACTTGGGACTAAATAGTACAACTGACAAATAGGCTTTTCTAAATGTGGTCCAAATTGTGACTTAGACAACTACTAAATGCACAAACTTAGAAGCTGGGGTGACTTGCAAGACGAGAGATCGTAAAATTGGTCCATTCAAGATATTAATAAAAAGGGGGGGGGGGGAACTGAATGTGCTTGGAAAATGAGGATTATGTATAGATAAAGGGGGGAAGATGTAAAAAAAAAACAGATCTGAAAAAAAAAAAAAAAACACAGATCTGAAAAAAAAAACATTTTTTTTTACCTCAGATCTGATGAGCTTACTGCGCCGAGAGAGACAAGTGATGAGAGAGAGGACCTGGACGCAATGGTCGGTGCCGAAGCCGAGAGAAAAAGTCGGTGATGTCAACGTTGGAATGATCCACGAACGTCGGCGATGGCTGCCTTCTTAGTCGGTGAAGAGAGGTTGAGAGATAAAGAGAGACGAGGATAGGTGAAGAGAGGTTGACAGATCTGTCACGATGGTCGGTGAAGAGAGGTAGAGGCCACTTCTGTAACGAGGGTCGACGATCGTTGTTGAGAGATATGAGAGAAACTGCGGTTTGTTGGTTTGCCCAATTCAGAAACACGATTGTTTTGCCCTATTTAGAAACATGAAAATCGTCTTTTCAAAAGACGATTTCTCAAACGGCATTATTTTGGTAAATAAGTTGAAAGTAACCCTATTCTCGTACTAAAGTTTTCAAATGGCATTAAAATGGTAAAAAATTCAGAATTTTTTTTTTTGCCTGCATCCTGCTTCACAAATGAATATACCCCAAGACAATTATAATTTAAACAGTAAAAATGAGGAATCCATGAAGATCAATCGGCTATCGCTAGTAGTCTACTTGCAAATGAGAACCTGCACTCAGTTTCAATAAAAAGTTCTTGGCACAACATTATATTAACAATTGAAATAAATGGAAAGTATTTGACAATTATTACTGCTAGAGGAAGAAAAAAAAAAGACCACAAAATTGCCTGCCGCCACAATAACTTTCCTCTGCTTATGACCGTAATTTCAAATAATGGAATATTAATTGGTAAATGAAAAATGAATCCGCAGAATGTCTCCGTCTTCAAGTACTGCAAAAACCAGAGTTCCCCAGTCTGCAACAAAACAAGTTTATTCAATAAGCAGTCCAGTTGACTTGTAATCAATGCGAAAAATAAAGGAAGAAGCCAAAGAAATAATATAACTACTTGGGGAAATTTCCGAGTTGCTCCCACCACCTCTTTGTGGTGAATATGACTTGGTCAATTTTTGTTTAGATGAGTACCACATCTCAAAAGCCCATACCTAGATGATTTGTGCACTTCATTGAATAGTGTTTATCATAAACAAGCGGAGCCTAATCAACTTGGCAATGACAAGGGTTTATTCTTTTTTCCTTTTTTGTGGATAACCATGACAGGTTACTCAAATTGACAACCAAGTTTGCCCCGTAAAACAAAATCCTAGATCTTCAAAGAAAAATATTAATGGATAAAAATATAGAAAATCAATCCTAAAGTTAATTGTATGAGAACTCTGTCAGTTCCATGCTGCAAACTTATACAGCAATAAGTTTGATTCTAAAGACAGCTTGTATATCCATCTCTGGGCCCCAAAATCCTAACTAGAGACAAAAGCTTGCATGCAAGCACAATGACTATTGACCCAAAAATTATATATGGCTCAAAAGCATAATGTTTTGCATAAAACAATCTAATAATCTAGAAAACATTCTTTCTAATACATCAATAATGTTTTATTGATTGGTAGAGAAAAACCCACATAATAATCTTCAGAGGAAACAAGTCATTTATAACCATTAAAAAAAAAAGACCAATGCGAGTAATTTTCTTGTGGTCACAAAAAACATGACAAGGCAAAAGGTTTACTAGAAGAAACTATGAGGATGTAGTTCCATGGATTTTACACATCATTACACTTGTGAAGGAGAATGCAAAAGAGTAACACTGGAATGGACAAGGTAAATATTCTGCCACAGGTAACTAAATCCATAATCACACTCAAGAATGAGAAAATGCAGTGACTTGAATAGAAAAAGAATAAAATATCTAATGCAGGCAACTTCACAATAATTAAAGACAAAAATATAAAGCAGAAGAAATGGTTCTCCAGAATTACTTGATCAAACATAAGCACTCAATTCTGGTTCTTCATAAACTCCCCCACATTATATCAAGGATTGAAGAAACTTGAACCACCCACGTTGATAGCAATAAACACTGAAATACTTGTAATTACAGCAAGCCATAATAAAGCTGATCCTGCAAATGGTGAATCTTTCATGGTGCATCCAAAGAACAAGAAAATTCAAAAGAACCAAAAACTATGAACTTCAAGAATTATAAATATCAAATAAGGAAAACAATTCAAATCCTAATACCTCCAGAACCCTCAATACCACTGTCAGGAGTTGATGGTTTGGATTCGGCATTAAGACCACTTGACATTGATGCAGTTGACACTGTAACTTTGACATCATCAGAAGATCTGGCATTTGCTGTTTCAGATGCTACTATCCCTTGGAATTCCTCACTGACAATCAAAGCAGCTAGAACATCCATAAATGATTCTTTATCTGTTCCATTTGAGGAATTCCTTTCACGCTGCTCATAAGTTGATTCATCTGATTCAGACAACTCATCATCCGAAGCATCTGTATCCAAAGATTCTGCCTCGGTCCTTTCATCTTCTTCATCCTCAACATATGCTTTATATGTCAATCGAAGTAGTATCTCTCCAGAAGATCCCTTTCTAAACAGTCCCCAACCACCTTGCAAGACCACGATCCTGTCTGTTGGTACAGTATCTTTAAGGGATCCCAAATCAACCTGAACGCGAAAGTGTATAAAAAAATAAGTATATACAGGAAGGAACGAGGAAGGCTAACAGTGAGCACTGTATAACTGAACCTCTAAACTGTGAGTTAGCAGTGTATGGAGACAAATTCATGCACTGAATCATGATCATAGCTATAGCCATATTCAATCAAAATCGAATGCAGAGGAACAAATCCTCTCATTAGCTTAAAAGGCCAGGGCCCTCAGGCAGAAGCAGAAGCAGAAACAAGTCAAACAACAGCTACATCAGTAAGTAAAGTGTGAAATGCTAGACTTAAAACAGGATCATAAAAATCATATAGTGTTCCATGGTCACGTGTGAAAGCAAATGCCTAAATTTTCATGCTTTTGCAGAAAAATTTGGATGGAATGGAATACTCTACCTAAACTCTCATTACTTCTCAACTATGGAGCACGAATAATCTATTTTGGTTTGTGTTTCAATGTTGGACAAGTCTAGAACACAAACATGTTCGTATACGTCCCAGACACGTGTTGGACATGCAAAAAGAGTGTCAATTTTTTTTCTGAAGTTTGGACACATCCCGTATGTGTTAAGGACACGTTTTCTGGAGTTTTTCTCCTTTTTTTTCTCTGGATTTTTCACTCTTTCTCTATTCTTCTTCTCCGCTATTTTTTTGGTTGTGTATGTGTTCTATGGTAGTTAGCAATGTTAGAAATATTAATAAGGGTATTTTTATTTTGCAATATTTCAATAATATAGATAAATAGAAGGTGTAAGAATGTAATTAATTCATTCCACCCTCTTACGTGAATTTCTTCTCTTTACCTTTTTTTCTCTTTACTTCTTCTCTATCATAAACCCTAAATCACACAAACTACACAATTTGGTATCAGAGCTTCGATCAAGGCCCTAACCTCTTCAAAAACATTATAGAAGATATCAGGGAGTCAGAATGCACCTAACGCAGCACTGACGTCAGCATCTGTACAGTGACATCATGCTGACATCAACATGACATCAGCCCTTTTCTGGCGACCGATGATGGTGGTTGGATCATCTATTTAAGCTAAGATTTATGGTGAGTTTTTTTTAAAGAAATTGAAGCCATCTTGTAGTTTTTTTTATTTTTCAAATGATTTTTTTTTGGGGGAAAAATGGCCTTTATTTTTTGATCTGTTGAATCAGAGGTTTTCGGGAGTTTTTGATGCTTCAAACCTACTATAACGTGTGTGACTAGGCCTAGGGGAGGTGTTGATGGAGGACCCAAGGCTGTTTGTGTTGGCTTTGATCGAAAAACTTGAAAAATACTGGTGGTTGGATTCTTTTGTAGTGGCATCGTACTATTCTAGTTCTTGTTTGGCAGATTTTGGCTACTGTATTTGGTGCATGGCCATTGTTTTGATTCGTGGTTGGTGATTTGGTTGTTTTTCAATCAATTTTGGTGTTTTTTTCCAGTTCTTTGTTCTGTGGATACTATTCGGCATTTTGACTAATATTTTGTTGCACTTGAAATCAATTTTGGGGGTTTCTTTATTGTTTAAATGTTTGACATTAGTTCGGGCTCCGTTGGTGGTGACGGAAAAAATAAAAGTCATACAGGAGCTCTTGGTAACAATTCCTCACTTTAAATTAGTTCGGGGGGGATCCATTGGTGGTGATGGAAAAAATAGAAGTCAAACAAGAGCTCTTGGTGACAATCCCTCACTTCAAATTAGTTCTGTCAAATTGGATGGAACTAATTATCTTGCATGGTCACGATCTTTTTCATTGTCAGTACAAGTTCGTGGATTGAATGCGTACTTGACTAGGGACGCTCAGAAGCCTAAGGAGACAGATGCAACCCATCAACAATGGATTTTTTAAAATTCATTAGCCATGGATGCTCAAGTCTACGCAACCACGGATTAGTTGTGGCTACTTGTTTCTTGATACGGCCCATGCTATATGGACAGCTATTGCGCAGACATATTCATATGTTGGTAATGATGCTCAGATCTATGAACTTCGGAGGAAAATTCATGAGACCGAGCAGAAGGATTTGAACATTGCAAAGTATTATGTTGGACTTAATTGTATGTGGTAGGAGATGGACTATTATCAAGACTTTTAGGCTGATTGTGCAAGTCATAGTGTTAAATTTCAGAGATTTGATCAAGAAGGAATATGTATATGATTTTCTTGCTGAACTCAATCTTGAGTATGATCAAATCTGTATTTAGGTTCTCAATCATGATCGTTTTCCTACTCTTCAACAAGCTTAGGATAGATCCACATTGGAAGAAAGTACTCATCAACGAGAACCCCAGATCCACACCATCTCAAGTGGACAACAGGAATAAGAATACTGAGAAAAATCAACTGAAAGGTGATTATTGTGGCAAACCGAAGCATACTTAGTTACTATTGGAAGCATCATGGTCGACCAACTACTGACCAAGGCCTGTGAAGTCTCATGCTCACATGACCAAGATCTCTGAGTCTCTGCCTCCTTTTAGTAATAAAGAGGCTGTTGGTCTTTCTAAGGAAGAACTTCAGACTCTTAGCCAATTGATGACTCGTATGGACATTTCTTCTTTGGCCTCCACTTCTGCTTCCTCTAATTTTGCTCATACAAGTATCTTTGCAAGCATCTTTAGCTCCACCTCTTGTTCCCATCCTTGGATTATCGACTCCGATGCCACTGATCACATAACAAGTTCTTCGAATCTTTTCCCTTCCTACTCTACATGTTTTGGCAAGGATAAAGTTAAGACTAGCATATGACTCTTTATCTTTTGTTCCAGGAAAAAGTTTGCATTCATTGTTCTTCGTCTTTGTTACGTCCTTCAGTCCTTCATGTTCCAAATTTTTCAGCAAATCTTGTATGTTAGTTGCCTTACAAAATCTTTAAATTGTTGGGTAACATTTTTCCCTACTCGTATTAGCAGTGGTAAGGCACATGGTGGGTTGTATCTGCTTGAGGCTGCATTTTCTTCTTTTGTTCCGGTAGATTCGTTTGGCAAGGCTCTTCAGGCAGATAGCACTCATGCAAATCAAGAACTACATCGATGGCACAATCATTTGGGTCACCCCTTTTTTGGTATTTTATGGAAGCTTTTTCCTTTGTTAATTAGGTAGTATACTCAGAATAAGTTTGTTTGTGATGCTTGTGAGTTTTCCAAGCACAAACGAAACTCTTATCCTAATATTGATAATAAAAGCATTACTCCGTTTATGGTCATTCATTCTTATGTATGGGGACCATCTCAAATTATTACTTTATCAATTCATCGCTGGTTTGTCACTTTTATTGATTGTTTCCCCCATGTTACTTGAGTTTATTTATTGTGCCATAAAAATAAAATCTTCTCTTGTTTCAGTGTTTTTCATAAAATGGTGAACACTATGTTTAATGCAAACATTCTTATCCTTTGAAGTGATAATGGGATAGAATATATCGATGGGGAATTTCGTGTTTATCTTACTGATCATGGGATTATTCACCAAACAAGTTATGTGGATGCTCTTGTGCACAATGTTGTTGTTGAGCAGAAGAATCGGCATCTCCTTGAAGTTTCTAGTCCTTTAATGTTCACTATAAATGTTTTAAAGTCGTGTTGGGGTGATGCTGTTCTTCCAGCAGCTTACTCATTAACCGGATGCCTTTGGCGATGTTGGACTTTAAAATCCCACTAGAGCTTCTTCAATGAACTTCTCTCGCTCATACTCTTCATCCTCGTGTTTTTGGTTGTGTATGCTTTGTCCATGACCATTGGCCATCAAGAGGCAAACTCGATCCAAAGTCTCTTCGCCTTGTCTTTGTTGGTTACTCAGCTACTTAGAAGGGTTACAAGTGTTATCATCCTTCATTCAAAAAACCTTTGTCAGTATGGATATGACATTTCATGAATCAATACTCAGACTTACGGCATTGATTATCAAGAGACATTTGCATCCGTGGCAAAAATAAACTCTATTCAAACTTTTTTATCCTGTGCAGCTAATCTAGGGTGGATGTTGCATTAGTTAGATGTTACGAATGCATTTCTTCACCGAGATCTTGAGGGGGAGGGTTATATGATGATACCTCCAAGTTTTTCTTCTCAAGCCACAAAAGAGAAGGTATGTAGGTTAAAAAAGGCTCTGTGTGAGTTAAAACAGTCACCAAGAGCCTAGTTTGACATATTTTGTAAGGCTATGAAAAAATTTGGATACAAATAAAGTAATGCAGATCATACTTTGTTCATTAAGAGGAAGGATAGTAAGATTGCAGTCCTTATAGTATATATTGATGACATAGTTGTGACTAGAAATGATACCGAAGAAGTGAGTAGGTTAAAGGCCTATTTGGCCGAGGAATTTAAGACTAAGGATCTAACAAATCTTTGCTATTTTCTTGGAATTGAGGTTACTAGATCAAATAGAGGTATTTTCATCTCCCATTGAAAAAAAGTTCTAGGCTCGCTCAAAGAGGGTGCAAACCATTAGATTCACTCATTGAGGCCAATCATCGTCTTAAGAGTGGGAATGGTGCTCAGGTTGACAAAAGGGAGATATCATAGACTTGAGGGAAGACTAATATATCTAGCACATACTCAACCAGACGTAACCTATTCTGTTGAAGTGGACAGTCAGTTTATACACAATCCTCGTACTCCCCATTTAGATGTGGTTTATCAAATTCTTAGGTATTTGAAATCAACTCCTAGTAAAGCAATTCTATTTTCAAATCATGATCATTTGGAACTTGAAGTCTTTACATATGCAGATTAGGCAAGCTCTATTGAGGATAGACGATTTACCTCAGGATATTGTACTCTTGTGGGTGGTAATTTGGTTACTTGACAGAGTAAAAAATAATTGGCAGTTGCAGGATCAAGTGTAGAAGTTGAGTACAGAGCCATGGCACATGGGATATGTACGCTTGTTTGTCTATGGACATTGATGAGAGATCTTGAGTTTGGTAATAATAGGTCTATGAGATTATATTGCGATAACAAGTCAGCTATTAATATTACTCATAATCTAGTTCAGCATGATCGGACGAAGCACGTAGAGATTGACAGACACTTCATCAAGGAGAAGCTAAACGAAGGCTTAATCTGTACGCCCTTTATAAAATCAAAGGTCAGTTGGCTGATGTGTTCACCAAAGGGCTTAGTAGTCGAGTCTTTCATCCAATTGTATGCAAATTGGTCATGAGATATATATATATATATATATATATATATATGCTCCAATTTGAAGGGGTGTTAAAATATTAATAAGGGTATTTTTGTATTTTGTAATATTTCAATAATATAGATACATAGAAGGTGTAGGAATGTAATTAATTCATTCCACCCTCTTACGTGAATCTCTTTTCCCTTTTTTTCTCTTCTTCTTCTCTATCATAAACCCTAAATCACATAAAAACTAGCAAATTTGGTTTGGAACTTGGATCATGGATGTTGATGATTAAATGAAGTTCTTGAATTTTTATTTAATAGTTTTGTAATTTTGATATCTTAATAATATTAGGGAAGCAACTCGAGTGGGCCAGGCTCAGGTTGAGCCATGTCCAAGCCCAACCCTAATTTTGAGACAAACAGCCCGACCCCGACCTTGAGCCCAAGTAGCCCAACTCGAGCCCATCCTGACTAAAATTCACTAGTATTGGGCTCACAGCCTGAGCCCGAAAATTTTTCAATAATCAAAGAAAGCTAATTTTCAAGTCAAGGCTAATCCAAAAGTGCTCGGCAAAATTGCAAAAGTTCTCAAACAACTACTAATCTTGGAAGACAATTTTAATCGAAGGCAAATGAATTAATGTATTATATGAAAAGCACATAAAGTGCATAAGATCAGATCTATACCTTATTTAAAACCAGACAATTTGGAGGGAAAAAATTAGATCTGTACAGGAAAGTTACATGCCTTCACATATCTACTTTTGTTGGCACTAATGCTACATGAATCCCACATCGGCTAGTTGTCGAGAACTGGGGCAGCAAATAAGCACCTAGTCTTTCTCTCTCCTGCGAGGGCCCTTTTCCAAGGACAAAGCCGTGAGCCCACGGGCAAAGCGGACAATACCTCGCACGGGAGCCTACCATGTACGGTGAAATGTGCCGCATCAGTTGGCGCCGTCTGTGGGAACGACCAGTCACATGCCTCGTTCTTGTGCTCTACAATCCTCAACTGGGGGGCACTGATGCTACATGAATCCCACATCGGCTAGGAGTCGAGAACTGCGGCAGCAAATAAGCACCCAATCTCTCTCTCTCCTGTGAGGGCCCTTTTGCAAGGACAAAGCCGTGAGCCCACGGGCAAAGCGGACAATACCTCGCACGGGAGCCTACCATATGCGGTGAAATGTGCCGCATCAGTTGGTATTTTGGGTTTATATATGGTTTCAACATGGATCTGTCTAGAAACTTCTGCAAGACCAAAAGGATACTTCATATTCTCTCTTAACTTGATTTTCCTCTGTCAAATCAGGTTTGGTATCAAAAATTGGTCGGCATCCTTAGATGGGCTGTGGATGCATTATTCTCCAATGAACCCCAGATGTTAGCTTGAGTGGCATCTCCTATTACTCTCAATGGGGAGTTGAAGAGTACGGGTCACAGTTAGGACATTGGGATGTGCTCCAATAATCAGGAACAAAAAGAAAGAGGAAAACAGAATAGTAACAACTTTCCTTAATACTGAAGAGTGAGAAAACTATGCAACAAGAATACCCTTATTTTAGCATTTCTATTGCCATGTCAGACACCATTTAAGAAACCAAATGTTTGGTATGAATATATTTTGTTCACAGATCACTTCAAATACCCCATACCCTTGTTGAACAATGACACCCTAGTAAATAGTTTGACACATAGCGTATGGAAAAATAGATCCACTATGCTGAACACAGTTTGTCACATTATGATGTCTGTTTATTCTCAAAGAGATTGAAAGTCCCCACCAGCACTTTTCCTTTAATTGAAATTTAATTATCCCAAAAAACAAAACAAACTAATGAGTAAAGATTTCTAAAATTCTAAGCAAACTTTCACATCTGCTCCC
Organism: Nyssa sinensis; assembly: GCA_008638375.1. NCBI lineage: Eukaryota > Viridiplantae > Streptophyta > Magnoliopsida > Cornales > Nyssaceae > Nyssa > Nyssa sinensis. The sequence goes on along the minus strand of CM018042.1, from coordinate 10,687,980 downwards.
CACATTTGAGTAGTGTTCAGCAAAATGATTCCATCAGATGTTTTAAGTAATAGCAAACTTGGATATTTGGATTCCATCTATCAAAAACCTCTAAACACTATTAGTACTCTAATTAATTATCTAATTTCACTGGAAGAGAACCCTAAACTATATCATATTTTTGGACCAGAAGAAGCCTAAGTGAGACAATTGTGCCATTTTCAAGTCAGCCAACATGCTTTTGAGGCACTCCTGGAAAATTATTCTAAGGAAAATTTATCTGATATTTGTTAAATCTTTCAAGACATCTTTCAACAAGAAAAGTGTTTTAGTGAATGCCAGAATACCCTCTTATGAGACATCTAGAAAGAGCTGCATTTCATTAGCATCTCCCAGTACTGCTTAGAGGATCAAGGGCTAGTTCAAAATCAACATTAGTCCCGCAATAATCAAGTGCCTTTGGGACCTAAGTTCAAAGTTATCTTCTAAAAGGATACTTTCAGGCAATATCTACGACTACCCATCTAAACAATTTTAAATGCTTGATTTTGACATGAAGAAAGACAATAACTTAATATTAGGCTCGAAAGCTTTCAATTAAGCCAAAAGCATGCAATTGACATGGTGCAGTACGTCTAAGCTTCTCGGCTCTTGTTCTATGGATAAATATATTAATTCCATTCAGTTCATTGTCTCTGCATAAATGTACTAAGGCTCTACAACTACTGCCTAAATGCGATATAATGTTTCTGTATATTTCAAGCCAAGAAACTGCACCCCCATGGCCAAATAAAAACCACTTTTTGACATTCTCAAGTGCTGGACCATTTACCTCTCCTGTACCAATTGTAAAATCTGTGAATCCGAGGGAGTCTTTCACTTGGATGTATAACTTCTGCTTTCTAGGGTTCGCAACTAGCATATGGAAATCCTGCCAAAAGTGAAAATACATTACCATTGACAGCAGTTATAGCACTCAAAAAATAACATCCTGGTAATTGAACAATTTTTTAAAAGTGAATGAACCACAACAGGTGAAGAACAGTAGCTCGGAAAGTTCACCTGATTCCAAATTGGTTCACCAGGACGCCCGATCACAGTGGTTTGACTGTTCTTCTTACTACGTATTATTTGATCTCCCAGGCTTAAAATAACATAAGGATCAGTTTTCCCTGGACAATGAAGGGTACCAATGAGTATTGAGTAACGAAGACAAGATTTCAATGAGAATCAGAAGATCATATTCGCAGATAAAGCTGATTTTAGTGTTTCCACAAAACCAGAGACAACTTAAAACCCATGTCAGTGATGCATTTTCAAATGAGATAAGTTTACAGCTTCACCGAATGTGCATCATACATGGTAAATCAGTTATAGACAATGAAATTTCACTAATTCATAATGAACATGGGAATCTCCATTATTTTAAAAGTACGACTACTCAATGAGGAAGAATTGATACCATAAAAAACATAAGAAAGCTTCCGAGCATCTACAAGAGTCACGGATAATTCTCCAACAAAATCTTTATTTCCTTCTTGCACTTCTCCTGATATCAAATCATTTTGAACAGGACCAACTGCTTTTCCCTTCTGGAAATCTAGAACAATCTTCTTTGGACGTACAAATAGGCGGGGCAAATCCTCAGTAAGAAGTTTTTTCAAAAACCTAAAACAGCATAGTCAAACAATTAACCTTAAAAGTTAATAATTTAGCATTGGAGCCACAATAGGCTACTCCAAAGAGCACCATGCAACAAACAAAAGTAAATATGCATCATTATTTTATTTTATTTTATTTTTTTTTTTTTTTGGGGGGGGGGGGGGGAGGGGAATAGGTAAGAGTGGAGCACTAAGGAGAAATTATGGTTACATAAAAAACATCTCAACATAAAAAAATTGAAAGATATCATACCATAAAACTGAACAGATTAACGTATAAATAAGGGTGTAAATCAACGCATCAAAAGAAACCTAAACTTACAGTAACCGCAAAATGATAAACAGAAGTCTAATGATTCAAATCACATATAACGTAGCTCAGAGTTTTGGTTATAATTACCACCCTACCCTGATGCCCAAAAAAGGAGGGCGGAGAGCGAGAAAGAAAATAGAGGTGGGGAGAGGGGGCATGTTATACATTGGTTGAGAAGGAATTTGTGTCAGAACAGCCAACATATTTCCTATTAAGAGGACTACAGTTGTTGAGATATTTCAATTTTTTATTGATAGTCTCTTTGTCATAATTTGATTAAAAAAATAAACTGCAAAATTTCCAATGTCAAATATGAGGTTTGACCAAGTCTAGCCATCTGGTCTCACCTAACAGGAAAAATGCAGGATCCCCTTTTAGTTTCATGGAAATCCCACATAAGGAAGATATTGGAGAGAGAGCCATGTTGGAAAAAAAATATTTCTGTTTGACTAATAATAAAAACCTTCAGAATTATTTCTATCACTATATAGAAGTTTGTAGTAAAATTTAGCGAATTATTTGTTGTTCATTCTTTCTATAAGTTACACATTTGTTGTTGTATTGTCGTATACTTGTATTTTATTTGTACATTAGAAACATAATATATTAATGAGTTCAGCAGAAAAACATCTCGTGGTTCAATAACAATAAAAAATACTTCCATGTTTCAAATGTAGCACAGAATAATATGATTGATGCAAAGCATGCTTAAAAGAAAAGAGGCCAATTGGGAATTTCATAAAGGGCTCAATTTGAACCTTGTTTAATGAAGTTTAAGTTTAGTTTGAATCTTTTATATATATATATATATATATATAGAGAGAGAGAGAGAGAGAGAGAGAGTTATTATAATAATTCTATTATCTTTTCAATTTTAGAGTTAAGGGTATCTTGATAATTTTTAAATCTGTTGGACATGGGTTTAGCAGTATTCCATGAGTCTAATTTTGGGTCAAGTTATGCCATTGGATCATTTTGTGTGGACTTGTGTCTACAATAATCTCAACAGTTTAGGTTCCAACTTCCAAGTTTCCTAATTCAGAGTACTACATGTAATTGTAGGAAACGTCTGACAGCCTATAAATCTTTATACTCAATAGGGTTGGGTTTTAAGAATTTGAGAGAAACTTTTGAAACAGATGCAATCTTACAATAGGGGGTGATTTATAAGTAATTCTAGGTGGGGTTCTTAAATTCTTCTCCTTTTCTTATTCTCTTTGCTTTTCTCGAAATACTGTTCATAATTTTAGAAAAACTCCATTTCATCATTGAAATCCTATCATACCAAACCCTAATCAACCCTAACCCTTTCCCCACCTTTCAGCCTGTAATTTAACCCTACAAAACCCTAAAATAATTACCATCTAGAATTTATAGCATCCTATTTTCCATGATTCTAACAACCAATTCCTTTTATAGTGAAGCCAAATCCCAGTCTTTTCTAAATGCTGTACCACCTTTCTTCTGCCCATTTAAACCCTCCAGAAAATTACAAATTCTTCCTAACCTTAGTTCAACACAAAACCAACCATAGGCAGAAAGTTTCTAAGTTTCATAAAATTATTGTTGTCTTTTATTGTCATTTTATATTTAGATGTTAGAAACAAACTAATGAAGAACATATTAGTTCAGGATGTGCAAAATTTATAAACATGACATGCTTTTAATAATAAATATTTAAGATTTTTTAATGTTTCATAAGCTTCATCACAATTTTCTCTCAAATTATATTTTTGACATCCGGATTAGGCATCAGTATGTCCAGTAGTATATTTGTATATTTCAGATCCCAATTAATTTTCAATTGTCAACATTTCAATTCAAATACCCTTTACCTATCATTCTGTCACCTCAGAGCTTAACATGAAGAGAAGAAATCCAACAAGTACTGCCAAGATACTATCCATCTGACTAGCAATGAGATGTGGCCGAAGGGGATTTTCCTGCTAATCTCAAATAGAGATGCCTGATTTCCTCACCTGAACTGGAGTAGAATTTGACACACACACACACACACACACACAGAGAAGAGGGGGGGGGGGGGGCGAGAGATAATGGTGGATTGATGTAATTGTGATGCAATGCCATACGTTTACAAGAACAAAAAGAAAAAAGAAGCTAATCCAAATCTAGAGAGAGAAGTTAGAGAAATCTGGAGATAGATCCAAAAAACTAATTATAAGAATTTCACATTATAACTAGATTCTATAAGGAGTCCTTAGTCACAAAAGCAACAAAAATACCCACCAAAAAAATGGAACTAAATAGAGCTTGACCTGAAGTGAAGATATTCAGGGAAGGCAAAGGAAGCGAAGTGCTAAAAGGTAGAGAAGCACACACAAAATGAACTCACTTGGAGAGATTCTGCAAATAAGTGGGGAAACATCTGGGAATTGATTAAAAAAAATAAGACGTAGAGGTCTCAAAGATATGATGATGAGCCCTACTGGGAACCTTCCATGGGGACTCGGTAAATTTAGACTGTATTTGGGCTTGATCAGACTCATAAAGCAACAGCATTCTAAGAGAGTCAGCGAGTTACCAGAACCTGGAATTATGGTAATGAATTTGTCATAACTGGTTAGATCCAATTACTTATCAATAATAAATATATAAATAACTGGTAGATCCAATGATGGTGGTCGCGATTAGCCAAACTTGGAATTGAAAGATGGCCAATGGCAGAGTGAAGATTGTTGTATGTCGCGCCCTTCTTTCTTCTCCTTTGAATTAGTGCATAATCATCTTTTCTCAAATCATCTATAACTTTTTTCTTTAAATTTGAGACAAAATTAAAAGTGAAAATAGTAATTTGCCATTGACATCATCCACTCAAGAAGTCTGAAAATGGAAGCCAGTGAAATTTCAAAGACCTCATATTAGGGCCCTGCATTTTATCAGGAATCCCACTGGAGGTCAGTCAAGACATTTTCTCCAATAAATCTGTTCAAATGAGAAAACTACTTTTTTTGACACTCCATCGAAGAAGCATGCGAACACCATGAAAGCCAATGTATCAAGAGCATTACTCTCAGATGGAACACTAGAGATAACATTCATATTGTGTTTTGGTTTTTTTTTTTTGGGGGGTTGGAGAAAGAGAGAGAGAGCGGGGGCTGGTAATTGTGCTAGTCTCATCGAAGATATGAGATGACTGGGTAATTCAAAAAGAAATGATCGGATGCACAAAATCAACATGCAATTTTATCTCACTTAGGTGCATATGAGCATGTTATAGAATTAATAATAATAGTACTACTAGTGCCACCAATAATAATAATAATAATAATAGTAGTAGCAGAAGCAACAGTTACTAATAATAGTGCCAAAATTGTTACAGCACAATGGATAAGTGTGGGTATGGCATCCAGGAGGGTGGGGTGGAGCTAAGAGTTATAACAATGACGATGAAAGAAAAGATTTGTTCAAGAAAATGCATAAATGAGTTAAAGGCTCATTCCAACGTAGATTTGACAGCCATAGAAACTTGCTTCTAACGACAAGAATGATATCATAAAACATCATGCCATGTTTTGTGCATGAGAAGTAGAAATCAAAGGAGATGAAAGTCGTCCCAAAAAAATATAAAATAAAGAACTCTTCCCTTTTCATCAAATCAATCAAGTAAATAGACCACACTTTAATGAAAATAAAAATAAAAAGGAAAAAGAGAGAAAGAGTCCACTTACATTGAGAGAACAGGAATTGCTGGTATTGCCCAACACATGCACAAAAGAGGAGAAGATAATAATAAAAATATTAGTATTGTCAATTCCATTACATAAAAATTCAAAAAGACCAAGTTTTGACTAATAGTTTATTTCCTGAAGAAAAAATTTGCATAATAGATAAAATATTAAACCATGTTAATCTCAAAGATAATATGACAAACACATTAAATATGAGATTTGATTCATTGATAAATCAAGTCCTTAAACAAGGTAAACAAGATTTAGTGAGAACACCAACTTCATTACCTTTTATTTTTCCTACTATATAACTATTAAAGACCAACAAATGGATGTATAATCTCTACATTAAATGGATAAAGGATAAACAGCAAGCTAGATGTTATCTCAATGGACCAAAGACCACTTCTATTAACTTACAAAGTAATTCCTTTGATGTAACTATGCTGCACATCCCATCATCTAATATTAGTTATGCTGATGCTAAACAAGTGAGGACTTCAGCAAGTACTTATCAAACAAAAAAAAGGTGAGGACTTCAGCAAGTAAACCCAAAACCATTAAGAATATGGTTTGTTAGTTGGGAAATTTTTGTTGGGCTTGAATATTTGCTTCCAAAGGCAACAACTTAAGAACCATTGAGTGCATGGCCAAGAATTAATCTCAACAGCATCTTTTATATAAGGGAATAGATCAGCACAAGTTTCCTATTTACTTTCAAATTTTATTTTATTGGAATTCATTACATCAAAAACATAGAACTTAGCGTCTCTTACATAAGGTGAGCTATTGATGTGACATAACCATTTCCTCAAATTTTCACCTAGAGAATTTTATCTTTATTAAATTGACTTCATTTTGTCTGTTATTAACTTATTATAAAGAAGAATCTTAAGGGGAATAAATAGGAAAAAAAATTGGATCATAGATGACAATAGATTGCTAGGTTATTAGCAGGTTTTGGCAACTCTGACCTACCTGAAGGGAAAGTGTCACTTGCTCTATAAAACATAGATGACACAGATCAAATGGTATAGTAAAAAAGTATAAAGTGAACATGGTTGCTAAGAGTTTCACTCAATAACACATGGAATAGACAACCAAGGATCAAAATATCGTTTCGATGTATAGTTTCGGTCTGTCCGGAAACGGAAATGTTTCAGAAACGTTTCGGAAACATAATGGAAACGGAGAAAAAATTGGAAACATGTGGAAACATAACTTAAAATTTACTTATTTATACAAATAAGCCTATTTATTGAATATTTGTGCATGTTTAAAGCATATACATCATATTCATGATAAATGATATTAATTCCTGATAAATGACATAATAGATATATACTATGTAATATCCACGAATTAGACAATTTGACACAAGTTACATATAAAATAAGAAGTAAAACAAATAGCGATTTAAACCTATTATAATTAGTAACTTAGTATTAAAATAGTTGTTTCTCTACACTTTATTTCCCCTACTACTTTTCTATTATTTTAGGAAAAATAATAGAAATATATCTTCTTGTAATTTCAAGTCTTAATCTTTGAAAAATAAATGGATATTATTTTTTTACTAACTTCTAGAATTATTGTTGATATAAAAGAAATATTTCTTCTGATTCGGTATGTTTCCACTAGTTTCGGTATGTTTCCACGGAAACAATTTTGTTTCCCTGGAAACATGTGAATTTCGATATTCTACTAGTGTTTCGTTTCGGTTCCCTGAGAAACGGAAACGTTTCGGCCATTTCGATGGAAAAGAAACGAAACTTTGATCCTTGTAGACAACATATGAAGTAGACTGCCATAATACCATCGCTTCCACTAATAAGAACTCATTCAAAGTGTTGTCTAAGAAGCACGGAAACGGGACACGGATATGACACGGACACGCCGACACGGGAATTTTCCAAAAAGTACAACACAAACACATTGGGGACACGCTGAATATATTTATTTTTTATATATATATGATCATTTAATCTAATTCTAATATTATTTCAATCAATTTCAAAACTACCTATCAAAAATTAATATTAATAATAAAAAAATTATTTTATACTTTTAAAAAAAATTAAAAATTACTTATTTTATGACAGGTTTCATTAAGTTGATTTAATATAAATTTTCTAATTTAGTGATATAAAATAGGCATATTGGTGAAGTACACAATTTAAAAAATAAATATATAAGTTATTATAATTATTTGATCCAACAAATGATAAAGATTAAAGTGGTACCAAAGATGTTATTATTTTTACAATGAAAGTTAAAAAAAGAATTACATACAAATTAAAGTAATTTAAAAAATTTAATAAATGTTATAAAAAAAATTAATAAAAAAAATTACTGATATTAACAAAATCTTGAAGGGATTTTGACACGTGGAAACATCAATAAAGGGGGTGGGGGTGTTTGCATTAAAACAGATTGATGTTGGTGGGGCTTGTATTTTGCATCAAAGTCAAAATAGAGAAGTCGGGAACCTTCCCAATGTGAGAGAGGTTCAATTGCGAGAGATCGTTGGGGGAGGAGGGGGGGGGGGGCAAGAGAGAGAGAGAGAGAGAGAGGAGGAGGAGGAGGAGAAGAAGAAGAAGAGAGTACCTGCCAATTGATTGGATTAGTGGATCTCTCCAATTGTTGTCCGTTGCGAACAGGTAAGCCATTGTCTTCTTCTCCACTCTTTTTCTTTCCTTTTCTATTGAGATTTCCTTGATTCTCTTCTATCAATCTTTTTTTTTTGTTTTTGGGAAAATCTGAATTATTATTCTTCCAACGTGTCCAGACACATCCCCGATGTATGCGGACGTGTCCCGGAGTGTCGAAAATGTGTCCAAAATTTGTAAAAATAAAATAAAAATTGAATACTCGTATTTAACTTGTCTAACACATGTCCAAGCGTGTCCGGAACGTGTCCGTGTCCCAGACGTGTCAGACACCAACACTCTGGGCTGAAAGTTGTTTCTGTGCTTCTTAGTCTGTAGCAATTAATGTTGATTGGTATGTGGTCTAGCTGGCAGGTAAAACCATGCTTTCCCATAACATCGCCACCTAGATTTGAAATACAACGCAATGAATGAAAGATGAGATTAACAAAGTCTCCATTGTGCGGATACATGCAACACCAAGCAGATCATGCTCTTCATTAAACACCATGATGGTAAACTTCAGTTCCAATTGTATATGTTCATGACATAGTGGTAACAGGTAATGATTCTACACAGATACACAAACTAAAGGAGAATACAGACTTCTAGTCCTAAATATATGTACAAAAGTATGCAAGAATCAATAATCTAACACTCATTCCTGTCTTTTCTATATTTTTTCTTATTCTTTCTCCTTCTTTTATTTCTTATTTTTCTTCTCTTCCTTTAAGCCAGATTTTCTTATTCTTCCCCTTTCTTTTATTTCTTCCTTTTCTTCTCTCTCTCTCTCTCTCTCTCTCTCTCTGAGGAAGATTCCACAACCTTTACCCCTCCTCCTAGATCGAAGGGCCAACCAAAAGTGGTGAACATTTTTTAGCAAAGAAAGTAGCCACCTATTCATAACTAATTTCTGTAGTAAATTTACTCCATAATGTTGTAGAAATTTTTGTGCATCTCCCTTTTTGTTCTTCATTTCCTTGCATTTTCTTTTAATCACTCTTTGGTAGTTTCCTTTTCCCAAAAATAGAAAACATATATCAAGAGAGCCCTCTATCTATGTAACTTTGATGCAAGTTGCAAACAAAGAAGAAAATCCTTTTAAGGCCACAAAACAATGCATACCCATTAGATTGAATAAGCGAAATGGTGACAATTCAAATTTTATCTTTGGAAGTGAAACAAAGGCCCATGAAACAGCTCCCACCCAAGGCTCCGTGGGTATCAATCGCAATTTGAGCCATAGTTCCCCATCAATGTCAAAATCTCGAACACCAACAGGCACAACAATGGGGATGATGCTGAATTTCAGTGAAAGCATTAACAACATCCGAGCACCACCAGTATAACGGAGGCCTATTTGGTACCTTGATAACATCAAAGAAAATAGAAATCAGTTAAATAAAATATCATATTACTACCTAGATCAACATATAATGAGTTGAAAAAGTAGCCAAAGAAAAGAGTAAAATCTACTTAGGAAACCACAATCAAATCTATTTAGGAATGTGTCATATCTCACGTCAACAAACTCTAGATAACAATAGCAACCATCTGATTATCAAATTTTTTTTTTTTTTGGGTAGAAAAAATGGATATGCAAATAGGCTACTCCACATATCTGCCAGGGAGATTTGCCCCATAGCACCGCACAGCTTATCTACAGGAGACCCTACCACACCTACGTTGGGGCCGAAGCCTAGGTCTCGCCACGAGCTCTAAGCGCTAAGGAGTAAGTTTAACCCCAACAGGCGGACTATAGAGGCTTGAACCCAAGCACTGAGCGAGGAAGTCCAAGCACTTACCCACTGAACCAACCGCGTGTTGGTACCATCTGAACCCACACTAACTTGCACTACACATATTTTAGACAATTTAATTACAAAATGTGATTTTTTTTAATAAGCCAAATAGTGCGCAAAGAATTAATCGTAATAAACAATTTTTAAACGATAGATACAGAATAACAATAATATGAAACCTTAATATTTCTTCTTCAGACTGAGAATTTTTTTGCAATGGCTATACTTTTAGGGACTCTAAAAATTGGCAGGTTGAAGATATTAATGAACAGATTCTCTTTATATCAGCAAGGAAAGGATTAAGCACAAAAGTATTGCGGGGTTTTGATATAATGCAAATAAGATGTAATTTTATCTTTTTCATTGTCTCGGAAATTTTGCCACAAGATTATGGCATTAATGAAGCCTTTCGTTGTTTCTCTAATGGCACCAACTAGCTTAGTTGTTAAGGCACATTGGTGGTAAAACCAAATTCCTAGGTTTGAATACCTAAAGAAGCTTGAATATTTTCTATGTCTCATATCCCCACTAGCCCATCCTCAAACACCCTAGGGAAAAAAGATAGAAAATATTTTTTTACAGTATAAGGATGCAATCCCTTTTTTAAAAGTATTGTATTCTACTATAAATGCCAAAATAATATTGTCTGACGCGATGGCAATGTCTCGTCTGCCTAGTAGAATGGCGCAAGTTCAAGTCCTAGAAATTAGCCTACAAAATGCAGTAAGGCTACCTACTATCTACATCACAAAAACCCTGTCAAGTGTGGGAGAAAACAAGGATACAACACATGTACACACAAGATATACTGAACTATACAAAATCAACCTAAGCATTCGTCTCCCAAAAAATCTAAAAACAAATCAACAGAATAAGAAAACGATCCTAAAAGCCCCCAAAAAAATTGATAATAGAAAATAAGGATCTCAAAAACAACTTGAACCTCTATACCTAAAACCTCAATTCCCTTACAGGCCAAACAATTCCGTTCCCTCCAAATACAACAAAGAAAGGCAAAGAGGAGCAACATCATATATCCTATTTGCACTTCTAGGACACACCCCTTCCCATCTTTGAAGCACATCAACCACTGCCTCTTGCAAGATCCATGTAATACCAAACAAGGTAAAAGGGGGGCCTAGAAGGCCAACACCATCTAAAATTGCAGCAAGAGGTGGCCAACACTTGCTTCAGTCCTGTAAATGCAACACTTATTTGACATTCAATGCCCCCTTTCCTTGAAGTTATCAATTGTAAGGATTACTGCCCAGGAGGACACCCATGCCAAAAAAAAAAAAGCCTAAGGAGAGGTTTATATCCCCACACAATTTTCAGGTATAGTCACCCACTCCAACCCTAGATAAGAACTTATAATATAGTTAGGTATTAAAATATCCCAACTGGAAACCTTTTTTCTAATCGCATGCTACTCACCAAACTACACCTATGTACCCTAAACAACTCCAATAAGGCAGAAAAGAAATCAGCCTCCCAATCTTGGAAATTTCCTCTAAATCTAGGAGTCCAAAAAACTCCATCACCAATGAAGAAAGTGAAAGCCACCACTAAAATTTTTCTGTCACTATAATTTGAAACAAAGTTGGGAATATTTCCTTCAATGCCACTTTTCTACACCACATGTTATGCTAAAAGAAAATGTTCCTACCACTCTCTCATGATACTCTTCCAAATGCCAACCCCATGAGATATCGCCACCTCCCTAGAACGACCACCCCCCCGGTTACAAAAGTAAGAACTCCCTCTACTGAATAAAACCCCATTCTTGCATTGGTCAAGGGCAGAAGCAGGAAAGAAATTAGGGGAGGCTAAACATTTTTTGAGAGAAATTTTAGGGGGGCAATTTTTTCCCTCAAAATAAAAGGAAATTTTTTTCAAAGTCTTTGAAAACTTGCATCTAAAAAAAAAATCCAAAACTTTGGGGTTGCAGGGGCTAAAAAAAAATTCAGAACTAGACCCCCCCCCCCCCCCCCCCAAACGCCTTCCCCATGCTCTGCCCTTGGCATTGGTATCCACAAGCATCTTTGCTTTACTTTCCTTTGGCTGCTACCTCACTTGAAACAACTTATTGATACTAAAACAAGTAATATCTCCCTTTACTAAAAAATCCTACATTTATTTGCTTTCTAGCAGCATCTTTATTTTCCTCCAATAACAAGAAGAAAAAAAATAGGTGGCCGCCACATTATTAGGAACTCATTGATATGACTAAAATGCATATGATCAGGTCAAATTTCAATTCATGAAACTCCATCACTAGGTCAAATTGCGAGAACAGTCTCTCTGCTCACGAGGTAAAGCTAATTTCCAAACCCTGCAGTAGTAGGAGTCTCATGTACTAGGACTGCACTTTTTATCAATCCATTTATATTGAAAGAGCTCTTCATTCACTCAATTATCCAATTTTAAAATCCTTCAATTCTTTCTTATGCATTTTCAATAGATTGGTGAACTGGTGAATGGTATTTCATACAAACAAACATAGAGAGAGGAGAGTTAATGACAAGACATAAAGAACTATTTTACCTACGTCACCAATTTTCACCAAAAAAGCCACGTGAACTACCCTCATACTCATTGCCAGTGTCTTGAACGCTCCAGAACATACTAGCTTCAATTGTATTCGTCGATTAGATGCATTTATTAAGTCAATCTCAAAGTTGAAAGATAACTGTTTTTCATAATTTGCAAATTTTCTAGTCTATAAGAATGTCAATAACAAAAGAGAAAATAAATAAATACATAAAATGTATGCCACCTAGGAAAAAAAAAGGCGATGAGGCCACAGTATGACAGATTTGGCAAAGAGCAATGCTACACTTCTCAAAATTATATCCTAAATTTCTATCTCAAATGATGTGGCATTGACATGGCACTGGATTAATGACAATACTTGAAATCATGTAATTAATGTGATTCTTCACAACACTGTCACATCATTTGGGATAGGAATTTGGGAAGCATAGCATTTGTCTTTGGCAAATATGAAATACAGGATAAACAGTACAAGAATCAGCCATAAAGCATCATGAACAACAAAAATAATTTTTTCCCCGGAAATACATGCAATGATATATGTATGCCTCAGTCTGTAGGTTCTGCTATCACTTCAATAAAGTATGACATAACAAAAAATACAATGGGGCCTACTCTCTTCTTTTTTTCTTTTTTCTTTTTGCTTTTTGCTTTTTTAGAACTCAGTTTTGATAAAACGTGGGAGTATATTAAATTAATAACTTAAGTTCTCCACACAAGACAAACATGAAGGAGCAAGGACTTGAAAGATGGAGAAACAAGATTTGAAGCAAAAAAGACTACGGTAAGAGAAACCACTAGAATTTCTATGAATAACTTACTGCAAATCATTGTCACGACGAGAAGTTCTGCGCTCAACATTCCTAACTGATAACGGCTCATCCCCCAACGAAAACTGCCTGATTTCAACTCTCTGCACATAGTCAGGTTTCTTTAGATTATCAATGACCGGCTGAAGCAACCCAGTGATCCAATTCTCAATCCCAGCTCTGTAAACCTTCCACAACTTCCCCAACACCATGTTTACCCACTCCACTGACTCTTTCCTCTGCAAATCCTTCTCGAGGAACAAAGAAAAGCTCGTGGGCACCTGAGGCCAAATACCTGGCCGACCTTCATCACCAGATTTATTCCTCTTTCTCGACGTCCAAAGTTTATCAAAAACAACCCCAACAAAGAAAAAGAACACAAACAACCCAGCAATGTTCCTATTAATTGGAGGGGATGGGATACGGTGTATAACCCCTAGTTGGGACCGTAGCCTATCTACAATAGGGTCTTCTTGAAAGTTAGTAAAATTCGAACCCATTTGAATGGACTCTTGAGGCAGTTCCCCATGATCCAATTCATCAGAGAACCGCTTCACAACAAAGTTTGTAGTTCCCCGTCTTGCCGACTTGGCGAATTGTATGTTCAAATCGTGGTTTCCACCATCAGTGGGAATCATACATGCCCGAATAATCCATTTGTTCCGAGAATTCTTGTGCCAAAGAATTCCCATAAATTTTTTCCTTCTTCTGGATGAGCTAATTAATGGAAAATTCCAATTCCTTCGGCCATCGATTTTACATGGGCAAAATGACGGAGAAACGCCAAAAATCTGCGAGAAATCACAGCTCGCAGAAGTTGACTGCAAAATCATTTAGTATAGGAAAGTAGAGAACCCCAGTTTGTACAAAACGGGCACGAAAATTCACACGAAATGGAGCGGTGAACATGAATCCAAAGCCAGACTGATCTGCGGTGAACAAATAGTTAATACCTTACTTGTGAATAATAATAAGCCAAAATTCACCGCAATTTAGCAAAGTCTTAATCTGGATAGTTTCGGATGGAGGTAACCGGGATTGAGCTTGAGAGAAGATGAAACCTCCATTACAAATAATCGGGAGAGATCACTAGAATTTGGATGGAAGAGAGAGACAGAGACAGAGTTAAAGGAAAACTGCGTAGCTGAGAAAAGTTGTTTGAGAGAGGAGGAGAAATATGCTAGAGAGCGAGAAAAAGGTAAGACTAGTTAGAGAGAGAGAGAGAGGGAAAAGTAGTGTTCGATATTGTTACGAAACAATCACAATGGGTAGAGAGAGTGTTTTGAAAAAGGTGGTTCATACATGGAGCGTTTGTGATTTGGGAGGATCAAAGAGCTCGTTTCAAAGCCTCAAAATATGTCTACGACGTGGATAATATATATAGATCTTTTGGAAGGACGTGCACGTGGGCCGGAGCCGACGCGGTGTTCTACTTCTCTCGCCCAGAGTCAAAACCCCACTCGCGTCACGTGACCTTATTCTACCGCGGATGTACGTTTTGACCCAGGAATTCCAAATTTTGATGGCCTAGCTTGGTGGCCCAGCTTCTTTATTTCTTATTCCTTTGGTTAGTCATGCCGCTTCATCATTATCAACTAAAATCAACTCTTATTATTAGCAAGTTGATTTGAATGACGCATAGTAATTACAAGGTTTCGAATTTAATTTATTATATGTTATTGTTCATAAATTTTTGAATTAATTTGATAAAGTTAGAATTTCATTTTATTTGACTCAAAAAAAAAAATCATTTTGCCAAATGACATCAATAAATTAATACTTTATAATTATCATTTTCACACCCCCCCCCCCTCTTTTTCTCTCTAGAGCTTTGTTCCTCGTCTCCATGCAGTCTCTTTTCTCATTGGGTTTGATCTCATAAGGTGATGGAGGTGGTTGTAGAGGATTTTATAAGTTTTTCCCTTACTACCGAAGAGAGTGAGGTTATATTGTTAAACAAAAGACATATCATGTAAGAAATTTGAGCTTCAATATTTTGTGCAGAAAATCAGAAATGGTTGCAGGAACTCCACTGCAACATAAGAATGCTTTGATGCGTTTACATGACATTGTCTTCAACATTGTATTTGCCCTACCAATTCCTATTATGGTGTGCAAACAAGATCTTCGCAAACAATATTTAAGATATAATGAAGCTTTAACACTGCCGGCAACTTGCACTATTGAAGATAGACTGTGAATTGAACCACCAGTGTAAAATAGAGGCCAAGACAGTATAATGGTTGTAGTAATATTGAATGAGAATAGGAGAGGAGAATAACTTTTATGTAAATTCGCAACCTTAAATATGCATATATAGTGACTCTTCATAGCAGGATATGATTATCTGAACAGTCACTTCTTCATTTAAATTGGTGTCTGTTTATTTAAATCGGGTGGATTTTCATTTGAACAGTGTTTGTTCATTTAAACTGCACAACAGGTCACACCCGTTCACTTATACAGGTGTCTAATAGCATGTACTAATTAAGAATCTTGACAACACGGGTTGTTTAAATGACCTATTGATCTAAGTTGAACAAACTCATCCTAGAGTCTGACCCTTACGACGTTTACACGACATGGCCCCCATGAGGTCGAACTAGCACCTCTCTAGAAATTTACCCTCGGGTTTTTCGAACAACCTCCACTACATAGTGCATAACCCATTTATTAAAATGGGAGGTTGATCAATGTACTAGATCATAAAAAGTTAATACGAAGTAAAAACTTGACAACAACTACATCGTTGCCGCAGACCTGCGGTGACGTGCGGGTTGCAAAGTGCGCCACAATGCTACCACACAGCCTACTATCCCAACCCTATGTTTGCATATGGTGCAAAGGTCGATCCAACCACATGGTGTAACCCATTTGTTAATAAACAAAGGCTTATTCCACTTAAGAGGTTATATATCGTTTTAATTTTTCTCTACTTTTCGATGTGGGACAACTCACATTACATGTATATGCTTCCAAACCGCTTCATTTATTCCTTATTTTGAAAATAAAAAAAAAAATTCCCTCACTATTTTCAAAATAATTTTTGAAAACAATTGGTCATTTAATGTAAGATTTATGCATAAGTGATGGTGTCTCACAACTTGAACTAGCCACCTTATGAATATTTATTATTAGAAAATTTGAGTTACAACGGTTATAAAATTTTTCTCTAATATTGCATATGTTGGAATTTCATTCCAAAAGTCTATATTGAGTCTATAATTGTTAGGTTAGATTAAGTCTTGTTTCAACTTACAATGTTAACCAATCACTTCATTTAAGACTTGATAATTTCAAACTCGAGTTACAGCTATGTATAGTTGAAGATGATCTTCAAAACACAATCTAATACTTCATATCTAACACACGAAAGGTAAATCACACTTAGATATCATGCATTCATTTTAGAACATTATCAAAATGTCTAAGATGATAATTCTTCTATGTTCTAGTTCACCTTGCAACTTGGTTAATAATTAAACATAGGTTAGGCACCTTTTAAGTTTTAATTATAGGCTTAAAAGTAACTAAAATATGTGTCAAAATGTTCTTATAGCATTTAATCATTTTAGAATGGCTAAATAGAATCGAAAAACAAAATTCAAAATAATAGCTTGATTGTTTGAACGAAAACACTAGTTGTGTTTGTCACGACCCAGAATCCACCCTGTACGGATCTAGCATCGCGACACCGATCCGACCCGATGGCCGAACCAGATTTTTCCTTTTTACCTTAAGTTGACCTTTATAGGTAAGTTATTAACATGCAATCAGAATTTAAATATGTAGCGAAAGACTTGGATAAGATTTTCATTCATTTATAATACTAACGTTCATATAGTTTTACAGACGCAAAAATTTTCAAATATAACTTCTCCCAAGACGTGGGGTGATGGGAGAACATAGGACAAGCACTATACTTTACTACCAAAATAATCCCCTACAGTGCATATATCTGCAGTAGTCCTACGCATGTCTGGGATTCTGATCCCTACTTTCAAATTATGGCGTCTCACTTGAAATAGTCAAATATGTGTAGTATTTGATGAGCTATGAAAACTCAGTAAGTAGTCCTTTACTCTATCAAGAACAAGTCAACATAAAAGAGTTCATAGAGCAAGATACATGATTATTGTCACGACCCGAAACCTACCCTAGTGCGGATCTCGAGTCGCGACCGCCGCCCCGAGACCCGAAGGCCTCGGGACAAGGCTCGTACATAAGCAACAATATCAGACAGTGATGCGACCTGTGGTTGCGGAAGCGTGAAAAACTTTTTTTTTTCTTTTCTTTTCTTTTAAAAATAAACATCTGTCGCATATCCACCTGATACTGCCGCTCTTTATAGCGGTACACATAAATATAATAATCAGAGCATAATAATATTAACTAAAGATTTTACATATTACATATCCATGTGCCCCTCGGGCTTAAATACATAATTGTCCAAAAGTTGCAACTACAAGAGTTTGACAAATGATGGGTCCTAACACTTCCAAAGTATCTCCAGATCCTACTGGAGCTGCCAATCAGTGCTCCCCAAATTGAGCAAGGGTCCAACCATCATCGTCACCTGAAAAATGTTGGGGAGTGGGGTGAGCTTCGAAAAGCCCAATGAGTAATTCCTACATCTGTCATGGGTTTTCAATTGGTAGAGGTTTCGTACATGAGAGTTTATAAAATACTCAACTACCAATTGGTCGTATACTTGAACATAGAGAATATGCATTCTTAAAATATGTAGCTTTGAAACATTCAAGGTATTCAAGCTAGAACATATATTTCCATAAAGGAGCATATGTATTTCAGAATGTGTAACTTAAAATCATATAAACATGCATGGTGAAAATGGGGGTAAAACCTGCTTCCATTTCCAAAATCGTTGTCATATTTTCTCTTTAATTAGGTGGAATCTGTTTCGAACCAGACTCCCGTTTTACGTATACGTGGAGATATCTCATTACCTGTGGGATTAAATCCTGCTACCAGGCGTTACACATGACAGGTCAATTGAGTTCCGTATAACCCAAAATACTGACTATGTGTTGATGCACACGATAGGCCCATTGAGTTCCGTACAACCCAAGACCTACCTATGTGCTTATTATTATCTTGTAAAACATTTGTCATATGACTTCTTCATATTGATACTTTTCATGAGTATTTAAAACATGTAATGTATATCTTTTGCAATGATGCTTCAATACTTGTAATAATCAAATTCAGAATATTTGGGGAAATTAGACATGCTAACTATTTTGAAAAGGAAACATTTATGGATATAAATAAGTAAATAATCGTGGAGCATGTCATAGCATAATATTTAAGAAAGCAGGAATCATGAATACTGAATTTGATATACCAATGCTGTAAATTTCTTGAACTTAAAAACATCCGTTGAAATCCGTGGAGTTAAAGCCTCCACTTCAAATGCAAGATTACTCACCTTGGTCCTTTAGGGTTAGTGCTAATAATGCGCTTTCCCACTTCCTTTGTAGTTCCTAAGAACAATTCATAAATAACCTCATTAACTTCAGATTCACTTCAAACATCTCCTACTGATGCTTCTTAGCTTATGCTTAGATCGTATTAGATCCTAACACGATTTCATAAATTTCTTACGTACTCATTCTTAACCTATGACACATCTTAATGTATTAGGAATTAAATTTATTTTATTTTATACTCTTCTGGGAGTTCCATTAACTTTAATTTAATTTATTTACTTCACATGTTTACATGTCGTATCTTCTGGTATCGTATTTCCTCGTACTTGTCTTAGGTTAATATTTCGGCAATACTTTAGTTTATAATCATCTAACAGATGATATTCATCAAATTTTATGTCTTTTTATTTTAGACATTTCTTTTGGTCAAATAGACTCTACCATTGAGTCCGGAGCATCGAAGAAAGTCAATTTAGGCTTTCTTATAATTTAATTCGGCTCAGGACATGTTAGGGGCAATTTGGTAATTTATACCTTAACGTGTCTAAATTTTTCGGAGTCCCGTCTCGTGAAATGGATCCCACCATTAGATTCAGAATGTTCCAAATAGTCAAAATCTACTATTTATTTATTTCATTTGGACCTCGTTTGACTCATTTATGAGGCAGGGGTATTTTAGTCATTTTGACATTTTTACGGGTCTTTAAATTTTTTGGGACCTCATCTCATGTCGTGGACCTCACCAATGGACTTAGGAGGTCTGAGATAGTAGAAATACATATATAACTCATCTCATTTGGACACCGGGCCATTTTGGAGTATTTAATTTAATTAATTTGATTTAATTAAATTAAATTTATAAGGTATAGTATATATATATTTTGAGTGGAATAAGTTACAGGTTGAATAGGATGGCACGCTGGCCAGCGTGTCACCTCCCTCCCCATATATCCGAGTTCGAGTCCCACCAGGTGCAATGCACCTTTTTTAGTTTCTGATTTTATTTATTTATATTATATATATATTTCGGCCCCATCATTAGACACACGCGAGTGCGTGGCCGAGTGGAAAGGAAGGGGCGCGTGGGCACGTGAGGTCAGGGGTTCGAACCCCAGGAGCTTCGGCCCCTTTTTATTTTTCCCTGTTTTCGTAAACCAAACGGCGGACAAGGGTATTAAACCGGAATAAGCCACGCTATTCGCGCCTGGTTTATCGAATTTGGGCCATAACCGTATAGCCAAACACATTGAATCAGGGTTTTAAAACCCTTAAGCCAAAACGGCCACGTTTTAATAATGCGGTGGCCTGCCCGTGAGCCACCACGTGTCCCGAGTTAACTCGGTGACTCGATTCAAATAGTGAGTCGACTCGGCCGTCTTCCCCACGACCATCACCAGTGTTGCCCTAGTTGCAGTTTTCCTTTTTCTTCAATTTCGTGAGTTTTGGCCAACTCAAACCCTTCTGTTTTCTTGGTAAATCATTTTTGGGTCATCTAAGAACGTTTTAGCATTCGTTTGAGCAATCGAAATGGGTTCATCAGTTCGGTTTTGGATTCGATAATCTAAACCTGCAAGTCGATCGTAAATGCTCATTTCTCAGCCAAATCACATGGGGTTTGTTCTGTTTTGCTTCATTTCCCATGAGGTTTAAATCCCCATTCAAAGAAGTAGGTTTAATGGTGAGTTTGTGAGGTTGGGTTTTGAAACCCGTACCTGCAACTCGATTTTTGGAGGTCGTTTCTTAGGTTTTGTGATCGCGGTTTGGTGTTTTTAACACCCTTAGAAGGTCTTCTTGAGGTTCTATTATACCAAATAGGGTTTGGTTCCATCGAGTTTAGACCTGCTTCAAGCAAGCTCAACAATGGAGGTTCGGTGTACGGCGGGTGTTTCTGATGTGTCTTAGAGTCAATTAATCATGCCTAATTCATGTATCATCATTTTAATCATCATATATACTAGATCAAAGGCTAAAACAGATTCATACGTAGGTAAATTCTAGAGAGAGAAATTCAAGTGTTTTGTGGGTTTACCTTGTTCCAAACTGTTTCTCTCTCCTTTGCTCCTTGCTTCCCACTTCTGAATGTCCTAGAATCTCCTTCAATCTCTCCCTCACTCTCGGATGGTTGTGTGTGTGTGTGTGTACAAGCACCATGCTTATTTGTATAAAGAGAGGTGAATCATGGCAAATCTGATTGCCCCTCTACTTGGGTTAGCCAATTTCAGGCTTCTTCATGAGTGGTCTGAATTGCCACTGTTTGGCAAGCCATTGAGTGGCCGGTTGTGTGTGTGTGTGGTGTTTGACTTGTATTTTACATACATATATATATATATGTATATATATATATATATATACATGGTTCAACCCTAATACACCTTGGATAATACACACACCTCTCTTTGACACACACTCACTTTTGTACACTTTGGACAATAGCATGCTCTCTTATTCCATATATAATATACATGCATTTCATATATACATATTTTAACATACATGCATGCATGCATACACACACTCATATATATATACATTCATGTATAATTTTATATACATATATATATATATATATATTTAAAGTTACAATTATTCACATAGTATATATTTTTGCATTTAATTATATATATTAGTTGTTACAATTTATTTCTTATATTTAAAATAATTAATTACTTTAAAAATTAATTATTTTCTTAAATATATCATCTTTGTACAAATCTTCGTATCCTCGTAATACGTGTCACATTACCCGACATTCTCGGGTCGGGGTATTACAATTATAACAACATGATGTTCAATCAAGTAGACATGATATCTACAACAGTAAATCATGTCACATAATAATAGCAATGACAATGATTATCCAAATAATGCAATGATGTATAGAATGATTTCCATGGTCTGATATATATATATATATATATATATACACACACACACGTAGAACTCAGCATACCCTTTTGCAAACAGGTCTCACCACCTGACTTTGCTCATGTATACCCAGTCTACCGTAGAACTCAACATACCCTTTTGTAAACAGATCTCTCTATCTGCCTTACTCATGCACACCCAGCCTACAACTTTTAGTAGAATCTAGCCATACCTTTTTGCAATCAGAATTACCCGTCTGACTTGCTCATGTAGACCCGACCTACTCCTCATAATAATAGTAGATTGTAGTTATTCAATGATGTATGAAATGATCATGACTCTCATCAAAGTATAATTTATGATTGTACATCATTCAGGCATCATAAACCAAACTGTATAGTAATCACATGCTCAAAATATAGCATTTGATTCATAATATTCACGAACTAGAACAATCATCAATGTAATTCGATAACATCTGATGGCATAACACGATACAACAATAACAAGCAACACATGCATAACACAGCTAGGTCTTTGCCATGTACAAAGATCGAATTTTACTTACCTCTATTCGCGATCCTAGATAAGTATCCCGTGAGTTTGCCTTTCCCTTTCGAGTTCCCTATAGGTTAGTAGATTCGTTTCAGAATTAATGCTATTTATCAAATTTTATGCCTTGCTATCATAAGTATCTCTAATACTAATTTAGACTCTACCATTGAGTTTGGAATGCCGAAGAAAATCGATTTAGGCTTTTGCGGAATTCAATTCAGACTTTTATACTTAAAAAGGCAAAATGGTCATTTTGCACTTTTATGGGTCTTTTATTTTTCGGAACCTCATCCAAGATAGTTAAAATACACTACTCATATGTTTATTTTAGGACATCGTTACTATAAAGGGTAAAATGGTCATTTGCACTGTCACGAGTTCTCACTCCTCGAGACCTCTTTTCGCAAATCGGACTCAATGGTTGAGTCCGGAATACTCGAAATAATAAAAATTCGCTATTCTTTTATTTTAATCAAAGTCCGTTTGACTACTTTTTGACTTAGTGGCATTTTCATGATTTTCTATTATTTTTAATTAATTAATTAAATTATATGTTATTCTAGGGGGTCAAATCATAATAACTAAATGTTTAGGGTCTCATTATAATTTTCATAACTTCTGGGTCCAAATGTAATTTCAAAAAATCCTATCCTAACTAAGGATAGCCAAATAGTGGATAACCCTCAAAACTGGAATAGGATATCCCCATCCCCAAATCAATTTCTATTTTAATTTCTTAAGCTCATAGCCAAATACTCCCAATTTAATTTTAAAAACCTTTTAAACTTAAGAAATACTACATCGTTTTGACATACTCATTTCTGTTTCGGTCGAGTCCCGACCCGGATCCAACCCGTGGCCCAAACCCAAACCCAAACCCTAAACAGTCTTTTTCTTCTCCAGCAATACGCCAGTAGGGTTTCCGGTGGGTGCCATCATCTTCTCTAGTGACAGTCACTGTTTTTCGATTGTTTTTCCTCCTTTTTTCAATGTATTTTTCTTTAGTTTTTCATGGTGATTCCATTTCTAACCTCGGTTTTCTATTTTAGTTAACAAAACCCTTTGAATATGGGATTTTAAGTGGGAATCGATTTTTCGGCGACCCCATTTTTCCTATGATTTCTTTACTGTTTCTCCCAATTTCTTTTTCTAATTGCTTTCTGCACCTTACAACAACCATTCCCCATTATCCATTTTAAATTTAACACATAAAATGCTAAAATTCCAATTATTCTCTAAAACCTTCAACTAATGATTTTTAGCTCAATCCTTGATCATTTTTGTCGATTCAACTTGCAATTTCTACCATTTTTTATACTCTATCAGACCCTAAAATCAAATCAAGCTTTCATGCTTTAAATTGAAATAACAGAACCTAAACTACTCACCTGGGTTTCTTGTTTTGACTCTCAGTAACCTTCTAAACCTCTCTGCTTCTGCTTCTGAATCAACTTCTATCTCTTCCAATTGCTCTTAGTTCCTCTTCTCTTTGTTTTCCTTTTATTTCTCTCAACTCACATATTTATATATATATATATATATATATATAAACATATGCCACCGCCTCTTTCTCTCTTTACTTTCTCTCTTTCTTGCAATCAGCCTTGACTGTTATGAACCGCCCATTCAATGCCCACCATTCATGCATGATTTATACAATATATATATATATATATATATTCACCCCACTTGCACCAAGGTCAGCAACCTTGGTGTTGTTCCCTAACACACTCCAACACACACACATACAGTGACACACACACTAGTCACTTGATATACATGCAGTCCCCCTCCCTTTTACTTTTTCTTTTATATATATATATATACACACTCATGTATATGTATTTTATACTATCCTACATATATACACACACATAAAGTATACATTTTATACATGTAATTATATCCATATACGTGCATATAAATCCATTTCTAACAGCGCATGCATACACTGATTTTTATTAAATTATGCATATGAGTATACATATTTATGCATAGAAATGCGTGCGTGCATGCATTACTGATGCATAGTTCTGAGTCACTTAGGTATTGCTCGATACGGACTGTATAACTGACACTATTTATATTACAAAACCGTACAGTACTTTTGTTATCAAAATATAGAGTTTTACAGCTTGGTTACACTGATAG
The DNA here is from genome assembly GCA_008638375.1 of Nyssa sinensis. Lineage (NCBI taxonomy): Eukaryota > Viridiplantae > Streptophyta > Magnoliopsida > Cornales > Nyssaceae > Nyssa > Nyssa sinensis. The sequence continues at coordinate 10,663,505 of CM018042.1, read as the reverse complement.
TACACTACCCGACCCAGTCTACCTCGGTATATGTGCTAACCCGGGTCAGGGTATTATAGTGTCTGAACTGGAGTCTTCCATCCAAATAGGAAATCTCCTTTCGTCCAAATGTGTGTTGAATTTTGGTGAATCTTTTTGGTTGCTTAAAATCTAAACCCTAAAAGGATTACTTAACCTATAAATATATATAATGCAAAAACTTTCAAAGCTATAGATAAAGAATTACGATTTTTTGCATTGGGAAGGTAATCTTTAGACAAATTTATTGGGTACTTTATTACTTTTATGAATGCTACAACATAAATTCTTATTTAGTTTAGGATTGCATCTAAACCTTGAATCACATCGGTGATTGTGTTATGGTTTGCAACTAAAAAAGAGACTTAGGTTCACTTTTTGTCACAACACAGGTTTGGGTTGATCTGAGGGAGTTCAAATTGGCGGAAAAAGTGATTGTTGGTGTTGGACATTAGGTCATGTAAAGCCAAGTCCGTTTGGCATCCACAAGATTTGTGCGGATCGTGATAATTATGATAAGAGTTTATATGTGGTTAAAACTTTTATCTGTTCTGGTTGGTGTGACCGACTTAGATATTATCATGTAAGTCTTGCAGTTATCCCATTAGTTGTAGTCATGGGATATAAATATATACGCATTGGCTAAGTATGATTAATCCATCCGTCACCATCACGTAAGGTTTTGAGTGTCGCTCTCTCCTAGATTCTTCTTAGGTGACCATCATAGTGCCTTTGTCTTGGATCATGGAAATCTATATGTGACTCGATCTTGTAGTCGTCCTATTTGACAATGAGGATCTCTTGCAGTGTTCCAAAGATCTTCGTTGTGTTCCAAGAAAGCTTGTAATACAAGCCGCATCTTCTGCTTTCGCCGTTCTTGATCCGAATAGGTAACCAGGTTGACACCCATTTATGTTTTTATGTATTTCATTCATTAGTATCAGAGCCATATATACTTGTAATTTGCTTCTATGTTAAGATGAAAGTTTAAATTTGTGAGTAATTTATAACATGCAAAATGAGTTTGAAAATTACACAAAAAAAGTTTAACCGTATGCGTGTTTTTCATGCAAAAAGGTTTTAAAAACTTTTTGAACGATCTGACATTGTGGATGTGTTCGTAATATCCCAGTTAGATAGCCCTTAAAATTTCATGACGATCCACCGTTAGATCTGTGAGAGATTTGAGTTTAAAGTTCTGATTTTTCAAGAAAACATAACTTTAATACGATCAGTAAAACCTTAATTATTATGCATGAAATTTATATCAAATTGTTCCTTGTCATGAGAACTTTCCAACAGTATAATATTTGTAATTCTTTGACTTAGAAACAATGAGAAATAAGTTCTCAAAGTTGTCGAAGTGCCATGAAAATCCTTTTAGTAAAGAAGATGATTTGCAAAAATTTAATACTCCTACTTACTAATCAGGGGCATGTAAGCGTGTGCCATATATTGAACTTCCTTTTGGTGATTAGTGAATATTGTAGAAATTCCCATAACTGGAATGCTCATTTGGACTATTTAACGTTGCCAAAGAGTGACCGACGTCCAGTGCGTGGTGCACAGGCTTCAGATTTGTGCCTGGGACAGTAGTCTAGTGTAAAAACAATGTATTTGGGTTCTTTGCAAATCCCACTCTCAAAGGTTGCATATGTGGCACGTGACATGATTTTAGGCTTCATTTTTTGACACCTCCAGAGAGTGTGCCTCACTCAGTGAATTTGGGACCCTGTGATGTATTTTTTGTAATTCTAAACTTCTAGAAATTTTAAAAATCCTTTTTTATTGGATAAAAAATGTTAAAATTTTGATTAAATAATTTTATTAAATTTCTAGAATGCTATATTTGAGAATAAAATTACATTTGAGTGTTTAGTACACTATTTAGGGTCCAAGTTAATTTTTGGGGAATTTTTAACTTATTTTTGATATTTTTGGGGCTTTAAAAAATTAATTTTTTATCCCAAAAATTGGTTAAAATTCCTGAAAATTTATTTTAAATGTGAAAAATTCTTGGAAAGGCTTTGAAAATTAGGAATAATTACACTATGTGTGGATCATATTTTTTGAATTATTTAGTGGATCAATTTTATTTTAATTATCATATGGATAATTGTTTAGTACATTATTGTTGGATATTGTTGATCCTTTTAATTGTGAGACCCAAATACCCATTTCCATTGTGGTGAGATGTGGTAAAGTCATCCATTAAGACCCATTATATTGTTATGCATGTGGATATATGGTATGATTGGATGAGCTTATTTAATTGATGTTCTAGTATACTTGTTTGTTATGATATATGGAATTACAAGGTTGATTTTGTGATATATGAGATTTGGTGCGGCATCCCCATTTATTTTATTGCTTTTAGTGGATTGATGTAGCAAGTTCATTCTACAATGTAATAAATTTTTGGAAAGGATTGTATTTATTTATGAAGCCTCGTAATAGGATGTGTGTTCACTGTAAACTCATATGTCCATAAATTATCTTTGGCATGTTGTACTAGATGCCAATTAGACTCAAGTGGAGTCTACTTTTTATTGGCTATTATTATTATGTGGATGAATTAAATTTATTTTAATTCAGAAATCATTATGTGGATGAATTAAATTTGTTTTAATTCAAAATTATTTTGCTCAAAATTATTTAAAAATATACTTCTGTTTACATAAATGAGAGATGATTATGAGCTTAACAAAATTTTCGATCTTATAGTGTATAATAGAAAAAATTTTAATTTAATTTCTAGTAGTATAATAATATGACAAATGTATGGTTAAATGTCACCATGCGCACTATGTGTCATGACCTGAAACTCACCCTATGCGGATTAAGGGATGCGGGTGAAGTTCTTAAATAAAATCCAGTCCATTCATACATCACATCAAGTTCAATTATTGCAGCAGAAGTAATTTACACAAGTTACATATCCTTCTAGTATCTAAATTGGCTAGAATTTTTTTTGAAACATTAAATTACATTCATAAATATTGCATCAACTGTGGGTCCCATAACCCACGTTCACATCTGAACTTCATCTTACTCTAATTGTGAGTCTCATACCTCACACACACTTTTGAACTTCATGTTTTCCTACCTGTGAGTCCCATACCTAACGCACTTCTAAACTTCATGTTTTCCTACCCGTGAGTCCCATACCTCATGCACTTTTACCTTACCCATGAGTCTTATACCTCACGCACTTCTAAAGTTCATACCTATTCTGGCTGGGAGTCTCATACTCACACATTTTTTAGCTTCACGTTTACCTCAACCGTGAGTCTCATACCTCACATACTTCTGAACTTCATACCTATTCTGACTGTGAGTCCCATACCTCACTCACTTCTGAGCTTCACGTTTACCTCAAAGGTGAGTCCCATACCTCACACACTTCTAAATGTCACGCCCTGAATTTTCCAAAACCCAGAGAGTGAATGAAAATGACTTAAAAAGAATTAATAAAATACAATTAAATAGATTTAGTTGATAACATATTAGTTTTCCCATGTTTTCCAATATTAAGAATGAAAAATGCTAATTAGACTCACCCAAGATGAGTTCCACATACTAGTCAAATAATTCCCCCAACCAATGGTTAAGAATAGTCTAAGAAATATCCAAGCATGACGTCCAAGATAGTCCCAAAAATATCTCTAATGTGCCATGAAACAATGGCCCAAAATGGCCCCAAATGCCCTAAGGCATAGACCAAGCCTAGGTCAAAAATCCTACCTCAAGTGGTCTAACGAATAATGATTAAAATGTGTACCAAAAAGGTGCCCAACATGACTTGGTATAATGGCTAAAAATGACATAAAAGGGGCTCAAAAAGGTGGTGTCTAACATGGGAGTGAATGGCCGGGAAATGGCCTTGGTATAGGCGCGCACTGGGCAAGGCGCATGAGCGAGCAGCATGCAACAACTGACGCGCGGAAGGGAAGCCAAGTGTGCGCGGCCAGGGCGTGGGCGGTCTATTGGTCTATTGGGCCTTGGCCTAAAATCTGATTTTTCTAACATTTTTTTATCCATTTCAATTTATTTCATCACCAAACTTGGTGTGTGACCCTATAACATGTAAAATGACCAGTTTACCCATTTTCTCTTTTTTTCGACCTTAAGTTGTTTTGGACTAATTTGCTCATATTTTTTATTTCTTTACCTTTCTTTTTCCTCTTAGTTCATTTAATTCCCTACTTAGAAAATCTAGGCATGGTCTCTCGCTCCACTCAACCTAGTTGCTAGTTTTGAAAAATTTTACCATAGTCTCCTTTGTTTATTAACTTTTTTCCTTATCCCATTTACCAACAACAATACTTAATAAAATATTTATTTATACAATTTTATATTTCTAATATTCACAAGCATATTTAAAAAACAAGCAACTACATGGAGCTCCATGCTCCTCAGTTACATTCAATATACAATTACATACGATCCAATATTAAATTAAGTACATAACTTACACAAGGTCTAAGTTTTAAACATGAACTAAATTTCATGGGGCTTATGCCCCTACATACAAAATGTGGCCCTCAGGCCAAATACACTTCAAAATTCACTTTCCCCTCCTTGCTTCAAGACTTCTTCAAGTCTCATATGCCTAGAGCCTCATTTGAAAAATGTAATTCCATGTAGGGTAAACGCGAAGGTTTGTTTGACATAATGCTAAAGAAAGAATAAAGGTAAGGCGCGACATTTGCAAAGTGAACATTTATGAGGTATAATCCCTCCAATTCACTGATGCAATGCAATGGCAATATGCATGACACACACACATAAAACTCTATGCCCAACACATGTCTCACTTCATGATCCTTCCTCGTTGGAATGCAAGTACCAATCGTATGTCTCGCTTCACGGTTCGCCCCTTTTGGAACGCGGGTACCAATCATTTGGCCAGATTTTATATTTTTCACTACAGGATCTACACCCTCATAATGCAGAGCACAAAAGTGCTTAACACACGCCATGTTTCCAAAGATTCAAAGTATACCAATATGCCTTGATTTTACCATGCAATTTTAATGAGGCATTTTATCAAACATAAGGTGTGCCTTATATTATGCATCATACACTAAACAATTCATAACTTTAAAATTACAAGACTTCGTCTACATGAACATAGGCTATAATACAATCAATTATACATATATTCATGTTACATGTTCACAACTTTACCAAATTCTTCAAGAATACACAAGTACACAAAATGCCAATACATTAAGCAAACCATAACTTTCAAACTACAAGACTTTATCTACATGAACATAGGCTATAATGCAATCAGTTATACATATATTCATGTTACATGTTCATCACTTTACCAAATTCTTAAAGAATACACAAGTACATAAGTACCAACCCTAGGTTTTCAAAGCACCTATATGCTAGGTGATTTTCTAACAACAACTTATTAAAACACTAATAAATTTAACTATATTCTTTACTTAGCAAATTATCATACCTAGAAGGGTTTTTCTCAACCCTAAGGAGTTGGGCTCACTTTGACATCGAACCAATTGGTGGGATTGTAGCCCTTAATGTGGGGAACAACTTCCTAGAAGGAAGCCTTGAGAGATTCTAAGGCTATAGATGAATTTTAGAAGGTAGAAAGTTAGAAAACCTAGATTCTCTTCATGGTTTCTTTCCAAGCTCGAGTTGGTGCACTTTCTCTAGCCAAATTCTGAATATTTTAACTCCTAAGTGGTCTATTTATACTAAAAGGTCAAGGGGTGAAAAAATATTTTTTACCCTTAATGAGCTGTGGGACCCCGTTAAACTACAACCTATCCCGAACTGCCTCAAATCTATATTCTACTTTAACCAAAGTTCTTAAAATTATTTTAAATGATATTTTCCTAAAAAAAATATTTTCACTTGTTGGCGGGTGCTGCCTAGCCCACCTGGGCTGTCCTTTTGGGCCTATTTTTCAAACTATCTCCGATTTTACTCAAATTCTCACAGCAAGTTTATTTTAACATTCTAAGCATGTTTTTCTTCTATGGTATACTCAAATTATGCTTCTAAGCATGACTTATGTCTAAATGATGCATATATAGTGCCCTACCGACAAATAATGAATGAATAGTGTCCTACCGACAAAACGAAGAATTTACTCTAATTTTTCAGATCTTTACATTCTTCCCTCAAAGAAGTTGCATCCCAAAATTTAGAAATGTACCTCTACGGACAAACAACTCTAGATACCTAGCACGAACCTCGGCCTCGCGCTCCCAAGTGACCTCTTCAACCCCGTGGTGGTTCCAAAGAACCTTGACCAAAGGGATGGTCTTGCCCTGCAAAACCTGGTCCCTCAAGTCCAATATCTCTATAGGCCTCTCATCATAAGAAACATCACCCTCCACTTAAAGATCAACCCAATCAAGCACATATGAAGGGTCAGGTTCATACTTCCTCAACATTGATATATGGAAGACATAATGAATGCCAGATAACTGTGGTGGTAGTGCCAACCGATAGGCCACCTCACCATCCCTCTCAAGGATCTCAAATGGCTCTATAAACCGTGGTGATAGCTTTCCGCTACGCCCGAATCTCATCAATCCGCGTCGTGGTGCTACTTTGAAGAGCACATGTCCCTCAACATCAAATGACAGAGGTCAGCGCTTCCTATCTGCATAACTCTTCTGGTAGCTCTGTGCTATCAACAGACGCTGTTGAATCATCTATATCTTTTACGTGGTCTCACCGACTATGTTAAACCCTAAGGTAGTCGCCTCACCTAGCTCAGTCCAACATATTGGTGAACGACACAGTCTGCCATACAATGCCTCGAAAGGTGCCATCTCGATACTAGACTGATAGTTGTTGTTGTAGGAAAACTTTACTAGAGCAAGATGATCCTTCCAACTACCCTTGAAATCCATAACACACGCCTTAAGCAAATCTTCAAGTATCTGGATAGTATGCTCTAACTAATCGTCAGTTTGAGGATGGAAAGCAATACTAAACAGTGGCTGAGTCCCCAAGACTGTTTGAAGACTCTGCCAAAATCGTATAGTGAAATGTGGATCTCGGTCTAAAACAATGAAAACAGAAATCCCATATAGTCGTATTATCTCTCGGATATACAACCAATTGAGAACATCCACTGAATCAGTCACTCTAATCGGTAAGAAATGTGCTAACTTCGTCAACCTGTCAACAATAACCCAAACTGCATCGCGACCTCTAGGTGACCTCAGAAAACCCGTCACAAAATCCATACTAATAAACTCCCACTTCCACTCGGCCATTGGCAATGGCTGTAACAAACCCCGAGGTCTCTAGTACTCGACCTTAACTTGCTGGCATGTGAGACATCTTGATACAAACTGTACGACATCTCCCTTCATCCCCATCCACTGAATACTGGCGGCGTGAATCATGGTACATCTTAGTGCCCCCTAAGTGCACTACTAGATGTGAATGATGGAAATCTCGAAGAACATTAGCCCTAAGAGACTCTAGAACAAAGACTCTACCCATATACCTCATGCTAAGGTCAAAATGAATTGTCCATCCCTCAAAGCCCTCGGTACTACCAACTCATGCTTGAATCTGCTTTGACTCTGTGTACTGTAATTGTGCCTCAATAACCCTGCTTAACAATGTAGGTTGTGCACACAAACTGAATAGTGTGGCGTGTCCTTGAGACTCAACAAAGTCCAATTCAAACTCGCCAACATCTCCCATCATCTTCTACTCCCTAATAGCAATGCTAACAACAGTGCTCGTCGGTCTCCTACTAAGTGCATTTGCTACGATATTGACCTTCCTAGGATGGTACTGAATGTCAAAGTCATAGTCCTCCATATACTTCATCCATCTCCTCTGCCAAAAGTTTAAGTCCTTCTACGTGAAAATGTGTCTAAGGCTCTTGTGATATGAGAATAACTCGAACCTTTCCCCGTATAAGTGATGACGCCAACTCTTAAGTGCAAAGATGACGGCCGCTAACTCCAAATCATGTGTAGGATAGTTATGCTCATGGCTCTTCAACTAACGAGAACCATAAGCTACTGCCCTATCTCCTTGCATTAATACATAACCTAGTCTTTTTCGCGGCGTATCGCAATAGACTATATAGTCAATACCTCCCTCAGGTGTAATTAGAATAGGTGTTGAAGTCAGTCTCCTCTTCAGTTCTTGAAATGACTGCTCACAATCATCACTCCACTCGAATCTAATGCCCTTGCGCGTCAGATGAGTCATCAGCGCAATAATATGAGAAAATCCCTCTTCGAATTGACAGTAGTATCTTGCTAAACCTAAGAAACTCCAGATCTCAACACATTCTTTGGCCTCTCGCAACTTATAATAGAGTCAATCTTAGAAGGATCCACGGATACCTTGTGAAATTAAAACTATCTCCCTCAGGAGTACACACTGTCACTATCCTCCTGTAGCAGTCTCTACTTCGCCCGGAAAGCAAACAACCAATCCATCCCTAATTACATGTTAAGCGAAAATTTGAAATCATACTCCCCTCAAGCTTGATCTAACCATGCCATTTACAATTCATTCTCTATATCAAACAATACGATCATTTTTTTCTTTATTTATTTATTTATTTATTTTTATTATTATTTTTCCCAATCTACTAATAATTCAACAATCTAATTCATCAATTTTTTCAATCTACTAATAATTCAACAATCTAATTCATCAAAAGATGATTAAAATCTTTTACTCTGTATCCAAGGTATATTTTATATACATTCCCACATATACAATGTAACGCCAAGCGTTAATCTCTACCTTTTTTTATTCATCTCAGCTATTTCATCTTAGTATAAGTCCTTTTCATTCATACCACATATTGTTAAAAGTTTTTCCATCTTCATCTTTTTAAGCTTTCAAGCTTTCAATTTCATGCATTATCCAATGATATGCTCCAAAATGCAATATAACCATGTAAGCACACATGTACCCAATCCATAGGTGTTATGAAAACAAAATATGCACTATATGTGTCTTACACATCAAAGAATTCAACATATCCTATCAACACAATAGCTAGGAAATACACGTGCCATCAAATTAACACATTTCTAGCAATCCATGCTCTTAAGCACCATATTCTCATCACATGTATCAAGAAAAGAAAACATATAATAGATGCATTTCATCCACTACAAGTAAACTCGCATGCTTTATCCTTGCGAGGTACCTAGGCGGTAACCAAACCATATAATCAATTCATATCTAGGTATTCATACCTAATAAATATATATTTACATATACATAAACATGATATGTTTCCACTTTCATCAACAATATTGATATAAGACATACTTCATTTACATCCACATATCTTATGTATACATTAAGTAAAAATCTTATATTTAACACATACAATAAACCAATCAAGCCATGACAAACTCATCATGTCATAGATATTAATTTTTTTTTTATGCATATACTAAATATGCATTACGGTTCTATCATGTATTTGGTACATACTCATGCAAGTTTGCATTAGTTAATTTCTTTTCCTTACTGCCTTCAATCGTCTTATTAGGTAACTTGTACCCCTTTTTTTTCCTGCACATAACTAAGTGATAACCCTTTATGGATTACAGCTCCTTTTGTTACTAGGTGATGGATTGGCCAGTCCATACACTTGTAACTCAAAACCTGACACCAATTCAGTCTATATAGATATCATAGTGATAGTATCGTAACCTATGAATATCGGGTACTAACCTAACATACATATATAGAAACAACAAGCAACAGTCAACAACTAACACGTAGCCTACCACATAAACACTTAAGTAAAGAATCCATCCTAAGAATATACATATAGATAAATAAGCATACAACTTACTATATAGGTAACTAGGCACACAACCAATCCAATGGATATCCAGGCTTATAGCTTATCTTATAGATAACTAAGAATATAGCCTATCTCATAGATAACTAAGCATATAGCCTATCTTATAAATCATTTGGTTTGCTACATAAATATAAGCATCTAGCCCTAGTTGATCAATAATCAAGCACATCACATACTCCCAGCAAATCAGGAAACAAGTACATTGTACAATTACATATACTAAAGCAACAAGCACACACATAATCATGTAATCCAAACCAGCCCAATTAACATAAGGTCTAACCTCTCCCACGGTCCCTAGGTATTCAAAACCTAAGGCTCTGATACCAAGTTATCAGAGCCTACGGTCTCATTGTGTTCAACAACACCCCACGGTCCCTAAGTATTCGCAACCTAGAGCTCTGATACCAAGCTGTCACGCCCTGAATTTTCCAAAACCCGGCGAGTGAATGAAAATGACTTAAAAAGAATTAATTAAATTAAATTAAATTAAATGGATTTTGTTGATTACATATTAGTTTCCCCATGTTTTCCAATATTAAGAATGAAAAATACTAACTAGACTCACCCAAGATGAGTTCCAAATACTAGTCAAATACTTCCCCCAACTAATGGTCAAAAATAGTCTAAGTCACATCCAAGCATGACTTCCAAGATAGCAACAAAAATGTCTCTAATGTGCCTTGAAACAATGGCCCAAAATGGCCCTAAATGTCCTAAGGCATAGACCAAGGATAGGTCAAAAATCCTACCTCAACTGGTCTAAGGAAGTCGCCAAACATGGCCTTGAATAATGATTAAAATGTGTCCCAACAAGGTGCCCAACATGACTTGGTATAATGGCCAAAAATGACCTAAAATGGGTTAAAAAAGGTGGTGTCTAAAATGGGAGTGAATGGCTTGGAAATGGCCTTGGAGGGTAAGTCATGGCATCCCCAAGGTGTAAGTGCGCATGGGGCAACGCGCAAGGCGCGCGGGAAGGGGCGCAAGCGCGCGTGTGCACAGCTAGGGTGCATGGGCAGTCTGTTGGGCCTTGGCCTAAAATTTGATTTTTTGACATTTTTGTACCCATTTCAATTTATTTCATCACTGAACTTGGTGTGGGACCCTATAACATGTAAAATGACCATTTTACCCCTTTTTCTTTATTTTTTGTCCTGAAGTAGTTTTAGACTAATTTGCTCCTATTTTTTTATTTCTTTACCTTTCTTTTTCCTCTTAAGTCATTTAATTCCCTACTTAGAAAATCTAGGCATGCTCTCCAACTCCTACTAAACCTAGTTGCTATTTTTGAAAACTTTCACCATAGTCTCCTTTATTTATTAACCTTGTTCCTTCTCCCATTTACCAACAATAATACCTAATAGAACATTTATTTATATAATTTTATATTTCTAATATTCACAAGCATATTTCAAAAGCAAGTAATTACATAGAGCTCCATGCTCCTCATTTACATTCAATACACAATTACATACAATCCAACATAAAATTAAGTTCGTAACTCACACAAGGTCTAAGTTTTAAACATGAACTAAACTTCATGGGGCATATGCCCCTACATACAAAATATGGCCCTTCGGCCAAATACACTTCAAAATTGACTTTCCCCTCCTTACTTCAAGATTTCTTCAAGTTTCATATGCCGGGAGCCTCATCTGAATAATGTAATCCCATGTAGGGTAAGCGCAATGGCTTGTATGACATAATGCTAAAGAAAGAATAAAGGTAAGGTGTGGCATGTGCAAAGTAAACATTTATAAGCTATAATCCCTCTAATTCACTAATGCAATGCAATGGCAATATGCATGACACACACATGCAACTCTATGCCCCACACATGTCTCGCTTCATGGTCCTTCTCCGTTAGAATGCAACTACCAATCGTGTGTCTCGTTTCACAGTCTGCCCCCGTTGGAACGCGAGTACCAATCATTTGGCCAGATTTTGGGTTTTTCACCACAGGATCTACACACTCATAATTCATAGCACCAAAGTGCTCAACACACACTATGTTTCCAAAGACTCAAAGTATACCAATATGCCTTGATTTTACCAGGAAATTTCAATGAGACATTTTATCAAACACAAGGGGTGCGCCTTATATTATGCATCATACACTAAGCAATTCATAACTTTCAAATTACAAGACTTCGTCTACATGAACATAGGCTATAATACAATCAATTATACATATATTCATATTACATGTTCACAACTTTACCAAATTCTCAAAAAATATACAAGTACACAAAGTACCAATACATTGAACAAACCATAACTTTCAAACTACAAGATTTTGTCTACATGAACATAGGCTATAATGCAATCAATTATACATATATTCATGTTTCATGTTCATCACTTTAACAAATTCTTAAAGAATACACAAGTACACAAGTACCAACCTTAGATTTTCAAAGCACCTATATGATAGGTGGTTTTCTAACAACAAGTAACCATGTAAGTCATACAATCAACTTATTAAAATACTAATAAACTTAACTCTATTCTTTACTTAGAAAAATATCATACCTAGAAGGGTTTTTCTCAACCCTAGGGAGTTGTGCTCACTTCGACGCCGAACCAATTGGTAGGATTGTAGCCCTTGAGGTGGGGAACAACTTCTTAGAATGAAACCTTGAGAGATTCCAAGCCCAGAGATGAGTTTTGGAAGGTAGAAAGTTAAAAAACCTAGGTTTTCTTCATAGTTTCTTTGCAAGCTCTAGTTGCAGCACTTTATCCAGCCAAATTCTGAATATTTTAACTCCTAAGTGATCTATTTATACTAAAGGGTTAAGGGGTGAAATGACCCTTTTTACGCTTAATGAGCCGCAGGACCCCGTTACACTACATCCTACCTCAAAACACCTCAAATCGATATTCTGCTTTAACCAAAGTTCTTAAAATTATTTTAAATGATATTTTCATGAAAAAAATATTTTCGCTGGTTGGCGAGTGCGGCTGGGCCCAACCTGGGCTGTCCTTTTGGGCCCATTTTTCAAACTATCTCCAATTTTATTCAAATTCTCACAGGAGATTTATTTTAACATTTTAAGCATGTTTCCCTTCTATGTAATACTCAAATTATACTTTTACGTATGACTTATGTCTAAATGATGCATGTATAATGCCTTACTAGCAAATAATGCATGAATAGTATCCTACCGGCAAAACAAAAATTTACTCTAATTTTTCAGATCTTTACACTGAATTTATACTTCACTATAGTTGTGGGTCACATACCCCATCTTCATATCACCTGTATACATCATGGACAAATCCATGTAAGCTTTCTATAAAGCTCATGAGTAATTTTGGTACCTTGTCATGGGTTTTCAACTCGTAGAGGTCTAAGAATAAGAGAGTTTTATAAAAATAACCCCTAAAAATTGTTCATACACTTCAAATACAAAATACAAAAATCTTCAAATAGATAGCACAAAGCATTCAAGGCATTTAGGCAAAGCATTTGTTTCACAAATCATTGAAGTATAAACACGAAGCATTCAAGACATTCGAGTAAAACATTTATTTCACAATACAAAATACGAGGATTCAGTTTTTGTTATAATTGAAAACATAAATACTTTGATCATGAAATTTGAACATATAAATCACGTTTAAAGTAATGGAGGATAAATCTTTTACTATTTCTGAACGTAACATCTTTTCACTTTTGTTTTAGTAGAATCCATTTCGAACTGCACTCTAGGCTTAACAGATCAGTGGAGATATCTCATGCCTGAGGGATAAACCTTCTACCGAGAAATTCATAATTATGAGTGCTTACGCGCTCTTTATCTTGCATTAGCAGCTTGCAAATAGAGGCATTTCAAAACTAGTTGGTCAAATAGATGCCTTTTAAGAGCATTTTAAACATAACTTTCAAGAGTATTTAAAGATTGCTTTCAAGAGTACTTAAACATGACTGGAATAAAACTATTCACTTTTGAAGAAGATATTTTACCTAACTTGAAGTTAAAATATGTATGTTGAAGTAAGAATTTTATAAACAGTTGGCATTTTAAACAAGCGCATTTGCAGTTCATGATAGTATTTGAAAATAGAAACAAGTAGCATGTTTGAAACACAAGTTATGTAAATACAAAAATTTTGAATTTAAAATACTTCAGAAATCATGGAGTTAAAACCTTCACTTCAAAGTCCAGGATTACTCACCTTGTAGTTCAGAGTCCACAATCCTTCTTTTACTTGCCTTGACACTCGTCTTATCCTTATCTCCTTGCTGGTGATCCTAGATCATATATTAAATTGAACTTAATATCTGAATAACATATGATTTTATTTAATCATTATCTCTTTGACGTTATTAGTCTTAACCTACTCCATTTTTGGATTCGGTGGCCCTGAGGTAGTTCCTATACTCTCCCTTGGGTCCCATTTGAAGCTTATTCTCCCCTTAAGGGTATTTTGATAATTTTGTCTTTCACGTCTTGTATCGTTCGACCCGTCATTTTTCCTATACGGACATCATTTTTGGGTCCAGGTGGTTTTTAAAACATTAATATGTCTTTTAATTGCATCTATACTTTTCTGGTAGCTTATTTTAGTCGTGTATTCATCATTTTTTAATTTGTTACCAAGTCTTATTTTTCTTAAAAAGACATCATCATTAGGTCCGGAATGTCGAAGATAATTAGTTTAGGCTTTCTCGGATCTTACTTTACATGACTATAACTTATATTAAGCCTAGGGGCATTTTCGTAATTTTACGTTTTCGGTTGTCATATTTTTTTATTGCTTCGTTTGCTAAAATGGACTCTTACCATTGAGTTCGAACTATCAAAGAAAGTCAAAATTTGCTATCTCTAACATTTAACTGACTTTTGAATCGTTAAGGGTATTTTGGTAATTATCACATTTTACGAGTCTACATTTTTGGGAATTTGTTTCATAAATCGTTGGGTCCGGAACGTCCAAAAATATCAATGTATGTATTTTTAAGGTCATCGAAGTTCAATTGATAACTTAATTGATTATTAGGACATAATTGAAATTATTCTAGTTTACCAGTTCGTATTTTTCGGGGTCTAATTTCATAAATCAGACTCTGCCATTGAGTTCGGAATACCCAAAAATATTGGGTTAGACTATTCTTGCATTTTAATTGGCCTTCGTTTGGCCAATTTTTAGCTCAAGGGCATTTTGGTAATTTTTTATAATTAATTTGGATTTAAAAATATTTTTAAATTTTTTTTTGGGTCTTTTTGTAATTAATAGAAACATTTGGGGTCAATTTTTAATTTTAGAGACTTAATTTAACCTAAACCATCTGGCCCAGTTGGACTCTAGGTGAGCAAGTCTAGTAGGGTTAAGAACCAATAGGTTCTATGAGTTCACTGCATCATGCTAACGTCAGCATGACATCAAACATTCTTTAATCAAAGCGACGTCGTCCCCTTTTAAGTTAGGATCAGTTTTAAGTGGGTCGACCCAATCCGACTCGTTGACCGACCCGATCAGTCATTGACTTGGTCAACAAAGACCCTGTCAGCACCAATCGCCCTCTCTAGCGACGGTGAACTCTGATGATAGTTTTTCGGTGAAAAAATTGATGTAGTTTGAACCATTTTCCCATGAGGATTTCAAATCTAATTTTAGAATTTTTTTCTACGCAGGTTTGGCCGTCGAAACATGGAGTTACAATGGGATCTCTAGCGAGACTCGATTTTCCAACGAGCATACTCCAAGCCTATTTCATGATGTTTTAATGACTAGTTTTTGCTTCATTTCTGCCCTATTGTGTTCCTAGAACCTTCAGAGACCATTTCCCAGTTCACAAAACCAAATAAATCAACCAAAAATCCGTTTATTCTAATTATTCTTCAACACCTACAACTCCAATTTTCTCCACTGTTCCTTGACTGACTTTTAGTGTTTTGAATCATGTTGTTCCCCATTTCCTATGCTCTTTTGAGCCTCATGTTCAGAATTAAGTTTTGCTTAAGTTTTTACGTGATCGAGTTCAAGCTTTCATCAATGGCGGTCCATGTGATATTTTACTATTTAAGGCTCTTTTAGGTCTTATCTTTACTCCAAAATCACAAAGAACATCTATACCTTCCAATAATACTAAATAGAAAGTTGACAACAAATATTCCTAGAGAGAGAAATTTTTTTAGTTGTGTTTACCTTCAATAGTGATGCTTCTCTTTCTCGATTTGATTCTGAACCTTCCTTCGACCTTAGACATGCATACCTATGGCTTGGTCCCTTCCTCCTCCTTCTTCTTTTTCTTCTTCTTCTTCTTCCTTCTTTCTCTCTCTCTTTAGCTACACACATAAGTCTGATACACCACCTCACACACGCAATACATTACTGATATATATATATATATATATATATATACATGGTAGAGTTTTTGCATGAAACCTAATTGGCTGTGATGGAGGTGCTATAGGGTGATAACACGTGTCTCTTTTTTTTTTCTTCTGAATTTCCCTACCTTTCTATGTTATGTACTTTTAATGTGGCTGATATAGCACAAAAGCGCTTGTAGCCTAGTTGGTTATTCTTTTTGGTATAAGTCCTTCCTTATGTTTCTTGGTCTTGGGTTCAAGACCATGTAGGTGCATTTTGCTCTCATTCCTCTTTTTTTTATTAATCACCTTGCATTAAATCTTCTTTAATAAAATTTTTATTTATTAATTTTTTATTACTAGTCAACATTATTTTTGTCATTTGTATTAGTCTTTTGACTTTTGTCTTCTTATTGTAACTTATGTCATTTTCGACAATTTTAGGAAGTATTATCTCCTAATACTTAACACAGTGTAATCTTACGCTAATGACATTAATGTCTTTTTAATTGACACTAATTATTTGTTAATTAGGTAGGGGTATTACACTATGATAGTAGTAAAATAGCCTCAATGAATGTGAATGGCCACTTGACCAACATAAATGCTTAGAATGACTACATCACACATATAGCATATGTGTAGACATTCACCAATAGGAAACATAGTCCAAAACCTTGAGACATGAAAGCCTGTTATGATTAATTAAGTTGTTGAATGCGCTTTGTTATGTAGAGCAGTTTATACATAAATCTCATTGAAATTTTGTTTGGATTTGTTCCATGACAAATATAGACTTGCATTTGATGAGCAATTAATTCTCACCAAATAGTACCTTATTTAAAATATTTTTAAAGTCTCTACATGACGCTACTTATTTAAATAAAAATATTTTTCAAAATAGTTCGTCAAATTAAGATACAAGTAGAGCGCCAAGGGGCGAACTCCTACGCTAACCTTGTCACCTAAGGTGGGCCAAACAAGACTTTTGGATCTATGTTTATGGACAATGAAGAGTTGCTAAGTAAAGTAGGGCTGAGAAACTTGCACCAAAAGTAGGCAAGAAAGTCAAGTGCCATAAAGACATCCATGACAGATAAATAGACACGTTAAAGAATAAGCTATTATTGGGAATAAAATTAGTCATTTTGCTCGTAAGGCTACTAAGTCAAAGTTGACCATGTTATTCAAAATAAAAAAGATTGAGTAAGAGGCATAAAATGGCGCGTAGAGAGCATGACTTTACAATGCTCATAATATTTTGTACATTGTGCACAAGTGGTAGCATAAGAATTAATCGCCACAAGAGTGAGCTGATTACTTCTTTTAAGCAACATATGTCCTTCTATAAATTAATTAGATATTGGTGTTTGACTAATCGTTTGGTCCACCTCTTACCCAATTGATTTTTTTACTTTTCTCATCTTTAAATTTTAGTCCGTAGGGCTGAATGAAACTATTTATTTTTTGTGAAATAATTGTTCATTGTAGATTGATTAGTTTGATCTACCCCATGTTAGAACCAACTTCGTTATATGAGTATGATAGTAGCTCTGTCTCATGGATTATTTGAACAATTTTGGACTTATCTTTTTATGGCTTTCCATGATGTTATTTTTTGACAGATAACATGAACACATTGAATTAGATGTGATGGATAGATTAGCTAGAGAAGACCTATTAGGGTCACTCACAAAAATCAGTCAATCAATATGTAAACCCTATTTGATTGGAAAGGCCTGTAGGAAACCTTATTTGTATGGTAGACTGTCTCCTTAAACACTAGAGGCAGTCCTAATAGCGTATGCGAACTCATGATGTTTTAAAAATTGGGCACATCGTAGAACCTCTTTTTTTTTCTTAATTTGTTACTTGCGCTACGATTGCTCACCTAACTCAAGCATTAGTTGATTTAAGCATTGTTATAAGCATTAGTTGCTTTAGGCATCTGTCAATAGGTTGAGCATTTCAAAATAAAGAATTTAGAAATTCTTCATACTAATTGTAAGCGAGAGTACTTTTTGATTAGTTCAAGACAATTATATGAGAAAAATTAGGAAATTGGATTTTGCTAAATACAATTAAGTCAATAATGGCACAAATATGTTTTATGTGGCCTATATCCTTAACCAAGTGCCTTAATAGTCAATTCCTTTAAGCTTGAGAATGGTGAAAAGCCTAATTTGGAAGGTTGATCACATTTGGGGCTTTATGTGATTTGTTCACCTTATTTTATTATTTTTGTGAAAACTTGGCCCTAATTTTTAAAAATGTTATTTTTTAAAATATTGTTTTTAAAAGTTTAAAGGGCTATTGGATTCTTAATTAAACACCCCAAATTAAGGAATAACTAAATTGAGTTGCGCAATAAGAAAACTTTAAAGGATCTTTAACTTTGTGGGTTAATGGAATCTATGGAAGTCACACCATCACTCGGCTAGAGTGGAAAATTGTTATCTCATTCTGTAATCGCCATTGATGTTTTGGATAGTGGGAGTGACTTACCACCTAGTGGGAGTGTACCATTAGTTAGGATTATATTATTGGAAGAAGATTCTTAAGATCCTTAGTTGTGTAGAAGCAACTGTAAAATATTTTCTCATTGTCTTTGTGAGATTGAAGGGATAAATTTTAACTATTGCTCCACATGTTTAAGTGAATATTTCTTCTTTTGTAGAGGCAAAAGTTTGTTATGGTAATAGTGTATGGATGCCTACTATGAGTGATAAGTTGAGCTAAATTAGCAAAGAATCAAACTTTGATAATGGTTGATCTCCTTTTGTGTAAGATTGATTAACTAGAAATTATTCCCTATCTTTTTTGAAAATAACCTACCCAAATGGGATATTGACTATGCAGAGAGATTCTCCCTAGTGGTGATAATTGTAGCCATCCACTTTATTCCAATGATTGTCGCATATGTTGGATCTTAGAAGCTTTCTAAATGGACTTAGACATAATCTCCTTTGTGGAGAATTAGAAAATGATTCTATGTGGATCAAGTTTTGGGCTTCAAGGTCAATGAACAAAGAGTGCAAAATATGTTTGCCCAAGTGTTCATTTGTGACCTAAAGTAATCGTTTATGCAATTTTAAGCTTTAAGGTTAATGAACAAAGAGCACAAAGTCTGCTTGCTCAATTGTTCACTTGTGACCTAAAAAAATTGTCAAGTTAGTGGAACCTTAGATTTCATCGAGCAATCGGCTTCTCGATGATTAAGGAAGCCACAAATAGTCAAAAGAAAGCATTTTGATCTTTTATATGGTTGCTGACATATATGGAATTAGTTGTCACCACTTAGAGGTGGTTGTTCCATATTGAAGATGACGTAGGTGAAGTAAACTATGTTTGGATTTGAGTTCCATAAAGATTGTCTTAAGGGATTTCTCGTTTTGTCTTAAGAAATCTGTAAGTGATCTTGTTAGCACAGTCTAAACCTATTGACTAATTGATAAGGGCATATTTTAGTTTTGAGTATTGTTGTTGGATAAGTAGGGGAAATAGAGATATTTAGTAGGGTTTCCAATTCGAACGCAACTAAGATTCTAAAGTGCCTTGGGATGTGTACTCGATTGTTTTTGCAGCTCTTATAGATGATCAAATTAGTAGAACAACTTAGTGTTTTGCTCATATGGATTGTCAATCATTACAGCAGCTTAGTGTTTTGCTTATATGATTGGTCAAATTGTTAGAGCGGCTTAGTGCTTTGCTTGTATGAATGGTCAAACTATAAAGGCGACTGAGTGTTTGCTTATCAAACTTTAGTTAATTGGTTTCTTTGATATCTAAGTGATGTCAAGAATACATGGTTGGTCGTCGCAATTGAGGCAATAGTTTGGTTGTGGAGATTCTAGTAGCATCTTAACATAGCGCTGTGTATGTAGGATGATATGTTCATCAGCTATGATTGTATGACAGCTCTAGCACATACAAGTATTGTGTTCATTGCAGCTTTATTCCACATTGTTAATAACCTTTTCAAGATCGAGGGATCTAAGGGCAGAATGATGCCTTCCCTTTTCGTGGTGTGTTTTTAGGACTTAGGGTCCAGAAGGACATAACGATGCGGTCTCGCCACTAGGCTGGTAGCTTAGGCTTGCTAGTAGGCTAGTAGACCAATAGCACTGACGGGAGAACCAAATATAGTGGCATTATTTTTCATTACACATGTTTAAGATAGAGTTGTGCAAAATGAGGTGGTCCTAAGCCCATACTTAGTGATGTTTTACATCATACATTAAATAATTGGGTTTACTTTAGATTTGATGTATTGGACACCGTGTGACATTATTTCATCATTATATGGTTTTGTGTTCATATTGATAAGACTTTTTTTTTTGATATTGTTAGCATACATGAAAGATGTCAGCAAGTTATAATTGGCTCCCTTACACGAGTAATCGCCTTGACACTTAGATAACGAGTAATATGTGACATTAAATTCTTGATTGGAGGGAGAATTCATCTTTATCATATATGTCGCCTTGACAATGAGGGTCAAGAAGAGATTCTTTTAAAGAATTGAGCATGAAGGTTGACCACACACCTCATGTAACTTGAAGAAAGACGAATACGAACTTTCAGACAAGCACTAGTAGAGTGACTTAGTTAGAATGCTCAAGTTAGGTGCTGAGATAGTAACAAGGGGCGCTAAGATAGTGATGGGCGCTAAATAACAACTAGACTAAGATTCATATGGCGTTATATACTTTTTAGAATGAGTTTAACATGCCTAATTGAGTGGGAGCTTCGCCATATCATACATTATATACTGTATATGCTATTAATGTGACCTTTATAAAAGAGAGTGAATGATTGTATCCCTATTTCGTCACTATGTGAGCTCTAGGAACCTATTTGAGTTCCATTATGCCTTTTGTGACCTAGGCCTACGTTATGAGAGAGAGTTTGATGTTACTACTTTAGCATATTGCTAAAAGACCACGATTGATGCAATTTGGTGGGGCATGTTTAGGAAAGCAGTTGAGTTCAATTGGATTAATGTAAGTATCTAGGGAAGACACTTTTGTAATACACTATAGTGTTATGACTCTTTGCCCAGGCGATCATGTCGATTTCTGTGTCTATCGATATGAACATGAGTACAATACATATATACATCGCGCTGAGATTTGTTCTTGTGAGAGATAATAGATGTTGAATCTAGTGTAACTGAATAGTCTAGGGTATAGATGATATCAATTATGTGTTTGTAGTGAGGTACTATGTTAGTTTAATGGTAGCTTAATATAACACTCTTACCCTGATCCTTCTCGTCTGGTCACACAATCCATTTCTTGTATGTGGAAGGTGATGCAGAGAGCTTAGTACTCAATATATATGGATGAGTGGGAGATATTGGACACTGGGTCATGTGAACCCAAGTCCGTTTGGCATCCACAAGATTTGTGCGGATCGTGATAGTTATAATAAGAGTTTATATGTGGTTAAAACTCTTATTTGTGTTGGTTCGTTTAACTGACTTAGATATTATCACGTAAGTCTTATAGTTATCTCATTAGTTGTGGTCATGGGATAAAAATATATACACATTGGTTAAGTGCGATTAATCCATCCATGTGTTGCCTCACAAATTATCACTATCACATAAGGTTTTGAGTGACTTTTTCTTTGAGATTCTTCTTGGGTGACCATCATAGCGCCCTTGTCTTGGATCTTGGAAATATATAGGCGACTCGATCTTGTAGCCGTCCTATTTGACGAGGAGGATCTCTTGTAGCGTTCCAAAGATCTTCGTTGTATTCCAAGAAAGCTCGTAATACAAGTCGCCTCTTCTGCTTCCGCTTTCGCTTTCATTGTTCTTGATCCAAAAAGGTAACCGGGTTAACACCCGTTTATATTTTTATGTATTTCTTTCAGTTGGGAAGAAATCATTGGTGAATACACAATCAAAGAGGGGAAGAACATTACTGAAATGATCGTGAACGAATTGATTAATGGGGTAAGACTACGATAGATTGTAGTAAAGTTAGAATTCCAATATCTTGTGTTCTTTATACTTGGTTGGCTTAATAGTGTATTTCTTACATGTTGCAGGGTTTTATTCCCCAAGAGGGTTTCCCAGTAAGATTTGGTGTCTCTCCCCACTCTCTATCATGCTTGTTTTTATACTATGTTAGTATATATCTACTTAGCACTTAGTCATATTTAAACTTGGAGGCCGATATTAAATTTATATCTAGAACAATCGGTTTCCCTTTTAGTAAAACAATTCCTATCTAATTAACTAGGATGATTAGAGAAATAATTTGGGGCTAACTACGTAACCCCATGTGATATTTAGTCAATTAAAAGTACTTTAGTTAATTAATTATGACCCTAAGTCACCTCAACTAGTATTAGAGTGGAGTTTAGTTAGATATTCAATGTGATAGCTTAAAAATATGGCCTTTTAGATGTCTATAAACCATGCATCGACTTGTAAAGGTTCAAACTATGTATATTGAAAAATTGGGATAGGAATATTCGCACAATCATTAGATGAAAAGGTTTGGATGGCCATAGAAGATGCGTGGATGCTACTCTTTGATAAGAAGATAGTGTTAGGGTACTAAAGCCTAAATCTACCTAAATCACAGGCAGATTGAATTTAGGGGCATGAAACATTTATAGAATTTTACACTAGATTGAACGAGATTATAACTCATTATCATAATATTGGTAAGGTGATAAAGGAAAAATCCTTAGATCATTACATGATAGGTTTCAACCTAAAGTGATTGTGAGTATAAAGACCTAACTACACTAAGGGTAAATGAATTGGTAGCTGCTTTACAGATGTACGAATTGACTATAAAACTTCAAAAGAAATCAAAGGGGTTAACTCTAAGAGCTATGGATAATGATGGACAAATTGGAGAAGATGAAGTAGCCTACATAACTAAATAGGTTAAAAGGTTCCTTAGGAAAAAAGGTAAAAAAGCTACTTCTAGTGACAAGAAAAAGAAGAACTCAGAAAACCCTTTTCAAAAAAAGAGTAGCAAAAGAAAAAGGTCAATGATAAAGAGAAAAATACTAGTATAATCTATGGCTATCATCAAGTCAGTCATAAAAGGGGTGGATTATACTTTAGACAAGAAGAAGAATGGGAAAGAGAAAGCAAAAAATGTGACCTGGTCAGACGAATCGGATAATGAGAGTGAATAGTCTAAAGAAGAGTCTTATAATGACTCTGAAACTGAGGAGGTTGCTAACCTAGTAGCCTTAACATCCTCTCTAGAAAATGAGTCTTCGTCAAACTATAGCACCAATAAAGGTAGAGTAGATATTTTAGACAACAAAATAATTCTTGCTGTATACAAGAAGTTGTTATAGAACTTTTTAGTTACCCAATCCTTAAATAAGAAATTAAAGCAAAAAGAGAAAGAAAATATTATAGAAACTGAAAGTTTAAAAGTGAAATTACAATAATATTCTTTGAAAATTGAAACTCTCAATTCTGAAAATTTATCTTTCAAAAATAAGGTATATTTTTTTGAATTTGAACACTATAATGTTCTCAAGGAAAATAACTCATTGAAATTGAGGATTTTTCATTTGAAAAAGCAATTAACCTCTAAAAGTGTTGCTTTAAAAAAGGAGCATAAATTAAAAGAGAGCTCAATGCACCTTTAGCACATGCCACAGATAGGGAAACCTATAAAAGAATAATTGGTTTGGGATTTTATGAGCAAAAACTTGTAAATCCTTGTAATCATAAATCTAATGGTAGTCCTAAGAAGAACAATGTTCCGAAGGTAAACATTGGATAACTGTCATGACCTAGAACCCGTCCTATGCGGATTAGGGGTTCGTGATCGGCCACTTAGGCCTCTCAATGATCATAACACCATTTTAATTACCATTTATATAACGGAATAAATTTTTCTCTTTTCACATTCGTAAAGTAGGCTGTATAACCTGGTCAGTGAATTAAACATTGTTTTCTGAAGGATACAATTCCCACATCACCATATAGTTGAGTAGTATAATATTACACCATCTAGATTCACAAAATTAAAAAATATCTAGCCTATTTTCGGTCATGGACTCATCAAAAGAACCCGCTTCATCACTTAAGCACTTGTCCTGCATTACCTGAAAGCAAGTTTGTCTAGTCCTCACCTGAAAACATGGTAAACATCCATAATGAGCTTGACGGCTTAATGAGTATTCCATAATATGCAAAGGGTTTCAAAACAACTATGTAGCACATTCTGAAATTTGTATACTCATATGGAATTAGAATATGTCATATCAAAGTATAACAGATCAGAGAGTAGTGTCGAAGTAATTTTCAATAAATCTCAAATCAATTACAGTCGTAAATCAATAATCGATAACATAGCTCAATCATAATAATGATTCAATAACATAGTTGGATATGGTTAGTGTTGTACTTCAAACATGGTTCAAAGACGTTTTCAATATCAATAGTCATAGTCAAATCGACATCATGGTTCAATCATAGTTCATATTCGATATTCATAAAAGTTCAAATTATTAAAATTCCTCTTCTATGGCCAGCAAATTAGAACCTAGCTGACTGAGACCGATATTCAATAGTACCACTGATATACCCCATGGGCAGGGTTCGATAATGTCACAATTTATTTAACAATGACCAATCATAGAAGATTCTACGGCCAACAAATTAGAATCTCGCTAACTGAGATCAATATTCAATAATGCCACTAATACACCTCATAAGCAGGGTTCGATAAAGTCACAATCTATTCAAGAGTGACCAATCATGGAAGGGTGGTGTATTCAAAATATCAAAATCATACCCAAAATTAATAACCTCAATAACAAACTCAGTTATTTGACTAAGAGTTCCATATTTAGTCTTTAGTTAAAACAGTTCAGAAATTGATAATAAAATTGTAGTGTCATGAGTATCTTACAAAACATTTTCTTAAATCAAGGGAAGAACATATAAATCTCAATGGATCATTAAAAACATGCACTTGGCACAATGTATCTATTACCAAAGGCTATAAGGCAATATACATCGATAAGTCATTTAAAACGATATCAATTGAAGCATGTATATTATCAAGATCATAAAAGAGCTCAATATTTATTTTTATGATAAAATTTACCTTAGACATGGCATAAAATGTCATGCCCCGAATTTTCACAAACTTGGGGAGTGAGTGAGATGAAATAAGAAAAGGAAATAAAAGACACTTTAATGGATTTAATTTATTATGCATTTATTCTCCCATGTTTCCCCAAGATTTGGAATGAAAACTTACTATTAGACTTAACCAAAATGGTCTCCTAATGTCAATCAAATATTCCTCTCGATCAATAGTCAGAATAAGTGTAAATCACGTTCAAGTATGGCCACAAAGATAGCCCCAAAATGTCTCTAAATTTGCCCTGGGATAATGGTCTAAATAGGCCCCAAAAGTCCTAAGACATGGGCCAAGAGTAGGTCAAATATCCTACCTAAATTGGTCCAAGTAAGTGGCCAAACATGGCCTTGAAATACGACTAAAAGGTGTCCCAAAAAAAATGCCCAACATGGTTTGATGTAATGGCCAAAAGTGGCCTAAAATGGGCTCCAAAAAGTAGGGTCAAGCATGGAATCAAATGGCCTTGAAATGGACTTGAAAAGTAAGTCCTTAAATGCCATGACATGGCCCAAGCAGTAGCTGTGTAGCAAGGCAAGGCAGCAGCACACATGGGCAAGGCAGTGACAGGCGTGCAAGACGCGCGCAGGCACGGCGTGGGGTGCGCGACGAGCGCGCAGCTGGGGCAGGTCTAGGTTGTTTCACAATAGCGACAGAAACTGGTTTTTCCATTTTTTCTGCAGAATCACTGTTCCGACAGAGAGCAAATTTCTCTGTTTTTGCAACAAATTTCTCTGTTTTCCAATTTTTTCCCCAAAGTTTTTCAAGCCATTTTTCTTCCATTTTTAGCCTATTTCTTCAAAGTTTCTAAACCCCCCCTTTTTGACTTCCTTCCCACATATTTAAAAGGTGTTTTACACACTTAAAAAATCTTTTAATTTTCGTGAAATTTCAACATAACCTCCTTTGTTTTCCAAGCCTTTTTTCCACCTAATATTCACAATACTTCATATAATTAAGGATTCATACATTCCATTCTCACTCGATGGCCACAACTTTATAGAAGTAAAACATACATCTACTATTTTCAACATATACATGTGATACACCTTAAATAAAGACATCCCACCAATCATTTGGGTTTTAGATCCTTACATTGCAAAGTGGCCCAAGGCCCATAGTTCATTATTTTCTAAATTTAAATATAAGTTATTTGGGCTTATGCCCATACATACAAAAATATGCCCCAAGGGCCAAATATGCTTCGTGGCCTATTTTTCCTCCGCTCTTCAAGACATGATCAAGTCTCAAGTACTGGAAGCTTCATCTGTAATATGATATCCCACGAGAGGTCAGCTCAACTGGTATGACATAATGCTAATGCTAAGAACAAAATTAAGGCGTGGCATGTGCAAATGTACATTTTTGAAGCTATAACCCTTCAATCCCCAATGCTATACAATATCAATATGCATAACACACACATGTAACTCTATGCCACACCCATACCTCGCTTCACGGTTCTTCCCCATTGGCATGCAAGTACCAATTGTATGTCTTACTTCACGATCCGGACCCCGTTGGCGTGCGAGTACCAATGGCCAATTTTGGGTTTTTCACCATAGGATCTACACCCTCATAATGCATAACACCAAAGTGCTCAACTCACGCCATGCTTCCAAGGATTCACACTATGCCAACATGCTTTGATTTTGTTCTTATGCAATTCAATGAAACATTTCAACAACACATAGAGCATGCCTTTGATAATGTATTAAACTTAAAGCAACATAACCTTTGAATCACAAAACTTTGTCTACGTGAACTTAACATGTAATCCAATCAATTTCACATATAAACACATTACATATTTACAACCTTAACAATTTCTCAAGGATTACAAAATACATAAAGTACCAATACATGAGATAAATCATAACTCTCAAACCACAAAAGTTTCTCTTCATGAACATAAGCTAGAATGTAATAATCCAAACACATATGCAAGGTACACTATCATCATCATAACAATTTTTCAAGAAACTCAAAGAACACAAAAGTATCCAAACTACCAAATCTATGTTTTCAAAGCAAATACCACCTAAGTGATTTTCTAACATCAAGTAAACACCTAAATCACTCAACCAACATATAAAAAGGCAAAGAAACTTTAAATCTATTCCTAACTTAACAAGATATCATACCTAAAAGGATTTTTCTCAACCCTTGGGAGTTTTGTTCATTATGTAGCCAAACCGATCAGTGAGAATGTAGTCCTTGGCGTGGGGAACAACTTCCTTGAAGGAAGTCTTACAAGAATCTTGGCCTAAGAGTGTGTTTTGGTAGCTTGAAGCTTGGAAACCCTAGGTTTTTTTCTTCACTTTTCTCCCATGCACGAGTTCTGCTCTTTCTCCAGACCAGAAATGTGATTTTTAACTCTAAGGGGTTGTATTTATACCAAAGGGATAAAGGGGCAAAATAACCCTTTTGCCCTTTATGAATCTTGGACCCCGTTACATTACAACCCGTCCCGAAACACCTCAATTCGACATTTGACTTTAGCCAAAGTTCTTAAAATTATTTTAAATGAAAATTTTCAGAAACAATTATTTTCGCCTACGGCCAGATTTGGCCGGTTCCACCCGGGCCACCCGGGATGCCCTTTTTATCTAATTTTTTAAACTATTTCTATTTAGGCTCAAATTCGCACAGGTTATGTATTTTAACATTCTAAGCATGTTTATCTTCTATAAAATACTCAAATTATGTTTCTAAACTTGTCTTATTCCTAAATGATGCATGTATAACGTCCTACCAGTAAATAGTACATGAATAGTGCCCTACCGGCAAAAATAAAAAATTTACCTTAATTTTTCTGGTCTTTAGATCCTTCTCCCCTTCAAGAAATTTCATCCCAAAATTTAGAAATGTACCTCTATGAATAAACAACTCTAGATACCTAGCACGGACTTCAGCCTCACGCTCCCAAGTGGCCTCCTCGACCCCGTGATGGCTCCAAAGAACCTTGATCAAAGGGATGATCTTACCTTGCAAAACTTGGTCCCTCGATTCCAATATCTCCACAGGCCTCTCATCATAAGAAACATCACCCTCCACTTGAAGATCTACCCATTGTAGCACATGTGAAGGGTCAAGCTCGTACTTCCTCAACATCAACACATGGAAGACATCATGAACCCTAGATAACTGTGACAGTAATGCCAGCTTATCGGCCGCCTCACCAAACTTCCCAAGGATCTCAAATGGTCCTATAAACCGCGATGATAGTTTCCCGCTATGCCCGAATCTCCTCAATCCCCGTCGTGGGGCTACCTTGAGGAACACTTGTCCCCCAACATCAAATGATAAAGGTCGCCGCCTCCTATCTGTATAACTCTTCTAGCAACTCTGTGCTGTCAACAGATGTTGTCTAATCACCTGTATCTTTTCCGTGGTCTCACGGACTATGTCAAGCCCTAAAGCAACTGTCTCTCCTACCTCAGTCTAACACACCGGTGAACGACACGACCTACCATACAACGCCTCAAAAGGTGCCATCTCAATACTAGATTGATAGCTATTGTTGTAAGCAAGCTTTACCAGAGCAAGGTGATCTTCCCAACTACCCCTAAAATCCATAACATAGGCTCTAAGCATATCCTCAAGGATCTGAATAGTACGCTCTGACTAACCGTCAGTTTGAGGATGGAAAGCAGTATTAAATAGTAGTTGAGTCCCTAAAGTTGTTTGAAGACTCTGCCAAAATCGTGCAGTGAAACGTGGGTCTCGGTCTGAAACAATGGAAACAGGAATCCCATATAGTTGTACTATCACTTGGATATACAACCTACTGAGAACATCCGCTGAATCAGTAGCTCTAATCGGTACGAAATGTGTGGACTTCGTCAACCTGTCAATAATAACCCATGAGCACTAGGTGACCTCGAAAGACCCATCACAAAATCCATAGTAACGAACTCCCACTTCCACTCGGTCACTGGCAATGATTGTAACAAACCCCCAGGTCTCTGGTGCTCAGCCTTAACCTACTGGTAGGGGTGTAAACGATTCGAGTATTTGATGTTTGAACTCAGCTCATGAAGAAATACAGTGTGGCTCGACTCGGCTCAAAACTCAACTCGAGCTTAAATGCATGATCGAACTCGACTCGTCAATGGATTCTCAAGCTCGAGCTCGAACTCGACTCGAAAAGATAAACGAGCCTCATTCGAGCTCGAGCTCAAACTTGAGTTACTCAATTTTTTTTGTGTTCAGCTGAATAAAAAATGTCATTTTCACATAATAAAAAAAAATAGAACTCACTGAATAAATCAACACAACTTTAAATTTTAATATGAATTTTTTTAAGAAAAAAAATTCACTATAGAGTCTAGAAATTAAACAAATAGAAAACCTTGCATTAACAAGGCAGCAATAAACTAAAATAACTCATCATAGAGAAAATATAATTTTACAAATTGAATCATTATTCTATAAATAGATTGACCCATCTTGCTCTTCCTATAAGCACTAGAACTAGACTATTCTCTATACTTTACATGCCTTTAGTTCTCCATATGGTTGGGACTTAAGCTTAACAAATGAAGATTGTCCAAAACAGATAATGGCCCACTTGAATTTAATCCCTTCTCAAGTGACTTGTTCTCTCTATTGGCTTCCTCCAACTTCTCTCTAAGAAAGGTAACTTTAGAGTCCTTGAGTTTAAGCTAAGAGTCCAGCTTCTTCCCCGTAATTTTATAAGTTTTCAGAAGACTCTTCTACTCCTGGATTTCAGCTAACAACTGTGTAGTTTCAGGAGAAGACTCATTATACTATTTCTTCAAGTAACACTATTTCAATTCACATAAACTCTTCATCTTTGAGACCACCACTTGATCAGCATCATAAGAAGACTGAGCAAACTACAATTAGGCATATGCTGCCTTGACATATGAAATGGTGGCAAACAATTTGGCGGTAAAGGCCTTTGTGGCTGCTCTATGTCGAAATGCTGCATATGAAATTACCACTCATTCCACAGAAAAATACATAGCAAAAGTATATAACCCATAAAACTGAAGAACATTAATATGTTTAAGTAAATTTAAGAAAGCAGTTCGCGCTGACTAGGTCCAGTTGGTTTATTCCACTAGCACAAACAATCACTTAGATAATAGCCATTCATCAATTCAAAGCAGGTGAAACGGTGATGAACAGCTTCATTTGGAACTAATATGAGTCTCTATGACTCCATTCTTGGACATGATTTAAGCATTACTGGTTCACAGAAGACTTATTTATCTCCATTAGCTAAACCCTTTCTTACCCTGCTTTTGGACTTGTATTTTGTAATCAAGTTAATTTAGTAAAATGTGTCCTTGTAGACATCAATGGAGAAATGTTATGGAGACTCCAAAACTATAAGACTTTTTTTTTTATTTTTTGTTTTTGTTTGAGTGATGACTGATACTACAAAGGTTAAGCAGAACCATGCAATCAATAATGTGGATCATACAAAATTGAACACTTCTTTACCCTTTTTTAAAAGTATGTGTGTAATATCCCGAAAGTTCGACATAATTCAGATTATATTTTGACCTAATAATAATTTAGGTTCTGTGACATAATAATTTAAAATAGCTTAAGATATAGTAAACCATAACGGGAAGCCGTGAGGGGATTAATTATTGGAAAATATAAAATTAATCCAGACCATTGAAAATAATAAATGCTCGGGAAATTAACCCAGCCAATCAAGTGCCGAAATGGATAAATGGGATCGATGCAGAAAATATTAATTATACGAATAAAATAAATAATAATGAACCGAGCCCTGACCTTGCGACAAATTTGCTGGCATTTTATAATCTAATATTTGATGAAATAAAATATTAATCTAATAAGAGATATATATATATATATATATATATATATTAATAATTAAGACATTGGCTCTAAGAATATATAAAATATATAGAAGTATATTTTATATATTAAAATGATAAAAAGGGGCATATATATATATATATATATATATATATATATAGGTAACTAAAGGTAAAATAAGAAAAGAGAGGAAAATTCTAGAGTGTTCCTATCATTTAGATATACATAGACGGCTGTACACAAGGAATAAAGGAAAGAGGAAGAAATGGCTAGGAAGGAAAAAGAGAATTCCAGAATTCTCTATGGGTGCAACTGTATATATACGTCCCTGTTGTAGGAAAATTGGGGGAAAAGCGATCGGTTTAGGCTGCAGAAGCGGTAGATGGCTCCGATTTGGTTCAGTGAGATTTTGTGGGCAAGCGGTTGGTCGCTGAGTTGGATCTCGAGGCTGGAGTCCCTACGGCTCAGTTGATCCGTCGGGTTAAAATCGAGCAGGTATGGCGGAGCTACAACAGGCGGTATATATAGATATATGTGTGTAATTGTGTGCGAGTTGGTGCTGATGGAAAGAAATTGTAGAGAGTGCGGTGCAGAGCTAGATATATATATATATGTATGTATATTTGTTTGTGTTTGTATAGTGGTGCAATAGGGGGCGTGTCTACTGTTGAGAAAGATTGTGGATTGGAGTTTGGATTGAAGGAAAATGGAGGAGCTGCAGCAGCGTACAGCAGCGTGATTAGTGAAAGGGGAAGCTGATTCAGCCGAAATCAATGACTGATGTTAAGTGATTGTGGGACGGGTTGTCTAGCAAGGTTCAATTAGATGCCGATTTCTTGCTGTTTTTGTTTAATTTTCCTGTAATTGCAGTTGTTGGTTGCCCATCTTTTGAATTTGGCTCTTAGGGTAAATTACAGAGCAATGGTCTAAATAATCAGCACTTGGGTATGGTCTGATATTTCTTTGGGTGACTAACCGTGTAATGGAGCTTGGTTGAGGGGGATACAAACGTGTTGAGGAGCTGACATAGGTGGAGGCAATTTGCTAGGATGTGTAGCCATTACGGCTGTTCAGGGATGGATACAGTTGGATATTAGGGGCAGCAACTGTTGAGGGAATTGGCAGTGGTCTTACCACAACAGAGGGAATTTAGCAATTCAAGGGCTGATGCAGTTCACTGTACAGGAAGTACAGTAGATGGTTATAATATGTTTTTGCATGGGTTGAATGTGCCGTTTGATGGCTCGAATGCAACTCTTTTAAAGCCAAGACTAAAGAGGATGACATGAATGCTTTTGAGGCTTTGTTGAATACAGAGACTTTTAGGGAAATACAGAAATCAAACACTAAAGGAGAACTTTTGGACCTCATTTCCTGGCTAATGGTTAGGGAAATTACTGTGGCTACAGAGTTCAAAAGCAAATGTGGAATAGAATATGATTGTTAAAGCTTCTCTTGGTTGTGTAGCCTATCTAAGGAATCCCATGGATTAAGAGAGAGTAAGAGCAGCAGTAGCAGTGCTCCAACGGCAGGGAGTGGAACATTGTTGGAGGCTATGGGTTTAACCTTGCTTGTAAAAATTGGAGCTACTAATTGGGAAGACTCTACACAGTAATCTGATAAGAGGAAGGGAAAGTTCTTCAATATCTGATGGATGGGATGACAAAGAGATAGAATCTGTCAAGATCACCATCTGCTTGGGGGAAAAAGGTTGAAGAAGCTGATGAAACTGGATTTAAAATGGCTGGCAGACTCGATCAACCTTCCAGTGTATTTTCTTCAACTGCCGAACCATGGATTGAAGATGAACCTCAACTGGAAATTATTAGACCATTTGTGAAGGGAGATGAATATATATTCAAGTGAGTAACTCGGACTCCTGACTTGGTGTATATTTTCTGTACTACCTAAACTTGTATACTATACTGCTTTATATGCTGAACTGTTTTATACATTGCATTGTTTTAAGGCACTTGCTTTCATGCATATTCCTTGTATTGTACTACATCTGGCATGATTCTATCTTGTTTCTTGATATCTCCTGTTCTGATTTTGTTGGAGTCTATTGTTCTAACTTGTCTACGCTATTGGAGTCTGATTCGTGTTTATCTTGTCATGTTGAGTCTTGGGCCCCTCGGGATTGAGTATATCACTAGATGGATAGCTGGCTCTGTGGGACGCCCAGAACTCAGCATCCGCTCAATCCTGTCTGTTCCGCTCTGATATCGACCCGGTAGTGTGCTATGGGGACATGGGCCTCCATGTGTGGGGTGGGTGACTGACGGATTATCTTGTGCGGCATCCCACATTACTGGGGAAGGTTCAGGCACTTTGAGCTGTATCCATTCTATTTGAGTTGTATACGTTCTATTTGAGCTGTATCTGTTCTGCTTTGATACCGACCCCAACCGGTAGTGTGCTGTGGGGACATGGGCCTCCATGTGTGGGGTGGGTGACTGACAGATTATCTTGTGCGGCATCCCACACTGCCTGGGGAAGGTTCAGGCACTTTGAGCTGTATCTGTTCTATTTGAGTTGTATCTGTTCTACTTGAGTTGCATTGTTCTTTTTGAGTTACATTTGAGCATGCATATATATATATATATATATGATCTAGTTTTGAAACCCATGGCAGGAACCTATGTTACTCACTGAGCTTGTTTAAGCTCATTCCATTTATTTAACATTTTTCAGGGTATATCTCCATTGGATTAGAAAGCACAAGGACATGTCACTAGTGGACTGAGAGGCCTTCCCAAGTAAGGATCTGATGGCAATAATATGTGGAGACTTGGGTTCTAATGGATTGATCTTGGCTATTCAGGTGAGCGTGATGATATAGTTTTCTTTATTCATATGTAATAGATGTGTAGGGACATGGCTCATGGTAATGGTACTCTGGAGGAATCTGATATGCTCTGTGTTATATATATCTGTTATAGATGTGCTCTGTGGTACATGCTTATGAGGTATATAGTTGAGTTGCATTCCCGAGATAAAAAAGTTTTAATTTCCGCTGTTCTGACCCTACATTTAGAATGTAATTCATCGTAAGGTTCAGAAGATTGCCTTTGGTTGGTCGCATTGTTGGTCGGAGACTGGCAAGGCTGGCTAACTGGCATCACATCTTCAGCATCCGCATAGGGTGAGGTGCAGGGATGTGACAATGTGTGGGGAATTTTTAAGCCATACAAATGTGGATCACTTATAGTTTTGGAGTCTGCAAAGTCAACGAGGGCACTGCTAGCAATTGAATACACACACTTTGGCAATCATTTATGATAGGGATGTCAAATACAAGGATATATTTGTTAATTATATAACCAAAGACTACAAATAATGTTGCAGAGAGCTATTTACCTGTTGTCAAGTTTATAATGTACTAAACAAAAAATTATCAAACCAGCATTAAAAGTAAAGAGATAGGTTTGTTTCAACTCTCAGCCATCTTTAAAGTTAGAGGCTAAAATTTAAATTTAGTCTCAACAAAAAAAAAAAATCCGCTCTAGTTTCTTCAAGATTAGTTTTCAAATGCATAGTGCAGTTTAAGAAACAAATTGACCCCATCCCTTCTAACGGACACCATAATATTCTAGGTCTAAGCTAAATCTGAATAACCTTAGATAGGCAGTTCTTTTCATCCCTGTTGTATAAATCAAATAGATTCATCAAGTTGTGAAATAATATGACTACTTGTATGTTTCTGGAATCAAACTGAATCTCAGAAAAGCAAGGGGCAATAAAAAGGTTTAGACAGGAAACCAAGTGATTGTAAATAAATTTATAACTGCACTGGAACTTTAATGGATTCCATGTTATGACTATAAACGGACTTTTGAGGCGCTTTAATAACCAAAAAATGGTAACAGATAACAGATGTCAACTTACTGCTTTTTCAGAGCAACATATGAATTCAACTATTTTACCTGCAACTGCAAGGAAATGGAGACAACAATTAAAACTAGGGAAAGTGACTGTGTGTATATAACTATGCATATAATGTAGATGTAAGGCAGTTCCCTAAAATAGAACATGAGAGAGAACATGCAAAATCTTGAGGTTGCCCCTAATTGAATCTATCTAGGCTGGGTGAAATTGAGTTTCCACACGTCACATTTCTACGCAGGAACCCATTGGATTGGCCAAACAAAAAATCGAAAAAAAAAATTAAAGATGAAAGGAAAAAAAAAATAGACACCCAGATGTGAAAGTTGCAAAAAGAAAATTCAAACCTGAATCGGGAGTTTGAGAGAGGAAGAAAGGGACAGAGGAGCCTTCGCTGCCGCGTGCCGCAGGGAACTTGAACAAACTACAATTACGATCAGGAGTTTGAGAGAAGGAGAAGGGGCAAAGCCGAGTGCCGTAGGGAACTTGAACAAACTGCAATTGCTTTAAACACTAGCAAGAAAAATACAATATTTATACTAAAAACAAAAACGAGTCACGAGTCGAGCCACTGATCCTAGCTTGAACGAGTTTGTTCACGAGCCTGACGAGTCGAACCTTCTTTTGGCTCTACTCGGCTCGGATCGTTTAATAAATGAGCCTTATTTTGAGTTCGAGCTCGGCTCGTTTATTAATTGAACCGAGTTTGAACGAGCTATAATCGAGCTGTTTATAAACAGCTCTGTTCGTTTGCACCCCTACCTGCTGGCACGTGAGACATGTCGATACAAATTGCACCACATCTCCCTTCATCCCCGTCCACCAATACTGGTGACGTAAATCATAGTACATCTTAGTGCCCCCTAGGGTGTACCGCTAGGCGTGAGTGATGGAAATCTCTAAGAACATTACCCCAAAGAAACTATTGAACAAAGACTCTACCCATATACCTCAGGCTAAGGTCAGAATGAACTGTCCATCCTTCAAAGCCCTCGGTACTAGCAACTTGTGCTTGAATCTGCTCTGCCTCTCTGTCCTGTAACTGTGCCTCAATGACCTTGCTCAACAGTGTAGACTATGCACAAATACTGAATAGTGTGGCGTGTCCCTCAGACTCGACAAAGTCTAAGTAAAACTCACCAATATCTCTCATCATCTCCCACTCCCTGATAGCAATGCTAGCAACTGTGCTCCTCAGTCTCCTATTAAGTGCATCCGCTATGACATTGGCCTTCCTAGGATGGTACTGAAGGTCAAAGTCATAGTCCTCCATATACTCCATCTATCTTCTCTGTCGAAGGTTCAAGTCATTCTGCGTGAAAATGTATCTAAAGCTCTTGTGATCTGAGAACACCTCGAACCTCTCCTCGTATAAGTAGTGTTGCCAACTCTTAAGTGCAAAGATGATGGCAGCTAGCTCTAAATCATGTGTAGGATAGTTATGCTCATGATTCTTCAACTAGCGAGAACCATCGGCTACCACCCTACCCTCTTGCATTAACACACAATCTAGTCTCTCTCGTAAAGCATCACAATAAACGGTATAGCTAACACCTCCCTCAGGTATAATCAGGACAGGCGCTGAAGTCAGCCTCCTCTTCAACTCCTGAAATGAATGCTCACACTTATCTCTCCACTCAAATCTAATGCCCTTGAGTGTTAGACGAGTCATCGGGGCAACAAGACGAGAAAATCCCTCTATAAATCGACGGTAGTATCCGGCCAATCCTAAGAAACTCCGAATCTCAAACACACTCTTCGGCCTCTCCCAACTCATAACAGCGTCAATCTTAGAAGGATCCACAGATACCCCACTACCTGACACAACATGACCTAGAAACTGCACCTCTTGAAGCCAAAACTCACACTTTAAAAACTTAGCAAATAAACGATGCTCCCTCAAAATCTGTAACACAGTCCATAAGTGAAAGGCATGCTCATCCTCAGAAGGTGAATAAATCAAAATGTCATCAACAAATACCACGACAAACTGATCTAAGTAAGGACTAAAAATGCGATGCATCAAGTCCATGAATGCCGTTGGGGCATTCGTCACATCGAATGGCACAACTACGAACTCATAATGACCATAATGAATGCAAAAAGCTGTCTTCGCCACATCCTCCTCCCGTACTCTCAACTAATGATATCCTGATCTAAGATCGATCTTCGAGAAATATCCCGAACCCCTAAGCTGATCAAACAAGTCATCTATCCTTGGTAATGGGTACTTGTTCTTGGTGGTGACCTGGTTCAGTCTCTTATAATCCACACACAAACGTAATGTCCCATCCTTCTTCTTCACAAATAATGCCGAAGCACCCCATGGAGAAATACTAGGATGAATAAAACCCTTACCCTGTAATTCAGTCAAATGCTCATTCAGCTCCCTCAACTCGATTGGAGCTATGCGGCAAGGTAGAATGGAAATAGGCACAGTGCCTGGGATAAGCTCTATCGTCAACTCTATCTCTCGTCTCGATGGTAAACTAGTCAAGTCATCCAGAAAGACATATGGAAACTCATCCACTATTGGCGGTAATACACTCTCTGTAGTCCTACTCCCATCTGTTATCAAACTAGCCAACAAATAGCTATGACCTCCCCAACTCCTCGGGTCATACAAAGGTGGAACTAGGAAATCCCCACGATCCCCCGTGAAATATAAACTATCTCCCTCAGGAGTACACATTGTCACTCGCCCCCTATAGCAGTCTATACTCACCCAAAAAGTCAACAACCAATCCATCCCCAATATAATATCAAAACCAGACATGTCAAGTAGAATGAAGTCAAAATAAAGGGTACGATCAGCTATCTCTATCGAGCAATCTCTATAGGATCCTCGTCATCGTCACACTACCCCCAACTAGTGAGTCAACATGCAATAGTGGATCTAGCCGGTCTATTTCTAACCTTAAGCAACACATATAACATGTTATGACACACTTGCCTAATCCACTTATATAACTCACGCCAACCATCCCTACCATTGTTTACAATAAATAAATAACATCGAGTTCTAACATAGCCTTTTGTAATGAAAAAAAATTCTTCTAAACAACACAATACACACATACTCAAGTTATGCTAGTGTCCAACTAGCCTACCAACACTCAACCCTAAGTGAATGCCATCCAAAAATAATACATCTCTCCACAAGAGAGTTTAACATAGGAATATCCCTAAAATTTTAGGTACAAATACTCTGAGTATCCATTATTCAGTCCATACACAAAAATCTTCACAAGTCTCAATTCTTATTTTAGCATTCAAAGGTCTTATGTGTCTTTTAATTTACGGTTTACTACCTTATTGGAATTTATTCCTTTAAATTTTTTCTTGGATTTTTTCATTATTTCCTACTTTTATAGCTAGGTAATAACCCTTCATGTATCACAACTCCTTTTGTTACTGGCTAATGGGGCGCCATCCATCAACTGTAACACAAGACTTGAGACCAATCTAGTCTGTATAGATATCATAGTCATAGTACTATAACCTATGACTATCGAGTACTAACCTAGCATGCATATATAAAATCAATAAGCAACAGTCAACAGCTAACACATAGCCTACCACATAAGCACGTAAGTATATAGCACCTCCTAAGAATATACATATATATATATATGAGAACACAACTAACCAGATAGATAACTAGATCCACAGCCTATCTCATAAATA
This sequence comes from Nyssa sinensis, assembly GCA_008638375.1. Classification (NCBI taxonomy): domain Eukaryota; kingdom Viridiplantae; phylum Streptophyta; class Magnoliopsida; order Cornales; family Nyssaceae; genus Nyssa; species Nyssa sinensis. Next base: position 10,624,770 of record CM018042.1, on the reverse strand, counting down.
ACTAGGCATGCGACTTACCCCATAAAATATACGGTCTATTACATAGACATGAATTCCTAATCTTAGTCAATCATTACATCAAAAAATCACATACTCCTAGTCAATTGGGAAATCAAGTATAGTGCATACCCGTGCACACCAATGCAACACGTGCACATAAAACATACTACCCAAACTAGCCCAAATAACTTAAGGTCTAAATTTCTCCCACTGTCCCTAGGTATTCGAACCTAGGCTTTGATACCACGTTGTCACACCCTAAATTTTCACTAACCCAGGGAGTGAGTGAGATGAAATAAGAAAAGGAAATAAAAGACACTTTAATGGTTTTAGTTTATTATGCACTTATTCCCCCATGTTTTCCCAAGATTTGGAATGAAAACTTACTATTAGACTTAACCAAAATGGTCTCCTAATATCACTCAAACATCTCTCCCGATCAATAGTCAGAATAAGTCTAAATCACTTTCAAGTATGGCCTCAAAGATTGCCACAAAATGTCTCTAAATATGCCCTGGGATAATGGTCCAAATGGGCCCCAAATGTTCTAAGACATGGGCCAAGAGTAGGTCAAATATCCTACCTAAAGTGGTCCAAGTAAGTGGCCAAACATGGCCTTGAAATACGACTAAAAGGTGTCCTAAAAAAATGCCCAACATGGCTTGATGTAATGGCCAAAAGTGGCCTAAAACGGGCTCCAAAAAGTAGGGTCAAGCATGGAATCAAATGGCCTTGAGAAGTAGGTCATTAAATGCCATGACATGGCCCAAGCAGCAGCTGTGCAGCAAGGCAAGGCAGCAGCACGCATGGGCAAGGCAGTGACAGGTGAGCAAGCTGCGCGCAGGCAGGGCGCAGGGCACGCGGCTAGCGCGTGAACGAGGTGTGCGACTGTGGGTGGCTGGGGCAGGTCTGGGCTATTTCACTATAGAAACAGAGACTGGTTTTTCCATTTTTTCTGCAGAATCATTGTTCCGACAAAGAGAAAATTTCTCTACTTCTGTAGCAAATTTCTCTATTTTCTAATTTTTTCCCAAAGTTTTTCATGCCACTTTTCTTCCATTTTTAGCCTATTTCCTCAAGGTTTCTAAACCCACCTTTTTGACATCCTTCCCATCTATTTAAAAGGTGTTTTACACACTTAACAAATCTTTTAATTTTCATGAAATTTCAACATAACCTCCTTTGTTTTCCAAGCCTTTTCCCACTTAGTATTCACAATAGTTCATATAATTAAGGATTCATACATTCCATCCTCACTCGATGGCCACAACTTCATAGAAGTAAAACATACATCTACTATTTTCAACACATACATGTGATACACCTTAAATAAAGATATCCCACCAATCATTTGGGTTTTAGACCCTTACATTGCAAAGTGGCCCAAGGCCCATAGTTCACTATTTTCTAAATTTAAATACAAGTTATTTGGGCTTATGCCCATACATACAAAAATATGCCCCAAGGACCAAATATGCTTTGTGGCCCATTTCTCCTTTGCTCTTCAAGACTTGATCAAGTCTCAAGTACCGGAAGCCTCATCTGTAATATGATATCCCACGAGGGGTCAGCTCAACTAGTATGACATAATGCTAATGCTAAGAACAAAATTAAGGCGTGGTATGTGCAAATGTACATTTTTGAAGCTATAACCCTCTAATCCCCAATGCTATGCAATATCAATATGCATGACACACACATGCAACTCTATGCCACTCCCATGCCTTGCTTCACGATTTTTCCCCGTTGGCATGCAAGTACCAATTGTATTTCTCGCTTCACGATCCGGACCCCGTTGGCATGCGAGTACCAATGGCCAATTTTAGGTTTTTCACCATAGGATCTACACCCTCATAATGCATAGCACCAAAGTGCTCAACTCACGCCGTGCTTCCAATGATTCACACTATACCAACATGCTTTGATTTTATTCTTATGCCAATTCAATGAAACATTTCAACAACACATGGAGCCTGCATTTGATAATGCATTAAACTTAAAGCAACATAACCTTTGAATCACAAACCTTTGTCTACATGAACCTAACATGTAACCTAATCAATTTCACATATAAACACATTACATATTTACAACCGTAACAATTTCTCAAGGATCACAAAATACATAAAGTACTAATACAGGGGATAAATCATAACTCTCAAACCACAAGAGTTTCTCTTCATGAACATAAGCTAGAATGTAATAATCCAAACACATATGCAAGGTACACCAACATCATAGTAACAATTTGTCAAGAAACTCAAAGAACACAAAAGTTCCTAAACTACCAACTCTAAGTTTTCAAAGCAAATACCACCTAAGTGATTTTTTAACATCAAGTAAACACCTAAATCACTCAACCAACATATAAAAAGGCAAAGAAACTTAAATCTATTCCTAACTTAGCAAGATATCATACCTAAAATGGTTTTTCACAACCCTTGGGGGTTGTTTTCGGTGTGCTGCCAAACCAATCAATGAGAATGTATTCCTTGGCATGAGGAACAACTTCCTAGAAGGAAGCTTTGTAAGAATCTTGGCCTAGGAGTGTGTTTTGGTTGCTTGAAGCTTGGAAACCCTAGGTTTTTTTCTTCACTTTTCTCCCATGCCTGAATTCTGCTCTTTCTCCAGACCAAAAATGTGATTTTTAACTCTAAGGGGTTGTATTTATACCAAAGGGGCAAAGGGGCAAAATGACCCTTTTGCCCTTAATGAATTTGGGACCCCGTTACACTACAACCCATCCCGAAACACCTCAATTCGATATTTGTTTTGAGCCAAAGTTCTTAAAATTATTTTAAATGAAAATTTTCAAAAAAATTTATTTTCTCCTGCGGCCGGGTTTAGCCGGTTCAACCCGGGCCACCTGGGATGCCCTTTTTGTCTAATTTTTCAAACTATTTCCGTTTAGGCTCAAATTCACATAGGAGATGTATTTTAACATTATAAGCCTGTTTATCTTCTATGACATACTCAAATTATGTTCCTAAACATGTCTTATGCCTAAATGATGTATGTATAACGTCCTACCGGCAAACGGTACATGAATAGTGCCCTACCGGGAAAAACAAAAAATTTACCCTAATTTTTTAGATCTTTACATGAAAACACTCACAAAACATCAGATAAAAAAGTCATAAAAGAGTTCAATATTTATATGTATAACAAAAATGCACCTCAAGCATGACATGGAAATACTCACCTGAAGTCCCAAAAGTTTAATCCAAAAATCCTTCCTTTAAACAGGGGTCCCTATAATCACAATTCAAAGTCTTGTTACTTTCTTGTTTAAAGCATCACACAATTCAACTGTTAACTTAGAGTTTTCTCTATTCTAATTACCCTCTTTCCCGTAACTTCATTAAGTCTAAAAGACGCGTTGATCATTTTCAGTTTGTTACCGGGTCTTATTTTCCTTTAGAGGATGTTACCGTTAGGTCCAGAGTATAGAAGATAATTGGTTTAGGCTTTTCTAGATATAAATTTGCGTTCCTATAGTTTATTTTAAGCCTAGGGGTATTTTCATAATTTTAGGCATGTACGTGTCATATTTTTTTTTTGTACATCGTTTGCTGAAATGTACTCTACCGTTGAGTCCAGATCGTCCAAAATAGTCAAGATGGACTATCTTTTATATTCAATCGGCCCCGGGTATCATTAGGGGTAAAGTGGAAATTTTATATTTTACGTGTCTCAATTTTTTGGGACTCAATCTCACAAATTGGACTCCGCCGTTGAGTCCGGAATGCCCAAAATAGTTAAAAAAACTCTACTTGGTTAATTTATTAGGTGATGGGACAAGTTATCATAATTAAATTTTATTTAATTTATTTAGATTATATAATAAATTTATTATGCGGGAATTAATCAAAAAATGTCTAGTTGCTCAGTGGTTAAGCGTGTGTTTCATATATGTGTGGATGAGGGATTGAGTCGCGAGAGCTACAACTTAGTTATTTTTTTTTTCTCAGTTTTCCTGTTCCAAACAACAGATAGGATTTCAATCCTGGGATAAGCTATCCCTGTCCAAAACTGGGTTACTGAATCAGTTCATTATCCTTGCAACCAAACGCTTCAATTTCATTTTAAATATATTCCCAAAACTACGCCGTTTCGATTTAACTGCAACTAGGCCTGGGCGGGCTCCAACCCGACCTGAATTCGAATCCAGGCCCGACCCGAACAGTCCTTCTTCCTCATTTTTTTAGCAGATTTTTCGGTCACCATCTCCGGCCCTAGTAACCGGAATCTGCAAATTTCAATTTTAAAACTCATTTGTTTTCCACTATTTTGTATCATTCTTCCATTAAAACACACCCTAATCATCATTTAGGTTCATTTAGGACCAGTTTGGTCCTTCGAATCACGTTGGATCGACCGATTTCTCCCCCCTTCACGACTTTCCGGCCACATTGAATTTTTCTTATTTCTCCTTCATCTCTTTACCAAAATGGCCCATTCTTGAGCCACTGTGACCTATAGTGCAAGGGCTACAACTCTAAGCCCTCAAATCAGTGTTTTGCATCCATTTTTCGAGGTAGCCCGATTATTCCCTAAACATGCAACAGTGTTTTTCTTTCTCATCTTGCGTCCATTTGCTATAATTTTGGTGGATTTGAAATTCTCATAACATCTAGTTCATGCCCCAACCTACCAAAACTCATTTAGTTTCAGTCAATACAGACCTATTTCTTGCAGCCCATTAATGGCGGGTTTGAGTTTTCATAGGGTTTTCTGGGTTTAAATCACTGAACAACATGACCTAGCATGCGTAAATGTATCAAAAATTACAACAGGTTGGGGAGGATTCGATTTGCTTACCTCTTTGTTACTAGTTTTTGAAGATCTCGTTTTCTCTCTCTAACAGCTTCTCTCTCTCTCTCTCTCTCTTCCTTTGTCTCTTTCTTGGTTGCATACACGGCTAGGGTTCCTCCTAGGTCACCATGGTTGCAGAAACTCTCCTCATTGGGTCTGATTTTAGGGCAATCTCACATGAAAAAAAAAACACAAAACAAAACCTCTTATCCTTTGCTTCCTCTCTCTACCCACACATACACACACTCACTTATATTCATGCATGTCTGGTTGCCCTCAACACATTCAAAGTCATATGCATCATAAGGGTTGAGCTGCATGCAATTTCATTAGCTGAAATAGGTGGTGCAAGGGGGTGATGCCACTTGTCTTATTTTTCTGAATTTCTCTAAAAACTTTTATGTTATATACTCTTCTTGGGGCCATAATAGCACAAAAGTGCTGATAGCCTTGTGGCTATCCTTTTTGGGTAAAGGTCTTTCCTTTATTCTTTGGTCTTGGGTTCAAAACTTGGCAACTCCATCTCTTACTCTTTTTCCACTCTTTGTTTACTTTGGTGGGAATTTTGCACTTTTACTTAATGTCTTATCTATTGAGATTACGTAATTTGTATATTTTTGAATTTCTTAATATATATATATATATTTATATTTTTGTAGTCTTTATTATCCTAGTTTAATCTCCTGTAACGTTTTTTTTGGTTTTCATAAATTTTCAAATACCAAATTAGTGACTTAATTTCCCGGTAAATGGGTTGGGGCATTACAATAGCCAAAAATAGCTTCTCAAAGGTCACACCTTATAGGAAACTTTTCATTCTTACTTATTTTTAATGTGGTATGCCAGGGCATGTGGTGCAGGAATGCTTAAAACTTAGAAAGAATAAATACTTTAGGTATGTAACTGAAGAGTTTAGAGAAAAACTTGATGTGCATTCACAGTTGAAAAACTTAGTGAAGTTACTTATGAGACCACCTTATTTCCTTGTGTTAGGAAGGAAACCTTTCGTATGAAAAAAAAAAAAACACTACTTGGCCCCCATATGTTCCATCCCAAGCATATGATCCAAGTGAACTATTACAAGTTGGTAAAGCTTGGGGGTTAGGAAGGATATCCTAAGAAACTTTACTCCATATGTTTTTCTCCAGGGAAAAGAATATTCCTTTCCCAACTTAATAGGATGAGAAAATCTGCAGTTTATGGTCTTAGTTCATCAAATTCTAAATTATTTGAGCCCTACGAATTGCTTTTCAAAATCATTTTGAAAGTTTTTTTTTATTTTAGAAAATCAAAAATACAATTTTTTATTTTTATTTTTGGGAAAATAGTTTTTAATATATTTTTCTTAGGTCTAAATATGATATTTACATGATTTGCTAAGTTTTTAAAAATGAAAAACCCTAAAATAGTCTAAATCAGTCATACAAGTTCACATAATCTTAAAATAATTGTGCAAACAAATTAAAACACCTATGACAATTATATATTGTCGGTTTTAGATTTTATACAAGCTTTAAATATGGTAGTGATTGGATCTTTAAGTTAGACTACATAATCTCAAAGGAGGAAATATAGTCGAATTTGAATGTTGACTACTATAAAAAAAAAAAAAATTAATGTTTAGGCAAAATGAGTTTTTGTGTTTAGTGTGTTGCATGAACTCAAAGCTTAAAATTGTTTTTACTTAATTGATTGAATTTAAAATCCTTAGAAAAATACAAACTTTTCTATAAACGCTCTAATTCTATTTTTATAATTATATATAATAGTTTGTTTTGAACATAAAAAAAAATAATATATATAATTCAAAAAATTGAAAAGAAAGGCACGTCCGAATGGGGAAGCCCCCCCTCTTTGAACGTGCAATGCGCATCTAAATGGGGATGCCATTTGTGTTCAAACGCAGGTACAAAAACGGAGACAAATACAACATGAAGGACACATTTGAAATTTCATTTCATGCAAACTTTCCTCTAGTTTCCTTTAAGTTCCTTGAGTGATTTTTATCCTATTTTTGAATCCTTCTTATTCAAGTTGAGAATTGTTGTTCGCTTATGTGTTTGATATCTATTCACACTGTGATATTTTCAAACACACTTCTTTATTATGCTTTTTGATGGCCAGAGAAGTGGCCAAGGGTGACGTGTTAGAGCACGAGTGGGCTCGCGTCCCATTCCTCCTAGTTTTCTCTCTATTGAGTAGTTCAATGATTTCATTGGGAGTGTGGATAATCTTCTTAAAATCATAGAGCGCGACTTTCACCTCTCGGATTTCACAAGTGATCAGTAGTTTATCCTCTAGTTTCGCAAGCGTGGATAGGTAGAGTACCTGGCAGTGATTGGCACGGCTAGGGAGAAGATTGTCATAGCCTTCTACCAAGGTATACGCAGTTATAAAGTTCTTACTCATTCTATAGTTTCTTTTGTAGGTGGACATAAGATAGTCATTTCTCTAGCCATAGTTGCATAGACCATAGTGAAAAGGAATCATCATCCATCTCATGCGTAACGGAATTAAAAATTTAAATTAATTGATTTCCCATAAACAATCTATGATCTATATAGAATAATCGAAAACATTACAAGCGATAAATCATAGTTATCGTTGGCCCTAAAGGTTTCAACCAAAGGTATCTCAATAATTTTGATGATAACAAAGGCATTGATCATGAGTACTAAATTTTTATCTCAAGTAGCAATGCCAATAGGTCAACTAAGTCAAATAAGGATTTACCAAAAGTCAAAATACCAAGAAAGCAAAAAATCCACTTATGACCAAGCATCAAAGTCTATCTTAGGCAAAGTGGAAGCATTCAAGCCCTTGGAATCAAGCGAAAATTTATATTTTTTATTATTTTAGGTTTTTAGTGATTTAGGATTGATTGATCATAAAACTAATGCTTAAGTATTTAAAGTGATCAAATAAAATCAATCACAAAATGATTTTTCAAAAGAAAACCTTGATACACCTTAAGATTTAAAAATTCAAGTTAACCAAATCTCAAAACATTTAACAAAATAAGCAAAGTATCAATACTGTCCAAAGTAGTTGACTAAGTCAATGAATCAGTCGATTATATTTCTTTCAAGAAATATGCCTATTTTGTCTTTATTAAAACCAATCGACTAAGTGACAATTTTTCCATCATGTTCTCGCAACTGGAACAAGTAGTCGACTATATTGAGATATTGGTCAACTAAGTCTATTTGAGAAAAACATGAAAAAAATTCAAATGAAAAATACAATTGACTAAATTTGATAACTAGTCGACTAAATGCTTTTTTAAAAATTGATCCTCTGGCCATAGGATGAATCAGTTAAATTCAATTTTCAACTAAATTACAATGTAGTTGACTATATCTTGGTATTAGTAAACTAATTTTGTTGAATTGACACTTTCGAAAGACACATTTTAAATCATTTTGAAAGTTTCAACGACCCTATTTTATTCCCATTAAATATATTTTTTAAAGGCCTATATAAAGAGGTTCAAGAAGAATTTATTACCAACTCTTACATGCTCTAACATTCTCCACATTTAAACGGATTTGAGATAACATTAATTTCAAAACTAGATCGCAAAGGTCGCTCATCTTTGAAATACTCAAACACACCTACCCTTGTGAGGTAAAAGGAAATTTTGCTGGAATGAAATGGGCAGTTTTTTATTGTAAAGGTTTCATCTCCACTTGCAAGGAGTTCACATAGTAGAAATCTTAAGTGGGGAGTTTGGGTTGAGGACGTAAGGTAATCTAAACCTCAAAAAAATCTCGATGTAACTCTCTATACTCACTCTTTCTTTGATTTATCTTATTAGTTGTTTGTGCATATTTTAAATATCTTCAAAACACCCAATATTTCCTAAAGACCAAAATCACCCCTATTGGGTATATTTTGGGGCAACAAGTGGTATTAGATCTTGGTGTCTTGAAATAGATTAAAAAATCTAATAGAAAATACATGAAAATTATCGTAGGAACCATTTTTACTAAAGGTCAATCCACCGTATCATGATATTAGTCAACTAATTATGTCAATCTAGCACTTTCAAAAGTCAAATTTTAAATCATTTTGAAAGTTTCAACGGTCTTATTTTGTTCCCAACAACTATATTCTTTAAATGCCTATATAAAAGAGGTCCAATAAGAATATATTACCAAATCTTACATGTTCTAACACTCCACATTCAAAGTGACTTGAGATATCATTATTTTAAAATCTAGATCTCAAAGTTCGCCCATCTCTTAAATACTCAAACACACCTACATTTATGAGGGAAAAAGGAATTATATTGGAAAAAATGGGTAGATTTTCATTGTAATGGTTTGATCTCCACCTACAAGGAGTTCATATATAGGAAATCTTAATTGGGGAGCTTGGGTTGAGAAAGTAGGGAAATCCAAATCTCAATACATCATTCTCTACTCACTCTCATTTATTTTATTAGTTGTATGTACATATTTTAAATATCTCAAAAACACCCAATATTTTCTAAATATCTAAATCACCTCCTCTTAGTTATAGTTTTGGGCAACCAATAGTATTAGATCTTGGTGTATTGAAATAGATTTAAAGATCTAAGAGAAAGGACATGGAAAATATTGTATGAACCATTTTCCTGAAGGTCAATCAACCAAATCGTGATATTATTCAATTAATTTTGTTGATCTGGCATGTTCAAAAGTCAATTTTTAAGTCATTTTGAAAGTCTCAACAGTCGTCTTTTGTTCCTAACAAATATATTCTTTAAAGGCCTATATAAAAGAGGTTCCAGAAGCATTTATTACCAACTCTTACATGCACTAACATTCTCCACATTCAATGTGACTTTAGATAGCATTAATTTCAAATCTAGATCTCAAAGTTTGTTAATCTCTTAAATACTCAAACACACCAACCCCTGTGAGGCAAAAGTGAATTTTGTTGGGAATAAAATGGGTAGCTCTTTATTGTAGAGGTTTGATCTCTACCTACAAGAGTTCACATAGTGAAAATCTTAATTCAGGAGATTAGGTCGAGGACGTATGGTAATCCGAACCTCGAACAAATCTTGATGTAGCTATCTCTACTCACATTCTCTCTTTTATATATTTTATTAGTTATTTGTGCATCTTTTAAATATCTCAAAAACACCCAATATTTTCTAAATAGCTAAATCACCCTCGTGGGTATATTTTTGGGCAATAAGTGGTATCAGATCTTGGTGTCTTCAAATAGATTAAAAAATATAAGAGAAAAAACATGGCAATATTTTGTGGACAAGATTATACCTATTGGAAGGCTAGAATGAAGATCTATCTCAATCCTTAGACTATGAGAATTTGAGAGTTATTTTGAATGGACCACTCATCCCTATGAAAACTTCAAGAACTTATAAAGATGTCAAGGAAGTAAAAGAAGAAATGAAATGTGATGAAAATGATCTAAAATTGATCCAACTTAATGCTAAAGAAATGGCTAATTCATTTTGTTATTTATATTCAAATGAGTTTAATAGAATCTATGTTCGTGATTCAGCAAAAGAGATATGGGATAAACTTTAGGTCACTTATAAATGTACTAAGCAAGTTAAACAGTCTAAGATTAGTATGTTAGTCTATAACTATGAACTATTTAAAGTAAATAGTGATGAATTTGTACGTGAAATGTTAACTAGATTCATCAATATTATTAACTATAAATGCTCTTGATAAGAGTTATACTGACATGGAAATAATGAGAAAAATACTCGGGTCACTACCAAGGAGTTGGGAACCTAAAGTGATGATGATGAAGATGTTTTCATCGTTACAAGAATATTACAAAATTTTTTGAAAAAAGCAACTTGTAAAAAGGTTGCAAAATGGAGAATCAAGCAAAATGAGCACAAGCATTGAATGACAAGCTTGGGCATATCTTGTCCCCTTATAAGTTTACTCGTTATGTTCAACACAAGGTTTCCTCTGTTGAATTTTCTCGAGATTACCTTTCAATTGTAAGTCTTTGCTAATTGGTTATGATAAGCTTGGACCATAAACTTCCCTTCATCTTTTTTTTTTTCATCGATTTTTTAAGGTTGGGGATACTTGCTTCTAGATGTAATCCATAAGTCAAGGTAATCTTTGCCGAGGGAATGAAGAGTTCAACAGGTATTAGAGTTTCTAATCCATAGACTGCTGTAAATGGCAATTCTCTAGTGGACTTTCTTTGCGAGATCCTATACACCCACAAAGCTTTCGACAGTTGGTCTTGCCAATCGTTCCGATGATCATAGACCATTTTACTCAGGATTTTGATCATTGTCTTATCAGTTGCCTCGGCCAAACCATTTCCCTAAAGATAATATGAAGTTGATCGGTGGTGGATGATACTTGTAGACACGTTATTTTGAGACCCTTAATTGGATAGAGTTAGTTTTGCAATTTTATGGGAAGTTACGACAATATGTCCCATTTAGGGGTATTTTAGTAATTTTACATTTTTGCCCATAGAGGGCATTTTGGTCATTTCTTCCATAGTGGACAATTTGGTTATTATACCCACCGAGGGCATTTTGGTCATTTGACACAATAGGACCCTTTAGGGTATTTTGGTTATTATGCCCACTAAGGGTATTTTGGTAAATTCTAGTGTTTCCCCAACCCTTTAGGGGTAATTTGGTAAATACCAGAGGTTCCCCACTTTCTAGGGGTATTTCTATAATATTGATGCCATTTTTCTATTTTTCCATTTGGAGGGAACTTTGGTAGTTATAGCATAATCCTATCCCATAGAAGTTGTTTTGGTCATTCATGGACATACATGTAATTTTCATGCAATGTTACCCATATAGGGTTAATTTGGAAATTTAAGCCTTTAGGAAAAATTTTGACTTTTTATGCCTTAGTGGTAATTTTGTAATTACCATGTCCTTAAATTCTCCACCGAATTAGGGGCGATATAGTAAATATGGTTGTGCACCCAAAACTTGCCAATTTTCATTCCTTCCTTCTTCCAAGAGATTTGCCTATATTTGTGCACCAAAAACTTGCCTATTTCCATTCCCTTTCTTGTCCCAAGTAATTTTCATAGCAGACTCCTTATTTAAGGGATTTGTTTTTACTTGTGCACCAAATAACAACCTTATCTAATTTGCTTGCACATCAAGCATTTATCTTGGACATCCATCCATAGGTTCTATTGTGAGCCCTTCGATCAAACCTCCTTACTTTTTCCTATAAATAAGACCCCTTGGCCACCATAATCAGGGACATAAATTTTAGTAGCCGGATATTGCTACAATATTTCTCCCTCTTCTCTCTTTTCAATATTTCTCTCTTTCATATCTCTAAGCCTTGTTCTACACAAGCCCAAGCCTTGTTCTACACAAGTAAGAGTTCTAATCCATTGAAGATGAAGTTTTACACAATTGAAAATTCAATTCAAAGAGTTCAAGCCACAAACCTTGCTTGATTAACTACAAACAATCAGGCACACTCTCTAATCCCCTACTTTTTATCTTTTTACCAATTCAATTCATCATATCACTCTTGATAGAATCAATTGAATTGGAGAACTACTTTGACTCTGATTCCGTTATCTGAACGGATACGTAGGATACCTCATGGGCTCGAGTCTACTGTCTTTCCTTATCTTATCTACTTTATGTCTTTTTCTTATTTTATTCATTCATGTTATCACTCTTTCTTTCTCTCTCTACTCTTCTCTTTTAGTTTATTTACTTCATGTATTTCATTTATTTTATTTGTTCATCTAATCGTTATTATTATCTCATTCTACTTTTTCTCTTTTATTTATGTCGTGTAATTTATGCCTTGTGGAAGAACACTTAAGACCAATCCATTTGGACCGGGCGGGCTGGGTTCCTAACTACTTCCCATCTTGTACCTTAGCTCCAAGATTCAGAGTTATTTGGTTCATTATAGATTAGTTTGCTTTTACTTTATTTTAACCCATGTTAAGGGGTTTAGAATGTAACTAAGGACAAAACATTGTAATTTATAATTTTCTTTGTTATTTCTTTTACATATATTCTCCATGGATTGTATCAGGTTTGCTTGTTCTTTAACCTAAAACACGCTGGTGACTCCTTTGTGTATTTATGTACACCCCAATCCAAAGAGAGGGAGTTCCTCTCCCACCTTGAGGGAGCGGACAAAATTCGGGTTTTTATTTTTTTCGGCACTTGCGCTCACAATACCATAATTTCCTGTTATCTTGCTAACTTCATGATTCACAAAAAGAGTCTCGTTGTTTGAAAAAAATCACTTTTTGGAGTGCCGAAATGGTAACTTATGTCTTCTCTTATGAATTTTTCTAATGCTGGGAGGATTGCACGTTTAATGGAGATAACTTCAACCCACTATCTCTGGTAACAAGTATCCATATATACACTCGAATGGGTGGTGTGATTGCCCCAATGAGACCAAAATCCCATGTGTGAAAGAGTTATGGAGTCTTTAAACTGTGGAGTTCCATTGCTGGAGCATAGAGGAGGTGATCTAACACTTATGGCAATGCTTCACATAAGCAGTTATATCAATCGTCATGCGAGGCCGATAATATCCCATATCAAGAATCTACTGATAAAGCTTTGCGGCCCCTTGATGTTCGAATTCGTGAGTCATTTAAAGTACTTCTTGGATTTCGACTCCCACCAAGAATTTCTAAGGCTTGCACCTGATCCCTTGTTTGAACAAATTAGCCTCGTGAACAAAAACATATCGTATTGCTCGCCTTTATACCCAAGCTATGTCCTCGCATTTTGGCAGCAACACCCTTTGGGCAAGTTACTTTAATTACCATTTCCTCTAGTCAACCGTGTCTTCGATGAAGTTACCCTCATCTAGCGGTGGGTACTCTTGTTATTTCTTACATTTTCTTTGCATTTTGGTAGCTTTCCTAGCCATACTAGGCCAATAGTAGCCAACCTTTTGCATAATTCAATAAAGGTTGATATCTCTAGTGATGTACACCTTCTCGTGTACCTACCTAAGGCACATCCCTCCCTCTTCCTCATTCACGCACCTTACCATTAGTCCCACAGGACCTTAGAAATACAACATTCTAATGTGGAGGTAAAATTTCTTTAGCTCTATGGCTGAATACTTCCTTATTTTCTCTTGAGTTGCTCTGGAGTTCTTTGGTCTAGTGAGCACTCTTCGGGAAATGTCTCAATGATGGTGATGACAGTATTTCAGACAACTTTCACCTAGATGGACTCCCTTAAAAATTTAATTTAGTGGCTGGAGTTGCGAGGGCATCAAGGAATCTATTTTCTAAATGGGGAGTATGTTCCATATTGACCTTATCGAATTAACCCAACACTTACTGCATTATAGGTCTATAAGTTTCCATCTAGGGATATCTAGCAGCAAATATCCCTATGGTTTATTTTACCACCAAGTTGGAATCTCCTCGAATCCTTAGTAGTCGAATACCATAGGCTTGCGTAATCATAAGCCATATGATTAGTGCTTCATGCTCAGTTTCATTGTTCGTGTATAGGAAGTCTCACTAACAGGAAAAACTAACTTACTCTCCTATTTTAGCCGTAGTCAAGACTACCTTAGCTCTTCCTCCAGCGGTACTGGTTGACCCATTAAAAGAGAGAATGTATTCTCTAAAGTGAGATAGGTTATTGACTTCGGCAAGATCCTCTAGTAGGTCATTTTCTATTAGTTCATATTCCTCATCTTGAAACTGAGCTATGTGATCTATCAAGGCCTAGCTCTGAATTTCTTTGGGTTGTATAATGGTCATGTCAAACCCTACTAAAGTCAACAATCACCATGTTATTCATCTGGTTAAGACTGGTCTAGTCAAGATATACTTAATGGGATCACATTTGGTGATCACATAGTTAATGAATTCTACTAAATGTACTTGAATTTTTGTTTCGTGAAAGGCAAGGCCAAACATGTTTTTTAAGGTTAGAATACCTCAATTCTGCTCCACGTAAAATTTGGCTAATGTAATAAAGTAGTTTCTTTATCCCATCTATTTCTTGAAAAAGTAATGCCCCCTAGTGGACCGAGGAGTTGAGGTTAGGTAAAGTAACAAAGGTTTCCCTTTAGTGGGGAAATTATAGTTAAGGGAAAGGACAAAACCTTCTTTAGCTACTCAAATGCCTTTTGATGTTCATTAGTCCAAAAGTACAATGCCTTTTTCTTGAGTAAGCTGCCAAATGAATGGGTAATTTTAACTAGCATTGGTGTAAACGAGTGAAGATATGTTATCTTTCCAAGGAACCCCTTCAATTCCTTAATGTTCTTTGGCAGACACATGATTATTATGACCCTTGTCTTTCTAGGATCACGATTAATGCCATGGCAGTGGATCATAAAACTGAGGAACTTCCCTACGATCACCCCAAATGCACACTTTATGGACTCATCTTGTGCCCATATTTCCTACACCTTTTAAATACTCAAATCAAATCCTGTAGGCAATTTTCTTTCTTTTTTTTTTAACTTAACCACAAGGTCATTAATAAAATCTTTCACCAACTCATGTATCATGTCAAGGAAAATGGTTGTCATCATCGTTTGATACATAACGCCCACGTTCTTTTGTCTAAATGGCTTCACCTTATAGTAAAAATTCCCAAATGGGGTTCTAAAAGCTGTCTTTTGGACATCCATATAGACTATCCGACTCTAATTGTATCTATTGAACTCGTCCATGAAAGAAAACACTTAGTGTTAAGGCGGCATCAATCATAAGGTCCATGTTTGGTAAGAGAAAATAAACTTTTGGGCATGCTTTATTTAGATCTCTATACTCAAC
This sequence comes from Nyssa sinensis, assembly GCA_008638375.1. Taxonomy (NCBI): domain Eukaryota; kingdom Viridiplantae; phylum Streptophyta; class Magnoliopsida; order Cornales; family Nyssaceae; genus Nyssa; species Nyssa sinensis. The sequence continues at coordinate 10,609,188 of CM018042.1, read as the reverse complement.
ACATATCAAGATTTTCTCATTACATTTTGCAACTGGAACAATATTGGTCAGTCACTTAAGGTATTGAATTAGGCAAATCAATCCAGCATCCAATAATCTATCCACCTCGTTCTTAATTTGTACTTTAAGTTCATGAGTAACTTTACAAAGGTTTTTCTTTATAGGTTTCACCACGGATTTCTCATTGAGGTGGTGGCTAATAATGGATGGATCTAATCATTGTACAATCTTAACAACTCTATCAACTTTTCCTTTTCCTATAGCTCGAGGGCCTTAGAGACAAAAGTTAATCTTGGACATTCGGAATCCTCGAGGTTGACTTTTCTAAGTTCTTTTTCTCGAGGTTTTGGTGAATCTTCCATGCATTCGAGAGTCAATTTAGGTTGGTCTACTAAAATGGCCTCATCTGGTATTTCTTCTTCCATCCCTCCAAGTCTACCCTTTTATTACCTTGGGGGGGCCCCACACACTGTCGTAATTGATAAATGATTTTTCTATACATTTTTTTAACTCATTGTGCAAATATTCTCAGGTTCTGCTTATATCTTTCCTTTTTAATAAGCTTTAACCACCAATACGTTCTTCCATTTCGCTAAATGGACCCCTTTGGTTTCTCAAAAATGCCCCTAGCTCATCCATTTCATCGAAATATTCTGCATTTGACAAATGCACTTCCTCGGGGGTGAAAGGGTTTCGATTTACTTGGTGGTATGATAAGGGAATCACTGTATAGCGATGCATTGAAGGAGTAAGATGGTTAAGAGTTTACTTCTAACAACTTTAATGAGTATTGATAACTGGTTAAAAAGCGCATATTTATTTTGTTAACCCAAGATATTCTTGTATTTTTATTATTTTAATTTCTCTAATCTATATGCATTTACTAGTTAATTCTTGTTTTGTCTTTTTGTAGAGAAAACTCGTCAAAGTTGATGATTTGGTGGTGGATTTGGAGTAAAAGGAAAATATTGGGCTTTGAAGTGCTAAAAGAGGTGGAAAACAAGTGGTTTTGGGTTAGAAGAGAGGCTTGGTCCATATGTTGGTGGACCAAGGCCTATTTTAGCACTATAGGCTCTATTTTGGAACGCTTTAGACTCCCTTTTTGGGCCCCTAATGTCTAATGACGGGATTTTACTTTATTTTCCTGAATTCTTATTTTGTGGGGGTAATTTTGGAAAAAGGGGGATAATATTGGGAGCTAGGGTTTTGGAAAAGGGAGAGGCCGTTTTTGGGGATCTAGACGAGGAGAGGAAGGAAGGAGACGACTAAAAAGAAGAAGATGAAGAAATCCATGGCTATGGTGGTTTCCTCTTCTACTATTATGGGCTAAGTTCTCTCATTCCTAGAGTTTAGATGAAACCCTAGTCAAGTAATATTATTTTTTTTGTATTTTATTTTTTGGGTTAATTAGTTTTGGATGTTGATTGTATAACGTTGGGATTTTATTAAGGCAATGATCGTATTATTTAGTTTCACATAATCAATTTTTGTGATTTTGTTTATGTGGTTATACAATAGTAATATATGTACATACATCAAAACCGTATGACGAGTCATAACTCAGGGAAAACAAATTGTAACTATGACCTTAGAATTAGCGTAGACAATTTGTGTTAACCAAAGATGATTCGTGCTTAGGGTTTTGGTGCGTGGTTTTCTTGATGATTGTATTGAGGCTTGTAGCCAAAATACATCTTTTACATCCAAATTTAATGGCTTAAGAATTAATACAATTGAAGCTAGTTACAAGATTAGTGGTGGATTCAACACCCTAGGAATTCTCTTTTAATTCGATTTATTGTTAATTCAGTTCAATATTTGCTTTAATTATAATTCTCATTTAATTTTAGAAAGAAAATCAACAACAATCAATCTTTGTTAATTTGAATTAAAATTAATCTCAACTTTGGTTTTTAAACAATTAACAGTCTTTGTGGGTTTGACCCTTACTTCTCTACTATACTAGTAGTTTAGTTTGGTAATTTGATTGATTTCCACGACAGATCAAGTATGCAATATGAAACTCAATAAAAATTCACCTAACCTTACACTTTATCACAAAATGGTCTCAATGAGTGCAAACATCACCATATCATTAAGATGGGTCTTTCGCTACTTTTTCTTTTGAGGAGAACCTGGTACTATGGCTTTCCCTGCAAGACATGAAGCATCGTAAGGGACCTGATTTCACCAACAGCTAAATCTATAGTAACATGTCCATAGATTTAGCACCACCTTTCTCTAAACCCTGCAATGCTTATAAGTTGCTTCATAAGCCTCACATCTAGGATTTTGGCTGCCATAAAAGTGGCTAATGGCAAGATGTTAATCGATTCCCCAATGTAAACAAATATCATTTTGAACTCTACTCTATTAATCCTTGTTGGGAACGTACAAATGACAATTATAGAGATACGATACTTATTTGTCTACCTTGGTAAAAGTTATGGTACTCTTGTACTTAAACACTAACATGGAAGCTACCCCATCTCTAGTCATGCAAACTTCTTCGTTCGCCTAGGGAATGTCTGCTATTGGCCACCAAGCCATGGGCACGAATTGATAGGTCCCCTTGCAAGAACATGAGTGTGACAATGTTAGAATGTCACATGTTTAAGATAAACATGCCTAACTCAAAACAATAGGGGCAAAAAATGTCATTGAGGCATTTTGTCAAACGAGTGGAGTGCACTCCCCCAAGAGGCATTTGAGTGATATGTTCATGCATGGAAAAATTTCTTTTTACATGAAAAATTATTCCCCAAACCACTTTGAACAACCAAAATGAGCAATCCAAAAATAAAATGCACCAAAATGAAAGAGGGAAATCATGAGAAATCCATACCTCTCCATTTTGGTAACGTTAAGATAAGTGAAGGGTTGGATCCCGAATCAAGCTCGTGTGACTCTAAGTGCCCTAGGGAGGTTTTTAGCGTAGACTCATCCCTAATATCACCTTAGGCGCCCCAAGATCCGGATGAAGGTCAAGCAAGGCGTCTGAATTGTCGTAACTCTCACTCATTATGTTATTTGTTTAATCTTGGTCTTGCACATAAAAATCACATTGCTTGATCTTCCCAAAAGCTTTTCTATGCAGAAAGCTTTTATCTTGAACCCTATACAAGTTTCGAAAAAATGAGCAAAGGTATGTAGAGAAGAATTTGGAAAAAACTCAATGACAATACCAAAAGTCGTACAGTATAAGATGGTGTATGCCCCGGCCCCTAAGTATCAATCGGCACTCACGAGAGGCCAATTGGCACACAAAGCATTGAAACACCCCTCTTTGTTTGCCAATCGACACACATAGGTTTTACGAGTTGTCATGGCCCCTTTTTTTCTTAATTTCAACCTATTCTTGGTAATTAAAATCCTTAATTATTCATGGGCCCACCATGATTTGGTTCAATTATGAGGCTAAAGTGATCATTCACTTGATTTTAAGCAAATGCATACAAAGGTTATGGCCTGGTCAACAAAGGTTAATGTCATGCCCCGAATTTCCACAAACCCGGAGAGTGAGTAAAATTAAATTAAAAAAAAATTAATAAATGATAATTAAATAGATTTGGTTGATTACCTATCTGTTTTCCCATGTTTCCCCAAATTGAAAATGAAAATTCGTTAACTAGACTCACCTAAGATAAGTCCCAAATGGTATTCAAATATCGCCTTAACCAATAGCCAATTTTAATCTAAGGCATGTTCAAGGGTGGCCTCCAAGATAGCCCCAAAATGACTTTAAATATGCCTTGGAATAGTGACCCCAAATGGGCCCCAAAATACCCTAAGGCATAAGCCAAGAATAGGTTAAAAAGTCTACCAAAAGTGGTCCAAAGAAGTGGCCAAACATGGCCTATAAGAGTGGCCAAACATGGCCCCATAAGGTGGCCAAACATGGCCCAAAAGAGTGGCAAAACATAGCTCAAAATGGTGACCAACCGTGGCCTAAGGATTGGCCAAACATGGCCCAAAAGGATACCCAAACAGAGCTCAAAAGGGTGGCTAAACATGGCTCAGAAAGGTGGCCAAGGGGTGGTGTCAAAAGGCTAGGGACTAGGTGCCCAAGGGTATGGCAATAGGCTGGCACGCGCAGGCATGCAGGGCGGCAGCAAGCGCATGCGCAGGGGGCATGGTTAGGCATGCAGGGCATGCGGCTGGGCGTTGGCTGGGGCTGGTTGGGTTGTTTCACTGTAGCGACAGAAACTGATTTTTTTGTTTTTCCTACAGGTTTACTGTAGCGGCAGAGGCTGAATTTCTCTGTCCAGCAGTTGAATTTCTCTGTTTTTCAAATTTTTTTCCAAAGTTTTGCAAACTAATTTTTCCCTATTTTTAGCCTATTTCTTAAAGGTTTTTAACTCCCATTTTTGGGCACTTTTCTCAACTATTTAAATGGTGTTTTACACACTTAATTTCTCCCTTAATTTCCCCCTTAATTCCACAAAGTTTTGAACATAACCTCCTTTATTTTTTAAGTATTTTTTCACCTAATATTTTGCAACCGTTCATATATATCAACACATTACAATCCACCCTCGCTCAATGGTCATAATTCATGAAAATTAAACATACATTCATTTCTTTCAACATATATAAATGTAAGGCACATTAAACAAATATATCCTATATGTCATTTGGGCTTAAACCCTTACATTACAAATTGGCTCAAGGCCTATAGTTCACCATTCTTCCAAATTAAAACACAAGTCTTTTGGGTTTATGCCCATATATACAAAATATGCCTCAAGGGCCAAATATCCTTTAACTTTCCTTTCCCTTCCTTTTTTTAAGACTTCATCAAGTCTCACATACCGGGAGCCTCATTTGTAATATGATATCCCACGAGGGGTTAGCACAACCGATGGTATGACATAATGCTAGAATGAAATGAATCAAACATATAAACAAGTTACATGTTCATCACTTTGACAAATTCTCTAAGATTACAAAATACATAAAGCACCAACACCTTGAATAAATCATAACTTTCTAACTACAAGATTTTGTCTACATGAACATAAGCTATAATACAATGAATTATACATATAGTCATGGTTTATGTTTATCACTTTACCAAATTCCCAAAGAATACAAAGAACACACAAGTACATAAACAACCAACTCTAGATTTTCAAAGCAACTATATCCTAAGTGATTTTCTAATAGAAAATAAACATATAAATCATTCAATCAACTTATAAAACACTCCTAAACTTAACCTTATTCCTTACTTAGCAAAATACCATACCTAAATGGCTTTTTCTCAACCCTAGGGAGTTGTGTTCGTTGTACAGCCGAACCAATCAGTAAGAATGTAGCCCTTGACGAATGGGAACAACTTCCTAGAAGGAAGTCTTAGGAAAATCCAAGCCTAGAAGTGTGTTTTGGAAGCTTGAAGATTGGAAAACCTAGGTTTTCTCTTCATTTTTCTTCCATGCACGGCTGCTGCTGCTTTTCCAGACCATTTCTGTCATTTTTTTACACTAAGTGTTGTATTTATAGTCAAGGGGCTAAAGGGGCAAAATGACCCTTTTGCCCTTAATGAGTTCGAGACCTCATTACACTACAACCCATCTTGAAACTCCTCAATTCGATATTTTGTTTTAGCCAAAGTTCTTAAAATTATTTGAAATGAAATTTCTCAAAAACATTCATTTTCTCTTGTGGCCGGGTTTGGCCGGGTCCACTCGGGATGCCCTTTTGGTCCAATTTTTAAAACTATCTCCGAATATGCTTAAATTCTCACAAGAGGTGTATTGAAATATTCTAAGCATGTTTATCTTCTATGACATACTCAAATTATGCTCCTAAACATGACTTATGCCTAAATGATGCATATGTAGTGCCCTACCAGCTATTGACGCATGAATAGTGCGCCCTACCAGCAAAAACAAAAAATTTACCTTTATTTTTCAAATCACTACATCCTTCCCCCCTTAAAGAAATTTTATCCCAAAATTTAGAAATGTACCTCTATGAACAAATATCTCAGGATACCTAGCGCGGACCTCAGCCTCGCACTCCCTAGTGGCTTCCTCGACTTCATGGTCTCACAGAACATGTCAAGCCCTAAAGTAGCCATCTCCCCTACCTCTGTCCAACATATCAGTGAACGATACGACCTGTCATACAATGCCTCAAAAGGTGCCATCTCGATACTAGACTGATAGTTGTTGTTGTAGGCAAACTCTACTAGAGCAAGGTGACCTTCCCAACTACCCCTGAAATCCATAACACACACTCTAAGTATATCCTCAAGTATCTGGATAGTACACTCTGACTGACCATCAATCTGAGAATGGAAAGCAGTACTACACAGTAGCTGAGTCCCTAAAGCTGTTTGAAGACTCTGGCAAAACCGTGCAGTGAAACGTGGATCTCGATCTGAAACAATGGAAACAGGAATCCCATGTAATCGTACTTTCTCGCGGATATACAACTTATTAAGAACATCCACTGAATCAATCGCTCTAATCGGTAGGAAATGTGTGGACTTCGTCAACCTATCTACAATAACCCAAACTGCATCGTGACCTTTTGGTGACCTTAGAAAACCCATCACAAAATCCATAGTCATAAACTCCCACTTCCACTTGGCCACTGGCAATGGCTGTAATAAACCCCCAGGTCTCTGATGCTCAGCCTTAACCTACTGGCACGTGAGACATCTTGATACAAACTGTACAACATCTCCTTTCATCCCCATCCACCAATACTCGCGGAGTAAATCATGGTACATCTTAGTGCCCCCTAGGTGCACGGTCAGACGTGAATGATGGGAAATCTCTAAGAACATCAGCCCTAAGAGACTTTGGAACAAAAACTCTACCCATATACCTCAAGCTAAGTTCAGAATGAACTGTCCACCCCTCAAAGCCCTCGGTACTAGGAACCCGTGCTCGAATCTGCTCTGCCTCTGTGTCATGTAACTGTGCCTCAATAACCCTGCTCAACAGTGCAGGTTATGCACAAATACTGAATAGTGTGGCGTGTCCCTTAGACTCAACAAAGTCTAAGTTAAACTCACCAATATCTCCCATCATCTCCTACTCCCTAATAACAATGCTAGCAACTGTGCTCCTCGATCTCCTACTAAGTGCATTCGCTACGACATTAGCCTTCCCAAGATGGTACTGAAGGTTAAAGTCATAGTCCTCCATATACTCCATCCATCTCCTCTGTCGAAGGTTCAAGTCCTTCTGCGTGAAAATGTATCTAAGGCTCTTGTGATCTAAGAACACCTCAAACCTCTCCCCGTATAAGTAGTGTCGCCAACTCTTAAGTGAAAAGATGACGGTAGCTAACTACAAATCATGTGTAGGATAGTTATGCTCATGATTCTTCAACTGGCGAGAACCATAGGCTACCACCCTACCCTCCTGCATCAATACACAACCTAGTCCCTCTCAGTGAAACATCACAATACACTGTATAGCCAATACCTCCCTCAGGTATAATCAGGATAGGTGCTGAAGTCAGCCTCCTCTTCAGCTCCTGAAATAACTACTCACAGTCATCTATCCACTCAAATATAAAGCCTTTGCGCGTCAAACGAGTCATCGGCGCTACAAGACGAGAAAATCCCTCAACAAATCAACAGTAGTATCCGGCCAATCCTGAGAAACTCCGAATCTCAAACATATTCTTGGGTCTCTCCCAACTCATAACAACACCAATCTTAAAAGGATCCACAGATACCCTACTACCTGACACAACATGGCCTAAAAACTATACCTCCTGAAGCCAAAACTTGCACTTTGAAAACTTAGTAAACAAATGATGCTCTCTCAAAATCTGTAATACAGTCCATAAATGAAAAACATGCTCATCCTCAGAAGGTGAATAAATCAAAATGTCATCAACAAATACCACGACAAACTTATCTAAATAAGGACTAAAAATGTGATGTATCAAGTCCATGAATGTCGCCGGGGCATTCATCACACTGAATGGCATAACTACGAACTCATAATGGCCATAACGAGTGCGAAAAGTTGTCTTCACCACATCCTCCTCCCGTACTCTCAACTGATGATACCTAAATCGAAGATCTATCTTCGAAAAACATCTCGAACCCCTAGGCTATTCAAACAAGCCATCTATCCTCGCTAATGGGTACTTGTTCTTGATAGTGACCCAGTTCAGACTCCTATAATCCACACATAAACGTAATGTCTCATCCTTCTTCTTCACAAATAATGCCGAAGCACCCCACAGAGAAGTACTAGGACGAATAAAACCCTTACCCTGCAAATCAATCAACTGTTCCTTCAGCTCCCTCAACTCAACTAGAGCCATGCAGTAAGGAGGAATGAAAATAGGCACAATGCCTGGGATAAGCTCAATTGTGAACTCTATCTCTCGTCTCGGCGGTAGACTAGTCTAGTCATCCGGAAAGACATTTGGAAACTCATCCATTACTGGCAGTAATACACTCTCTATAGTCCCACTCCCATTTGCTATCAAACTAGCCAACATGTAGCTATGACCTCCCCAACTTCTAGAGTCATACAAGGTGGTACTAGGAAATTCCTACGATCCCCCGTAAAATAAAAGCTATCTCCCTCAGAAATACACACAGTCACACTCTCCCTGTAGTAGTTTATACTCGCCCGGAAAGCAAACAACCAATCCATCCAAATTATACATTAAACAAAAATTTGTAATCCTACTCCCCATATGTTTGACCTAACCATTTCATTCACAATTTATTCTCTATATTAAACAACACAATCATTTATTCATTGTTATTATTATTTGTATTATTATTATTATTATTATTATTATTATTATTATTATTATTATTATTATTATTATTATTATTATTATTATTATTATTTCAATCTACTAATAATTTAACAATCTAATTCAATAGAGGCTAATTAAAGTCTTTTACTCTGTATCTAAGGTGTATTTTTTTTTTTTGTACATTCCTACCTTTATAGCTAGGTAATAACCCGTCATGGATCACAACTCCTTTTATTACTTGCTGATGGGGCTCCATCCATCAACTGTAACGCAAGACTTGAGACCAATCCAGTCTGTATAGATATCATAGTCATAGTACTATAACCTATGAATATCGGGTACTAACCTAACATAAATATATAAAATCAACAAGCAATAGTCAACATGCTAACACGTAACCTACCACATAAGCACGCAAGTATATAGTACCTCCTAAGAATATACATATATATACGAGAACACAACCGACCAGATAAATAACTAGATTCCACAGCCTATCTTATAAATAACTAGGCATACGGCCTATCATATAGATAACTAGGTGTGCAACCTATCTCATAAATAACTAGGCATACGGCCTATCCCATAAAATATACGGTCTATCACATCGACATGAGTTTTTAATCTTGGTCAACCATTATATCAAACAATCACATACTCCCAGTCAATTGGGAAATCAAGTATAGTGTATACCCGTGCACACCAATGCAACATGTCCACATAAAACATACCACCCAAACTAGCCCAAATAACTTAAGGTCTAAACTTCTCCCACTGTCTCTAGGTATTCTAACCTATGTTCTGATACCAAGTTGTCACATCTCGAATTTCCACAAACTCGGAGAGTGAGTGAAATTAAATTAAAAAGAAATTAATAAATGATAATTAAATAGATTTGGTTGATTACTCATCTATTTTCCTATGTTTCCCCAAATTGAAAATGAAAATTCGTTAACTAGACTCACCCAAGATAAGTCCCAAATGGTAGTCAAATATCCCCCCAACTAATGGCCAATTTTAATCTAAGGCATGTTCTAAGGGTGGCCTCCAAGATAGCCCCAAAATGTCTTTACATATGCCTTGGAATAGTGACCCCAAATGGGCCCCAAAATGCCTTAAGGCATAAGCCAATAATAGGTCAAAAAGTCTACCAAAACTGGTCCAAGGAAGTGGCCAAACATGGCCTATAAGAGTAGCCAAACATGGCCCTATAAGGTGGCCAAACATGGCCCAAAAGAGTGGCCAAACATGGCCCAAAATCAGTGGCCAAACGTGGCCTAAGGATTGGCCAAACATAGCCCAAAAGGGTACCCAAACATAGCTCAAAAGGGTGGCCAAACATGGCTCAAAAAGGTGGTCAAGGGGTGGTGTCAAGAGGCTAGGCGCTGGGTGCCCAAGGGTATGGCAGTAGGCTGGCACACGCAGGGCAGCAGCAGGCGTATGCGCAAGGGGTGAGGTCAGGCGTGCGGGGTGGTGGGGAGCGTGCGGGCGTGGGCTCGAGGGTGCGCGTTGCAGGAGAAGGCGCGCACCCCGCTGGTCTGGGCTGTTTCACTATAGCGATAGAGAGTGATTTTTTTGTTTTTCCTACAGGTTTACTATAGCGGCAAAGGTTGAATTTCTCTGTCCATCAGCTGAATTTTTCTGTTTTTCAAATTTTTTTCCAAAGTTTTGCAAACTACTTTTTCCCCATTTTTAGCCTATTTCTTCAAAGTTTTTAACCCCCCTTTTTGGGCACTTTTCTCACCTATTTAAATGGTTTTTTACACACTTAATTCCACAAAGTTTTGAACATAACCTCCTTTGTTTTCTAACTATTTTTCCACCTAATATTTTGCAACCGTTCATATATATCAACACATTACAATGCACCCTCACTCGATGGTCACAATTCATGAAAATTAAACATATATTCATTTCTTTCAACATATATATATATAAGGCACATTAAACAAATATATCATACATGTCATTTGGGCTTAAACCCTTACATTACAAATTGGCCCAAGGCCTATAGTTCACCATTCTTCCAAATTAAAACACAAGTCTTTTGGGCTTATGCCTATACATACAAAATATGCCTCAAAGGCCAAATATCCTTCAAATTTTCTTTCCCTTCCTTTTTTCAAGACTTCATCAAGTCTCAAGTACCGGGAGCCTCATCTGTAATATGATATCCCACGAGGGGTCAGCACAATCGTTGGTATAACATAATGCTAGAATGCAATTAATCAAACATATAAATAAGTTATATGTTCATCACTTTGACAAACTCTCTAAGATTACAAAAAACATAAAGCACCAACACCTTAAATAAATCATAACTTTCCAACTACAATATTTTGTCTACATAAACATAAGCTACAATACAATGAATTATACATATAGTCATGGTTCATGTTTATCACTTTACCAAATTCCCAAAGAATACAAAGAACACACAAGTACATAAACAACCAACCCTAAACTTATCCTAATTGATTTTCTAACAGCAAATAAACATATAAATCATTCAATCAGCTTATAAAACACTCCTAAACTTCACCTTATTCCTTACTTAGCAAAATATCATACCTAAATGGATTTTTCTCAACCCTAGCGAGTTTTGTTCATGTGCAGCCAAACCAATCAGTGAGAGCGTAGCCCTTGACGTGGGGAACAACTTCCTAGAAGGAAGTCTTATGAAAATCCAAGCCTAGAAGTGCGTTGTGGAAGCTTGAAGATTGAAAAACCTAGGTTTTCTCTTCATTTTTCTCCTATGCGCGGCTGCTGTTGCTTCTCCAAACCATTTCTATCTTTTTTTACACTAAGTGTTGTTGATGCTGCACTTTTTGACTCGCAACACGTGAGGGCTCCGTGACCTGTAGAACACTCAGAAAGATGATCAGAGGACCACCGGATTGGCTCCGGCGGTAGCCGCTCCGATGCTTAAGTAAGTAAGGGAATTGAAAGACTGTATTGAAAGTCAAAGAATGAGCATAAGAATCCAAAGCGTACCTCTAGGGTTTAATATATAAGCCGTGGTTCTCCTAATTTTGATTAGGTTTTGCCGCCACGAATATCGGGATTTGATCATCAGAGATTTGCAGTTACCTTGTGGAGCATTGAATCGTAGATGGAGATAACCATAGATAGTAGTTTCCATGTTGAAGGCTGTTTCCTTATTCCCCGCTTAACGGCTGTTAAGGAAACCATATATGCAGTGTCGAATAAATACTGTCCAGAACAGGAGGTCTGGACGATGTACATGAGAATATCCTGAATGCTCCATCTGTACTGTATGACCGAGTTCATCGGTTCTGAATGATATATAAATAAGAATGCCCCGAAGGCTTATGGCTGCTCTGTATGATAGACATATATGAGAATACCCCGAAGGCTTGTAGCTGTTCTGTATGACCGAAATATATGAGCTCTGTAGGATCGAGATTTGTTAATCTGATAGGCACACGTGTCTCAAACTGATTGGTGTGTCTGTTTATGGTATATCAGCTACTCCCCCCTCGAGCCCTTGTCAAAAGCAAGGGTTTTAACTAGGGTTGAGGGTTTTGTGAAGAGTCATACGTTTTGCCTTCCCATTTCTCAAGACGCCGGTTTAACGCGTCATTTATTGCGCAGCCGATACTCGAGAACTCATCATTACTTTCAACCGTTGTGTCGGCTCGTCTTGGAAGGCTCATATTTCGAATGTGTATATAGAGAGAGGGAAAAGCCTTTCATACCTTTCTTCTGTATTTACTTCTACAGTACCAGACCGCCATTCGACATATCTTGAAGTTTTGGAGGATCCCCGGTGTTTATAACTCTTTCTTGGTTTCAGGTTCGACTTTTAGTCCCCTTCTTCATTCCTTCTTGTTTGTTTCATCTCTTTCTCTTGTTCGCCATGTCTGGCTTAGAATCACACTCTGGTTTGGGAAGTCCTTCTGAGACTGATCCTCAAATGCAATTAGTGAATGTTGACGAAAATAGAATGGTAGTTCCTCCCTCTAGTCCGGGGGTCAGGATTGTCGATGCTTTTGATGATCCCCCGAACAGGGCTGGCGAGACCTCTGGTCGGTCTGGTCGCAGAGAAGAGGGTGAGAGTGTAATTACTGAAAGTATGCTAAAGGAGTTATGGGCGAAGTTCAAACTTCCCAAAAATGTCGCTTTCAGGGTCCCAGATTCTCAAGATCGCCCGGGCGATGTTAGAGATGGAGAAATCTGTGCCTATCTGGCCTGGTTTGAACTGGGTCTTACACTCCCCTTTCCTGATATAATAAAACAATTCTTTTGTTGGTTTGATCTGTGCCCCGCAGACCTGAACCTTAACAGTTAGAGACATCTGTTGAGCTTTATCGTATTAGGGCATATGAATAATGTCGAGGTGTCCCTTGACCTGATCCGTAGCAATATGGATCTAAAACTTCAAAAGGCGGAAGGCCTTTATTACATGTCTTTTGATAGTGGGTTCAGACCCCTTACTTCTGTGCCCTCCTCCAACAAGACCTGGAAGAAATGGTACTTCTTTATTAAAGGAGGATGGGAATTCAAGAACTTCGAGGGTCAACCTTCCACATTCCCTCGAACCACTGGGCCAAGGGGTGAGGTTTAACTTTTCCGTGGCTGCGTTGACTCTGTTTTATTTGCCAATTTGTTGAACTGATCAATTTCTGTGTTTGCTTTGCAGTTAAGAGTGCGTGGAAGAGACCAGATTTCTCTCCCGCGATTCAGAAGCAGTATAAGAAGCTTTTGAAGCCCAGCATTAGGGATCATTCTTCCATTGACAACCCTGATAAATTAATGGCTGCCAGGGGTAGTGTCGAAGAGATTGCTGATAATGTGATGGCTCAGTGGGAGTCCGGGCCATCACCGCCTGCGGTGGGGGAGGCTTCTTCTCCAGTGGTCCCTCCCGTTCCGAAGAAGCGGAGGCTGATTTCGTCCTCTCTTGGGCCTGCTGAGAGGGAGGAAGAGGCTCCCGTCCCTATCACGGTGGTTCCTCCAATCCCGTCTCGTCGAGCGGGTAAGGAGGCATCATCATCGGTGGCTCCTGACGTTGCTGGTCAGGGAGCCAAGAAGATTCTGAGTGAGTTCTGGGCCAAAGGCTCAGTTAAAATTAAGCCTCAGGCGTCTGGGAGGCTTCTTGCTGACTTGACCGCTCTTCAGGTTAAGGTGAGCTCGTTAGGACCATATTTTCCTTACCTTTAAGCGTTTCTACTAGTGTTTGAGTCGTTTTCTTTGTGTTATGCAGACCTTGCATACCCTTTCTGCTTTGGTGGAGGTTTCTCCATCTGTGGAGGAGCTCGACCAACTTAGGGCCAATCTGGACGAACTGGGACTCCAGTTGGGTACTGCTCGGTCGGAGGCTCATGACTCTGCGGAGAAGTTGAAGGAGTATCAGAACTCCTTGACTGTGATGGAGTCGGAGAGGAACCTTGCCGTTGAGCGGGCGAGGAGGTTGTAGGTGGAGATGAACGGCTTGCGGTACCAGTACAGTAGGCAGCTCGATGAAGCCGTGGAGCAGGCACTGATGGACAATGAGGATGAGATGAGGTCGAAGCTGGAAGGAATGGCCCATTGCTTGATTACGTTTGGGTTTAATAACTTCCGCTCTCGGCTTCTTGCCAAGTTTCTCGATCTAGATGTCTCCTTTATTGTGCCGCCTAGGTCTGAACCTCCAGAGGTCAACCAGGACGAAGTGGCTGATGTCCTCCCGGCCGATCCCACGGAAGTGGTTGTACCGACTGAGGTGGTTGATACTGTACCTGCCGAACCTTCTCCTGTCGTTGATCCTGTTCCTGCTGATCAGGCTTAGGATCCATATTTTGTTATTTTTCAATGTACTTGAGACATACATTTATTTAATGGAACAGTCTTTTGGTTAATGCTCGCCTCTTTGGTTATATTGCTCTATAGCATTTGTGCGTATCTTTGAGTTATGTAGCTCTGTAGTGCCTTAACATGTAGTTGATGGTAATAATTGTTGCAAGTTACACTGCTCTGGAGTTTAGTGTATACCAGATCAGATTTTCTTCTGCAGGAAGCTGTGTTCCGAACTTCTTTACTTGCCTTAGGCCAGTAATTGGAGACTTTTGTTTTGAAGTATTTCAAAGCTGACCGTTCTGAATTCGGGGACATAATAATAAGTGGATATCTTTGCGGTTGTAGTTTGGTTGATCAGATCTTCTGTCTCCAGATCTGTTAGAAATCAAGAAACGTCATAGTTGATGGACCTCTGTTGTACACGTGGTCCTGTAAGTGTTAATGACATGGAGAAACCGTCACGTCACATACATGGGAAAGATTAAAAGCCTGTGTATTACGTGTATGGCCCTGCCTTTTGTTTCTCCCGAGAAGGTGGTTTAATACTCCATTTATTGCACCTTCGCCGTTTGGGATTTCGAAGCCAGCACTTCGCTTAACCGTTGTGACGGTTCAGCTAGGTGGCCTTTGGTCTTCCAGTGTCTATATATATGGAAACGAGGGCATATGGTTGTGCTCAACCCTTCTGCTCCCCGAATTGTTTGTAAGAGAGGTTTTTATATGCTGCCGGAGTTCTTCCACTCGTTCGGAGATGATGGATGATTCCTTGCCTAAGTTGGGAATAACTGAACTGTGGCCAAAAGTTAACCCTCCCCTATTTTCAGTCTCCAAGGAAGGATTGAAGGAGGCACAAGTCTTCTTGTTTTCTCCGATATCTAGTCGAGATTTCTCCGACTGGTGGTGGTCCCTCCCTGATTCAACCGAGGCCTGGAGCGTTGGTGATGAAGACGAAGGTGAGTTGCCTCCTCTTCCTTACGCCCTGTCAGAGACCCTTGCTCCAAGTGGCTGGGGTGAAACAGATGGTGTGAAGAAGAAGATTGAAGGTGGGTTGCCTCCTCCCGCTTATAACTTGGCAGTGACAACTGCTCTAAGGGAGATGAACGGGGGCCGCCTCCTCCCCTTTGTGACTTGGCAGGAACCCTTGCTTCAATTGGCTGGGGCGTTATACCGATTACAAAGGTGGAGAACGAAAAGTCTTCTGAGGCTCAGAGCCCTCATCATCGGTTGGTCATGGGACCAGTGATAGTGATGATGAAATGGCCTGGGCACTACTTGATGCAGACTGGGGTTCAGGGTTCCTTCCTTTCAAATGGAGCCGATGAAGGCGGTTTTGAAGGTTTTGGATCTTGTGCCCCTTTATCATCCCAGGAGAAGAGCCATTATGTTGCCAAGCGTAGCTTCTGTAATAGCTTCTGTAATAGCTTCTGTAGTAGTGTCTTGGTACTGATGTAAATCTTTTGAGTTATCAATAAAGTTGAATTTCTTCTTCTCAGATCTGATATTTTCTATGAATGTGCTCTTTTGAAACTTAAGCAGCCTTCTAATGCATTGCCGATTGTTCTGAAAATAAATCAAAAACTTAGAAAAATGCCAGAATCGAAGTACTGTCACCTTTGGTTGAAACCATGGTGCTGGTTTGTTTGACAGATAAGTCAAATAATGTAAGTGTCAGATCCGAGGTATTTTCCGTTCTAGGAAACTTTAGTTGACAGATGCTCGGAACTTCTGCCTTTGGATAACCGGATCATAGAATCCGCTAATTGAAGATGACCAGGCTCTGAGGCCTGTGCATTAAATAGATAGACCAGGCTCTGGAGGCCTGTGCATTAATATATGGACCAGGCTCTGGAGGCCTGTGCATTATATATGGACCAAGTCATAAGACTTGTGCATTATAGATGGACCAGGCTCTGAAGGGCCTGTGCATTAATAGATAAACCAAGTCATAAGACTTGTGCATTATAGATGGACCAGGCTCTGAAGGCATGTACATTAATAGATGGACCAGGCTCTGAGCCTGTGCATTAATAGATGGACCACAGGGCATAAGACTTGTGCATTAATAAATGGACCAGGCTCTGAAGGACTGTAGCCTTAATAGATGGACCAAGTCATAAGACTTGTGCATTAATAGATGGACCAGGCTCTGGAGACCTGTGCATTAATAGATGGACCAAGTCATAAGACTTGTGCATTAATAGATGGACCAGGCTCTGAAGGCCTGTGCATTAATAGATAAACCAAGTCATAAGACTTGTGCATTAATAGATGGACCAGGCTCTGAAGGCATGTACATTAATAGATGGACCAGGCTCTGAAGGCCTGTGCATTAATAGATGGACCAAGTCATAAGACTTGTGCATTAATAAATGGACCAGGCTCTGAAGGACTGTGCATTAATAGATGGACCAGGCTCTGAAGGCCTGTACATTAATAGATGGACCAGGCTCTGAAGGCTTGTGCATTAATAGATGGACCAGGCTCTGGAGGCATGTGCATTAATAGATGGACCAGGCTCTGAAGGCCTGTGCATTAATAGATGGACCAAGTCATAAGACTTGTGCATTAATAGATGGACCAGGCTCTGAAGGCCTGTGCATTAATAGATGGACCAGGCTCTGGAGGCCTGTGCATTAATAGATGAACAGTTTTAAGGAAGTAGAAGAAAAAAAAATCTTCATTGATAATACTTCCGCAAGTGTTCTACGTTCCATGGCCTAGGAACAGGTTTCCCAGTCGTGTCTTCAAGCCAGTAAGTGGTAGGTCGAACGACCTTCGTTACTTTGTAGGGGCCTTCCCAATTTGATGACAACTTTCCCATGGTGGGATCCTTGGTGTTCTGAAAGACTCTTCTTAAGACGAAGTCTCCAACTTGAAAGCTGACTGTCTTGAGTCCTATCCTGGATTTATTGACCATTCTTTGTTGGTAGGCTTCCATCCTGATGCTGGCCTGATCCCTTCTCTCTTCGAGCAAATCCAAGTTCTCCATCAGCTACTGATCATTGGATTCTTGCTCAAAGGCCTCAGTCCTCAAAGTTGGCATACCGATTTCAACCGGAATTACTGCTTCTATCCCATAGGCTAATGAGAAGGGTGTTTCAGAGGTGGGAGTTCTTCTGGTTGTACGGTAGGCCCAAAGGACTCCTGGGAGCTCTTCTGCCCACTTCCCTTTGGCTTGTTCCAACCTTTTCTTTAACCCATCAAGGATTGTTCGATTGGTGACCTCTGCTTGCCCATTTGCTTATGGATGGCCTGGAGAGGCAAAGTGCTGCCTGATGTTGAGATTTTCACAGAATGCCTTGAAGCCTTTACCAGTAAATTGTGTCCCATTATCCGAGATAATTACACGTGGTATGCCAAACCTGCAGACAATGTTCTTCCAGGTGAAGCTTTCGACTTCCTTTTCTATAATATGCGTTAAAGGCTCGGCTTCGGCCCATTTAGAGAAGTAGTCGATAGCCACCAAGAGGTACTTCCTGTTTGGAGGTGCTCGTGGTAACGGGCCCACAATGTCCATTCCCCATTGAGCAAAGGGCCAAGGACTAGGAATCGGGATGAGCTCGTGCTGAGGCTGGTGTTGGTACGAGGCGAATCTCTGACATTTGTCACACTTCCGAACATATTCTTTAGCCTGTTTCAGCATGCCGGGCCAGTAGTAGCCCTGTGATAGAGCTCGGTGGGCTATAGTTCTGCCCCCATTGTGATTCCCGCAAATTCCCTCGTGAATTTCAGCCAAAACATATTGTGACTCGTCTGGAGCCAAACACTTTAACAGAGGTTGAGAATATGACCTCCTGTAAAGTTTGTTGTTCAGGATCAGGTACCGAGCCGCTCTGATTCGGATTCTCCTGGCTTTGTTTTTATCCTCTGGGAGGAGCCCGGATCTTAGATACTGGAGGATTGGGGTCATCCAGCTCTGGGTCTGTTCATCAATTTGAGCAACTGATGCTTCCTCAATGCTAGATCCTGGCTGAAAAGAGATTTTAACGGTGGAGTCTGTTTCAGACTTGAGGCGGGAGGCCATGTTAGCCAGAGCATCTGCTCTGCAGTTCTAACTTCTCTCAATCTTCTGGATAGTGAAAGTCTGGAAAGAATGCTTTAAATGGTTCACCAATTCGGAGTACCGAAGCATCCTGTCATCCTTAATGGCAAACTCTCCCAAAACTTGGCTTACTACCAGTTGGGAGTCAGAGAAGACATCGAGGTTCTGAGCCTCGCATTCCAGGGCAAGCTTCATCCCTAAGATTAGAGCCTCATATTCAGCTTCATTATTAGAAGCTCTAAATCCCAGGCTGACTACTTTTTTCGATGTAAGTCCATCAGGGGACTGTAGTACCAGTCCTACCCCTGATCCTTGATCGGTTGACGATCCATCAATATACAGCAGCCAGGTTCCTGTAGTTTCGGCGATTTGTGCTTCGTTCTGCAGTGCCGGGGTGAACTCGGCTACAAAGTCAGCTAAGGCCTGCCCTTTAATGGAGTGTCGGGGTACATATGCTATGTCAAACTCCCCTAGCTCCACAGACCACTTGACCAATCTTCCCGATGCCTCGGGTTTCCTCAGTATTGACTTTAGAGGATAGGCAGTTGGAATCTCAATTGGATGGGCCTGGAAGTAAGGTCGAAGCTTCCGGGCTGATATGACCAAGGCATAGGCCAGCTTCTCTACTTCTGGGTATCTTTTCTCCGTGTCAAGTAGTGCCCCACTGACGTAGAATATAGGCCTCTGTACTCCTTTGTCCTGTCTGATTAGTGCGGAACTGACCGCGTTCTCAGAGACTGCTAGGTACAGGAGCAGCTTTTCTCCTTGTACAGGTTTTGACAGGAGCTCTAGGAGAGGCTAGGTACTCCTTTAGTTCTTGGAAGGAATGCTCGCATTCTTCTGTCCATTGCAAAGCCTTGCTGCCCTTTAGAGCTTTAAAGAAAGGTAGGCAGCGATCGGTGGACTTGGATATAAATCTGCTCAATGCGGCGACTCTGCCGTTCAGTGCCTGAATCTCCTTTCTGGTCTTTGGCGACTTCAGTCCAATCAGGGCTTGGATCTGAGTGGGATCTGCTTCGATACCTCTTTGAGAGACGATGTACCCCAAGAATTTTCCCTTCGTAACTCCGAAGGTACATTTCGAGGGGTTGAGCTTCATCTTGTGCTGTCTGAGGATATCGAAGGTCTGGGCTAAGTGCTGGAGGTGGCTGCCTTTCTGGAGGCTCTTTACCAGCATGTCGTCGATGTATACCTCCATGGTGCTACCAAGCAGTGGGCTGAACATCTTGTTCACCAACCGTTGGTAAGTGGCTCCAGCATTCTTCAAACCGAAAGGCATCACTCTGTAGCAGTAGAGTCCTCTTTCGATTATGAAGGCAGTCTTTTCCTGATCTGGAGGGTACATCTGGATCTGGTTGTATCCAGAGTAGGCGTCCATGAAACTCATAAGCTCATGCCCTGCAGTGGCGTCAACCAGTTGATCTATTCTCGGCAGTGGAAAGCTGTCATTGGGGCATGCTTTGTTGAGGTCTGTATAGTCAACACAGACTCTCCACTTGCCGTTCTTCTTCTTGACGAGCACAGTGTTGGCTAGCCACTCGTGATAGAAAACTTCCCGTATCATCCTGGCGTCCAGCAGCCTCTGGACTTCTTCGTCTATAACCCGATGCCGCTCGAGAGCGATCGGTCTTCTCTTCTGTCTGACTGGGGGGTGATCTGGATCTACCATCAGTTTGTGAGTTATCAGATTAGGATCTATTCCCTTCATGTCCCTGGTTTCCCAAGCAAAGATAGAGAGGTTGTTCTTCAGAAACCTGACTATCTTTTCCTGCTCGGCGGGCGTAAGGTCTGGGCCGATGTACAAATAACACCCCTCTGCTTCTGAACTGACCAGTATCTTGATGGGCTCGCCAACAGGCTTGGCTCGGCTATCATGTCCCCTTGGGCTCAGGGGCTCTTCAACGCCGGATGGGCAATCTTCCACCTCGGGAGTGTGAGTGAAAACCGGATCTGCACAGTCCCGAGTGTACTGTAATTGCTATTTTGGAACTGTCTCCTTGAGGGCAATAGCGTGACATTCTCGTGAGGTTGGTTGACATCCTCGGACCGAGTGCACGCTCTGATTGTGGACGTACTTCAGACACTGATGAAGGGTCGAAGTGACCGCCCCTATCTGGTGTAACCAGGGTCTCCCGATGATGACGTTGTATGGAGACTTCATGTTCAACACCATGTATTCAGAGATGGTGGTCTTCTGCCCTTCACCTTCCCCAATAGTGGTAGGAAGGTCAACTCTCCCCAAGGGGGTGCTGAGGTTGCCATCAAAAGCTGCCATTACGGCAGTGGTGGGCTTGACGCTGTCCTGGTCTATGCCCATCCGCTTAAGCGGTTCATAGAATAGAATGTTGACTGAGCTGCCAGTGTCGACTAGGACTCTTCTAATTTCGAAGTTGGCGATTCTGAGGGTGATAACAAGGGCATCACTGTGAGGGCAGTGTACCCCTGCTAGATCTTGCTCGGTGAACTGGATCTCTGGCCCTGGCTTGAGCCTCTTTTCGACGTTGGAGACCTGCAAGATGTTTGGGGCGGTTCTGGCCTCCCGAGCATATCTTTTTCTTGCCCTGTTGGACATTCCTGTAACAGGGGAGTCAGCATGGAGGACGTAGATAACATGGTTGTTCTACCTCTGAGACTCGTTTCGTCCTTCCCGCTGCTCTTGCCTCTGTTCGGGCCTCTGATCTGGCCGTTGCTGAGGCTTGTCTTCTTGGGGGTTCTGCCTTCCGTCTTGTTTGACGAAATCCCGAAGATGTCCCTTCTTTATGAGCTGTTCTATCTCATATCGGAGGGTCCTGCAAGTGTTAGTAGTATGCCCATGATCTTTATGGAAATTGCAATACTTACTTTGGTCCCGCAGGCTGGGATCTCCTTTGATCGGCTCTGGCCACCTCAGGTTCTCCCGATCTCGGATCTGCCGGAGTACTTGGTTCGGAGTGGTGTTCAAAGACGTGAAGTTGGTGAACTCCCTTGGTGCGGAGTTGTACACAGCTCTGGGAGCTGTTTTCTTCTCTGGGCTTCTGACCCCCTTTTTGTTGGAGTCTTTTCTGTGATCCTCCTTCTTATGGTCCTCCCGCTTCGGATTATCCCTCTGGGTCTGATCCTTGCCCTTCTGGGCTGAGCGGTTGGCTTCTTCCAGGTTGATGTATTTTTTGGCCCGATCCATCAATGCTGCCATATCGGCCGGGGGGCTCTTTGTCAAGGAATCTCTGAAGCCACCTTGGGCAAGCCCGGCAGTAAGGGCCGCAACAAGGAATTTCGAGCTGCAATCCGTGATCTCAGTGAGCTCGGTGTTGAAGCGGGCAATGTAGGCCCGGAGGGATTCCTCCCTGGTCTGCTTAACATTCAGCAGGAATTCTGGCCCCCTTCTGAGCCTCCTGCTGGTCATAAATCTATCCAAGAACTGTCTACCGAGCTCGTAAAAGCTGGCAACGGAGTTCGGAGGGAGGTTGTGAAACCACTTCAGAGCTGTTCCCTTCAAGCTGGTGATGAACGTTCGGCACATGAAAGCATCTGAGGCTCCGTGAAGGGCCATCGTATGCTGATAATGAGATAGGTGATCCCCTGGATCTCCAGATCCGTCGTAGAGAGTGAATTTGGGCACCACGAACTTTCTAGGCCTCTCTTCGGACATGATGGCGTGGGTGAACTGAGTGGCTAGTCTTCCGAGCAGCCTGGCCAGTTCGTCTTGCTCTGGAGGGTTCTGAGGTCCTCTTAAGCCGATTGTCCGGTCCATAGACTCGGCAATCTCCTCTACCCTTCGCGGGTCTCTGAGTCTGACATCTTGTGAACCCTGCTTGACAGCCTCGGCTTCAGGGTAGTAGGGTGGAGTGCGCCCTTCGGATGGAGGAGGAATCCGAACCGGTGGGACTGGCGCTGCATGATAAGGTTTCTGTGGTGCCGGGGGTGCTCCCGAAACCCTAGGAGTTGGGGCTCGAGTAGTGCTCCGGTAATGCACGTCGGGGACAAAAGCGGATGTTCCCCAGCCAGGGACTGTTGATGGCTGTGGATCTCGGCCAGCGTGAGCAACGCCTGAGGGGTGCCCAGGCTGGTTAGTGGGGGCCTGCCCACGAAGTTCTTCATTCCCCGTGGCAACCGGGGGTTGCGTTCCTGCAACGAAGTTGACCAGTGGGCTAGGAGAAGCCGCCGCTTGGTTCTGCGTGAGCGTTGCCAGCGTTCTAGTAATGGCTAGCAACTGCTCCTGCACCAGCTCATTGTGTCGTTTTATTGCTTCGATCTCTTGTCGCATAGGGTTGGCCACTGGTCCCCTTGTGCGTGGAGCAGGCGGCTGACAGCTGAGCGTTTTGCGAACTCTGAGTATTCTGTCGGGGTCGAAGATTTGGTGCCATGGTTTTCCGATGGGGAAAAAGATGAGTTTACGAGTAAAGCACGTAGAGATTAGTCGTTCCCACAGACGGCGCCAAACTGATGCTGCACTTTTTGACTCGCAACACGTGAGGGCTCCGTGACCTGTAGAACACTCAGAAAGATGATCAGAGGACCACCGGATTGGCTCCGGCGGTAGCCGCTCCGATGCTTAAGTAAGTAAGGGAATTGAAAGACTGTATTGAAAGTCAAAGAATGAGCATAAGAATCCAAAGCGTACCTCTAGGGTTTAATATATAAGCCGTGGTTCTCCTAATTTTGATTAGGTTTTGCCGCCACGAATATCGGGATTTGATCATCAGAGATTTGCAGTTACCTTGTGGAGCATTGAATCGTAGATGGAGATAACCATAGATAGTAGTTTCCATGTTGAAGGCTGTTTCCTTATTCCCCGCTTAACGGCTGTTAAGGAAACCATATATGCAGTGTCGAATAAATACTGTCCAGAACAGGAGGTCTGGACGATGTACATGAGAATATCCTGAATGCTCCATCTGTACTGTATGAACGAGTTCATCGGTTCTGAATGATATATAAATAAGAATGCCCCGAAGGCTTATGGCTGCTCTGTATGATAGACATATATGAGAATACCCCGAAGGCTTGTAGCTGTTCTGTATGACCGAAATATATGAGCTCTGTAGGATCAAGATTTGTTAATCTGATAGGCACACGTGTCTCAAACTGATTGGTGTGTCTGTTTATGGTATATCAGTTGTATTTATAGTCAAGGGGCTAAGGGACAAAATGACCATTTTGCCCTTAATGAATTCGGGACCCATTACACTACAACCCGTACCGAAATGCCTCAATTCAATTTTTATTTTAGCCAAAGTTCTTAAAATTATTTTAAATGAAATTTTTCAAAAAAATTTATTTTCTCTTGTGGCCAGGTTTGGCCGAGTCCACTCGGGCCACCCGGGATGCGCTTTTGGTCTAATTTTTGATACTATCTCCGAATAGGCTCAAATTCTCACAGGAGGTGTATTGCTACATTATAAGCATGTTTCTCTTCTATGAGATACTCAAATTATACTCCTAAACATGACTTATGCCTAAATGATGCATATGTAGTGCCCTACCAACAATTGACGCATGAATAGTACCCTACCGGCAAAAACGAAAAATTTACCCTGATTTTTCAGATCTCTACAGTTAATCAATTCATTCTCTTTTTCAGAGTAGTCACAAAATCGCTCCGAGAACAATGCCGTCTTTTCATTTCTCAAGAAAACTCATCCCCATGGAGTCACACAAAAGCATTGTTGCTCTAATGGAACCAACTCAAGTTATCTCCACAGTGGAACATAGCCCGAACATATAAATTCAAAATCACTACAAAAAAATTTATTAGGATCGCATTTTCTTTTAGGTAAACCATCCAAACTCACCTTATGCGGATTAGGGATAATGACCGACCAATAGGCATTTCGCCAATACACTAACTCTGTTTAGCGTATTGATGATGTGTCTAACCCTAGACCTTTTGACTGGTATATAATTCCATGCATTTACAATTATATACAGCAGCAGAAAATGAAACATGGCAGAGCAAAACAAAAACATAACTATCAAGATATAATAAAGTCTAAAACTTACAGCCCAAAAATTTCTTTGACATTCTACTACAAAAAGCCTATGCTAGCAAAAGTAATCATTCTTTCCAAAATAGTTATAATTCCATCTCATCTCCTTAAGTGAGACGTTACCAAAATCTTCACCTAAAATATGTAGGATAAAACCCTATGAGCTTTGTGAAAAGCTCGTGAATAACACAAGTTCCCTGTTGTGGGCTTTTGGGGAAAACCCGTTTTGAAAATCTTATAACTTTCATCGATAGCAATTAAAAAAAGCTTGTAATGAAAACTATTGGCATCAATAAATCATTTGCATATAACTATTAGTAAAACATGTAGTAAAACACATAAGTTCTCATGCCAGCTCATTTTGCAAAAGATAGATCATGATAACATAAGGTTGTGCTTGTAAAATTTGAGTGATGAAATAATCTATGGCAACCATTCATTATCTTTGTCCTGTAAGATCTGTGGGTAGTCATCTGTGCAACTAGATGTAATTTAGAGTTCTAGGCTTAAACGATCGGATTGACTTAACCCCCTAACTGGGCATGATTGTGTCATGAAAGTGGATTAACCCCTCCAACCGGGTATGACTATATGTCATGAACTTTAAACATTATATGGCAAATAAATTCCACACTAAAACATGTATGCAAAATATTTCATCAGCTATCCATATCTTATTAAACATTTAGAGACATGTTGCTTTAGACATGCAGTTAAAATATTGAGCATAGTGATTTCAAAACATCATAATGGTAAAGAATCTGCATATATTATCATAAAACTATAAAGAACTTGCATTTGAATGGAAAAGTCTCAATTTGAAGGTTTAGGGTTATTCACCTATGCCTTTAGCTTTCTATTCTTGGCATTTGGCATTTGGAAAAGTCTCAATTCCAAGGTTTAGGGTTATTCATCTTGACATGATTCTATCTATGTGAAATTTTCGCCTACGCTTTTGTGATTCTTAGAATACGGGCGACCCCTGGTCTTCTTCCCCTACCCCTAGCAACAATAAAAGTTCAGATTATAAAAGGCCTTCAACTCATTACTTCGACTCTCTCAGCCATCATATGTTTCATTCTCTCAGTTCCTTTTCACCATTCTTCATCATCCATGGCCTAGTTAGATCGTATAGCAGTGATTAGTATTCATAAAGTGTTAATTTTAATGTGTATTTCTTAAGGACCTATACTTTGAAAATTTTATTTGGTGAAACGAACTCGACCATTGAGTCTAGAACAATCATAAAAGGTTAAGTATGAAGTTTTGTAATTTTTGGTGTTCGTTTGGCTACATAATTTAGACTATAAACTTGCACAAATTATGCCCTTTGGTCTTCGTTTATCCATTTAGAAAATTCATTTGCTAAAACGCCCCCACCATTGGGTCCAAAGCACTGAAAAAACCTTGGTTTAGGCATTTTCGAATCTTAATTTGGTCATATGTAGCATTAATTATACTATATAAAATTTCTAGGGATGTAGACGTCATTTTTGTATTTGTTTCGGGGCAAAATCATCATTTTGGCACTACTAGGAGCCTTTTTGTAATTTACCAAGAATCGAGGACTTTTATACAATTTTTCAAGTTTTCTATCTTAATTTCTTAATTTTTTTAATTTAGGAGAGTATTTTTAAAATTAGTTTTATAAATTTTTGGGCCATATTAAAATTTTAATAAATTGTTGTGGGTCAAATTATAAATAAGGGAACTTTTGGTTTAGGGTTTAATTAATATCCTAGATTTTCCTCTAAAAATTGAACAATCCAGTAATGGTTCAAGTGAACTGGTCCTCTGATCACAAAAGCTATCCAACTCAATCGGTTCACAGCATCAACACTACATCATCATGACATCATCAAAACGACGTAGTGTTACATAAATGTTTTATTTATTTTCACACGTCAAAACGACGTCATTCCAATAAACCCAAACCCGTTTCTTCATACAGGTTAAGACCCAACCCAAGACCCAACCCGTTACTGTTCATCATCGTCCTCATTTAGGGTTTACTGTTACTGCAACTTCATAACTTTTTAGAGCTTAATTTTTATGTGTTTTCTTAATCATTTTTACTTCTTTTTTATTCTAATAAACTTCTTAAGACTTAACTTTTGATTCAAGTTTGGAGCTTCAAAAGTGGTTAAACATAGTGGTTTGAACCTTTTTACAGTGATTGGTTCATGGATTCATACATGGAGATTTCTCAGTTAAATCTTATGGGAACCTTTCCCATTCTTAAATTCTAGCTTGGTGCTTGATTTCTTTAAGCTCCAAAATTTGCCACTTTCGGTTTCTTGTCTGTTCTTGGTTGTTCAGAAACCCTTTTCACTTGGTCTCTTCGATTTTGTGACTCATTTTACATGTAGTTTAGTTTATAATGCTTGTACGTGGGTTTGGTTCTAATCGATTTCTAGGCAAACACCTTCATGGTCTGTCGACGGCGGCTCCTACAGTTTCCTATCACTACCAGGGCCTAGAGCTTCCTAAAACTAGTGTAATATGCATAACTTTTACACAAACTAAAATGAGAGGTGAGAGATGGATTATAACCTTACTTCGGTCGAGTTCTTGAATTTCTCTCCTTTTCCTCTTCTGTTCCAACAGTCTCTTCTCTTCCTTCTTGCACGAATTTCTTCCCCCCACTCTCTAGTTTTCAAAGCCTGGATTTGTTTGTTGAAAGACTTCTTATATAAGAGGTTCATCTTTGGCTTCTTCTTGATGGTTGTGATGGTTGCCTTTGCAGACTGCCATGGTGGGCTGTACATATCTTGCTGCAGCTTGCATGTGCAACCCTTCCTTTTATCTCTCCCATTTTTGAATTTTTTCAATATATATATATATATATACACACACATATATAACGTTTCGTAAAATTGGAAAATAAATAAAGGAATAAATAATGAATAATATTAGTTTTGTATAATAATAAACCTCACAAACATAATAATGAGATGGAAAAGAATTCAAACAATATAATACAGAGGGTGATGATACATGTGGAATAAATTAAAAAAGGTAAAAACTTGAATTATAGAAATAAGAAGAATAAAAAAGGCGTATTATCATTTGAACGAGCACCCAAAAGTCTATTGTGACCATCATTTGATACTCATTCGACACTCGTTCGAACAAGCATACGACAGAACACCTTTACGCTGCAGGCTGAAAAGAAAATTTTGCACAAATCTTATTTTCTCTTTTCCTTGAAACTCTTTCTAGACAAGAGGAAATTTAAGGTTGAATATTTCTTGAGTGTTCATGGATTTCTAAGTCTTGTAAACACACCATACCATAAGGATTCAAGTATAAGAAGAATTTCTACTAATTGAAAAGTTAGGATTTCTAGAATTTTTCAAGAATAAAAGGTAAAATTTGGGAGCTTTCATTTACTTTTCAAATTTTTTGCATTTCCTCGTAGATCTAGTTTGGTTGAGTGAAATAAATGCTATAAAATATTTCTTAGGGTTTGTGGGCAAGGATTGAAGCCAAGATCTTGAAATCTCTCTATCTCTATACACAAATCCACACTTATTTGGAGGAAGGATTCCAACCTAGGATAAAGGTTGGGTGATTTCCAAGCAAAGCATAATGCATTTTACTAAATTTGAGATTTTCTCTACAATGTTATATTTTACTATATTGCTCATACCTTGGATTATAATGAAATGTTAAATATCTTGATTTCACTAGTATTGATATATCTTTGTGAAAAATGATGAAATTATTGAATGTCATGTGTGTGTATATTTTCCATGCCTGAGTTAAATGATTGGATTGTTAAGAGTTATGAAGTTGTGTTGGCATTGTTGTGTTTTACGATGAATCAAGAAATGATGTAAGCCTTGGGCAAACTTGTAAATGAAGTGGCAAATATTGATAAAAGACAAAATGTGAAATGGAAATAGAAGACGGAAATGTGGATAATTAATCCTTAAAACAAGTCGAGTGACAAGAAAGAGTGCCACGTTGTGAGGCCGTATTACTGATCGAGAATATTTTGTGATAGGGGATTGTGTCTCCCTTCGGTTGCAACCGTAACCCTGCGCAGGTAGTAGTACATAGACAATGGGTTAGTAGCTCGTGAAGTACTATGCTTTTCTAGGGGCCCTTAGGTGATTTGACGAAATGATTATATTTAAGTGAGAGGAATAACGTGAAGCTTGAATGGTATTTTGTTTTGCATGCAATTGAGTGTGATTATATAATGATCATTCCATTTATATATTATTATATTCTTCTTGTGGTTGGGTTAATGGTTTGTATTGTTGGAAAACATGATAAATAACCTATAGATATGTATGCATGTCAATTGAACACTTATGTTGACACTTCACATTTCACATGCCTACACATTGCACCGCCTTAACTTTTCCCAGTTTAAAATCTTTACTGGGGTTGTTGTTTGACCCCTACCAGATGCAGGTAATGGAAAGAAGCTAGCGCCTTGATAACATGGATTGGAAGGACACCGATTTTTTACTATTTTATTTATTTTAGCTGTAATTGAATTCACAACTTCATTTTTGTCAATTGTTTATTTTTGGAAAAGTAAAAGGACCTTTTGGTCTCTTTATGTTGATGGGAAGGCTTGGAAGCCTAAACGGAGCTCATATTCTTTTAACTTAGAATAGTAATCTCAAGATGAATGCACTTTTGAAATGATGAATGCAAACATTGGGGTGTATGGATGAAATGTGAACCAATATATACGTGTTATGGAAGACTCAAGTGAGAATATGCTAATCACAATGTGGTTGGAATGCATAGGAAATTATTTTTTTAACTTTACCTTGATTTATAGGGTCACCCTCGGGTCATTAGGGCCCAAGGCATGACAGAATCGTATCAGAGCTCTAGGTTTAGAATACATAGGGATGACGGGATTGAGTAACACTAGGACACTTGAATAAAATTTAAAAACCTTAAGTTATATAAATTTCTTACTATGATTTGTTTGCATGCTTAGAAATATAAAGTGTGATACATGTGTTGATGTGAGTATGCTTGATATATTGAGCTGTTAGATGATTAAGACATCATTGTAACTTGTTTCAGTGTTGATGTGAACTTGGACTTAAGTGCTTGATGTGAGGATACTTGAAGTATTAAATTATTATTGGAAATTGTTTAAGTCTTCGTATAAACATTGACTTGAGCACATGGTGTAATGCATAAATACATTGAATACTTACACGTACTTGTGTTAATATACATTGGGTTATTTGATACATCATTTGGGATATGAGAACCAAAAGAGGAAAGGACATTTTTAAGGATTTATAATGTTCAAATGTTGTCTTTCTTATCTATTGATGTAGGATGCCACCGAGAGTGAGAGATAGAGGCCGAGGTAGAGGTCGAGGTCAAGGTAGAGGGAGAGCACCATTCTTGAGCCTTCACCACCGCCGCCTCTACCATGGCTTGTTTTGATGGTTCATGTTGATGGAGCCGAGATTGCACTTGGCATAATGGACTTTATAAGACAGTTCCAACAGGCCAATAGGGATGAGGCACAGTCACATCCCCTGAGTGGCAAACGTAGGGCCACTACAGTCATGAGAGAGTTCTAGTGGCTTAATCCTCCCAAGTTTAGGGGAGAGCCCGACCCACTAGCAGCTGATTATTGGCTTCGGACCACCACTAGACTTCTTAACATGGTTTGGATTGATGAGGATGATTTTCGGATCAATTTTTCCACAATATTGTTTGAGGGTAAGCCATAGAATGGTGGGATGTAGCTAGGCCTTCTATGCCTATGTCTTGGGGTGTATTCACAGTTGCTTTTCTCGAGAAGTATTTCCCCTGCAGTCGCTAGGGATGCGATGTGCCAGGATTCCCTTTACCTATACCAGGGTTACATAACTGTCACTCAGTATGACTCTCGATTTTCTATACTTTCCCAATATGCACCAAACGTGGTCATGAATGAGGCTAACAAAGCACACATTTTTTAGTACGAACTCAGGCCTACTATCCGAACTAAGGTAGTACCACTCAAGCTGCTATTGTATTCTGAGTTGGTAGAGCAAGCCTTACTAATTGAGGCAGAGGTAGAGGATTCTAGGAGAATTCGAGAGATCTGATACCCCAACTTGGACCATTAGCTCATCTCCCGAGAGACAGGGTAGTAAGAGGCAGAATGAGCTAATGGCTCAATTCTAGGGACAGACCCAGTCATTTTCCCAATCAACACCATGTGCCGATCCTACATTGGGGGAAATTCCCAGGTTAAGATTATTTGTTTTTTGTGCCAGTAGCTAAGACACCGTAGTGTGGATTTCCTATAAGAAGCATAGACCCAGTCACATGGAAGGGGACATGGATACTCACAGGGTAGAGGCTAGGGACATCCTCAAAGTGGAAGCAGTCACAGGGCATGACAAGACCCCCACTTGCTTTCGATGTGGTCAAGTGGGACACATTTCTAAACAGTGCATGGCTCCATAGGGAGCTGAGGCTCTTTAGGTTGCCAGCTACCTTACACTTCACAGACTATTCAGTCCAGCCAAAGTTTCCGTCCACCACTCCCACCAGCGCCTACATTTTCAGCACAAAGTTTTAGGCTAACACTAGGACTTTCCTTATCAGCAGCGCAGGACAATAGAGTTATACACAAGCTCCTATTCATAAAAAAGTATTTGTAGTTACCGCGACAGTGTCATTTGCCAGCCCATCTGTTGTCCGAAGTACTCTTTTAGTTTTCAATTCATGGGCTAATGTTTTGATTGACACAGGTGCTTCACACTCTTTTATTTCATCATCATTTTCTCTTACATTAGGATTTGAGGTGGATATTTTAAAATGTCGTCTCAGAGTAGAGACTCCAGTTGGAGGCAGGGTAACACTCAGGAAGATTTATCACTTTTGTGAGATTGAGATAAAGGATCATCGCTTCATCTTAGATTTCATCACGCTAGATATGATAGGATTTGACCTTATCATAGGTATGGAATGGCTATCCATTTACCCGGTGACTAACGATTGTTATCAACGGAGGGTGAGTATTTGTACTCCTTAGGGAGATTGGTTTTACTTCTTGGGTGATAGGAGTGCCCTGACTACTCCACGTTATTTAGACTCACATGATCTGAGTGAGCTTAGTTGTATGTTAGCTAGTTAGGTTTTAGAGGATGGTAGTAGAATTTATGAGGGACTATCACTAGTACTACGGGACTTTCCTTATGTACTTCTAGAGGAATTATTTAAGTTACCACGACCTAGGGAGATTGAGTTCTCCATTGATCTTTTATCGGGCACAGCGTCTATTTCTATGGCATCTTACTGCATGGCACCTGTAGAGCTAAGGGAGCTAAAGGTAAAAATTGAGGAGTTGTTGAGCATAGGTTTTATACAACTTAGAACATCACTGTGGGGAGACCCAATGCTATTTGTGAAGAGGGGGATGGGACACTTCAATTGTGCATTGATTACTGTAGGCTCAATCGAGTGATTGCGAAGAATCGGTATCCTTTACAACATATTGATGATCTATTTGACCAATTGAAGGGATCTGATTAATTTTCAAAGATTGACTTGAGACTAGGTCACCATCAATTAAGGATCAGGGAGGAGGACATTCCGAAGACCACATCTTCCTTGGACTGTTGTGTCACATTGGTTAGAGCAAGGGTAGTAACACGTTCATTCATTTGGAAAATCTATGTAGAATTTCTTAACCATATCATCCCTATCAAGAACTGAGTTGGCTGGGAGGTTTGTTTCTAAAGTGAAGGCCTGTTATTTGAGAGGTTTTGAGAACTCCCTTATACGTAAAGTGTGGTCCTCACGAAAGTTGTTGATAGTATCGATAAAGCAAGTCACGTGTTCCCTGGCCTTTCCTTTCTTCTCATCAAATGTTTTATATTGTGGCACCACATAACACTCAGGGATTGGTAATTTGGCTATACTTTCTGGATATGGTGGTCGGCGGCTAAACTCAAGTGAGGTCATGGGGTTATTTCTCTTGATTTAAAGAAGGGTTCAGACATGTTCAATGGTTGTAAAAATGATAGTTTGTGGTATATCAAAGGTAAGGAATGATTATTTGGTGCTGGATCAACAAAAGGATTTGAGGCAAGTACTTGGGGTAGTTTTTAGAGTAGTGTTTGCAAGTGCGATTGCTTTGGCATGAGGTTAAGCTGCTAGCACTTGAGGTGGATTGGTTACGTCCACAGGTACGGCTATTGAAGATAGCTCAGGTTGCCATTCCCCGACTAAGGTTAGTAAGATTTTCTCTTGAGTTTCCTATATCTTCAACATGGCATACCAGAGGACAAGATCGGTAGGCAAAGTAACAGTTGCTGTAGGAACAGCTTCCACGATATGTCCCTAGGTTTCAAACTGCACTCTAGAAACTCCACCATGGTTACGTGCTATCTTTGGTGCCTTTTTTGAGTGGTGCGTTCCACAGTAGAGTCACTAAAATATAAATGGAAATAGGGTTCCTAGGAGCCTTCCTCCTAGAATAGAGCCAAAAATGATGTGACAATCAGAGAACACGAGATCAGTGGAGAAAATGATGGGTAAAAGACTAGGACAATGAGGGTCAGTGTGGCAGTCGTCAATGATGACATGAGAAAATAACCAGGGAACCTTTGGAGGTGATCTTTTCTAATTTCCCCTTTGGGTAATGGTGCTATTTATAGGTGTTTCGAATGTGCAACATTAAGGTTCCAACATTTTGTGCTTGTGAAGACGTTTATCCTTACCACATTGGCCTATTTACTTAATAAGAAGATTCTTGATCAGTCAATACCGTTGTCACCAGCCTCTAATCCACTAAAGTCCTTGTTTCTGAGGTAGGTTACAGCCTTGTGCATTATAATTTGCACTAGACTGCATCGTAGGCCATGACTAGGTCCCACATGGGAGTAAAACCATAATCACAAAGCAGGATGTGATGTGATGTGATGTACAGACACTGCATCCTAGGGTTGTGCCATATCTCAATAGGGAGGATCACCATAACCATAGGCTTAAAGCATGTCATATCTAACCATAACCGGCTCAAGGACATGATTGCCTTAGTGCAAGTCTCGCAACCATTGTCTAGTCACCGCCTTAGACTAGCACTGATAATATTGGGGCTATTTGACTTTCTTGGCATTATCACATAGAGATTTTAGGGTTATTTGACTTTCCCGACGCAGTTATTCAGATGTCTTTTGAGGCAATTTACTTCCTCAGCAACATTCATGGGATGGCAATTCGCCCCGCCCCTAATAAGGCGAGCATAGGTTGCTTATAAACAGAGTCGGGGTGGGGCCTTTAAAACCCCGTCAGGTTTGGCATGGGTTTGGGGGATGGTCCCCCCGCCCCGATCGCGACCTCGACGCTACTCCTTTTATATACTAATTTAATTTATTTATTCTCATATACACTATATTTATCAATAAAAAAAATACTATATAAAATTAGTTTTAAGGTTTTTTATATCAAATTCATATTATTTTTTCTTGTATTAGTCATTTTGGCAATAAAAATTTAATTTACCTATCAAAATAAAAGTTTTAACTTACTTAAAATATATATATATATATATATATATATATCGGAGTTTGGGGCAAGGTAGAGTGGAGTCAAGGAATATAAATGGGGTCAGGATTAGGGTAAACCTCTAAACGGGGTGGGGAGGGGCAGGGAATATAAACGGAATCGGAGTTGGGAAAGGGCCACCCTGCCCCGTTACCATTCCTAGGAGAGGCAGAGGTAGACAATAGGTAAAACTTTTTCCCATTTTCAGTTTAATCCTTTGATTGTTTGTTGAATTTCTAACAATTAACTATGTTTTGTTTAGTGAGAAAGTGATGTAATTCCTACAACTAGTAGCAAGACATGACTTTCAAAGCTAATTTCTTTTTTTTTTTTTTTTTTGGATAGTAGCAGTATATGATGGACAACGGCAGTTGGTAGCTACTTTTTATGGTATAGCATAGGTAATTTTTTTGTACTTAAAAATATTCTGCTATGCTTTTTTTTGGGTATTTAGGACATGTTTATGGTTTTCAATTGAACAATTGTTATTTGGACAAGTTCAGTAATGTTATCTAATGTAATTATGTTAAGTTCTGCAATTTGCATGTAGTCATATTTTCCATACAAAAAAATACCATTAAGATTATTGCTTTTATCACACCATACTTCATATTTCTCATACAAAAAAGTGATACACATAACACACACAAGTCATTTGTAGCATGTTGCTTCTATCACACCTAAAACATAACAACCATTGCTTTCATTTCATCACAGTTGAAGTAGATCACTTCAAATAGCAAGTGACGAAGAGTGTCAACATAGAAAATCTAAATACAA
This sequence comes from Nyssa sinensis, assembly GCA_008638375.1. NCBI lineage: Eukaryota > Viridiplantae > Streptophyta > Magnoliopsida > Cornales > Nyssaceae > Nyssa > Nyssa sinensis. Next base: position 10,574,319 of record CM018042.1, on the reverse strand, counting down.
TCATGCTACAAACCAACATCGTCTTAGACATCGCAACCATTGCCTTCATTTCATCATCAGTTGAAGTAGATTTAGCATTATTGTTGCAACCATGGCCTTCATTTTGAGGCTTCCAAAACTCTACTTTATTTTGAGGCTAAACATTTTCACGAACCATCAGGACAAATGAAGTAGAGTTTTTTGGGTTTTTTTGCCAATTCTGAAATTTGAACCAACGCTTTCTTTCCACACCTACATTGTCTATTGAAAAACACGCACCGTTCACTTGTTTAATAGAGTGCTAATGAACTCATTATACCTAAAAAAATTATATTTTTTTCAATAAAATTAATTACTTAATATAATAGTAATTTATTTATAGGAATTTAATAAAATTCTACAATATTACAAAAGTAAAAAAAATGGTTGATAAACTTACTTAGGTGAGTGCAACGATCTAGCTGGGAGTGTTACGCCCCGAAACCCAAAGACCCAAGGGTGACCCTGTAAATCAAGGTCAAACTAAATAAATGATTCATGGACATCTCAAACCACCATGTAATGTGTATATTCTTATTTTGAGTTTTTTATAACATAAATATTCACTCACATTCCATATATGTAATCCAACAAGGTTACCATACATAATTTTTAAAAGTGTATTCATCCTGTGATTGCTATTTCTAAGTCAAAGGAATACTAGTCTTGTTGAGGCTTCCGAGCCTTCACATCAACATATAAAAACCTTAGGGATTTTAAAATTTCCAAAATAATAAAAGACCAAAATAGAAGTTGTGAGTTTAATTACATCCAAAAATAAACATAAGAGTCCAATAGAGATGTCCTTCCAATCCATGTCATCAAGCGACCGACTCTTTGCCATTACCTACATCTATAGGCATGTGTTAAGTGTAATGTCAAGCAAGTGTTACCAAGCATTTCAATTCAATGAGCATTCATAGCATGATCAATTAAAATAAGAACATCAACACCACAATAGTAACATATTTCAATTCTCACAATAAAAATGCAACACAAAAGGATGTTACTTAAATTATCATCACCTCACTTATCTCAACGGTACCTACTTTCTATTTTCACTTCTTCCGTAATCCTTCAAGACTACCTAATGGCTCCCGGTTAAGCCTGAGTGTTTTTCGGGCTACTAACTCGATAGAAACATACGACCACCTGTGCAGAATTATGGTTCGCAACTGAAATGAGACACAATCCCCGTCACAAAAACCCCAGGTAACTATCCATGACTTCCCCATTCTCAACTTATAATTTATTCTTTCATTTCTTCTCATTTCTCAACCCTTCAACTATCCAGATTCTCATTCGTTCCTCATAAAGTATTTATTCAATCTTTCATTCAATCAAAGGTATCCAAAGGGGCAATATCATTCACATCAAAGAAAAAAATGTCACATATGCAATACAACCAATAATTTCACCATACAACATGTCACAACCCAAAACCCACCTTACGCGGATCTCGTATCGCGGGGCCGACCCAATGGCCATCCCTACTTTTTTTCATTCTTTGTATCAATGACAATAATATATAATGTAACTTAACAGTAAATTAGCGAAAGTCTCAATACAAAATATTGTTTGACCACTAAAAAATGTAAACTGGCATAAAACATGACATAATGCCACTTTTAGGTGGTGAGTACATGAGAGAAAGTATATCACTTCTATCATACTCTTCAACTGTCTCCTTATGCTCCTGGACTCCTATTGTGGTCTTGTAGCATTCTCACCTGAAAAATAAGTTGGGGTGAGTTAACACAGCTCAGTAAGTAAAATCCTATCTCCGACACGGGTTAGGGTTAACATAGAAAAATATGAACCCATAGAGTGAACATGATAACTAATCATGAAATCAGTTGTAGTGATGGTCAATAATAGTAAAATACCACAATGGCCAATGAACAGTAGGTCACAATTGTAATATCCCGACCCAAGATATGGCACGTAAACTGAGGTAGACCCGGTCAAGTAGTGTAATACCCAGTTGTAACCCGAGTTGTTAAGCTCTATATCATGAAATCATATGGACTGAACGGTAATTGAATGTGAATGGTTTATTTTGTACAGTCAGTGTCAGGCGACACTCGAGCAACCCAGGATCGAGTCTCGTAATACGTGCACAGACGCATTCCCATGCACGTGTACGTTTGCATGTATGCGTAAGCTATTAGATATGAGTGTATGTATATACTTATGGAAATTAGTATATATGTGTATATATATATATATATATATATATGATTATAAATGGATGTATAATTAAGGTATAAATATATGTATATATATATGTATAGTATTGAATGATGTATATGTATTATATAAATATAATGTATAAATATAAATCATATAAAGTATAAGTATAAAATATGTATTTATATAGCTGATTTTATATGTGTGTGTGTGTGTATATATATATTTATATATATACACAAATGCATGCATAAAGCATGCAAGTGAAAGAAAGAAATAGAAAAGGAAAAGAAAGAAAAAGGGTTCAAGTGTATGAAATTAGTGTGTGTTTTTGAATGGCTGCCGACAGTGGGGGGATATTCATATCTTTACTTATGTGCTGTAATATATATAATATATTATATATATAATAATTCAAGGAAGGTCAAAGAAAGGGGCTGGGAAAAAAAGAGGAAACCCTGAAAGGGGGAGGGGCGGTTTGAGTGTGTATGTATCTATGGGGTGTTATATAAAAAATTAGAAAAATGGAAACAAAGTGGAGAAGCTGAGATCTTTAGAGGGATTCTAAACCATTCAGAAGTAAGAAACAGAAGAAGAAACAAGGAGAAATAGAAATAAAAAGGTGAGAAAACTCTTTGTAATTTTCAAGTTTCAATTGCTGGCTTTTTTGTAGAATTGATTAAAGCTTAGAAAGAATTATATGGTTTTAAAAAAGCATGAAAAATGGTGAATTTATGAAGAAATTACAGCCCATTGGTTAAGAACGAGTGCGAAAAACCAATTTAAAGTTTGAAGAAAAATTCTGGGTCATTGAGTTTTTTTTATCGATTTAGCTTGTTTTATGAATGAAAAATTGTTGCCCATAGGTGCAGCAACTTGTAGGAAAAATTTGGGCTAAAAACAATGGCTAAAAAGCCATGAAAAAGTGAAAATTTAGTTCGCCGAAAAATTGGGACAGCCCACCGAAGTTGGTTGCAACTCCATTTTCCGACGCCTTCCGATGATGCAAACTGAATTTCGAGGGTAGATATGGAAAGCCCATGAGGAGTAGAAGAGGACCCCAGTGGTCGGAACATCAAAACATCGCCAAAAAAGGACCTGCCGTGGTCGGAAAAGACCACTGGCGCACGGCTGGTGTGTGCTACGCGCTGATGTGTAGCGTGTTGGTGTTTTGATGTTTTGAGCCATAGGCTCAGGTCGGGTCGACCAGCCCAACCCAATATGGGTTGACCCAATACATGTGTAACCTTGAGGGATTTTTAAAATATTTTAAAATGTTGAATTTGGGGTGTTTGGATGTAAGGATAGTAGATTGAAATTAAATTGAAATTGAGAAGAAGGATAGCTTATACAAGGTTTGGATTAATCCACTGTATGGCTATTCCAAATTGGAATAAGACTTTCTAAAATTATACATTTGACCCAGAACTTATAGTAATTATATTTTGACCCCAAGGAATAAAATAATATTTAATTTAAAGGAAAAATTACCAAAATGCCCCTAAGTCAAAAAGTAGTCAAACGGACTCTGATTAAAATAAAAGAATAGTGAATTTTTATTATTTCGAGTATTTTGGACTCAACCATAGAGTCTAATTTATGAAAAGAGGTCTCGAGAAGTAAGAACCCGTAAAAGTACAAAATGACCATTTTGCCCTTTTTTACTACAAAAGTCTGAATTGAATTCCGCGAAAGCCTAAACGACTTTTTCTAACATTCTAGATTCAATGGTAGAGTCTAAATTAGGAAAAGAGATACTTATAGCAACAAGGTATAAAATTTGATGAATAGCATTAAAACTGAGACGTGTTTACTGATATATAGGGAGCTCAAAAAGAAAGGGCAGAATCACGGGATACTGATCTAAGAACACGTTTTTAAGTTAAGTTAAACCTATTCTCTTTCATGTGGTGTTTCCAAGCTAAGTTTATTCTCTTTACTGTCCGAACTTGTACTCTTAAATATACCTGATATTATTGTTTTCCACAATGTGATATTGTTCTATCTTGTGGACATTGATTGACTGTTATATCATTGTTATTATGTTGAACCATGCCTTGAAAGGCCTACTATTATGTTTTTACTGTATATATGACATTCTATTTTTATACTCGTATGGAATCACTTATGATTATAATATGTTTATGTATACCGGATTTGTGCTCAGTCATAATATCCATCTGATGCTTTCTGATCTATTGGAGACCTATGGGTCAAGTCCGTGAACGGACATATGGCAATACATTAGAGTTTTGTTTGATTGGAGTTTCCATTGGGGGGTATGCCGGGCCCCAAAAGACCGAAGGCATGCCGAACCCTGAAACAGTGTAAATGCATCTCTTATATGATAGATATGATTGTGATTGTTGAATGACACTATTCCCTATGCTTTATCTTATACTAAGAGAACATTCCTTATTGATTTGATTGTGATTGGTTTATTGTGGTAGTACATTCATGTCAATATATTGTTATTGAGAGTTCTATGTTGATGTTATATCCATTACTCCTTATTGTACATTGTGACCCCACTGTTCATTGGCCATTATGGCAACTATTCTCATTGGCTATCACAGCATCTCATTTCATATGATTACCTATCATATTCTTATTCATGGATTCATATTCTTTTATGATCATCGATACTAGTGTCGGAGATGGGAATTTACTTACTGAGCTTTTGTAGCTCATTCCATATTACTTAACATTTTTCAAGTAGTGACGCTGCAAGACCCCAGTAAGAGTTTGAGAGCGTAGGAGGACATTTTGAGGAATGTACTAGTTTGTGATGTAGTTTTCCCATGTATTCACCACCCACGGGTGCTGGTTATCTCTGCTTCTTATTTCGATTATTGTAAAACCATATTATGTATTGAAAAGACTTCTGCTTATTATTGTAATGAAAAGGCTTCCGCTGATTATTGTATTGAAAAGACTTTCGCTGATTATTGTTTTAAATTTTTAGTATATTGCATATTGGTACTATGATACAAGAATGGAAAAAGTAAGGACGACCTTAGGGTCGGCCCCGTGACACGAGATTCGCATAGGGTGGGTTTCGGGTCGTGACAACAATAATCAAGCATGAGTAATGGTATAGCACGAACATAGAAAAGCTCAATAAACATCAGTCAACATAAGAATACTACCACAATGAATCGGTCACAATCAAGTACAATTAATGAGTGAACTGTCAACCTAGAATTATTCATAGGGATTGACAACATCCTATAAATCCAATAAACGTAAACATATCAATCAATCATAAGTGATGTATTTACTCTGTTCAGGGTTTGGCAGGCCCTTGGTCTTTTGGAACCCGGCATACCCCCTTTAACCTTAATGCATATAAAATGCCCTCATAACTCAATGCGCAAAAATGCCATCATTGTCATATGTCCATTCAGGGACTCGATCCGTAGGCCCTATCAACTCAGATAGCATCGAATGGATTTTATAACTAAGCACAATTCTGACATTCATAATAAATCATGATTATTTGTGACTTCATAAGAGTGCATAAGAATGGAATATCATGCAATGGACATATAACAGTAGGCATTTCAAGGCACAGTATAACTTAACAATCATGATATAGTAGTCAATAAACATCCACAAGATAAGACAATATCAATTGTGGGATAATAACAGTTGGTGCATACGAGAATACAAAATTGGCAGTAATAGAATGAGCATGTCTTGGAAGACCATATGTAAGAGATAGGAGTTTACTTACCTTAAATCCGTGTGATATACTTTAGTATTCCGTAATTTTCTCTTTTCCCTTTGACTTGCCTATCAATCAATAAACATGTCCCAGTTCTAATGTTACTTATCAAAGTTCATACTTCAGTATCTATTTTACTAATTTAGACTCTACTATTGAGTCTAGAATGTCAAAGAAAGTCAGTTTAGACTTTCACGATTTCCAATTTGAACTTCTATACCGAAAAGGGTAAAATGGTCATTTTACATGTCTCTATTTTTTGGGACCTATTTTCATAAATCGGACTTCACCGTTGAGTCCATAATATTTGAAATAGTAAATATTCACTATTCACTTAGTTTAATCAGAGTCTGATTGACTCACATTTGACTTAGGGGCATTTTGGTCATTTGGTCTTTCTACAGGTATTTTATTTTTTGGGACCCCATCTCGTATAACGGACCTTACCATTGGATCCAGAAGGTCCAAAATAGTAAATTTACACTATTCACTTGATTAATTTGGATAACGAGAATTAATTTAATAAATAACTAAATTAATTTAATTAATTAAATGAAGTAAGTATAATTATAATATATACAATTTAGGGTGGAATGAGACCACATGTGCATCAGTGGCACAATGGTCCATGTTTCCTAATTAAGCCCTTAGGTCTTAGTGTCAAGCCGTGGGGGCAACAGCCCCTGCACATGTTTTTTTTTTTTTTTTTCCTTTAAGTCTACAACCAAACAGTGGCTTACAAGGGTGGGATAACCCCATTCCCAAATAGAGCATCAACCCAATTTATTAATCTAGTATCCAAACACCCACCAGCCCATTTAAAACTTGAAACAGTAACCCACTTGACCATGTGGTGGGTCGGGTTCAGACCCGACCCAACCCGTTGACCGGAACAGCCCCATCCCCTACGGTTTTTTAACGACCCTCTGGTCACCTTCTTCGGTGCCGGTGGCTGGAAACCTAATTTCCATAATTTTTTCTTTCTTTTTCCTTCACTATTTTGAGCCCTTTTCAATCCTAACCTTCCCCAAACACATTTTTAAACATTCCTATCACGTTTTGAGCCCTCAAAACTCAGTGAATACCATGAAATTCTCAATTCTACATTTTTTGATCATGGTTTGTTTCTACCCCATTTCTTGACCGTTCAACCTACGGTTTCATCCTAAATTCATATTTTTCTTCCTAGATTAAGATTCTACATCTAGAACTAAGCTTCATGCAACTTCAAAAAAATTTCAGAAATTATTCGTAAAAGAAATTTGGCATTACCTTACTATGACAACTCCTCTCCTTCCCTCTCTTCTCCTTATGCCTCTTCTCCTCTCCTCTTGTTTCTCTTCTACACCTCGAGATCCTTCTCAATTTCTGCTTCCTTATGGGTTTTTTTTCTTTATTTTTTTTTCCAACACATGGGTTTATAGCTAACCCTGCGCCCTCTCAGTTCCCCTTTCTAGTTTCTGCCTCTCCCTCTCCTTTCCGTTTCTTTTCTTCTCTTTTGGTGGTAACCCCCTCCCCTTCATTACTTCCACCATTATGTAGTTACCATACATATCTCACACGCCCATATATATATATATATCTACATATATATTTGTCCACATGATTTTTTTTTCTTTTTTTTATTTTTATTTTTACTATATATATATATATATTTTATTTCAATATTCGTTCATGGTTGGCTCGGGCATCACCGGGCTCATCCGTACATTCAAAATTATTTAAATTTCACAACTGTTCATTTCATTTGATATCATAACATAAAGCCCTATCGGCTCGGGTTTACATGGTTTGCTCGGTTACAATTCGTGTCAAGGTATTACATAACATCATCACCATCATTTAAGAATTTTATCAAATACTTAATAGGCATGTCAACTTCTTACAAGTTCATGAATAACAAGTGAATAATTCTTAAATATTCAAGTAAAGGAATTTTAAGCTGGCACCATGCATCGAACACACATTTTAACATTCTAGACAAGATATATCAAGGATTAAGTACACAATGTTCATCTAGAAATTTACATCATTCTCTACACAAATTTCATACAAGATGGTCTATGGAATTGTCATGTAATGCATATCTTCTTCTTAACATTCATTCTTCACCTAGGTTAGAAGCACTACCTCCCAACAAGTGTGGATTTGTGTGTAGAGAGAGAGAGATTCCAATTTCAAGCTTCAATCCTTCGCCCCAAAACTTAAGAAATGATTTACACTATTTATTTCACTCAATCAAGCTAGATCTACAAAGGATTTTAAGAAATTTGAAAAAGAAATGAAAAGTCCCAAATTTTACCTTCTGTTTTTGAAGAAATCTTGAAATTCTTACTTTCAATCGGTAGAAATTCTTCTTATACTTGAATACTTATGGTGTGGTGTGTTTACAAGGCTTGAAGATTCATGAATGTCCAAAAAAATTCCTAATCATAATTTTATCCCTTGTCTAGAGACAGTTTGGAAGAGAAGGAAAAGTGAATTTTATGCTCAAATTACTTTTGAGTTCGTAACTTAAAGTGTTTTGTCGCATGTTCGTTCGAACGAATGAGCCCTTCATTCAAATGAATATCAAACAAAATTTACGGTAAACTTTCTGATGCTTGTTCGAAGGAGTGATGAGTGCTCAAAAGTGCACTCTAAATATCCTATTATTTGATTAAAATGCTAGAAAGTGAATAAAAGTGTTGGGATATAGTTGATATTATTTGATTTAATTTTTATTCACAGTGGGATATATTTAAGCATCATTTTATAATATTTTGAATCTCAAATAAATGCATTAAATAGTCCTTGAAAATTTTACTCTTGAACGATTGCAAATCTCACTATTTGTTTCAGTCACGTGGTAAAATTAATTCATTATTTATTGGATTATAGGGCAGAATGATTGAAGAATAAAGAAAGAAAGAAAAAAAAAAAAAAAACTCCAGGGTACTTGAAGAAAAAGAGTTAGAAAACAATAAAAAAAAAAAAAAGAGAAACAAAGGTACTGTGGGGCCCGTGGGAATCAGAAGAAAAGCATGAATGGGCGCTTGCTTGGGCATGCAGTTTGAATACAGGGCGATTGTGCCTGTGGCTGCTACGGCTTGGTGCGGCTGCCAATGGGCTGAAGTTGTGCGGTGGGCTGAAGTAAACATGTAGTGGGGCCCAAGAGCGTGTGGCTGCGCATACTTAAGGCTCAGGCGCTGTGGCTCGTAAGGTTCAATTAGAGGCGCAGGAAAAATTAACAAAATATATACAGAAGCTGTGGCTAGCAGAAAATATAGAACAGAGAGGGGGTCCTACGGCAGAACAAAGAAAAAATACAGGCGCAGCTGTTCTATGGCTCAGTGTTTCTTCGCGAGGTTTATGTTATCCGTATTGTACATGGGTAACTAAATTTTTAAGTGGAGTTAGGAATGAACTTGCACATTAGATGGTTATTTTAATTTATTTTTGATTCCTGTACGTCATTTTTATTTATTAAATTCTTTGATGATCATTCGCGATTTATTGTTGGATTTTATTCTCCGAGTAATTAAAGGGTTCAATCCGTTTATAGATTTAGTCATGCTTTTTCTATTAAATGGATTAATGTTTTAATTATTTTTGGGACAATTAATTATTTATATTGATTCAATTCTCTGCTGCAATATTGCTCGTTGGGTATATTGTCGTCGTTGGGTTTTCTCAATCTGAATAATATTTAAGTGATGTAAAAGTGATGAATGATTTTTCAAAGGGTTACTTTCAATTTAATTTTGGTTCATAATTTTATACCTTCCGATTGAGATGTTTGGAATTTAAATTCTCAATTGAGTTATCAGTGAATTAAAAATAGTTAAAATACCAGATGTGTGCAAGAGATTCCCGACACTCCACTGTTCGTTAAATTTGAGTACTTTGTCCGTTAATCAGTTTGTTTAATTTCTATTTGCATTCAAAAACACTTTCTATATTTTTATTTTCTCGTTAACCGTTTAATATTTTCTTTAGTTTCAGAAATTCTGTCCATTATTCTTTTAATTTTGTCTCCCTGTGGAATCGACACCCCAAAGCTACACTACAACTACCGCGTTATTCTTTGGGCGTAATCAAGGAGAAACCCATTCGTTCAAACAAATGCCAAAAAACCTTACGTCTTTTTCTTATTTTTATTATTTTTCATTTATCACCCATGTATCATTACTCCATATTATGTTATTTAAATTTTTTCTACCTCATTATTATGTTCGTAAGGTTTATTATCGTGAAAAAGTAATATTATTCGTTACTTATTTCTTTTATTTATTTTTTAATTTTACGAAACATTATAGAGAGAGAGTGAGGGAATGGCTGAAATCAGGCTGGGAGAGCTACTGCAACAACTAATTCTTTATATATTACATTGAGGGTAAAAATGTCCAACCATTTATTGATATATGAGTAAAAAAGTAATAATACAAAAGTAGTTGTGGATATTTTAATCTTTTTGACTCCATAATAGTAATTTTAAAACTTACGATTAAACCAAAAGATTGTTAACAATCAGAACATCCAGTATCAATGAAACAAGTGATTAAGAGAATGTTCATATTATTCAATAAGAAAGACTTGGCTTATAAAGCCATACAAAAACAAATTACAGAGAAAAATCAGCAACCAGATATTCCACATCTAACAATCCTAGACTAATGAGATTCTCCTAAAGAAAAGGTTAAACAAAAAATAAGCTCCCTGACAAATAGGGATTATTAACAAAACCAAAAAAAACTAAAGGCTAAATATATAACACCCTCTTTTAAACTGAATGCTATTCAAGCAATCAGTTTACCAAAGAACCTGAACAAACTCCAAGTAGTCCACGCAGCTTCACAAATGCTTCCAACTTCAATGACTTAGTTAATATGTCTACAATTTGGTCTTGACTTTGACAATGAATCAGCTCAACAGCTCCTTCTTTTGTAAGATCACGAAGAAAGTGAATGTAAAGATCTAAAAAATCAGGATAAATTTTTCGTTTTTACCGGTAGAACACTATTCACGCGCTATTTACTGGTAGAACACTATACATGCATCATTTAGACATAAGTCATGTTTAGAAGCATAATTTGAGTATGCCATAGAAGAGAAATATGCTTATAATGTTAAAATACACCTTTTGTGAGAATTTGAGCCTAATCGGAAAATAATTTGAAAAATAGACCCGAAAAGGGAATCCTGGGTGGGGCTCGACCGCAACCGCCAACAGGGGAAAATAAATTTTTTTATAAAAATATCATTTAAAATAATTTTAAGAACTTTAGTTAAAGCATAATGTTGAATTGAGGCGTTTCGGGACGGGTTGTAGTGTAACGGGGTCCCGCGACTTATTAAGGGCAAAAGGGTATTTTTACTCCTTAGCTCCTTAAGTATAAATACAACACTTGATGCTTAAAATTCTTAGAATTGGTCTGAGAATATATAGCAAGTCGTGCTTGGAGAGAAAAGGTGAGAAAAACTTAGGTTTTCTAACTTTCCACCTTCCAAAACTCATTTCTAGTCTTAAAATTTCACAAGGCTTCCTTCTAAGAAGTTGTTCCCCACGTCAAGGGCTACGTTTTTACCATTGGTTCCGCTGCACAATGAGCACAAATCCCTAGGGTTGATAAAAACCCTTTTAGGTATGATATTTTGTTAAGTAAAGAATAGGGTTAAGTTTAGTAGTATTTTTATAAGTTAATTGTATGACTAACATGCTTACTTGTCATTAGAAAACCACCTAGCATATAGTTACTTTAAAAACCTAGGGTTGTTACTTTATGTACTCATATGTTCTTTGAGAATTTGGTGAAATGATGAACATGTAATATGACTATATGTATAATTCATTGCATTCTAGTTTATGTTCATGTAGATAAAGTCTTGTAGTTTGAAAGTTATGGTTTGCTCAATGTATTGGTATTTGGTGTATTTGTGTAATCTTTGAGAATTTAGTAAGGTTGTGAACATGTAACATGTTTATATGTATGATTGATTGGATTACATGCTCTGTTCATGTAGACAAAGTTTTGTGGTTTAAAAGTTATAGTTTGCTTTATGTATAACGCATTATTTAAGGCATACTCCATGGGTTTGATAAATACCTCATTGGAATTGCATAGAAAAATCAAGGCATGTTGGCATGGTATAAATCTTTGAAAACATGGTGCGTGTTGAGCACTTTGGTGCTATGCATTATGAGGGTGTAGATCTTATGGTGAAAAATCCAAAATTGGCCATTGGTACTCGTGATCTAATGGGGACGGACCATGAAGCAAGACATATGATTGGTACTTGCGTTCCAACGGGGAAGGATCGTGAAGCGAGACATGGGTGTGACATAGAGTTACATGTGTGCATTATGTATATTGCCATTACACTGCATCATTGAATTGGAAGGGATATAGCTTATGAATGTACACTTTGCACATGCCACACATTATTTTTATTCTTTATATTAGCATTATGTCATACAAGTCGTTGTGCTTACCCTTTATGGAATTACATATTACAGATGAGACTCTCTCGGCACTTGAGATTTGATGAAGTCTTGAAGCATAAAGGCGGAACTGGACCTTGAAGAAAATTTGGCCCTTGGGGCATATTTTTGGTTGTGTAAGGGCATAAGTCCCATGAAATTTATTGTATGTTTAAAAACTTAGACCTTGTGTAAACTATGAACTAAATTTTGTGTTGGATAGTATGTAATTGAGTATTGAATATATATAAGGAGCATGGAGCTCTATGTAGTTACTTATTTTTTTAAATATGCTTGTGAATGTTAGAATTACACAATTGTATGAATAATTGTTCCATTAGGTGTTGTGTTGGTATTGGGGAGGATGATGAGGAGGAATGTGATGAGGAAAATAGGTTAATGAACAAAGGAGACCATGTCAAAATTTTGTAAATTAAAAAGAGTTATTTGGTGTGTAAAATACCCAAATATAGATAGGAAGAGTGCCAAAAAGTGGGGGTTAAAAACCTAGAGGAAGTAAGTTAAAAATTGAAAAAATTCAGCTTGTAGTACTTTGGAAAAAAATTCAAAAAAGAAGGAAAACAGCTTGTAGTAAATACACTGTTGCTACAGTAGCACAACACACTAGGCCAGCCCAGCCGCGCGCCACCCCCTCATGCATTTGCGCCCCATGCCTGCCATGCCCTCCTCGCGCATGCGCATACGTGCCATTGCGCGCCTGCGTCTTGCCCACTGCACGCCCAGCCCCTTGCACCGTGTCACCATCCCTTGGCCACTTGCCTTGGGCCATGTTTGGCCAACCCCTAGGCCATGTTGGTCAACCACCTTAGGCGATGTTTGGCCACCCTTTTGGGCCATGTTTGGCCACCCTTTGGGACCATGTTTGACCACCCTTTTGGGCCATGTTTGGTCACCTCCTTAGACAACTTTTGATAGAATTTTTGACCTATGTCCTAGGGCATTTAGGGCCCATTTGGGCCATTGTTTCAAGGCATATTTAGAGACATTTTGGGCTATCTTGGAGACCATACTTGAATATGACTTAGACTAATTTTGACTATTGGTTAGAGGAGATATTTGATTGGCATTTGAAACCCATCTTGGGTAAGTCTAGTAGCAAATTTTTATTCTTAATTTTGGAAAAACATGAAAAAATAAATGTGTAATCAACTAAATCCATTTAATGGTCTCTTCTTAATTTTTCTTAATTCATTTCCATTCACTCCCGGGGTTTTAGATATTCGGGGCATGATAGTGAAACCTGACATCTATATGTTTGCTTCTTCCATGCAGCACTGGATTTTTTGAGAGTTTAATTATTGAGCTATTATCACAATAAATCAATGTAGGCCTTTCTTGATGACAATGTAATTCTTCAAGTATTCTCCTTAACCAAACAGTTTGACACGCACACGATGCAGCCGCTATGAACTCAGCTTCAGTGGTGGACAAAGTGACAACCTGCTGGTTCTTTGAAGACCGTGAAACAACTCCTGAACTTTGCAAAAAAATGTGACTTGATGTGCTCTTTCTGTCTTCCAAATCCCCAGCATAATCACTATCACTAAAACCAACTAACTGCTCCTTTTCACCCTTCTTGTAAAATAAACCATAATCAGTAGTTCCTTTTAAGTATCTAAGCACCCTCTTTGCAACCTGTTCATGGAGTTCAATTGGAGATTCCATGAATTTGCTGATGAGGCTGACCACATACATCATATCTGGTCGAGTAGCTGATAAATACATTAAGCTGCCAATTATTTGTTTGTAATGAGTACTATTAACTCTCACTCCTTCAGCATCTCTTGTAAGTTTGAAACTTGGAACAATTGGATTTTGAACTGGATTGCAATTAGACATTTGAAATCTTTTCAGAATTTCTTTAACATATTTATTTTGTCCAATAAAAATGCTAATAGATGATTATACTACCTCAATACCAATGTCATATCAAACTTATTCATCATAGATTTCTTAAATTCAACAAACATGGCTTCATCATTTCCTGTGAATATCAAATTATCTACATATAGACAAACAATCAAAAGTTTACCTCCTTCTCCAGATTTGATAAACAAAGTATGCTCCTAAGGACACTTTTAAAAGCCTGCCTTTGAGAAGTAAGCCTCTATATGATTGTACCAAGCTCGGGGTGCTTGTTTCAGCCCATACAGAGCCTTTTTCAGTCTAAAAACCTTCTGTTCTTTCCCCTCTTGTACATACGTGGAGGTTGATCAATGAAAACTTGTTCGTTTAACTCACCGTGTAGAAATACAGATTTCACATCAAGTTGATAAATGGGCCATGAGTTTTGTGTTGCCAAAGAAACCACCATTCGAATAGTATCATGCCTTGCCACAGGTTCAAATACTTCTAAATAATCGACTCCATGTTCTTGTGTATAGCCCTTTGCCACCAGCCGATCTTTGTATTTATCAACTTCTCCCTTCTCATTCAATTTTGTCTTATAAATCCATTTGACTCCAATGGTCTTTTCCCCTTCTTGAAGATTAGTCAACTCCCAAGTATCATTCTTCTCAATTGCTTCTATTTCTGCATCTATTGCTTTCTTTTATTTTATATTTTTGAAAGCATCATTAAAGATTAGAGGATCACTGTTTGCAAACAAAACAAGGTGAGCGATGATATCATCATCATATAATTCATCCCCACTTACATAATTTGTCATCCATAATGGTCTTCTCCTTTGTCATTGATCATCTGAGCTTGTTGGTTGATCCTCAATTGATTCATTTGCTGTTGGAACATTTGTTGAGGTATCTCCAGGAATTTGCACTTCTTGATCAGGTCTGCTTTCATCATGGGCATCCAAATCAATTGAGATTGATTCATTTCTTGTACGGCTCCAATCCTAACTGTTGTCTTCATTAACCACAACATCTCTACTAATTATTATTTTTTGAGTATCTAGATTCTACAACTTATATGCCTTGGATTCTTCACTTATACCAAATAACACACATTTCACTCATTTATCATCAAGTTTGCTTCTCTATTGGTCGGGTACATGAGCATAAGCCAAGCTTCCAAATATTTTGAAATGATCAACCGCTAGTGTGTGCTCACTCCATGCTTCCTTTGGTGTCATGTTCTGCACAACAAATGTGGGGCTTCTGCTCAGAATATGCACACTCCAGTTTACAGCTTCAGGCCAAAAAATCTTTGGAACACTTTTCCTCGCCAACATGCTTTGCATTATATTCATAACAATGCGGTTTTTCCTATTTGCCATGCCGTTTTGCTGTGATGAGTAAGTTGCAGTAATCTGTCTATGAATGCCACTCATCTCACAAAGGTTAGTAAATTTATGTGAGGTGAATTCACCCCCATGATCAGTACGAAAATCTTTATAGACTTGCCAGATTCTTTCTCAACCTTAGCTTGGAATTTCTTAAATGCACAAATGGCCTCAGACTTTTCTACGAAAAAATACACCTATGTTTTTCGATTATAATCGTCAACAAAGGTAATAAAGTACCTTTTGTTACTGTTTGAGGTTGGATTGATTGGCCCACAAATGTCTGAGTGAATTAACTGAAGTGCTTGTGTGGCTCTCCATTTGCTCTCTTTAGGGAATGAATCATGATGCAGTTTGCCAATGATGCAATCTTCACACACCTTTGAAGGAGATTGAATCTAAGGAAGTCCCCTTACCATCTTTTTCTACTATAGGGTTTTTAACCCATTGAAATTCAAGTGTCCATATCAATAATGCCACAACCATGTTGTGTCTTGCGTTGTTGATGTGAGACATGTCTAATCACCATGTTGAGTCTAAGTGTGCAGCGGGAACATTCGATTTGCTGTCATGTTGACTTGTGCACTCAACCCTTTCTTTGGATGGTGAATTTGACAGTAACCTTTTTGAATGAGAATGCCAAATCCTTTTTCTTGCAGCTAACCAAGACTAATTAGATTACTCTTTAACTTTGGAGCATAAAACACAGCAATAACAGTATGCATTCTATTGTTCATCATTGTTTTAACATTGCCTTTACCAATGACACAAATGCTAAAATTATTTCCAAACTTCACATTTCCTCTAAAAGTTTCATCTAATTTAGAGAATAGGAGTTTGTTACCACTCATGTGATTGTTGCAGCCGGAGTCTAAGTACCAAGTATCACCTGATTGACTCTCATTTTTGTCGATGCAAGCCATTAAAAGTATCTCATTTTCAGTCTCAGTAAAGTTCATTTTTGTTTCCTTCTCTTTGTCAGGGCATTCATATTGAAAGTGGCCTAGCTTGTGACAGTGATAGCATTCAATACTTTATTTGTCAAATTGAGCTCCTTGATTGTATGAAGACTGACGTCCTCTGCCTCTTCCTCGTCCTCGAATTCCACCTCGTCGTCTGTGTCTCCTTAAAGATGTTTTTCCAATAGTGGTGACTTTCAATGCTTGCTCCTCCACAACATGACTGGTCATCCTTTACTCATGTACCAGCAATGAACTCTGCAATTCATCAATTGAAAGAATGTCAAGGTCATTTGATTCTTCAATTGAACATATCACATAGTCAAACTTCAGTCATTGAGCGAAGAATTTTCTCAATGACAGCGACATCTTCTATCTTCTCTCTATGAATTCGCATCTTATTTCATTGACTGACTCTCTTTTTTTCATGTGAAGAGTCTCAAACTCTTTACGAAGAGCTTGAAGTTGTGCACGTTTCACCCTTGCTGTGCCTTAGTACTTCTTCTTCAAAGAGTCCCCTGATTTGTTTAGCAGTATCCTTTTGGAGGATAGTTTCCAGGATGGCATGATCTATTGCCTGGAACAGGTAGTTCTTTGCCTTCAAGTCCTTTAACTTTTGTTCATCCAAAATCTTTGCCTGTGCATCAGTCAGGATTACCCCTTCTGTTGGTTCAATCATACCATTCTCCACAAGACCCCAATACTCTTTGGATCTTAGAAAGTTTTCCATCAACATGCTCCAATGATCGTAGTGACCATCAAAACGAGGAATGGCTGGTTGCACAAAGTTGTTGTTTTCTGACCCCATTTGATTTTGTTGCTGCAAATACTGAGAAGACGGTTGCTTCCCTGATGCCCAAGTCTCTAATGATCACTGACTCTGATACCAATTGTTAAGAACCAGAACATCCAACATCAATGAAACAAATGATTAAGAAAATGTTCATATTATTCAATAAGAAAGACTTGGCTTATAAAGCCATACAAAAATAAATTACAGAGGAAAATCAGTAACCAAATATCCCACGTCTAGCAGTCCTAGACTAATGAGATTCTCCTGAAGAAAAGGTGAAACAAGAAACAAGCTCCCTGACAAATAAGGATTATTAATAGAAATAAATAAAACTACACTATGTTTGGATGAAAGGAATTGGAAAGAAAGGGAAGGGAAGGGAAGGGAAGGAGAATGAAGGGAAGCTTATATCATGTTTGTTTTAAAAATTGGGAGGGAAAGGGAGGGAAAGGGAGGGAGAGCTTAACCCTCATTTAAGCAATTTTGTTATCCCTCCAAAAGTAGGAGGAAATGGAAGGAAAAGAAAGAAGGATTTAATGAATTTTTAATAATATTAATATTACCCTTAAAATTATAAAAGCCAAAATAAAAATGACACATCTATCTAAAACATTCAAAGGGTATAATAATAAAATAATATAAAATCATTTCCTTTTCTTTCTCTCATTTATCATTTCCAAATAAGATGAAATGATTATATTAGTTTTTTTTTTTCTTTCCTTTTATTAGTTATCCAAACATAAATGAGCAATTACTCTCTCCTCTTCTTCTCTTTTCCTCGTAATTAATACTATTATTTCTTTTTATTTTTTTTCTATTTATCCAAACGAACTGTAAAAACTAAATATCTAACAAAGATATTCTATCAAGTATCGTAACGGCAACGTCACGATAAGAAAGTATCTGTGCCGATATTTGAAGTTGAGAAATGTGAAGTGTTATTTCTCAAACTTCAACTACAGAAGTGTATTTATAATTACACAAAATTCTCAAAGTACAATTACAGGAATGTATTTGTAATTGCACAAAACTTCAAAATACGTCAGTCTAATTTACCCTATCCCTTTTGCTTTCCCCTGCACTCGCTCTCTATTTTGGGTTTTGCGTCACGACGGGACTGTTTTTACTAACATTTGCCTAGTGCAAATAGCGAGACTGAAGTCCCAATTCGAACCCGAATTGCGAAGCGTGAGCAAAAATCGCCATCGCTCTAGGCGTTGCCCTCCCTGCCGCTGTGACTGTTGCCTTCACTGGTTTTTGCTGGGGTTCGTCTCCTTTGTTTCAATTCCCCTGTGATTCTGAAGTATCATTTTTCAAATTCATTATTTTATTTTCACTCCGTTTGTTTCTATTGAAATTGTTTCTGGGAATGATTTTTTTTTTTCCTGGGAGTTCCTTTCATTTTGACAATCTTTTTTCTTTGCGGAATATATATCATTTTTTCCCCAATTAACTTTGGAAAAAGATATGCCTTTACACTTTGAAATTTGTTTTTTAATTAGTAGGATATTATTTTTCATGAGAATACGTGGAAACAAACAGAGCTAGGTGGTTTATAAAAATTGTTTGGTCAGCACAAATTAGGGTTTTGTGATCCCTCTTTTATAAATTTGTCTGTTTTCTTCATATCTGATGTTACAAGTAGAATATGATATTATTGCCTACATTCTTCTTGTGGTGTTCTGCCATTGTTGTCCTTCTCATTGTCTACCATTGTCCTTATACAAGTGCACATCATCAAAATTTTTTTTCCTTCCCAAGGATCATTCTGGATTTATATGTATATTCTTAATTGAAGTATATTAGAAATCGATAACTTTGAGTGTGGTAATTTGTTGAAAACCCAAATATAAATATCAGAATTGGAAAAAGTAGAGCAAATTTAGATAAAGGAAGTATGCATTTTTATTCTACATTTCAATTTATCAGTATAACTGAGGAATTATACAAATAACACATGCATAGTAGTCAAGCTATATGGAAATACTTAGGTTCATACAAACTATAGAAAATTCCGGAGTAAATTTAACTGTTCTTTTGGAATGATTTTGCTGAGGTTGTAAAGGTTTGATAATGTTTTTAAATAATGTTAATTTTTTTTTTCATTTATTACTTTTTTCCAAGATTCATTAGCAGGGTAATTTGTAAATAGCAATTTTTTCGTGCTTTCTTCCCTTTGCCAAAGTTAATCTAAATGCACTAAACTCCTCTCCCCTCCCTAAACCAAAAAATAAAAATAAAAATAATTAAAAAAACCAAAGAAGACAATACACAAATGAATACTCTAAACACTACCATGGACACACTTCCCTTTGTATTAAAAATCCTCTGACCTAGAATCATGACCCATGAACTAGGGACAGAGCTAGGAATTTACTGGGAAGGTGGGACTTTGTTCTTAATATTTGATCATAAATTTAAAAAATAAATAATTATAAAAACTTAATATTAGTTAGTAACATTTTTTATGATTACCTAAAGACATTGGTATAAATGAGTTTATAGATTAGACAAAAAGTCCAACCAAAGAAAGATACCTTAAAATTTTTTTAGGCTATTCAAAGAATTCCAAAAAATCTTAGATATCCTATTGAGGAGGTCAAATAGAAATTAAGATAAGGATAAAGTGTGAAAAACTTTAAATCTACTGAGGGTAAAAATATAAATAAAAGGGATATATTTACAATTATTTTCAAAATGTATAAGAAAATTTGTAAATAAAAAAATTGAGGGGGCCAATTGACACGGGTGATTGTTGTCATGAACCACAACCACCACCCGTGTTTATCAAATCTGAAAATTGTTAAAATAATCCCGACTCATAAATCTTAATAAAATATAAACAACTCTGTCCAGCAGCACACTGACATTAAGTAAACACAAACAAATACTCTAAACACTATAATGGATACGTCTCTATGAGCTAAAGCTGCCTCTCGATTGTTGTGGTCCCTACAACTTCTGTTCTAGGCTTTAAAATTCTATCATATTTATTCAGTCACTCAATTAACATGGGATCAATTCTCATCCATTAAAAAGAAACCTAACTCCACGGAGCTAGGAGTAGGTCCAAGAATGCTATTTGATGGAGAAGTTGGTTGAATTTTTCTTTAGCCGCAATGTCTACAAATCCATTGCACAAGTAAGATTTTGTTTTCTTTTTTGATTTTTTTTGCCATTAATGATAGAGTAGGTGGTTGGCACGTCCAACATGATGTGCCCTGAAATCTCATATCCATGTTTGGCCTAAGAGTGTCAAAGTGTGAGTGGCAAAACATCACATTTCTTTATTTTTTTGATAAGTGGCAAAACATTGCATATAACTATCTTGTTGAGCTTTCCAACGGTGAATGCCATTGGACATTGTTTATCCACTTTCAACTTTGTGTTAGTGATGATATGCTTATAACACATGACAAATGGATAGGCATGACACATGACTCTAAACATTATCATGGACACTTCTCTTTGGACCTAAAAGGCTTCTTGATCATCATGGGACCCAAAATCTGTGTTTTGGGCTTCCAAATTGAATTAATTTTGTTCAGCCACTAAATTTATGTGACATCAAAGCGTTTTAGAATTTGTTGCACGCCTGTTGTTGCTCATGCCCTCTCTTTACGTTGCTTGCACTTACTTGGGTTATACAAACATATCCATTTAGTGAATCATCATATTGGAAATGTCAGATAATAGTTTTATTATTTAATAGTTAAAATTTGAGAGAAATAATTTATCATGTATATTTAGAATTGTGTATGCTTATCAAAAATAAAAAAGAATTGTGTATGGTAAGTTTTGTAATAAAGATGCCATGTTTCTTTACTTGTATTATATAACCAACTTAATAGATGATCATGAACTATACAATTACGATGTTTAGAGAAAGTTTGAAATTGCTAGACAACTGTTAGTACAGTCGAAAGGTTCTCCACCTCCCAATCAAAAAAATTCCTACATAACTGCGGGCTCCAAACCCCCCCCCCCCCCCCCCCAAAACCCAAACTTCAATGTAGTCAGCGATGAAGGCCTGCTTACTGCAAGCAAGCCCATAAAGAATGAGAAAGCTTCTCTTTAACGGAATGTTGCCATGCCAAACATCCTTCCAGAATCTGATTCTCGTACCCACCCCCACATCAATTGCATTTCAATCATGTTTTTCATGTAATAAAACTTTAGAAGATGTATTATTGAAATTAATCAAGGTTTTGTGTCTTAGAGAAGTAAATGAAAGAATTGATTTGTGTGTAACAACTATTAAAGCTGAGAAAATAGGCCTGATTTTATTTTGGATTTTGTAGATAGCTCCAAAGTGGGGTAAGAACATACTGATTCAGAGGTTTATATGTGTTTATTAATTTATTTTTCCTTATAAGAAAGTGAAACTTTTTACTAAGAAAGGAAAAACAAATTTAGATATTTGGAAATATTGATTAAGATTCGTTAATTCAGTGGCAGTGATTCTCATTTAAATGTTGGTAGTTTTCTTGTTCAGTTAACTTTCGAGCTGTAAAATTTGTAAACCACTTGAGGCAGCCAAAGTATTTAACGTAAGCAAGTTTAATACCTTTATGATGGTGTATGCCTTTACTGTAATTTATAGTTGTTATGATCAATATCTGTAGGAAAGTGTGGATGTGATCTGACTTTTACTTCTTATTGGCAGTTCCTGTGGCTGAAGTGCCAGGAATAATAGTTCTTTTTCAAGCTGAAGTGCCAAGCTGATTCTTTTCACCTAGGTACTAACCTGTTCAGGAAACTGAATCTGCGACAGATTTACCCTGACACTTATGTTTATGTCTTTTAAAAGTGACAGCAGTTACTGGTATTATAATTTGAGTGAATTGATTTCTTCTTTTTTCTTTCCCCCTCTGGCATATTTAGTAATGGCATCTCCAGCTTGGCTACCACAGGAAGTACAGTCTTCAACATCTCAAGCCTCTGTCTCTGGTCCACCTATTGGAGGACAATCTATGGGCCCTCCAACTCCAACTGATGCACCTGCTCCAGTTGCGGGTACACCGACTTCAAAGGGTCCATGTGGTACTGCAAGTGATTCGATGCGAGAACCTTCCGGCACAAAATTTGTTAATGCTTCTGGCTATGTTGTCCCCCCACCATCATTCTCATACAATGTGCTTCCAAATGCTAATACCACTTCTGGAAGCTCTCAGAAGTCTTCCTCCAGTCCTGTTAGTTAACTATTTATATTGTTTTTCTAGTCTGTTGAGGTATTACTTTTAAGTTTAATTTAACTAATGACTTGGTTCAAATGCAGGTTATAAAGTCAAATTCACCAGCTTCTTCAGCACTTCTCCAACCTCCAGGTCCTGGTCGGTCTACTACTACTGGCCCGTCATTCTCATACAACATTGCACATGCTGGAGTTGGTTTCCCTAGTAGCCAAAAATTCCAGTCTAACACGGTAAGGGTCACGTTTCTTATAAAAGTGATGTTAATGTTAGGTAAACTGTGAGTACCAATGGCAATGGAGCAGCATCTTGCAATCAGGATGGTGACTGTCATATGATGGGACAGACATGGTCTCCCAGCTGAGGCCACTTAAATTATTGCATTTTTTTTATGGTCGAAATATATGCTGGGAAAGTGAAACTAATTCAAGATTGTATTATGCCATAATCACGGTTGACAATTGGTCATATGTATTTTAGACAGTTTAGGATGACGTACCAAATGGTGGGCCATAGTCCACGCATATGCTGGATGCGAGATAGTGTTTGTTGCTTCCATCATCACAGTTTATTTTCTAATTTCAGTGGTCACATTTAGCAATGGGTCTACATTTTGCTCAAAAGTTGAGGTATGACCAAGTAGCGGGAGCCTTGACAGTTGAAAATCTTTATGGTCCAGAGAATTATTAGAGCGGATATGTATATACAAACGTCTATATGTATTATGTATACAGTTACAGACTTACAGTCACAAGGACCTAGAAGTCAAGGGAAATTCCATTGCTGTAGTATTAATGATTATTTAGGTGAGAGACTGATAAAAAAAGACTATTTAAGTGAGAGTGTATAACTCTAGGCGCAGGTTCAAACCTCCCCTCCATTAAATTGAATAGTTTTCTAAGTAAAACACATGCAGGTCAAGTAGTCTGCCTTTAGAAGACACTGAAATTCTGTTTTGACAGAGATAGGACTTGAGGGAAAAAGGCCCAATCCAACCAAATTTATGGATAGGAGGGAAATCCATCCCTCTATCCAACTTCCAACAGATTTGGTATCCCAGGGTAGGACCTGCCAAATGGTAGGTTGTGTCCCCTGCATATGCACAAAACATGTTTCTGATTAGTTGGTTTTGTATTTGCAGTTAACTTGATAGGCATCATTGCCATTCCACATGACTTCATTCTGTCTTTCTTGTCTTTCCTTGTTCATTCTGTATGATGATTTCCAAATTGACTTATTTAAGATACATATGCCCAATTGGAGATTCTGCACTGCAGAAAAGTTTGTTGTGCATGGTAAAGGATTGCAAGCGAGTCTGTTCCTCTATTCATTTCACTTTTGAAAAATGGTGGCTGTTGAATTCAGGTGCCCCTGTTGACTAGTATTAACTCACGTACTATCAATGCAGGTTTTTCAGCCCTCGTCTACTAACAATTCAATGTACAGATTAAATATACTGTTGATAAAAAGAACTACAAAAGCTTCCCACCTATGTTTAATTCATCGCATAAAACTGTTTTTTGCCATATTTTGTCGCTGTCTAACATCCATAAGTTTCTTCTTTCTTTCTCCTTTTTGGTGTTAGTTTTGGGATTATTCTTAGGATTATTTTGATGTTGTTTTACATATCAACTCACTTTCCTGGAAATGTTTTTGCCAGTCTGGTTGGGAACTCTGAATGGGAACTTTTTTATGAAGCAATATCAAGTCAATATATAAATCTATATTGTTGATGTAGCAAGTCAGGATTTGATTATACTTGATGTTTCAGGAGTTTTTATAGTTGAATTCTCATCAAGAATTTGTTACATTTTTGTGACCTCTTTTTTGCCACTTGCCAGCCCACTGGTCCAGCTCATTCTCAGGGGGGAAATAACTCTTCATCAGCTGCAGCATCCTTGCAACCTCCTGTTCCTGGGCAATCTGCACGTCCTAATTCATTTGTACCTGGGACAGCAGTGCAGATCGTGCCACCTCCAGTTCCCTCACACAGTGTTGCAAAAGGAGCCTCATCAAATGCTGCAGGCTTTGCTTTTAATGGGAATCCTCAGTTGATGCAGAAAGATCAAATCTTGAAATCTGTATGTGTATTAAGTAGATTTTTATCCTTCGGCACACAGTAATATACTGTGTGAATACTAATAATTGAGGGCTGACTCAGCTGAATCATTATCTGGATTGAGCATGGCAAGGCAGCCCCAGGCTCTTAAGCTGATTGTTATAAGCATGTGTTCCCTGTTATCTTTAACCTCAAGGTTTTAAATGTTGAGTTTTAGTTGAATTTTTTGTATGGGAGCCAAAGTGGAATTAATTAGTGAAATTTAATGGAGTTATGAAGAATCCGAAAACATATTTGAAAGTTTTTTGAACTTCCACTTTGGTTGTACATCAGTGAGTTCAAATTAGGAATACATGGAAGTCAAACTCACTTTTTCTTTTTTTGATAAGTAAAGATTCTACATTGAAGAATCGCCTGAGGGTGAACCGATTACAAAAGAAAGGAGGAGGCAATAATTAAAGCCTCGTATCTCTCAGAAATTCCACAGAAGAATGAAAAAAAAATAGGGGTAGGTTCTACTACCCAAAAGGATGGAAGTCAAACTCATTGTTTGACTCGGTTCAAATATGGATTTATTTATTTTAGTCCCCTAGTTTTACTGCTAGCCATCAACTAATACTATGAGATCTGACTACATTACTCGTGTATGGTTTACTTCTTTGGTGGATTGTAGTTCCTATCTAGGTATGAAATTTTTGTGGAATGTGTTTATCCTTCAGGCTTTACTAAATCAAGCTAGCAACTACAAATGTGAATTTTGTGTGAATTGACACAATAATATTTAGTCTCTGATGGCTACGATCAATGGACATGGACATTAGCATCGTGCAATGACATGTACTGTACAAACAGTATCAGGCATAACTTCTTCTTAACATTCTAGTCATGGGGACAAAGTTATGTACATGTCTGTAACTCTCTATTTGTGAACAAACTTTATAGAAATCTGTGTTTGAATTTCTGCGCATTTGGAAAGAACTATAAAAGTATAGTAGTAACAAAACCTTTTAGTAGGTTGCATGGG
Organism: Nyssa sinensis; assembly: GCA_008638375.1. Lineage (NCBI taxonomy): Eukaryota > Viridiplantae > Streptophyta > Magnoliopsida > Cornales > Nyssaceae > Nyssa > Nyssa sinensis. The sequence goes on along the minus strand of CM018042.1, from coordinate 10,548,638 downwards.
AAAGGTGTAATAAACATGTTCTTGTGCATATTTTGAAATAATAGAGGTGGACACCAATTAGAGGTGGACACCAATTAAAGGTGGACACTTTGAGTTATGGTCTGTCAAATATTTGTTGTGTTACTATTTATGGTCTTAACTAATAAAGCTAACAAACTGATTTTTTAAGTCCTATGTCTTGCCAGCTAATTTTCTGACTCCTCTTATTGCAGAATACCTCTGTAAAAGAAACTGTTTCTGTGTCATCTGCACCATCTGTCTCTCAGTCTGTTTCACTGCCTGCACATGCTGCAATTTCTGCAACAACTGTGTCTTCAACTCCTAACTTGGGCCCAGTAACTTTGTGGATGCCCACTCCCCCCTCATTTCATCTACCCCCAGGAATTTCTGGTACTCCTGTAACTCCTGGCCCCCCTGGAATAGCTCCTTCTGCACCATTACCATCCAATGTGACTGTTCCATCTGCAACCATGGATTCTTCTTCTTCTGCACTCTTAAGACCCAATATCCCAACTACTCCTGTACCATCAAATCCAGCTGTTCAACAGCAGGGATATCCTCCCTATCCATCTGTACCTCCTATGGCTGCTCATCAGGGACTATGGTTGCAGCCTCCACAGATCAGTGGCTTGCCAAGACCTCCATTTCTATCATATCCTGCTGCTTTTTCTGGTCCCTTTCCTTTGCCGGCTCATGGCATGCCTCTTCCTTCTGTTCCATTGCCTGATTCCCAGCCCCCTGGTGTTACTCCTTTGGGAACTCCTGGTGGAACCCCTTCATCTTCTGCATCTTCTGGGAATCAATTGGCAGTTAGTTCAGGGATGCAACCAGAATTACCTCCAGGAGTTGGTATTCTCAAAATTTCTTGTTTAGATTATAATACATTGACAATGTTAGATATGTTATTCTTCGATCAACATTACACATGGTTCTGCAGATAATGGCAAACATTTCAATGATGTTGGCATCAAGGAGGGAGCTGTGGTCAATGAACATGTGTGGACTGCCCACAAGACTGAAAGAGGAGCTGTATACTATTATAATGCTGTAACAGGAGAATCTACTTATGAGAAACCTGCTGGCTTTAAAGGAGAGGTATTTTTAACCATATTTACTGTTCTCTAAGCATTAATCATGTAATTGCATATTTGCAAAATTATTTTCCCTGCAATCATATAGTACATTGTTAACAACAAAATTTGGGCAATGAAAATTTTTGATATGGAAATTTTTTATTTTGCATTTGATATACATGTGTCAATTTTGTTTTGTACACTGTTCTACTCTCACTCAATATTTTGGTAACGAATTCTAAATGGTGCAATACACAATTACATGATGCTATGTGGCCTTAGTTCGCGAATCATTCTCTCTCTTCTTGGATAGGAAACAATAAACGTTACTCAAGGTGAATGATGAAGCCTTTGTGGACTAGATGCCCAACATGGAAGAAAGACAAACTGCTCAATGAAAGAACTTCCCGGACACGAAAGGATCCCAAGACCCCCCAAACCAAGGGGTTTGTGATGACCCTTACACGTTCAAGGGATGTTTCCCCAGTCTTTGCCAAAGGTCTGCCTCACCATTGCCTGACCTATAAACCCGAGAAAGGGAACATGCATAGCAGCAAACAAATCCCATATTTGCCTAATTAAGGATGATAATGCCAAGAACACGTCTCCTTCCAGCCCAACCTACTAAAACCAACACATCACCCCTGTACCAAGAGATGGTTCACTCCTAAAGGGACTTCCTCTTGAAGACCTTCAAGTACTTTCTGAAAGTGCTTGTATCTAGGCTAATAGCAAGAGTTCACTTTCTGAAAGAAAGGTGGAGAGGTATAGTTGGAAAACTTGGGACCAATTGCATTTCTTCATAGGTGGTATTACCCATACGTTATATGTTTGAAGCTTGCTTTGGTCAGGTATCACTTATCAGTGAGTCCATGGCGCTGATTCTACCCACCATGGATCTTTTCAATTATGCCATCCTCTCCTTGCTTGACTCAAAATCCAACTCCAAATTCCCATTCTTCCTTAGCCGGTTACTAATAATCTGCACAGGCTTTGATGGCCATGCCTTTTTGCATCTTGATGGTAGGATCTTCACAACTGCTCTTCCGGTGATGGTAAACCCCCAATTTTTGGAACACCCTTGCTATTTCTCCTCATCTCCTCCCCTTATCAACTCTGGAATGACTGCACAACATAGGGGTGTTTTTAGAAACCTCTCTACACAAACTTCGCCTCTCAATTCAAGCTCCTGACAGCCTTCAATTATTGATCACCGTGGGAAAAAGAATTGATGAAGCATTCCTTTCAATTCCCTTTGAAGAAGTAACGAAGGTATCACGGAGCCACTCGAAGCCCTCACAATCCACTTGATATGCAGTCTTGTCCCTTCCCCCACTGTAGATCAGCTCGAAACTTCTACCCCGCCCCCCTGCTTGTATGGTTATTGTAGAGAAATTACAGATGTCTCATGCTGTTCAGACAACAATGTTAGAAACGAGTTGGCAAAGAAGCAATCACAACCCAACCTCGCTCGACATATTTGATCTGAACAAAGCCATCTGAGGGAGAGAACCTGTAATTGATTTGCGAATTGCAGGTTGAAGAATGGTGATAAGTCTCCTTTTTCAACTGTGTGTTTATAGATATGACTTTTAAAACGGATGAAAGAAAGGAGGACGCAAAATTAGAGCACTTCCTTTGGGTTTTAATTTAGTCATACCTAAAATCTTCCTTGTTCCTAAATATGATTTTAGTTCAGGAATAAAAAGGGCTGGAATTTTAAATTTTTTTTAAAATTCCTGAACTAATATCGTATTCAGGAATGGGGAAGATTTTAGTTAAGGAATAAACATATTAATTTTTTAAGCTATTGAGTTCTCATCTGCCTCCAAATAAATGGAAAGTTTAAACTCAGCTATTTGTGACTTTAATCCTCTCTCATTTATTCACTTTGTTGTCTATCATGTACGAATCCATATATACTTGGTGTAGCACCTGATAAATTAACTTTTCATTTGCTTTTAAATTTTTATATTTAGCTCCCAACTAATTAACTTTTTATTTTTATTTCGAAATTTACAAATTGGTGCAGACCGATAAAGTAACTGCACAGCCAACTCCAGTTTCGTGGTGAGTTCTCTGTACTACATTGGGATATTGGTTTGCCACACACAAATTCTGTTTTATTGTTAAGAAGAACAAGGCTTTTAATTTAATCAGTCACATTGTTTCAGATTTCTGGTAGATATTTCATCTTGCATGTTATATGCTATTACAGATGCTCTTTTGGATGATTGATTGTGGTAAATTTGCCGTTGAATGCTCCCTGCAGATATAAACTGTGACTGGCGATTATGTGGAGTATTTTAACTCTGCTACACTTTTTTACTGTATCAATGTCTACAAATAGTTGAAACGTGTGGTTTATGGAAGAGAGAGAGAGAGAGTTTACGGAGTAGGGTGGAATGAATTAATTATCCGTCCACCTTTCCATTCATTTATATAATTAAGTATTAGGGAATAACAAAGATGCCCTTTTCTCTTATAGTCTAACATAAATACTTGAATATACTAAATAATCTCGAATATTCTAACAATCCCCCTCAAGTTGGAGCAACTGAATGAATACTCGAATATACCCTTTTCTTGAATAGTCTAACATATATATCATGCCCAACTTGCATACAACTGAATGAAAGAACCTATTGCTAAGCCCTTAGTAAACACATTAGCTAACAGATGACATGCAGATTATGACTTTATTTATAGTTTTTCCTTAATAAAAATGTCTGTCAATTTTTACATGGTTTGTTCAATTGTGCTGCACTTGATTGTGGGCAACAAATTCTAGGTCCCTCATAATGTCTGAAGCCAAATAAGCTTACAAACTCCATGCGTCATAGTTCAGTACTCAGCTTCAACACTTGATCTCATGACCAATGATTGTTCTTTGCTCATCCCAATAACTAGATTATCACCCATGAGAGTACAATATCCCGAGGTGAATTGCCCATTGTTAATGGCACCTGCCCAATTAGTGTCCATGAAGCTTCAAGTTCCAGATGACCTTATATTTGTAATATTTATTGGAAAAATTCCAATGAATTCAAGCCATTATAAAATAAAATTCCAACAATGTGTGAATGTATTTTCTTGTTTTTTGTATGATTTTTTGGGGCTTTTGAATGCTAAACCTTGCATTCCAAATTGTGAATGATCCACGTTTTGGATTATGCGATCCAATTTGCAATTCTCTTGGGGGGAGCGAATTGTGGTAACTTTGCTTGGAGGCAATCTTGACTTGGATAACATTAGGAAAAGGGTGAAATGATACTAGTATAGTTAAAGGTGAAAGGCGTCACTAAGGTGCTAAGGTCTCGCATTGCTTGAAAGGTGAGGTGACAAAAAAACGATAGCCTGAGTGAAACAAGGTGCTAACTCATAAAATAATCAATATATATAAATATATCTTGGACATTAAAGGACATTAAAAGTTAATTCATTCTAACTTTTAAATTAAATAATATCTTATCATTAAAATAACTATCATGTAACACTAAAAAATTCAATCTAAAAGTTACATATAACGTATTTAAGTGATATAATCATTTTAAACTTTAGTACTTTTTTTCTAAATTAATATCCAAAGTTTTGTTATTTAACTAAGTCTTATATAGAAGAAATTTTTGTAAACTTACTAGTCCTAATAATATGGAAGACATGATAGGGCCAATCTCGTAGACATCTGAACTACATCTCAAAAATCGGGCTTATGTTGAGAAGACTTCTCATATAGGTGACCAATTTGGTTGATGGAAGGAAAATGTTTTATTGTGGACAAGCTCAAATTTTGTGAAGAATGATGTTAGTTTACTAGTTATAGAAGATAAAATATCAATCCCCACTTAAAAAAGTTTCATGTTGAAAGTGTTACTCTTCTCAAAACTTTGAATTTTTTGTAACATTTCAAATATTTAAATATTTATTAAGCCAATTTTATGCAAATGTTTGATAATAATACTTGTATCAATATAATAGATTAGACAATAATACTTCTAGACTATAACTATATTCCTTTATATTGATATGCCTCTTACAAAATTGTTAAATAAGTGCATAAAATACTATAAACATAAGGACATACAAGTAAAATATTATAATTAAAAAGGCCGCCGCCTGGTTGCCTCTCGCCTTCCTTGAGGCGACCGCCTAGGCATCGCCTTTTTGAAGACCCCTAGCCTGGAACATGTTAAGGTAATAAGACTGTAAATCGCCTCGTCCGATTGCCTAGGCGACAAGGCGATAGCTTTTGACAACATTGAATGATACCTAACTAGTGTTTTCTGTGCAAGAAGGTAAAGGAGACAACTAATCATGTTGTTTGCATTGTGAGGTGGCGTGAATTGTGGTCCATGTTGCTCTCTATGTTTTGTGTGCAACGGGTCAAGCCTCAAATTTGTGGAAAAGACTCTGTCAGGCTTGCAAGCTCCACCTCTTTGTCTCATTTGGAGAGTATGGTAGGAATTGAATAGGCATATATTTGAAGATTTGCAATCAATCATTTTGTAGGATTAAGAATTGATATCGGATAATTTTCATTTACGGGTTATCTGTGATTTTTTTAGATTCTTTGCTTTTGTATATTTTTTGGATGATTTGTTTTGTACAGAGGGAGTTTAGGTCTATGGCTCTCGTATACTTCATTTTTGCACAGGTTATACCCCCCTTTAGTGCCTTTTGTTTTTTATGGATACAATTTACTTATCAGAAAAAAAAAAAAAAAAAGCATTTATAAGGTTGAAGTTTGAGGAGAAAGTTCTTACTCCACTCTCCTGGGTTTTGTCTGTCTGTATTATTTAATATCATCTTGAATGACTTTCCTAGATTGGTTGCATTTTTGTTCATAGGAGCTCTCGAGAGAATTGACAACCTAGTGCCTTGTTGTTTGAATATAGTTGTCAATCAATGGATTTAATTCCACATTATTTTTTAATGCTCCTTAACAAAATATTGTTTTAGCTCGTCTTTGGTTTCTAATTAGGATGCAAGAGATTTTGCTATTTAGAAAGGCCTTAAAATATGACTTCTTACATTTAATCTTCTTTTCTTGTGGTTAGGGAGAAGTTGGTTGGTACAGATTGGGCTTTGGTCACTACAAATGATGGCAAAAGATATTACTACAACACTAAAACTAAGGTTTGGTAAATTAACTTACATGTTGCTGCTTCCTTTTCTTCTTCTTTACATGAAGTAATTCCAATTCTCATAATTTTTATTTTTTTAGTGGAACTGTCACATCCCCAAAACCACCCTATGCGTATTAGGGGATGTGGGTGGAGTTTCTTAAACAAATCCATTCCAATCATACATCACATTAAGTTCAATTATTGCAGCGGAAGCAATTTACACATGTTACACAGGTCTTTACAGTATCTAGATAGGCTAGATTTTTTTTTTTGAAACATTACATTACATTCACCAATATTACATTAGCTGTGGGTCCCATATCCCACGTTCACATCTGAACTGCATCCTACTCTAATGGTGCGTCTCATACCTCACACACTTCTGAACTTCATATTTACCTTAATCATGAGTCTCATACCTCACGCAGACTTCTGAACTTCATGTTTACCTTAACCGTGAGTCCCATACCTCACGCACACTTTACTTTTGAACTTGTACTTCACTGTAGCTGTGGGTCCCATACCCCACATTCATATCACCTGTACATATCATGGATAAATCCATGTGGGCTTTATATAAAGCTCGTGAGTAATTCCAATACGTGAATAATTCCAGTACCTTGTCTTGGGTTTTCAATTGATAGTGGTCCAAGTATAAGAGAGTTTATAAAAATGACCACTTCTAATTGTTCGTACAATTCAAATACAAAATACAGAAATCTTCGAAATGGAAAGCATTAAGCATTCAAGGCATTCAAGCAAAGCATCTAATTTATCAAATACAGAACAAGTGGATTCGTGTTTCATTGAAATTGGAAACATAAATCGTTAAATCATGAGATATGAGTATATAAATCATGTTTAGAGTGATGGGGGATAAACCTTCTGCCATCCTACAATGTCATATCTTTTCACTTTCTATGTGAGTCTGTATCGATTCGGCCTCGTAAGTTTTATCTCGTAGAAATATATTTTTATCTATAGACCAATTCTTGTGGGAGTCTCCATGCTTGTGGGATAAACCTTCTACCTGAAAAAATTCTCGTGTGCGAGTCTCGTAGGATCTCACAAGCTCGTGGTACTTATGCACAATTATCTTGTGTTATCAGTTTGCAAACAAAGGCATTTAAAACCTAGTTTGTCAAATAGATGTTTTTCAAGAGCATTTTAAACATAGTTGAAGTGAGAAACATTCACTTTTAGAGGAGGCATTTAACACAAATTTGAGGTTAAAATAGACATGCTGAAGTAAGAACTTTATAAACAGTTGGCATTTAAAACAAGCACATTTATAGTTCATGATAGTATTTGAAAATAAAACAAGTAGCATGTTTGAAACATGAGTCATGTAAATACAGGAATTTGAATTTAACACACTTCAGAATCATGGAGTTAAAACTTCAACTTCAAAGTCCAGGATCACTCACCTGTGGTCCAGAGTGCACAGTTCTTCCCTTGCTTACTTTACTTGTCTTGGTACTTGTTTTATCCTTATCTCCTTGCTGGTGATCCTAGATCACATATTAAACTGAACTCAATATTTGAACAAACATATGATTTTATTTGATCACTCTTTCTTTGATGTTATTAGTTTTGACCGGTTTCATTTTTGAATTTGGTGGCCCTCTAAACCCTAAGGTAGGTCCCATACCCTCCCTCGCGTCTCATCTGAATCTTATTCTCCCATTAAGGGTATTTTAGAAATTTTTTGTTTTTACATCTCATTTCATTTGGTTCATCGTTTACTTATACAAACATCATTTTTTGAGTCCAGGCAGCCTTTAAAACATTAACATATGTCTTTTAATTTCATCTATACTCTTTTGGTAGCTTCATTTAGTCGTAAGGACGTACTCATCATTTTTTTAGTTTGTTACCTGGGTCTTATTTTTTCCAAAGGGACATCACTATTAGGTCCGGAGTGTTGAAGATAATCATTTTAGGCTTTTCCGGATCTTACTTTGCATATCTATAGCTTATATTTAGCCTAGGGGCGTTTTTGTAATTTTACGCTTTCACGTAGTCTTATTTTTCGGTGCTTTGTTTGTTAAAATGGACTTTACCATTGAGTCCGAACTGCCAAAGAAAGTCAGAATATGCTATCTCTGACATTTAACTAACTTTTGGATGGTTAAGGGCATTTTGGTAATTATTACATTTCATGTGTCTATATTTTTTGTGACTTCGTTTTGTAAAATGGACCCTACCATTGGGTTCGGAATGTCCAAAAATGTTTAGGTAGGCATTTTCAAGGTTATCGGAGTTCAATTGATAGCTTGATTAATCACTTAGGACATAATTGAAATTTTTTTATTTGTCCGTTCATATTTTTCGGGGTCTGATTTCGTAAATCGGACTCTGTCCGTTGAGTCAGGAATTCCTAAAAACATTGGGTTAAACTATTCGTGCATTTTAATTGGCATTCGTTTTGTCAATTTTTGGCTTAAGGGTGTTTTGGTAATTTTCATAATTAAAAAGGGTTTAAAAATGATTTATAATTATTTTCCAAGGTGTTTTCATAATTAACAGAAGTTTGGGGGTCAGAGCGTAATTTCAGAAAACTCATTAAGTGAACTGTCCGGTCTAATTGGAAACCAAGTGAACCGGTTTGGATTGGACGAGAACCAACTGGTTCTTAAGGGTTCCTCGCGTCATTGCGACATCAACATGATGTCAGGCAAATTATATCAAAACGATGCCGTTTTAAATTAAACCAAATTCTTTTATTAATTCGGTCGGGACCCGACCCAAGCCCCGATCCGGAACCGACCTGAACAATGCCATATTCCCCAACGGGGATGACACTATTCATCTGAAACCCTAGATTTTTGCAGGTCTATTTCGTGACATTTTAATCATCGATTCCTTCTGTTTTCGATCATTTGCTTTCACAGTCCACACTTGTAGGCATGAGAGAAGAGTTGTGTGGCATTGGACAAGCACAAAGTGGGCAAGCTCGCCATGGAAGGTTTACCTCAAAGTAAACACACACACAACCAAGTTACAGTGAAAGAAAAAATAGGCAACACAATCCTTTCATTAACATAAGCACACAATTAAATGTTGGCAACATGATATGGGCACTAAGCATAGCCTAGACTAGAATGAAGGGGGGGAGGTGGAGTCATAAAGGTAGGGTTGTGGTTCTTGCCCAACTAGCCGTCCTCTATTCATGTTGAACTAACATTTATTCCCCTTATCGGGGGGAACCATACCCTTGCTTGAGGATGCATAATCTTTGAAAACTATTTACAAGATGCTGCTTGGTATTAAACAAAATGCCACCATGTACAAAGGTGGGGCTCACCTGCAAAATAAGTGTCTTGGGTGGGGTGGCAGGCATGTTGGTTTGCAGCTCATGACACATGCATATAGTGCACCCCCTTATGTGTGTGCGGGTTAGAGTAAATACTTTGTCATATATCCTTATTTCTTGCATGAACTCTGTACCCATAGCTTATTAAGTTATTATCATATGTCCAAGGATCAAAATATCGTTTCGATGTATAGTTTTGGTCTGTCTGGAAACGGAAACATTTCGGAAACATAATGAAAATGGAGAAAAAATTGAAAACATGTGGAAACATAATTTAAAATTCATTTATTTATACAAATAAGCATATTTATTGAATATTTGTGCATGTTTAAGGCATAAACATCATATTCATGATAAATGACACTAATTTAAATTGAAAAACTAAAGACTAACTACTTGTTTTTTCATTGTATAGTGTGAAATACAATCTTTCTTGACTTTTTAATCATGTAGATGACAATAATGGCATAAGAAGATCTTTGAAGGGTCATAGATTCACAAATTGAGACGAATGAAGCAATTTTTTATATTTTTCATGCTTTTAGATTGTACAAAATCATTTCATAATTGTTTTTTTTTTTTGTAGAGTTCATTAGTGATCTTTCATGGATAAGTGAACATTCTCTTGTAATGATATTTCATGTTTATAAAAAAATTAAAAAATTATTATTATTATATATAGAGATATATAAATAACTATTAACAAAATAACTAATCAAGGATCAAAATTTCATTTCATAGTGTTGTTTCGTTCACCCAAAAAATGGAAACATTTCGGAAACGTTTTGTAAACATAGTGGAAACGTTGAAAAAAATTAAAATGTATAGAAACACTTTAGAGACATAAAGTAAAATATATGAATGTGCAAAAATAAATAGTATAATTAATTAATTATAAATGTTTCAGGGAACATGTCAATCCACACCAATTTATAGGGTGAAATTGAAAAAAAAAACGTAAATGCAAATTAGTTATTAATACCAAATAACTCTTTATTAATTAAAAAATAGTATAAAAAATTAGAGCTAATTTTTTATATAATATGAAATTATTATATATTTTAAAATATATCTCCTTTTATTTTTTGCCCTTCTCGGGCTGTTAATAAAATTCTCAGTTTTCTTATAAAAAAAAATTATATATTTTAAAATATATGAAATTATTATAATTAAATCTAATACCATAACATAATAGATATATACTATGTAATATCCACAAATTAGATAATTTGACACAAGTTACATATAAAATAAAAAGTAAAATAAATAGCTATTTAAACCTATTATAATTGGTAACTTAGTATTAAAATAGTTGGTTCTTTACACTTTATTTTCGCTACTACTTTTCTGTTATTTTAGGAAAAATAATAGAAATATCTTCTTGTAATTTTGAGTCTTAATCCTTGAAAAATAAATTGATATTATCTTTTACTAACTTCTAGAATTATTGTTTATACAAAAGAAATGTTTCCTCTGATTCGGTATATTTCTATTAGTTTTGGTATGTTTCCACGGAAACAACTTTGTTTCCATGGAAATATGTAAATTTCGATATTCCACTAGTGTTTCGTTTCGGTTCCTTGAAAAATGGAAACGTTTTGGCCATTTCGATGGAAAAGAAACGAAATTTGGATCTTTCCATATGTCATGCTAATTTTTTTTTAACTCTTCTAGCTGCTAAAATTGGCCCAATTTGCAAAAAAAATCCCTCATCGTTCTTATTTTCACTTCCGCTTTATTCATTCTTATACTCAAGCTGCGAAAACATCAAAGGAGTCCATCGGTATATTCCATCTCTTAAAGCAAAAGCTAACAGCTGGAGCAACATCTTTAGTCACCAAGAATAAACGGGATTACTGTCAAAACTTTTTACAAAATGAATGATCAAATAAAAAAATATACAAACATTATTCTTGTTGATACAAACAGCGGCCTGTGTAAAGTAAACCTTGCACAACTGTCCACCTTCTCATCACCATTGATTGTTTAAAATATTCTAATATATACGCATGCATATATATGTGTGTGTGTGTGCATATTATTTATATATAAAATTGTTACATATGTCTTACATGTATATCCAATGATCAAAATTTCGTTTCGTAGTGTTGTTTCGGTCATTTAGAAAATGGAAACATTTCGAAAACGTTTTGAAAACATAGTGGAAATGCTGAAAAAAATTAAAGTGTACAGAAATACTTGGAAACATAAAGTAAAATATATGAATGTGTGAAGATAAATATTATAATTAATTGAAAATATTTTAGGGTACATGTCCATCTACACAAGAAGATACTAGGGTGAAATTAAAAAAAAAACGCAAATGTAAATTTGTCATTAATTCTAAATAACTCTTTACTTATTAAAAACTAGTATAAAGGATTTAGGGCTAATTTGTTTATGTAATATGAATTTATTATATATTTGCTACAAAATATGTAAAAATATTATAAACTATAAAATAATAAATATATAGTGTAATATTCACGAATTAGACAATTTGACACAAGCTACAAATAAGCTAATAAGTAAAATATAGTAATTTCAACCTATTGTAATTAGTAACTAAGTATTAAAATATATTATTTGTCTATATCTTATTTCCACTACTTCTACTTTTCATTGTCTATTGTTTTTGAGGAAAAATAAAAATATCTTCTTATAATTTTGAGTTTTAATCTTTCAATCTCTTCCAATTAAAAAACAAATGGATATTATTTTTTACTAACTTCTAGAAGTATTGCTGGTACTAAAGAAATATTTCCACTGTTTCAATATGTTTTCACTAGTTTCGGTATGTTTCTACGAAAACCACTTTGTTTCTATAGAAACATGTGAATTTCAGTATTCCACTAGTGTTTCGTTTCGGTTCACTAGGAAAAGAAAATATTTCAGCCGTTTTGATGGAAATGAAACTAAATTTTGATCCTTGTGTATATCAATGTCTTGTTGATATATATTTGGTTAGAAATAGAATATGTTTGTAATGAAATATTTTAATAAAAACATTTATTTTGTAAATAGTCATTCCAAAAATTATTTTTGATGTAGAAATTTATAATTGTTAGCTCCATGCCTGTATAAATTATTGGTATCTCTCGCCACTAGAGGCATGTGCTAGTTGAATTTATGTGGTTCATATCTTTATTTCTTCCATATCTTTTGTTTTTATAATTTAGACTTCAAGAACATGTAGATTTCTACTTGAATGTTAGCACTGCATATCTGACTTCCAGAGCATGCCATTGTTCATTACAATTGTGTTACTTTGCTAAGACATGTCTAAATATGTTTGTTAGCACTGTTTCCTGAACTCCAAACGAAGTGTTTGCTTGCACTTCATTGTGTCCCTAAAGATTTTCTGGATTGCTGCACTGTACCTAGCTACCTAAATTACTTATCTACATTTGTTTCTTTTTTTAAGTGAAAAAAATTTGTCTTTTATTTCTTTAAATATGTTTTCTCTTAATTTATTTTTAGTCATGTATCCATCGTTTTTGGTTTCAGATAGTTGAGTACATGTCCCATAAAAACTTTCATGTTGGCTTGTTGAAGTTATCCATGTCTTGCTGTAATATTTTACAAAATTATTCCACTATTTTCAATTTAGTGACATGGAGCATGATATGACAATCTTTTCTTTTTTCTTTAGTTTCATTAACAGATTAATATAGGTAAGTTGATCCATTCTGTATTGTACAAATAAAAATTGAAACAATTTGTTGAAATGATTGATCCTTTAGATGTTACTAATTTCTTTTTTCTTTATTTTGTTTTTGTTTTTATGTTTGTTATAGCCCTTTATAATCTTTCTTGCTTATTTGTCTTCATGACCAGTTGAGCAGCTGGCAAATCCCAACTGTGGTGACAGATTTGAGGAAGAAGCAGGATGATGATGCTTTAAAAGAGCAATCAATGTCAGTGACAAATACTAATGTATTAACTGAAAAAGGATCTGCTCCTATTAGTTTGAGTACTCCCGCTGTTAACACAGGTGGTCGTGATGCCACAGCTCTTAGAGCCCCAGGTTTGCCGGGATCATCATCTGCACTAGATCTGATAAAAAAGAAGTTGCAGGACCCTGGAGCTCCTGCTTCTTCCTCGCCAGTTTCAGGTTTGTCAGGACCAGCGGCATCAGAATTAAACGGCTCTAGACCAGTTGAGGCTACAGTTAAGGGCTCGCAAAGTGAGAACAGCAAAGATAAGCTAAAAGATGGGAATGGAGTTGGTAATATGTCTGACTCCTCTTCAGATTCAGAGGATGTGGATAGTGGACCAACCAAGGAGGAGTGTATCATCCAATTCAAGGTACCGTTATTTCTCTTCTTGAAAGTACTTGTACTTAGGACCATCTCTCTCTCTCCCTCACGTGGGAATTGGGAGGTTTCTCTCTCAGTCAGGTTCTTTAATTAGTGTAAAGGTAGGTGAAAAACACAGTAAGTTCTAATTATTGAATTGGATTAAATTCTCGATCAGGTTCTTCAATTTGTAAAGGTAGGCGAAAGAAACACTCAGTTCTAATTATTGAATTGGATTAAATTTATTCAGTTTTCTGCACTTACACATCAATTACTCATAGAGTGGATAAATTACAAAGGAAATATATATATATATATATATATGTATATATTGTGCTTTTTGTTGGGGGAAAGGGGGATTAGGAATATGGAACTCAGTTTGTGAGCCTTAAGAGGTTGGATGCTTGGGAATCAGATCATTATTGGTTATGAATCAAGCACTAATGGAAAAATGATTATGGAAACTAGCTTTCAAAAATATAAATCTATTGAGTAAGGTTGTTGCTTGTAATCAAGGGAGTCAAGAAGCGGACAAATGTAAGTGGTAGTTATGGTGTTGGGATTTGAATGCCTTTGAGAATGGTTAAGGTGATTTTCATTGTTGGGTGGGAGGAGGTCAAAGGGTCATTTTTGGAAGGATGATTGATGTGGGAGTGGGGTCTGTGATAGAGGAATTTTAGGCTTTGTACTCCGTTGCAGTCAATAAAGATGCATGAGTGGAAGACCATGGTTATTAAGGGCTCAAGGGGCACTAAGCACAAGCCATGACCCAAGGTGTGAGTTTTGAGTGAATTGAGGTGCATGTGTGATATAGAAATTCATATTAAATATACTTACATTTGAAACAATTTAAGATATGAAAAACTAGTTAAAATTAGAATGGTCAAATTTCCCCATAATGCCTTGAAGCCTTGAAAAAAGTAGTGGTCTTGAGAAGCATATACTTCAAATTGAAAGGCATTCAAATACAATGCTTCGAATAATGCCAAAAAAGAATTTTTTCTTTTTAAAGAATGTAAACCCTTACCTCGTAAAGATTGACACAAAAGAATGATGAAGCTTAGATTTTATTTTCACATCAGTGGAGCCCTTTGATTGAGAGTAACTTATAATCATTAAAAATGATTGACCACTTCTATTGAAATCTAACACATTATTAAAGATGGACTTTTTGTCACGACCCAAACCCCACATAGGATGGAGTTATGGTACATGACTGGCCACCGAGGCCTTGGACAAAATCAAATGGGTTGTATAATTGATGTATAATGGATTCTTTATTAGTATAGCGGAAACATAACTTGTTTGACCTGTCAAAGTTCTCATGAAACTCATACAGCCACATCCGATCAGGGCAAAATCTAGGTTTAATATAAGCACCCCTCCGCTTCTCAATAAGCTTATTACAACATTATTTACATCCATAGCTGGCCAACATACCAAATGGCCATCGTGTATATACAAAGGCCTACGGAGGCCCAATAGAGATATTTACAAGTCTCACTATACTTATGTAAGCTGCCTCCCCATCTTAAACTTCGTGACCTAAAAAGTTGGTTGGGAAATGAGGTGAGCTAACAAAATTTAGTGAATAATATCAGTGCACTGTTATGGGTTTTCATACCAAAAGCAACTTTAAATATACCATGGACATCAAACATAGCTATAACTTCAGTCTATATTTTAACTCTTAAGTGTAGTTATGTACTACATTCATTTTATCAAGCATTAATCCCTAATTTTCTTGCTCGATCAATCACATCTAGGGTATTGTATGACAATATCCAGTACTTCATGCCTATACCTTCACCTTAGGGTTGTCAATTTAACTTCCCAGTGCCCCATTTTTTTCCCTTCCACCCAAACAACTTATTCATACCCTTAATCCTAATTATTTAACATCAAGTAAGGTAATTTAACTTCATTTCCAGCACCCACCTTTCATGCCATTTTATCTTTATAGGGCTAACATATTCAACTTCTAAATGTTGCTAAATTCAACACTAATTTTAAACATTCTTCATTACCAATTGGTTTACTTAATTAACCTCAATTAGGTTGATTTCCCATAATTTCTAGCCGCATCATTTCACCCTAGTTTCAGCTGCCATTCTCAATTTTTATGTTGTTGTAATGTGTCTTGCATTAAGTTAATTCATTAGCATTCTTAATTTCATTTGATTACTTAGTAATCATCTTTTTAATCGAACTCCTGGAACATTTCTCTTCTTGTTTCTCACATTTAGGGTTGTCTAATGATGATTAACATGCTGATAATCATCTTTGTTTCATTAGGATTACTTCGATACCTTAATCACTAACTAGTGAACTCAATAATTAATTTCATGATTAGGGTGTAATAAGATATTCAACCTCTAATTAACATCAATTACTCCCAATTAGGCATGTTTCATCATACTACAACACATATATGAATTTTACATACATGTGATTTGTCTTTTACACAATCTAGTTACAACCTCCAAAACTCGTTTAGGGCTTTAGCTTAATCAAACTTTAATTAACGCAATTACTTATCATATACATTAATGAAACATGAATTCACGTCCCTCATCATTTATGTGAACTTCTAATCACATAATCATCAATTCATTCCACCTAATTAGAATTTCATGCTTTCCCTTAGGGTTTATTATAATTCTAATTCAACTTCCTTGTTCTTGATTAGATAGTCATTTCTTTTCCGATTAATCATAAGAACATAAATATGGGGACTGTCACGCCCCGGGTCCCAAAGACCAGAGGATGACTTTGTAAATCAAGGTCAAACTAAGTAAACAATTCCTTTATATCTCAAACCACCTTGTGATTAACATATTCTCACTTGAGTTTTCATAACATAAATGTTCATTCACATTCCATACATATAACCTAACAAGGTTTGCATACATAAATTTTAAAAGGGTATTATTCATCATGTGATATCTCCTCCTAATCAAAAGAATACAAGTCAATAATTTCAAGGTTTACCCTTGTACATACGCAAAATAAGTTTTAAGTTTTGTTGAGACTTCCAAGCTTCTCATCAAAATAAGTAGAGACCAAAGGGTTTTTTGGATTCTCCAAAAATAAACAAAAGAACAAAAGAGGGTCTTCCTTCAATCCCTGTCCTCAAGCGGCCTACTCTTTGCCATTACCTGCATCTGGTAGGGGTCAATACAACAACCCTAGTAGAGCAATTAAATAGAGGGAAGAATAAACGGTGACAAGTGTAGGCATGTGTCAAGTGTAGTGTCACCAAACATTTCAATTGAATATTCATCATATAATCCAATAGAATAAGAATATCAATATAAAAATAGTAGCACAATTCAATTCTTACAATAACGATGTAACACAAAAAGAGGTTTCTTAGATTATCGTCACTTCACCCATCTCTATGATACTTCCTACTTCCACTTCTTCATTAATCTTTCAAGACTACCTAATGGCCCCCGGTTAAGCTTGAGTGCTTTTTGGGCTACTAACCCGATGGAAACATACGATCAACCGTGTGGGGTTACGGTTCGTAACCGAAAGAAGACACAATCCCCGTCACCAAAACCTCGAGTAACTATCCATGACTTTCCCTTTCTCAACTTGTAAATAGTTCATTCATTTTTTCCCTTTTCTCAACCCTTCAATCATCTAAATTTCTATTCATTCCTCACAAAACATTTATTCAATCTTTCATTCAAACCAACAATATCCAAGGGAATAATATCATTCACATCAAAGGGAAAACATCACATACACAATACAACCAATAATTCTACAATACAACATCATTACAATTATTTAAGCATTCTATCAAACACTTGGTATATCAACTTTCCACAAGTTTATGAATAACAAGTAAATAATTCTTGAGCATCTAAATAAAAGAATTTTAACCCGGGACCATGCATCAAATACATATATTATCATTTTGAACAAGAATATATCAAGGGCTAAGCATGCAATGTTCATCTACTAGTGCATCTAGCAATTTACATCATTTTCTACATAATTTTCATACAAGATGGTTCATGGAAATGTCATGTAATGCATGTTCGAACGAGTATCGAACGAAGATTGAATGAGGAGTTTCTGGTGCTCGTTCGAACGAACACCCCTTCATTGAAACGAAGACCAGAAACATTCCCCTTTCTTGATTTCTGCATTTCAAGTCTACCTTTCCAATTTTTTTTCCACCTGTATCATCACACTCCATATTATATTGTTTAAATTCTTTCTATCTCATTATTATGTTCGTGAGGTTTATTATCATGCAAAACTAACATTACCCATTATTTATTCTTTTATTTATTTTCCAATTTTATGAAACGTTACAGGGACAGATTCATACTGTTTTAAACCTTAGAATCAAAGCCCCAATGGCAGCCCCTTAAATTTCCTCATCTTCTCCTTGTTTTCCCAATCTTTCTTGCACTTTCTCACCCAAAATTCAATTCTCTCCAAAATCTGTCCAACCCTCTCTCTCTCTCTCGCTCTTTTTTTTTTTTTTTTTTTTCATTTTTGTGTTTTATTTTGCAAGACTTTACATATAGAAAACTATATCTATATACGGGACACATGTCCCTTTGTGCAATTTTTACTTTTGAGGTCTCTTTACCTCATTTTGCCACTTTTTTCAAGTACTGACTCACCCATTTCCAGATTTTTAACCTTAATCATCCATGATTTAATATTATTTATCCATACTTTATGCTTTATTAATCTCATACTGATCCATTGATAGGCCATGTTTGCCTAGCATAAGAATTTATACATAAGAAAGCAAGATGCACCAAGAATAAGCTAAACAAGATTTCGGCTAGATGGTGAAAACTTAGGTCTAACAGTGAAAATAGAAGAGAAAGAAGAAGGATTCTTATTTTTATAGTAGTCTGTAATACAAAGACTGCTTTAGATAGAAGAATAATAAACTACCTTTATAGTAGGGTTAAATAAGAGAACCAAAGACTAAACTGCCCTTAATGAAGTTAGCTAATAATATACAATACTGCTCTAACCCCCCCCCCCCCCCCCCTACAAAAAAAAAAAGAAAAAAACTTGTGGTGCGACGTATAAAAGCATCGGGAGTTTGTCAAGCAAGAAGCGGAAGCATGTAATGGTATGAGACTTCGTAAAGAAATTAGTCAACTACAAAGTAGAAGGAAGGAATGGATGAGAGAGAGTGTGCCAAGCTGAAAATGGTGGCGCACAAAATAACAATCATTCTCAATATGTTTAGTATGCTCACAGAAGACAGAGTTATGCGCAGTCCGAATGACACTCGTGTTATCACAATACATAGCAATAGGAGTAGACAAAGAAATGCCAAGATTAGAAAGCAACCACCGTAACCACACTATTTCAACCGTAGTAGTAGCCATAGCACGATACTCAGCCTCAACATAAGAATGAGTGACAACAGTCTGCTTCTTACTTTTCCACGAAATAAGAGAACCACCAAAAAAAACACATAAGCAAGTAATGGACTTTCTATCCACAGAATCACTAATCCAGTCAGCATCAGAATAGGTTCGAAGCTCTAAGGAAGAGGAGGAAGAAAACAATAAACTCTGATGCAATGTAGCTCGAAGATAGCGAAGAATGCATAGAACGACAACCTAATGAACTGTTGTAGGAGAAGAAACAAAATAACAAATTGATTGACAACATGAACAACATATGTAATATGACATGTGATAGTGAGATAGGCCGAACTCCCAACAATAGTGTGATATAAGGTAGGGTTTGACAATGGAGCCCCAATAATGAACATTGCGCTCTAATGGTATCTCAATTGTTCGAGTGTTAGTTAGACGGGTTCGCTGAATGGCATGCTATGCATACTTGGATTGAGATAGAAGAGGAAAAGAGGCAATCTCAAGCCCCTCTGTGAACTCTATAGTATTTTTGATATAGTTCTATGCTTGATTGAGGCTGTAATACCATGAAAACTTAGGTCTAACAGTGAAAACAGAAGAGAAAGAAGAAGGATTCTTATTTTTGTAATAGCCTGTAATACAAAGATTGATTCAAATAGAAGAATAATAAACTACCCTTTTATAATAGGGTTAAACAAGAGAACCAAAGACTAAACTACCCTTAATGAAGCTAACTAATAATATAAAATACTACTCTAACAGATGGGAGCCATTGCCGTGTGACCTTTGTAATCTTGGTCAATATTGGCTAACCTATTTTAGTTTGGTTGTGGACTTGATTATGCTTTATAATCCTGATTAACCCTAACTTAGGGTTACTTTATCACCCTAATTAAGATAATTAAGATTAGCTTAGTTCACTAATTTTGTATTAATTTCACCAATCAAGCTTAACCAACTCAAAATATAATCATACCAATTACCATTTAAGTAACCTATCCCAATCAATGTTATGTTAGTTAAGCATTAATCACACTTAAGCTAACAATAGATTTTAGGCTAATAATCATGTATTAGCATGAGAATCACCTCCAAAGCTTACTACAATTACATTTTAACTTCTAATTTGTTCCCATTAGGTTTCAATGAGTTGGAAAGGGGTAGCCAATGGAATGTTCTCAATGAGTTGTATTATAGGCATTTGAAGAGTTCTTGAGGTAATTCGTATCAACCAATAATGCGCGCGGTCTGTGTTACTTTAAAAGTGGCATTATTTATTTGGACCATGGCAAGAGATTAAATTCTTGTTATTACTCTTTCATGTAGTAGGGGATGTCACTTGGAAAATAAAATGCTCCATACTAATGGATTCGGCTCCATAACCAAGGGGTAGAATGCATGAGTCTTGTAGCACTTACGATGGCAGATCTAGACTATGGATTTGCTTTTTTTTTTTTTTTTGGGGGGGGGGGGGGGCAATAGCTACATGTGGCTCAGCTACTGATCAGTATTAGTGTGGAACTATCTAAATCCTGATTAGTGGAGATTGGAAGATCTCTAATAGGTGCTACATTTGTAAATGTAGTGAAGTAATAGTATATCATCTTAGGGTGCCTAGAGGGGACTTTTGTCTTTGCTTGGGATTCCTTAGGTTTTGCCTTACTTTTTTTTGGATATATTGAGACATGCTGTTTCAAGAGCAGGGGAGTATAATCAACAAAGTGATTTGGAAGGCAGCTCCATTATGCCTTCTTTGGATCACCTGAAAATGTAAAATAGATGAAATTTGGAGCATCAAAAAAAGTTATCATGACCAAAAGATGTTTTCCTTAGGTCTCTTTGTACTCAAAGTTTCCCCCTTTGAATTTTGAGGAAAATTACTTTTTTTTTTGGTTTTTATTTTTATTTTTATTTGGAGTTTCTAGAAGGGTTAATGTTTAACTTGATCTTTGAGTTTTTGTATGTCCCTCTGTACTTGGCCTTGGACTTATCTTTTAATGGATACTCAAGGTTGCATGTGGCTTGGCACTTGTAAATATAATATTGTTTATTAAAGAAATTTTCAATAATGCTAAATTAAGGTGACATGATTTATATTTTCCATAGTCAAGGATGTATATTTGTATATGTGTGTTAGGGGTGGCAAATTTTACCCAAATCCATGAACCCCCTCCCAAGAATTAATGAGTTTGGGTAACTCATTTAAAAAATGGGTTGAAAATGGCTTGGGTTTAAAAAACCCATCATTTAAGTGGGTTGAAAATGGGTTTTCTATGTGTTGCAAATGGGTTTACACGGGTTGAAAGCTCCCACTGCATGTCATGATTCTCACCCGTTCTTTGAGCCTCTCCCTTTCTGAACCGTTACCTCTCACCCACTCTCTTAGCCTTTCCCTTTCTCAGCCGCTATCTCTCACCGACGCTCTCGGCCTCTCCATCTCTCTACGTCTCGACACATTGAAGGAATTGATCGACAGCAATGGCTGCCTCTATGCGAATCGATCGAGATAAACATACGCAACGACGAAACACGACGGGCTGCAATTGGCATACTCGAAGATCCTCTCAAGGTAGCTTTGGATGGAGATGGTGGGTCTTGTGAGGCCATGAAAGACCGAGATCTTCTGGGTTTCCAATGGACAATTGAAATCGTTAGACTCGACCACTCTTTGAAGAGGAGAAGTGAAGAAAGTTATGACCTTTGGCATCACTCGAAGGCTCTCAAGCTCAGCCATTGATTTGCAGTTCTTTGTTGGTTATAGACATATACTACTGGATATACCTTGTTTTTTTGTGTGTGTCTGTATATGTGTGTGTGTGTATATATATATTTATATGTAACGTGAACAAAGTTATCTTTATGCTTCTTTTATATATAAGAATGGCATTCGCACAAGAGTTTGGTTGTTAATAAGTTGGTTCTGCTGACCATTTTTGGGGGTGGGGGGGGGGGGGGTTTGATGTTTGGGGTGCTGATTAGGGGTTATAATTTAGTCTGAATTAAAGAAAGAAGTGGGAAGTTGAGGAAGGGGAAGGTGAAATATTCTTCTCTGTATTTAGAGAGATTAATTAGGTTTTTAATGATGGAATCTTTTTGAGAGAGAGAGAGAGAGGCGTTTATTGATTGGTTTTTCAATTCTTATATTTTATTTCATTAAATCAAGCAGGCTTGATGGAAGCAAGATAGACAAATGCTTCTGGTGAACAAAGATATTTGTTTTTCTTTTTTGTTTTTCCTTTTTTTTTTTTTTTAATTTTTTCCTTTCTTTTATTATTTATTTATTTTTTAATGTTGGTAGTAAAAAATCGGTGGATAAATTTGGGTTAACCTGACCCATATTTGACCCGACCATATTTACCCATTTAAATATGGGTTGAATTTGAGTTCAACATATATTTGACCCGACCCATTTACAAGCCGCCCAGACCCGCCCATTTGGCCAGGCCTAGTGTGTGTATAAGAAATAACAATGATGTTATTGTAAATCAACAATAACGCCATAATTAGTATTATGGCAAGAATGGGAAAAGAAAATGGATTGAGGTGCTACGGAAAAAATGATCATTGCCAACCTACATTTTTATGGTTCTAGTTAAAGGCTGCAACATCTCGATAGTGGATAAAGGTGGAAATAGTAAAGATAGAGTATACTAATTAAACTATTTTAAAAATATGGTATACGTAAGAATGAGAAAGTGATTAATAAAACAAAATTCACAACATCACTGTTAGTGTTTGTGTGTATGTTTGTATTTCCATGTATATACGTTTGTGTGTATATAGGCCCAACATCATAGTTATTTTATATTACTATTAAAGGCAACATCTAAAAAGGTAAAGTAACAAATGACAACAAACAGGAGCCATCCTCCGACCATTCGGTGCATGTGCCATTGATTGGGTAGAAGTGGAATAAGCTTTCATGCTTGGCATGATAAGTTGAAGGATGACAATGAATAAAGTAAATATATGTATAACATCAATGACATGACTGGACTTATAAGTTCGTATTGACGGTATAATATGGAATAGAAAAATTGGAAGTATGATAAGGACACAAACGGAATAAATGGTGTTTTAAGACATTATAGGCATTTTAGAATTAGTTGAAGGACAGAAATGTAATATATATATATATATATATAAAAGTATATATAAAACTTTGTAATTATATATATATATATATATAAATAATTCTCTATCTCATTACATTCAAAATATACAAGTGTATTTATACACAAATTGAGAGACTAAACTAGGAAAGTAGACTAATTAGAATCTCCATGATTGAGCCTATATAGTCAACCCTACTGCCTGTATATTCTAGAATAATCCTATGTATATTCTGTAACACTCCCCCTCAAGCTGGAGCATAGATATTAATCAGGCCCAGCTTGTTGCAGATATAATCGACTCGAGCCCCATTGAGAGCCTTTGTGAAGATATCTCCTAACTGTTCTCCAGTTTTCACGTATCCGGTAGAGATCAAATTTTGCTGCAACTTTTCACGAACAAAATGACAGTCAATCTCAATATGCTTAGTCTGTTCATGAAACACAGGATTGGAAGCAATATGGAGAGCCGCTTGGTTATCACACCACAATTTTGCTGGTATTGAAGCTTTAAGACCAACCTCAATCAAGAGTTGATATATCCACATTATCTCACATACAGATTGTGCCATAGCTCTATATTCTGATTCTGCATTGGATCGTGACACAACATTTTGTTTCTTACTTTTCCATGAAATCAAATTTCCTCCAACAAAAATACAGTATTCGGTAGTGGATCTGCGGTCAATCTTGGAACCTGCCCAATCTGCATCTGAAAAACACTCGATGTGAGTATGTCCATGATTCTTGTACAGTAATCCTCGTCCAGGAGCTCCCTTTAAGTAACACAAGATCTGTTCTAACGTTGCCCAATGGTGAACTGTTGGGGAGGACGTGAACTGACTTACAATACTAACAGAGTATGCAATATCAAGACGGGTCACTGTAAGATAGTTCAACTTTCCAACCAGTCTCCTGTATTTTTCAGGATCTTCAAATAAGTCTCCATCTTTCGTGAGTTGTAGGTTGGGAAGCATTGGAGCGCTGCATGGCTTAGCCCCCAACTTTCCAGTCTCAGTTAATAGGTCAAGCACATATTTCCTCTGGGATAAGACAATGCCTTTCTTGCTTCTCGTCACCTCAATTCCCAAGAAAAACTTCAACACCCCTAATCTTTCGTGTGAAACTGACTATGAAGAAAGGACTTCAAAGATGAAATTCCCACAGTATCACTTCCAGTAATGACAATATCATCCACATACACAACAAGGAGAATGAGGCCAGAGGTAGAATGCTTATAGAAAACTGAGTGGTCAGACTTGCTCTTATTCATTCCAAACTTCTCCACTGCCTGACTAAATTTTCCAAACCAAGCACGGGGACTCTGTTTCAAACCATATAGAGATTACGAAGATGACAAACTCGCCCACACTCCCCCTGAGCAACAATCCAGGTGGTTGCTCCATATACACTTCCTCCTGGAGATCATCATGCAAGAACGCATTTTTGATGTCTAACTGATGTAAAGGCCAATCATGAGTAGCTGCCAGAGAAATAAATAAACGAACCGAGGTCAACTTCGCAACAGGGGAGAAAGTGTCAGAATAATCCACACCATAAGTCTGAGCATAGCCTTTAGCCACAAGACGGGCTTTAAGACGAGCCACGGAGCCATCAGAATTGAATTTGACAGCAAACACCCATTTACAGCCAATAGCTCTCTTCCTGGCAGGCAAAGGCACTAAATTCCAAGTATCATTAGCATCTAAAGCATGCATCTCTTCGATCATAGCAGCACGCCATTTGGGATGGGACAAAGCATCATGGATAGTTGTGGGAAGAGACACAGAATCCAGGGAAGCAACAAAAGAACACGAAGAAGAAGACAAGTGATCATAAGAAACAAACGATGAAATAGGATAAGTGCACTGACGCATACCTTTGCGAAGGGCAATGGGAAGATCAAGATCACCAGCCACAGGATCCGATGGCGAAGAAGAAACCGGTGCGGGACATGGAACAGATGGGTCTCGTCATCGGGAATAGACATAGCGAATAGGAGGTGGTGGGGATGGTGGGGTAACAGGGGAAGGAGCTACAGTGGGGGGCGGAGAGGTGATAGTATAAACCAACAGATCATCATCCTTCCCCTGACTCGAAGGAGTAGAAGCAGCAAGGAAAAAAGGAATATGTTCGAGAAAGGTAACATCAGCGGACACAAGATACTTGTGAAGGCTAGGACAGTAGCACCGATACCCCTTTTGTAGACGACAGTAACCCAGAAAAACACATTTTAAAGACTTGGGATCTAATTTAGTGACCTGGGGACGAACATCACGAGCAAAACAAGTACTACCAAATATCCGGGGTGCAATAGGAAACAAGGGTTTAGTAGGAAAAAGGACATTGTAAGGGATCTCACCATTAAGAACAGAGGAAGGCATGCGATTAATCAAAAACAGGCTGTGGAAACTACATCAGCCGAAAATTGTTTAGGAACGTGCATTTGGAATAAGAGGGCCCTGGCTGTCTCAAGAAGATGCCTATTTTTCCGTTCGGCCACACCGTTTTGAGATGGTGTGTCAACACAAGAGGATTGGTGAAGAATGCCATTTTGAATCATATAGGCCTGAAAGGAATCGGAAAAATATTCTTTGGCATTATCACTCTGTAATTTATGCACAGAAACATTAAACTGTGTTTTAATTTCAGCACAAAAGGCACTAAAATGGAAAAATAATTCAGAACGATTTTTCATTAAGTAAAGCCAAGTCACACGAGAAAAATCATCAACAAAAGAAACAAAATATTGAAATCCAGTAGTGGACACAACAGGACACGGACACCAAACATCTGAATGGACTATCTCAAAGGGAAAACTAGCCCGTTTATTGACTCGAGGGATTGACGGCAAATGATGATGTTTTGCAAACTGACACGACTCACAATCTAAGGAAGATACATGATGAAACTGAGGACATAATTTCTTCAATAGAGGCAAAGAAGGATGTCCCAACCGACAATGTGCTTCAAATGGAGTTACGACACTGGAACATGCAACGAGCCTGGGCACCTGGGTATCTAGAATGTAGAGACCATCGGATTCATATCCTTTACCAATAATCTTCTTCGTCATAAGATCTTGAAAAAGACAATGATCAGGAAAAAATGAGATGCAACAATTCAGGGTACGAGTAAGTTTACTTACAGACATTAAATTAAAAGAAAATCGTGGTAGACTCAAGACAGAAGACATCGAAATCAATGGAGTTGGATTAACAGTACCAGACCCAAGCACAGAAGAGGTGGAACCATCTGCTAAAGTAACATTAGAAGGAGATGTGTGTGACTGAAAAGTGGAGAAAAGACTAGAATTACCTGTCATCTGATCTGTAGCACCAGAATCAATGACCCATTGTGAGGAAGAGGAAAGAAGACACGTATTTGGTTTACCTAACTTGGCAATGGCAGTGACAGGTGGAGATGAATGCTGCAATGCTGCTTGATACTGAGTGAATTTAGCGAATGCATCTACAGAGACTGTAATGGTCGGCTCAGATGTGCTAGGTGTAGGAGTAACCGCAACATGGGCTGAATGAGACTTCTGAGACTTATTTTGCAATTTCTTACACATGCGTTTGGTATGGCCCGGCTCATGACAATAATAACATACAACTCCCCCTGCATCCTGACTACCTGTACCTCCTCCTCTGTTCTTAGGATAAGACCGTCCAGTGTTAGATCCACCATGATGATTGACAAGAGCACTAGAAGCATGAACAGATGGAACAACAAATGTACTAGTAGCTGTGCGAAGTACCCTAGTAAAGACCTCATGGAGAGAGGAAATCTCAGCACTAGAGAGAATCTGAGATTTAGCAATCTCAAACTGAGAATTAAGGCCAGCCAAGAAACTCATTACTGCCATTTGCTCCCATTGAGCTTGCTGGACTTTGACATCAGGACTGAAAGGTAACAAGACATTCAATTCTTCATAGATTCGTTTGAAATTCATAAAATAGGCCTGAAGAGAGTGATCTTATTGTTTAGCCCGGTAAAAGCCCTTACAAACCTCATAGATACGTGAAAGATTGCCCTTTCCAGAATACAGAAATTCTAAATATTCCATCAATTCTTTAACTATACTCACAGTGATTAATCAGGCTAACAACCTCAGTGTCAATAGAGTTTCTGATTTGCAAGAACAAGCGAGCATCATCTCTCAACCACTCCTGGCGAGTATTATCCGTGGGGGGATCAACCGTGAGATGATTGTCCTGTATAAATGCTCCGCAGATAAATCTTGACGGTCTTACACCAATTGAAATAATTGGGACCAGTTAACTTGTGTTCTGTGATTCTGGAGATCATGGGAATAACATCTGTCACAACCAAACTCTTCTGTTTATCAGCCATAGAGATAGACCACAGAAGAAATACAGAGACCACCCAAGGAATTACACAGAAAAGAAATTCACGAACAACCGTGAAGCAAACAAGGCAACCAGAGTGCCCAAACGAATTGCTACCAAGCAACCAACCACACAGAAGTGCTAGAGAGTGAGAGACGACTCTAGGATGGGTGATCGGAAGTCGAGGCGCAGTCACACGCGCCTCCATGCGCCGGCGCGTGAGATCAGTGATGAGCCTGAAATCTTCTGGTGGCACGTGAGGCTCACGCGCGTGGTTTCTGGTGACCGGACTGTGGGAACCGACCGATCGGCAGGTGGCGATGCTCTCCTGGCTGGCGGTGAGACAAAATGGTCACTCGAACAAGGCGACCTAAGTGTTTCCCTAATTCTGCTCACTGTGGGCAGAGTGGCCGGAAACCAGAGAAGAAGAAAAGAAGAAAAGAAGAAAAGGCCAAAGGAAAATTTTCTAACCCTGGCTCTGATACCATGAAACTAAGAAAGAAAAATAATTCTCTATCTCATTACATTCAAAATATACAAGTGTATTTATACACAAATTGAGAGACTAAACTAGGAAAGTAGACTAATTAGAATCCCTATGATTGAGCTTATACAGTCAACCCTACTGCCTATATATTCTAGAATAATCCTATGTATATTCTGTAAGAGTAATATATATATATATATATATATATATATAAAAGTATATATAACTTTGTAATTATTACATAATAGCTTAGGGATGTAGGACATGATAGGTAGTTCTAAATAAGTTAGTTGAAAATGTAATATAAATGTGTAATGGCTTGACCTTTTTTTTTTTTTTTTCTCGTCATTATGAAATAGCCTTGGGGGCCCAAAAAGTAAAATAATCCTGCACATGGAAATAGAGACCAAATCCTCCGTTTTTATATAGGTAGTAGAAGTTTGCTTGTTCATAAAAAATGCAGATAATGTTAGAAAATGTAAAAGTGAAAAAATAACATGATGAATAAGAACTTACACCTGAATTCACCTTGCTGCTTCTGCTTTGACCTTAGTACTCTAGTTGCCAGGTGGTTGTCCACTAAAGCCGGAGATCTGTCTACACTTCCAACATTTTAGTAGTTGTTATCTTTTAAATTTCCTTGGGAACTCCTAAGTAGCATTTGAAGTGTTGGAAAAAGCTAGGTGAGAGAAAGAAAGAGGTTAACAAGGAGAAGTGGGTGGATGGATGGATCACAACTCACAAGTACTTTCTTTGTTGAGCCATCAAAAGCTGATAACTGGAAAGCTAACGCAGAATTACAGTGGCCGAATTGAAGACTTTCTACTTTCTGATGCCACTGACTACCTGATTCCTACTTCTAGACCAATAGTGCCTTCCTATTTTGTTTAGTTACTTCGTATTCGAGTAGAAACTTGCCTTTGTCATGAAAACATTATAATTTTCGTTTTATTTTTATTGGTGGACAGTGCCAAGTTGCTTGCATGTCTGTCACTTTTTGATACTTTCCTTGGTTTCAAAGTAAAACAAGGCATATCAAATTACT
Source organism: Nyssa sinensis (assembly GCA_008638375.1). Lineage (NCBI taxonomy): Eukaryota > Viridiplantae > Streptophyta > Magnoliopsida > Cornales > Nyssaceae > Nyssa > Nyssa sinensis. The sequence goes on along the minus strand of CM018042.1, from coordinate 10,519,454 downwards.
AAATGGTTGTCATACGTTTGATTCTAATTTCCTCTTTATTGCAGTATTTCTGCCCATGACACCTTTGACCGCTTAAAAAAACATGAGATTCTGGTCCTCTGCTTGGTTTTATTGTGCTGGTGATCCCCTTGGCAATTTGGTTAAAATTCCCTTTCAAAGAATAATGAAAGGATGTATTTTTTTTTTTATAGGTAATACACATGCACCCATGTCCCAACCGGGACTTGAACCATGCTCCTCGTTCTTTGGAAGTGGCAGGAGATGCTACTCAAGCCGAGAGCTAGTGGTGAAGTTACCTTAAGTAAATTATGGTTTGCTAAACACAAAAAATTTGAAAAGAAGAATCCCAGAACGAACTGTTTTTATTTTCAAAGCAGAACAATTTGAGGAAGAGAGAAAAATTATACCCCAACCAAGAAAAAAAGGCTTTTATGTTGTTATTCTTCATTTCTTGGTCTTTTGCTTTTGCTTTTGTTTTTTTCATTTTTTTAGGAATTTATAATGCTCATTTAATTTCTAGATCCACCTATCATTTTCTTTGGTTTTCTCATTCAGGTCTAAATTGTTATTGCGGTTTTAGTATGTAATTTTTATTTTGAACTGTAGATAAATAATAATCTTCTCTCTCTTAAATATAGAAATGGTAGATTACATATTGGACTAGAACCATAGAGATTTTTCAATTTAATTTTAGCCTAGCCAACTTGAATTTTAAACCACAAATATAGTTTAAATGCATCATTAATGTAAAGATGAGGACACACATGTTTAACATGAAAAATATGTATTTTTTTTGGGTAGGAACTAAAGGGACGAATATGAAATAGTTTAAATGCATCATTAAATTAAAGATGAGGGGACACACATTCAACGTGAAATGTATGCATTTTTGTCTCGTAAACCCTTGGGGTTGGATGAGTTGGGAAGAGGCTTGGGTAATGTCCTCAATATCCCAGGTTCAACTCTCACCCTAAGGGGGGCCACTTACCTCTAAAAATCAGTTTTGTTTTTTTTTAATGTTGAAATTCAAGGGATGAATTTGAATTACATAGGTCCAAATATGTGATGCTTATGCTCATTCTCAAGAGGTTCAATCCACCTTTGCAATTTTTTGAACAATGTATCTGCTGTTACTGCTATCATAATCCTTGCTTTAGATTTACAATTTTTCCCAGTAAAGTAGTGTTAATTCTGGTAATTAATTGTTTGTTGTATGTGCAAAATTTCTAGGAGATGCTCAAGGAACGTGGTGTTGCACCATTCTCAAAATGGGAAAAAGAATTGCCGAAGATAGTGTTTGATCCACGTTTTAAGGTTTGTTGAGTCTAAAGATTGTGAATTACTTTGTTTGTGTTTAATGGCCTTCTCTACAACTGGAACTTCTTGAAAATGGTTTGTTGGATTCATAAATGTCCAATTGCTCATAACAGGGTGTTGTTTGTGTATTCTTATTGTGTTGTCATTAAACTGGGACTTCTTGAAAATGTTTGTTGGATTCATATATATCCAATTGCTTCTTGTGTATTCTTATTGTGTTGTCATTGTGTTGATATTGGTGGGTTGTGTGTCTACGATAAATTGATGTTTGTATTTTTTTGTTCATTCTTCTTTGAGAATTATTATTTCCCCATACAATGCAATGTTTTCTTTGTCAAAGGCGAATGACTTTGCTGTTCTGATATGTTTCTTGATAGAAAATATAGTAAAATGGTATATGGGGACATAGTAATCAGGGGGATAAGGAATCTTACTCGTGGAAATTGGAATGAAGAAAAGAAGAAAAAATATTACGAACAAAGAAATTAGCAACAAAGTATGGTTTAAAGTCACTATATTGATCACTGATACTTGAGAATTGCTTTTTTTTTTTTTTTTTTTTATGGTTGGAGATGAGGTTACTCATAGAATTATGAGGATAATTCTTATGGGGAAAAACTATAACTTCAGCAATCTCGAGAATTTTTTTCCCTATTTCATTAATTAGGAACATCCTTTGAAGCAAAACTTGCTAACAAGGAAAGAGTTAAATCAGGAATTTCACATGGAGCATATATTGGACCTTTCGTAATAATGTTTTAAGTTTTGTTTTATCTTAATTTTAGGTTGATATTCTATTGTTATGGTTTATTCATATTTTGTAATGTTTTATGATTCAGCAGTGGTATGTTAATTTCTACTTGTGCTAGACATGTGTTGTAGAGTAGTTCATTGGTTGTCTTTTAGGTCAACTTATGTTATCAGGTTATCATATGCAGTTCCAGTTGATTTAGTATAGTCTCAATAATCTGAGTGTTAATATCCTATCCTTGAGTCATAATTCTAGTTGGCTAAGAAGCAGAGACTCGGACATGGTACTTCTCAAAAAGTAGGACATGTATATGTTAGGGATATATACATATATATATATATATTATGACCGTATAACAAAAACCTAACATTATTCCAATAAAAATTGCCATAGAAACATACAAGTCACAACAATATATTAAGATATCAAAATAACAAAGTCTTTAAATAAAAGTTCAAGAACAACTGAAGACGATGAGAATATGGAAATTGAATCAATCTTTTATTCAATTGTTATGTATTCTTTACATACTCGGTCCCTATTTAACATGTACAAAGAGAACCAAAAAACATGGAAACATAAAAGTCAACCCAAGTAATCAGCCTAAATATCGGATCTCATTATGGCCTCAATCTCCTACCACAATCTCCTCCAAATCCCCTTCAAATCATTCGGGATTTCCACACTCCCCCTAAAGTTGGATCATAGATGTTGATCATGTCCAACTTGCAGATAAACTTTTCAAAGCTGGACCTCTGTAATCCCTTAGTGAATATATCTGTTAATTGTTCTCTTGTAGGGATATAGGTTATGCAGATTGTCCCTTTCTCAATTTTCTCCTTTATAAAATGCCTGTCAACTTTTATATGTTTAGTCCTTGTCGTGCTGAACAGGATTATGGGAAATACTGATAGCAGCTTTGTTGTCGCAGTAGAGTTTGATGGAGAGCTCTACTGTGATATGTAGTTCCTCCAAAAGCTTTTGTAACCATAGCCCTTCACACATCCCTTGTGCAACAACTCTGAATTCAGCTTCGGCACTACTTTTGGCTACCACACTCTGCTTCTTATTCCTCCATGTTACTAGATTTCCCCTAACATAGGTATAGTAGCTGGTAGTAGACCTTCTGTCTTCTGTTGATTATGCCCAATCTGCATCTGTATAGATCTCTATTTTCTTACTGTCTCCTTTCTTAAAGAATAGACCTCTCCCTGGAGAGCCTTTCAGATATTTGAGAATCTTATATACTGCTTCTAGGTGACTCTCCTTTAGGTGAATGCATGTGCTGACTGACCACACTTACAGCGAAAGCAATGTCAGGTCTAGTGTGAGATAGGTAGATCAATCTACCTACTAGTCTCTGATATCTTTCTCTATCCACAGGCTTTCCAACGTCTTTCGTTCTTTTTCCTGCCTCGATCAGAGTATCGCTTGGCTTGTAACCAAGCATACCAGTCTCAGTCAAAAGGTCAAGAACATACTTTCTCTGGGAGACACTAATTCCCTTCCTTGTTCTGGCGACTTCCATTCCCAGAAAGTATCACATTTGACCTAGGTTTTTACCTCAAATTCTGTGGCTAAGACCTCCTTCAATCTTTCCACCTCTCCTGTGTTATCTCTAGTGAGAATGATGTCGTCGACATACATGATCAGGATGGTCCTCCTTCCATCATTGGATTGTTTGAAGAACATAGTGTGATCTGACTGTCCCTGTTGGTATCCTTGATTCTTCATCACCTTCGCAAATCTATCAAACCACGCTCTCGGTGATTGTTTGAGTCCGTATAGGGATTTCTTCAATTTACATACTTTGGTTTCTTCTCCCTCCTTGTAAAATCCTGGTGGTAGCGTCGTGAACACTTCTTCCTCTAGCTCACCATTCAGAAAAGCATTCTTGATGTCAAACTGATGGAGTGGCCAGTCCAGGTTTGCTGCCAAGGACAAGAGAACCCGTATAGTATTCAGCTTTGCTACTAGTGCAAATGTCTCGATGTAGTCAATACCGTATGTCTGAGTGAACCCCTTTGCAACTAGGCGGGCTTTGTACCATTCTACTGTGCCATCCGCCTTGTACTTCACCGTGAACACCCACTTACAGCCCACTAGTTTCTTCTCCCTTGGCAAAATCATCACCTCTCAAGTTCCATTTTTTTTCTAATGCCCTTATTTCTTCCATCACTGCTTCTCTCCATTCTGGAATCTCCAAGGCTTCTTGAATATTCTTAGGAATCTGGATTTTGTAAAGGTTAGACGTAAAAGCACGACATTCGGCAGAAAGAGCATTGTAAGATACAAATTTTGAGATAGGATGGAGAGTATATGAACGAGGTTGTTTTCTAAGAGTAATGGGTAAGTCATCAAGATTTTTTACCTGGTCAGGATTGGGTTTTGGCTCATGAGTAGTCAGAGCTGTCACCGGTTCTGACTCTTTTGGTGCTTCGGATGCGAGAGTCTCATTGGACTTTGATTTAGGTCTCCTTGAGTAGACAAGTGTCTCCCCGTCTGTTTGTTTTCCCACACCTCCCCTTGAGTTCAAGATTCCTTCTGTGTTGGACAAAGAAGGAGAGGGTGTATTGTATGGGGTGGATTCAAAGATCGCAACATCGAAGTTGGTGTCTGAGGGTCGAGCTTCACTCAAGGACTCCCCCTGAAGCGAGTAGTAGGGAGTATGATAAAAAAATGTGACATCCAGACTAACATATAACTTCTGTGAGTGAGGGTCATAACATTTGTAACCCTTCTGAGTGGGAGAGTAGCCAAGGAAAACACATTTGAGAGCTCTAGGATCCAACTTATTACGTTGGGAGGCGTGAATGTGGACAAACACCGTGGACTCGAAAACATGAAGTGGGAGAGATGAACTGAGCCGAGAACCAGGGAAGGTGTCCTGGAATTTTTGGAGAGGGGTTGCAAATGAGAGAACCTGACTAGGCATTTGATTGATGAGGAATGCGGAGGTCAGAATGGCATCACCCCAAAATTTATTTTTCATGTGAGAGGTGAACAGTAGGGCACGAGTTACCTCAAGAATATGTCGGTTTTTCCGTTCAGCAACCCCATTTTGTGGGGGGGTGTGAGTGCAAGAACTTTGGTGAATAATACCTTTGTCTTGAAGATAGGGGCCCAAAGAATAATTGAAGTACTTAGTGCCATTATCAGTACGAAGAATTTGGATTTTTGTGTGAACTTGGGTGTAAATCATAGTGTAGAAGTTTATGAATACAGAACTAACCTCAGATTTATCGTTTAGTAAATACACCCAACAGAGACGAGAATGGTCTTCAATAAAGATAATAAACCATTTTTTGTGGGTCCTATTGGTAACCCGTGAAGGCCCCCAAAGGTCACTGTGAATCAGGGTAAAAGGCAGTGATGGTTTATAAGGAGATGTGGGAAAAGTAATGCGATGATGTTTTGCAAGTTCACAGACTTCACATTGTAAATCCTAGGGAGTTTTATTCGAACAAAGTGAAGGAAACAAATGTTTTAAATATTGAAAACTAGGATGGCCCATTCGTTTGTGCCATAACAAAAGGTCACTATCCCTAGGACTAGATGCAGAATTACAAATAGGAGGATGACATTGTTTACTCATGTGAGCGTCATCAAAATATTAGAGCCCCTCACATTCCTTAGCACTGCTAATCGTCTTCCTCAATGATAGGTCCTTAAAGACACAATGAGAAGACAAAAATGTAGCTGAGCAATGAGATTGTTTGGTTAGCTGACTAACAGACAACAGATTGCAAGAGAGATTAGGAACATGAAGGACAAACTCCAAAGTAATAAATTCAGAGATACGGATACTGCCCTTGCCAACTACTGGGGATAAAGTACCATCTGCAATTTTTACTTTCAAGTTACCAGCAAAAGGTGAATACGTGGAAAATAAATGATGGGCATCAGTCATATGGTCGGATGCACCAGAGTCAATAATCCAGGGAGTAAGGCGCGAAGTGGTACTAAGAGCAGTCAAAAAAGTACCTTTGTGGGCTAAGGAACCCGATGGCAGAGGAGTAGAAGACTGACCCGAGGCTTGAAAGGTCGAAAAAAGAGCATATAACTTCTCAAGTTGCTCTGGGTTAAAACCCCCAATAAAGGCCGACTGAGTGTGATGGGCTGGAGTGCCTGTTTCTGTCTGCTGTTCAGTTGAGGCCTGGTACCCATGGGATTTGTTGGGTTGTCTGGGCTTCTAGTCAGTAGGCTTGCCATGTACGGCCCAACAGGTATCTTTGGAATGGCCCGATTTTTTGCAATGGTCACAAAATGGCCTTTTATTTTATCTCAGGCCGGATCCTGTGGGAGGCCCACGGGTTACAAGGGCAGAAGCTTCGGGCCCAGGCGCTATTTTCTCCTTCAACATCACCTTTCTTCTACTCTCTTCACGCCGAACTTTGGAGAACACCTCTTGAATGGACGGTAATGGCCGGCGACCCAAGACTCAGCTCCTCACATCGTCGAGCTCTCTGTTGAGCCCAGCCAGAAACTCGTACACTCTCGTTCTCCATTCTTTTCTTGAATCGCACACTGTCACCCGTGCACTCCCAAGATTCTTCATAGCTGAGGTCCAGTTCTTGCCATAAACCCAACATCTCCGTGTAGTATTCCGTCACCTCTCTGTCTCTCTGCTTCGTCTGCCACAGCCGAGTCTGCATCTCGAAGATTTGAGAGGCATTCTCGACGTCGGAGTAGGTTTCGCGAACAGCTTCCCACACGTCTTTCGCCGTCAGCAGAAACATGTATGTCTTGCCGATTGCTAGTTGCATGGAGTTGATCAAGCAGGAGGTTATGAAGGAATTCTCAGAACGCCATTTCTGGAAGGCTGCTACGTTGCTGGGAGGTGGCTGTTTGGTCTCACCGGTAAGGAAGCCAAGTTTGCCTTTGCCGTCGATGACCAGCTTGATGGATTGGGCCCATTCTAGGTAGTTCTTACCATTCAGCTTTTCTACGGTAAGATGAATTGAAGAATTTTCAAACCCGCCGGCTGAACCCATGGAGGAGATTATCTCTGATTCTCCTTCCTGAGTTACCGATTGGGTAGACTCATGGCTGGCGGCCACGGCTTGCTAGGGTTTTCAGAGTAACCACAACTTTGATGCCATGAAGACGATGAGAATATGGAAATTGAATCAATCTTTTATTCAATTGTTATGTATTCTTTACATAGTCGGTCCCTATTTAACATGTACAAAGAGAACCAAAAAACATGGAAACATAAAAGTCAACCCAAGTAATCAGCCTAAATATCGGATCTCATTATGGCCTCAATCTCCTACCACAAGCTCCTCCAAATCCCCTTCAAATCATTCGGGATTTCCACAACAACTTCATCAACATCCATCATCCAAGTTCCAAAACAAATTTATTAACTATTACATAAAACATATTTGAGAACTACTACATAAAAATAAGATAAAAAGAGAGGAAAAATCCACAAAATGAAAAGAAAAAGAAAACTTGTCCCAATGTGTCCTAATGTGTTGGTAACATGTCCGAAATTTTGAAAAAAATTAAAAAACTTGGATACTCTATTTTTTTTTTTTTTTTGCGTGTCCGACATAGATATGTGAGCCAAAATAGAGTGTCCATGCTTCATAACTAGTTGGAATCGGAATTGTCTAGCGGCCTGTAAGTATCTATTTAATTTTTTTTTTCCATTGAGTTTAGTGAATTTGGGATTGTGTTTGTGTGCTGTCGCTTAACTGATCCTACAGTGAATTGTGAAGATTTTAGATGAGGTTCCTATATTTTTCTTCTTCTTCTTCTTCTTTTTCGCATTTTTTATTTTTTATAAGTAGATTCCTAAAGAATTCTTCTTTTTCTTCATTGTCTTCTTCTTAATTACTATTCTCAAGTTATGGCTCACGTCAATATTTCAGCTCATATTTCAACCCCAAAACCCTATTGTAAAACCCATTCTCTGTCCCTTTGGCCTTTGATTTAACACTGAAAATTCTTAGTTGGTTGCTGTCCAGAATTTCTAGCAACTACATCTTTGTAATTCCTGCAATCAACTGCTTATAAGATACACCAGTTGCATTCCTATTCAATCCACTGGTCCAACAAACTATTTTTCAACCTCATAAAATTTTAACACTACAAGGCTTTCCCCAACTTAAATCATATATAGCCAACTTCATTCAGAAAAGTTTAAACTGTCATACATCGTCGTCACCCCACACGCCCTCCTAAAAAAATGGGTTGGATCAAGGGGACAAAATGTCTTTCTACCATCTATGAAAATTGCTGTTTTAGGACCAACATTTGGATCCCTTTTTTGGATTTTAATCCATGTCTCGTCTATGATGTTGATGCATTTCTGGACTAGTTACATTGTGCAGGAGGAGTTGCTTGTAAATGTAGAGCATCAGTCATTGATGAATATTTTTTGTATAATAACTATTTCCTTGACAAACTAGAGACACAATACATATTGCTTTTGTACTGCCTTGACCTTTGAAATTCTTCTTTCGCTCGTCAAAATTTTTGCTGCCTCTTTTCTAGTTACTATAGTTGAGCAAGAGCTAAAGTGGGGTAGTGTTCATTGCCCTAATTCCTAAGAAGGAGGGAGCTGATAGCATTAAGGTCTTCCACCCTAGTAGCTCGGTGAGCAGTGTTTACAAGATGATTGCAAAAGTTCTGTCCTTGAGATCGAAGAATAGGTAGCATCATCTGTTGCAGCCATAACGCCTTTGTGGAGGGTAGGCAAATTTTGGACGTGACCCTTATTGCCAATGAATGCATTGATTCTAGAAGGAAGCATAAGAAAAAAGGGGCTCGTTTGCAAATTGGGCATTGAAAAGGCCTTGATTATGTTAATTGGAAGTTTTTGCTAAGCATGATGGCTAAGATGGGATTCAGGAAAAATTGGAGAAAGTGGATTCATTCGTGCATCTCCACGGTCTCCTTCTCGGTGCTCGTCAATGGTTCTTCAGCGGGCTTCTTGTGGTCTTCTTGAGGGTTAAGACAAGGGGACCCTTTATCCCCTCTCTTATTCATGATAGCAATGGAGGCCTTTTAGTCGCTTTATGTTAAGAACTGAGGAAGTTGGCCTAATCAGTTCAGTGGTTTCTCTGTTTTTTTTTTTTTGGGGGGGGGGGGGGGGGGGGAGTAAACATTTCTCATCCGTTGTTTGCTGATTACACCATTATATTTTGCGACCCATCAGTACGCCATCTTCGCTTTATTTGATGCATGCTGGTGTGTTTTGAGGCTTTGTCGGGTTTGCAGATTAATCTAGCGAATAATAGCTTTTCTTCTATTGGGGAGGTGTAGGGGATGGAGGAGTTAGCAAACACTTTGGGATGTAGAGTGGGGTGCTTCCCTACGAAGTACTTGGGCCTCCCTTTAGGAGCTCACACGAGATCTAGCCTGGGATCTAGTGGTGGAAAGGTTTCATACAGGGTTGTCAGGTTGGAAGGGTTAGCTCTTATCTAAGGGATGAAGGCTCACTCTTGTCAAGAGTACTTTGGCCAACCTCCCTACTTACTTTATGTCCCTGTTCCCTATTCCTATCACAGTTAGCAGAAGAATGGAGAGAATTCAGAGGGACTTCTCGTGGGGCCATGAGGGAGATTCTAGGAAGATTCACTTGGTAAATTGAGATAAAATGCCTTTATGGGGTTTAGGGGCTCAGGGCGTGAAAGTCTTCAATGAAGCTCTTCTAGGGAAATGGTTGTGGAAATTCGGGGAGGGTGAAAAGGACTTAAGGAGGGAGGTTATTGCTTACAAGTATAGGTGTGAGGAAGGGGGACTGGTGCTCAGGTAGTGTGGAGGGGCTGTGGGGGTGTGGTTTGTGGGGCTCAATTAGTGTTGAGTGGAGGGTTTCTAGGGAGAGGATTAGGTTTGTTGGGGAGGGTGCCCGGGTGAAATTATGGGAAGATGCTTGGAGTGGGGATGAGCCTTTGATGGTGAAATTTCCTTTGTTATATAGCTTGGCTAGCAATAAAGCGTCTTGGGTTAGTGAGTGTTTCAAGAGGGTGGGGAACAAGCTCGTTTGGACCCCTCGTTTTAGGAGAGAGTTTTTTGATTGGGAGTTGGAGGAGGTGGGCTTATTCCTTAGTCACATCCAAAACTTTTGGGCAATGGAGGGAAGGGAGGACAAGATCGCTTGGATTCTGGATAAGAAGTCATTCTCGGCTCGCTCTTTCTACAAGAGCTTGTTTGATTATGAAGGCCCTCTCTTCCCTTAGAACCTCATTTGCATTCTAAAGCCACCTCTAAAGCTTATTTTTTTGCTTGGGAGGCTACGTGGAAGGCAATTTTAACCACGTAGAATTTGAAGAAAAGAGGCTTTCAAATAGCAAGTAGATGCTACTTGTGCAAAAAAGTGGAGGAGAGGGTTGACCAAGTTCTCATTCACTGTCATGTGTCTGGGAACTGTTGGGATCTAGTTTTGGCTATTTTTGGATTCTCTTGGGCGATGTTGGGGATGGTCAAGGACCTTTTGCTAGCTTGGGAAGGGTGCAAGCTTACGAGAGAAATCAAGAAGATTTGGTGATTGGTCCCAATATGTCTCATGTGGTGTATTTGGAAAGAAAAGAACAATCGTGTCTTCGAAGACCTTGAGCAAATTGCTTCTTCTTTTAAGGATTTTTTTTTGCGCTTGTTATTTTTTTGGGCCAAAGAGGCTTTTCCTGTATATGTCATTTCTTTAGTTGAGTTTTTGGGGTTGTTAAGACCTGTGTAAAGGCTTAGTAGGGTAGTTAAGCCTGGTGTAAAGATTGATTGTTTGGGTTTGCCCTCCTTGGGCACCTATTATATATATATATATATCCTCTACTTATCAAAAGAAAAAAATGGCCTGAGGTCCAAAGTGCCTCCAGTCTGTGTTTGTGTCTATATATGTGTGTATAAAATGAGTTGCCATTTATGAGCATGGATGATAAAAATAGTTTTTATATTTAAATAGTGAAGCGTGATGGTAGGCTATGGTTACTTTTTATTCTCACATATTTATTTCAGTCTTGTGACCCAACATGCTTGTTTATTTGACACTGAATTAATTTTATGTTTCATGCTCTTTTGTGAATACATACACAATAAACAGTGGGTTTGATGTAGTGTATACTAATATATACAGTGCAAGCCACCATCCATTGGTGCAAAAATAGTGTACAATTTATTAAGACTGACCATTTACAGTATAATAACCATGACATTAACTGGGAAGGTAATTATGACAAGATGTTAAGGAATTTAAAATGGTAACCACAGGAGGCTATAGTACAAGTTTTTCACCATAGCATGACTTGCTAATATATATTAAAATGGTAATTTAGAATAATGTGGATCTTACATCTCAAGAGTCCTAGATCAGGTGGTTGTCACCTGGTGTTTCAGGTAGTTGGAAGGGGTTCTTGTCCTCGCAATTCATATTTTATTCATTTCTGGGAATTCTTGCACTGGAATTCAGTTCACTTACAATTCAGCGAACTAAAAATTCAAATCTGCAGTTTGACCATGAATTCGTTATTAATGCCTTAAATCCACAAACTGTCTTGGAATTCACTGATGATTGAGGCTGATTGGGTATCCTAGCTTTGTATCATTTGTTTTTTATATGCCTTCTGGCTATTGTACTGTGGCACATGAATGTTGTGTCCTCTTTTATGATAGGAACCAGAGCTGGGCTTCTGTGCATATGTTTCATGGCAATAATTTGGGCTTTCCCTCCTTTTGTTGAATATTATGAATCTCTTTTAAAAATATTTTTTTGAGGAGTTTTTTCTTTCTTGGCTAATGCTCTTCTTATTGCAGGCTATTCCAAATCACAATGCTCGGAGAGCCCTGTTTGAACACTATGTTCGGACACGTGCTGAAGAAGAACGCAAGGAAAGACGAGCAGCCCAGAAAGCTGCGATAGAGGGGTTCAAGCAGTTACTGGAGGAAGCAAATGAGGTTTCATGCAATTGTTTTTAGTTAAAAGTGTCATATTTTTTTCCGTTAGAATTCAATTATCAAATTATTTGGCTTTTAAGGAATGGAGACTGGAGATTGATTTCTGACCAGTTTTCCATCTTTCAGGATATCAATCACAGCACTGACTATCAGACATTTAAAAGGAAATGGGGGCATGACCCACGGTTTGAGGCCTTAGACCGAAAGGAACGAGAGGTTTTATTGAATGAAAGGTATCATATAATGAGGAGCTTGTAGCTTGGATCAGTTGCTGTCAGTCCTATGTGATCCTTTCAGCTAGTGGCCACATGATAGGGGCACCATCTAGTTGATCTTCATGGCCTTTAATCACCCGACTGGGTGATGTTCATTAGTGCAGTCAACATATTTTTTCACAGGTTGAGCACTTTAGCTCGAGTGTAGGCCAGTGTGGCACTTGTCTTGGATAGCCACCTGGCAAGCTACCAGTGATTACCATGGAAGAGCACATGCACACACATGAAATTTAACTAAAAATCAATTAGTGGAACGGATTGAGAGCCTCCCAGATTCCATGCTGGCAGGGTGCAACAATCTCAGGGCCATTGGAATCGCAATATAATTGCTGGATCCTTGTGTCTTGGTTTTGAGGAATTTCCATGTTGATTGCCTTTGAAATCAGTGTACATGTCCATGTCACAATCATATCTTAGTGTAATTAATTATTACTCTTACTGATAAAAAAAAAAAAATATCGTTGTGTAATTATTCTGTAGAACTTGCCAAGATCTATTTCAAAATTGCAAATATAACAAAATCTAAATGGCCTATCTCATCATCCTTGGTAATTTTCATCTAGAATTTCTACAGAAGACCCATGTTTTACCTAAAAGTTCCTATAAAGGACCCAACTACTGTGGGTCCTGATCCGTTTCCTTTTATAATCACTATAATGCTAGATGATAATTGACATTCACTACTCACTTTTTGGATTGGTAGATGACTTCTGTAATTGTTTTGTAAAAGAGTTTTTTATTTCTATTTTCAATTGGCAGTCGATAAGTATGAAAATTAGAATTTGCTGGATCTTTTATTTATTTATTATTATTATGGTATAATTTGTATCATTTGGATGCTTCAAATTTGCTTGCTGACTATCCAGTCGATATTACTATCAAAAAAAGAAAAAGAAAGTGGGGTGGGGAAGAAGCTAACCAGTTAAGGTTATACTCTCATGCAGAAAAATTAATACCAGTAGTCTATTACCCGAGGTTAAAATGCTCTTTTGGGAGTTGCTTTTGAATTATAAATCGGTTTTCTTATATATTTCCTTTCAATCACATTGCAGTTTTGCGTTGAATATCTTTTAGTTTGAGCAATGGTTAGTTCTTGCCCTTTCAAGTTGCAAAACATGAGCTGAGTTTTGTTCATATAACTTTTATGTGGTTCAAATTTGCATGTTGTTTGTATGCTGTTGGCTACCAACATGCCCTTGTTTGATGAATTTTGGGTCGAATGAGAACTGATCACAGCACTTGTTTAAGGATTATTTTTTAATGCAAGTTGTAAATTACATGCTTGGCCTGAACTTAATATTTTCCTAATTGATTTGATAAATTTTCTCTAGAGAATTAAATATTTAATGTTGTTACTGATATCATTGTTGTTGGTTATCACACTGCTGATCTTTGAGACAATAGGAGAGTAAGAAGCTAATCTGAATTTTTGATATAGCTTCCTGTGTTCGTAATATGTAAAATATTGAAACTTTTGAGCAGAGAGTTATTTTATTTGTGTCTCATGTGCTTTGACTTGGATCGCTAGTCAGATTCATATAAATTTGTTTCCGACGGAGAAACTGATTCCTTTTGATAACCGTTGAGGCAACATGAGTCCAGTAGTAGGCTTGTGATCCAGATTCTCATATTCATTTTGGGTGTGTCCTTGACCTCCTAATATTTTTATTTTTCTTACTGTTATGTTTTTGGATTGTATGGTGTATACAGTATGTATTTCTATCGTACTATGTTATACTGGTTGGATAAGGTTTCTCCTCTGCTTGCAGGGTCCTTCCTTTAAAGAGGGCTGCTGAGGAAAAGCTTCAAGCAATACGTGCAGCTGCTGCATCTAGTTTCAAGTCCATGCTTCAAGACAAAGGCGATATTACTACGAGTTCTCGTTGGTCCAGGGTAGGTGCATTTGTAAAAATCATCTTTCAAGGTTGAGTAAAATGATCCATTTTACACTTGGAACACAATGTAGAGGAAAAGGTACTATGGTGCTTTTATGTGATAAAGGTGGTAATACATATCATCAACAGTTTGAGCTACTGAGATCTCCATGCTGCACAAATTTGCATTGGTCATGTATTGTTGTTTAGTGATTGTCAGCCTATCGGTCATGCATCTTCCCCATGATGGTTTTGATCAACAGGCATGTTACTTTGATGCAAACAGAGTGAAAGTATTCCTTAATTTTGTAACATTGGCTTTATGGGAAATCTCAGGTGAAATTGTGTTTGCTGCAAATCTAAAAATCTTGGGAATGGGAAACTTTTCTTTTAAGCAGTCAGGAAGATTACATAAGATAGTTGGGGGATGTTGGGAATGGCGACTGTTCGGAGCATAGTTGTTAAAATCTTTCAACATTTTACGAATCTTATCATTCAATTTGATCCAACCCCTCTTTAGTATGAATTGCTTTGGCTGAATTCCATATTCTCGAAACTCCTTGCCCTGGAGACCTGGATCAGGAACAAGGAAAAAGTATGTATGCTAGCTAGATAAAATGCTTTAAATGAGGCTAAGTCTTCATCCTTAGAGAGAACTATTTCTTTTTCCAACCTTCCTTTGAACTACTCAATTATTGTATCCTATACCATAGTGCAGTAGCTTTGAAGAAAGAGCCCAAGGGAAGGCCCAAGTAGGAAGCTAGAAGGCCTATCACCCTAAACCCCAAAAGGACTTCCCGCCTGTCCTACCTTCATCTCCCCCAACCAAAACAAAGAGATTTTCCTCAAAAGCAAAAAAAATTGAGGCTTATAATCGCCTTTCTTCTCAATATAGGCATCGAAAACTGCCTTTGGCGGTTTTGGATGGCTAGATCTCGAAAAAATACATGAAATGTATATATAATTCGCATAAAGCAGATAACAGAGTGCCAAGTTATGACTGTTTGAATCCGTAGCCAAAACAACGAGATTTTCATCAAAAATGAAAAATTAAGGCTTATAATGGCCTTTCTTCTCAAAAGTGGCGTCGAAAACTGCCTTCGGTAGTTTTGGATGGCTTGATCTCGACGAAATACATGAAATGCATGTATAATTCACGTAAAGCGGATAACAGAGCGCCAAGTTATAGCTCTTTGAATCTGCAGTCAAAACAACAAGATTTTCCTCAAAAATGAAAAATTGAGGCTTATAATGGCCAATTTTTTTTTTTTATCAAAACAAGCATCGAAAATCACCATCGCCAGCTTTGGATTGTTAGATCTCGAAAAAATAAATGAAATACAGATATAATTCACGTAAACTGGATAATAGAGTGCCAAGTTATGGCTGTTTGAATCCTCAGCCAAAACAGCGAAATTTGTCTCAAAAATGAAAAATTGAGGCTTACAATGGCCATTTTTCTCAAATCAGGTGTCGCAAACTGCCTTCGACCATTTAGATGGAAAGATCTTGAATAGAGACTTGAAATGCATTTATAATTTGCGTAAAGCGAATAATAGAGTGTCAAGTAATAGCAGTTTGAATCCGCAACCAAAACGACGAGATTTTTCTTAAGAAAAATTGAGGCTTAAAATGGCCTTTTTTCTCGGAACAGTCATCGAAAACTGCCTTTGGTAGTTTTGAATGGCTTGATCTCGAGCAAATACATGACATGCATATATAATTCATGTAAAGCAAATAACAGAGGACAAAGTTATTGCAGTTTGAATTGGCAGCCAAAATAGTGAAATTTACCACAAAAAGAAAAATTGAGGCTTATTAGGGCCTTTTTTCTCAAACCAGGCATCGCAAACTACTTTCGGCCATTCAGATGGCTAGGTCTCAAAGAAATACATGAAATGCATTAATAATTTGTGTAAAGTGGATAACAGAGTGTCAAGTTATGACAGTTTGATTCTGCAACCGAAACAATGAGATTTGCCTCAAAAATGAAAAATTAAGGTTCATAATGGCATTTTTTTCCCTTCTCAAAACGGCCATTGAAAACCGCATTCTGCCATTCAGATGGCTAGATTTCGAAGAAATAGAAGAAATGCATATATAATTCGCGTAAAGTGGATAACAGACCGCTTAGTTATGACAGTTTGAATCCGTATCCAAAACAACGAAATTTGCCTCAAAAATGAAAAATTGAGGCTTGTAGTGGCCTTTTTTCTCAAAACAGGCATCAAAAACTGCCTTTGGCAGTTTTGGATGGTTAGATCTTGAAAAAATACATAAAATGTATGTATAATTCGCGTAAAGCGGATAATAGAGTGCCAAGTTATAGTTGTTTGAATCCGCAACCAAAACAATGAGATTTCCTAAAAAATGAAAGATTTGAGGCTTATAATGGCCTTTTTTTTCTCAAACTAGGCATTGCAAACCACCTTCGATTTTTAGATGGCTAGATCTCGAAGAAATACATGAGATGCATGTATAATTCGCGTAAAGCGGATAACAGAACGCTAAAATTAACTCTTGATTCGGTTGATATGCAAGCCTAAATGGCCTAAAGTTAGCAAGATGGACCTCAAATACTTTAGTTGGTATTTCTCAGCTTCAAAGAATGCCAATGGACTTGCATAAATAGTGATAAGGTGATAATGCTAGTGTGTCAAAGTAAAAATAAGGTGATAAAGTATATTAGGGTGGTATTATTTGGACAAAGCATCAAACAGTTGGAATACCACCAAAAACAATTCCAATTGTTTATGAGTTATGGGAGACGTTAGTTTTTTTGTTTTTTAATTTTTTTTAGAGAGTATTTTATGATTGTAAAAGAATGGAGATTGTGGTGATTAGATGGATTGCTTGGAAGCGGATTAAAATGTCGATGCAAAAATGGGAACTATGTATACATATGTTACAAAATAGAAAAAAAAGTTTGGAAAGGTTTAACAAAAACTTCAAATGAGACATTGAAGAAGTGGAAACTGGTTGTTCCTAATAGTTATATATTATTCTTTGGCCATGTTTTGGCTTTTACTTTGATTAAATGCCCTTTGTTTGCTAGGATGATGAAATGAGTTGGAGAATATTGTAAGGGCTTACACTTCCTTCGTTTAAAAAAGTGCCAATAGTTCGTTGTTAAGATTAGTACAAAAATAAATGAGGTGACCAAGTATCAAAGTTTCATTTCTTTTCCATCGAAATGGCTGAAACGTTTCCGTTTCTCAGGGAACCGAAACGAAACACTAGTAGAATATCGAAATTCACACGTTTCCATGGATACAAAATTGTTTCCGTGGAAACATACCGAAACTAGTGGAAACATACCGAATCAGAGGAAACATTTCTTTTATATCAATAATAATTCTAGAAGTTAGTAAAAAATAATATACATTTATTTTTCAAAGATTAAGACTCAAAATTACAAGAAGATATATTTCTATTATTTTTCCTAAAATAATAGAAAAGTTGTAGGGGAAATAAAGTGTAGAGAAACAACAATTTTAATACTAAGTTACTAATTATAATAGGTTTAAATCGCTATTTGTTTTACTTTTTATTTTATATGTAACTTGTGTCAAATTATCTAATTCGTGGATATTACATAGTAGATATCTCTTATGTTATTTATCATGAATTAGTATCATTTATCATGAATACGATGTATATGCCTTAAACATGCACAAATATTCAATAAATAAGCTTATTTGTATAAATAAATAAATTTTAAGTTATGTTTCCACATGTTTCCAATTTTTTCTCCTTTTCTATTATGTTTCCGAAACGTTTCCGTTTCTGGACAGACCGAAACTATACATTGAAACGATATTTTGATCCTTGGAGGTGACTAAGGCACGGGCCATACCCATTAGGTGACATGAGACTCTCGCATAAAAAGTTAAAAATTACTACATCCTATACATTTACAATGTATTTTAATTTTTGTATTTATAACCTACTATTTTCTATGGTTTAAAATTGCCAATGTCTATTAAATGTCATATTACAATGTAATTCACAATAGGAATCCCTATTTGATAACTATGGTTGTGAGGGCCGATTCACAATATGAATCCGAATTCCTTGACTACAATTGAGAGTAGTTGATTAGTACCTTATCTTTGGCATGTTTTTCACAAAATAGCTGCCCCTTAGATTCAAACATATGTCCAATAGTCGTTGCCATTGCATAAGAACCCTATAATATAATGGTATAGAGAGACAGAGAGGGGTCAAAATTAGGGGGTGCCATAGGAATTTCGTATTAGTTTTGTTGGGACAAGTTGTATCTCTTTTTAATTTACAGCTTCTATAGTTTCTGCACCCGTGATCTTTAATTGAGTGACTTATTTTATCTTTCAAAATAATATGAATCTCAAAATCCTATTGAAATTCAATGCAAAGTCATAATTAGTTGGGAAATGCGAAGATAAATAATGGAATAGGAATTTCAAAATTTTCCTTAAGTTATTGCGAATTTGGATTGCAACTTTTATTGGTAGTTTATTGGAAAATGAAATTATGCCATGATTTATCTTGTCAAAACTAAGGGAAGATTTGGTTTAGCCGTTAGGATACCAGATTCAATAAACAGTTGCATGATTGGGAGTTGGAGGAAATTATGGAGTTCTATTGCATGTTGTGTAGGCATGATATTCTGGAAAGGGTGGATGATACTCTGTGCTGGGAGCATAAGGGGTGGAGTGTTTGGGCGTGAAATGCGTCTATATGATTATAAAGGAGGAGAGGAGGTAGGAGTTCCTGTGGAAGGCAATTTGGAAATCTAAACCTCCTTTGAAGGTGGTGTTTTTTGCATGGACGGCAGCTGTGGAAAGGATCTTGACCTTAGATAATCTTTGGAGGAGAGGACAGATCATTGTGAATAGATGTCTCTTCAAAGCAAATGAAGAGGCAATCAATCATATCTTGGGTCATTGCCCGCTCACCAGAGCAATATGGAACCTCATGATAGGTTTGTTTGGAGTGCACTTAGCAATACCTAGGTCTAATTTGGAGGGTCTTGCTACATGGAGAGGAAGCCCGATGAGGAGGTGGGCTAGAGCAACTTGGCAGACGACCCCGTTATGCATTTGGTGGACCTTTTATCGAGAAATAAATAGGATGATTTTGTAAGTGAATTGAATCCCCTTTATGGAGTGTAAGATTTGCAGTATTGAGAACCTTTTTTTCTAGTTATCAGGGCATCTTTGTTGATAGATAGATTTTATTCTTTCCTGAGCACTATGAGTGTCTAGTGCTTTTTGTATACTAGTGCACCCCTTGTAACACTTGTGTTTATAAAATTATTACTTACAAAAAAGAGTTGTCAAAGATGTTTGGTTCTTTTCAAGTTTGCTCTATCTCGAATAGTATTGTGATATTTGAAATCACATACTTTTTGATGTATGATCCATTAGGAACATTTTGCAATTTAATTTCTCTTACATTATTCTTAAATTGCACGTATTGGGCCATTAAGGACCTTGTACAAACTAACTTACTCCCTTGATTGGGTTCTTGCTTCTCTCTCTCTCTCTTTTGCATGTAAAGGCTTTATATAACCACTGAATTATAATTTCCTTTATGGATTTTTTTGGGTTAGAGGGAGCAAAAAATTGCTTAAAGATTCATTTGTAGAGTTCTTAGATGATATGAGATTGTAAATAGTTTTGATTTTATATAGGTCATGTGTACATGGGTGCACCTCCGTTATTGTGCGTGTTAATAAACTCTATATTACTTATAAAACAAAGATTCTTTTTGTACATTAGTTTTCCTTTAGAAAAAGTTTATGTTAAAGTCCTTGTTTGGAAATGAAAAAGGGTTATCAATTAGATAAGTGATCGATTAAGGACTTGTATGATTGAGTTACAATGAGGGAATAATTTTAGAAGAGTGAATTTCCAAATGCAATAGACTTAACATCAATGTTTGGCATTTTGTCCTCATCTTCGTGTATTGTTATAGATGGATAATTAGTGTGGGGTTTCATGGTGTGTGGTATTTTGTGTGTGTGTGTTTTGGCTAATGATACAATTTCAGTTGATAAAGCTAGGGTAGGGGCTGATTCAAATATGTTGGATATATAAAATTTAGAGGCTTTATATACCCACTGAATCAGGATATGAGTTGTTATTTCAAGAACTTTTGGGTAAAATCAGGGAATAGAAATTATGGTCCGGATGTTTCCACGTGATCGTTTTGGTTATCCTGGATTAATTATTTGAAAGGGGTAATATAGAACATATAATGCTTATTGAGATAATGCGCTATTGAAGAAGTGCAGAGGTGCTTTCAAAGTTTTATCTAGTTGAGCCTGCTTCCTCCCTTGGATGTATCACTACCAGTGGTTGACAATCCAAGATGCTCAAGAATACCCAAATCCTCCCGCAGAGAAGTGTAGGACTCCAATTTTTCCTGTGAGACCTGAACAACCATTTGGCCTCCCTTTTCCCCTGCTATATACTCTGCACCTCTCCTTTCAAATGTAAACTACGTTCCTTGTATCCATGTAACTCTTCCCTCACTTTCTCGCTCTCTTTTGCATTTCCTGTCCATGCATGTGTTGCAAAATATCTCTCTCCAGTTCCTCAAATAATCTCTATTCTCAAGGACTGCTTGCAAAATTCTACTCCACCACTGCCAAAATTGCATCCCCAAATCTGTGTCATCTTCTGAGCGCCAATCCTCATCTTGTCTTTCTGCATCATCTTCATTTGTAACCATCACCTCTGAATTCTTCTCGTCATCTTTTACTGCACAACTTCCTTCCCTTTCATTGACTGCCCTTTCGGAACTATCCCCAGCACCACTTGGGGACCCCACTTCCCAGGTTCTTTGAGCCATCCCAGTGGGTCCATGAGTAGGAGTAATCGCTGCAAATCCTTCTCCTCCTTGTCTCTTTCAATGCGCTGCAAGTCGCATCCATCTGTGAGATCCACCCTCCCCCTGTTTTGCTAATTGGGCCCATTTGTTCTTTGGCCCTACCCACTAAACATTTATTTGCACCCCAATAAGACTAAATATTCATAAAGGTTAGCAATTCATTACAGATTAACAAAAATTTGTTAAAAAGGTTTTTGTTGTCTCACCCACTGCATATTCGTGCGGGATGCTGTGATGTCTTAAATCTTTTGAGAACATGATACATTTATTTTTTATTGAAGTTCTGTTTTTTTGTTTTTTTTGGGTGATAGGTGAAGGATAGCCTAAGGGATGACCCTAGATACAAATCTGTTAAGCATGAGGATAGGGAGTTGTTATTTAATGAATATATATCTGTACTAAAGGCTGTGGAAGAGGAAGCAGAACGTGCAGCAAAGGCCAAAAGGGAGGAGCAGGTAACTAAATAATTTCTCTCTTTTGCTTGTGGAACTCCTTTATCTCTTGCTTTCTTTTGTCGCCTTTTTTTTATTATGCTTGAATGTTAAATTTTTGTTCATGTAAATTGGATTGTCATTGACTTGCTTATTGTGCCAGTCAAGATGTGTTGAGACAAATAATTTCTTTTTTTAATTCTTGCTCAATTTCTATCTTGTTTTGATAGAGATCACCCTTCTTTTGTCCTGAAATTTGTGTCTGTATGTAAATTAATGGACAATTTACAAATTTTGAGGTTCTTGTATTGGATTTTTTTTTCACTTGGCTTATTTTTTTTATTTATTCTTTTGGTGCTACTGTTGGTTCATGTGTTGGACTTCTGTGCTAAAAGTATTTTTACATACATATTCAAGCAGCTTTTAGCACTGACTACGTGAGATTGCTGCCATCTTGACAATGTGAATACTATAAATATGTACCCCTCATTCATCTTTGGAAGTTATGTAGTACAATTTACTGAAACCAGTAGATATGGTCATAGGCAAAGTTTTTGAAATGTGTATCGGAAGCCGTATCGTTTTTAAAAAAATGCATATTGTATCAGGTTTCGTATCGTGTATCACAAGATACACGTATTTTTTTAATAAAAATACATTTATAAATAAATATATAGATATGTATATACACATCAACATATATATATATATATATATGTATAATGTTTAAAATAATATAAATAATATTTCAATTCACTTGTCATAAAATTAGATATATAAATTATTATTATTTATCCAACAATTAAAATTCAAAGTAGTACCAAGCATAGTTTTCTCATTTTCCAATTATGTTGTATCTATATATAAACAATGTACAAAATGATAAAAATAGCATTTCAATTCGCTTAAAAAAATCAACTGAAAGTTCATACATTACAAGAATCAAAATTTATAAATAATACTGGTTTCAAACCGAAATTTAATAATCCAATTTTCCAACAAAGTTTATCAATGTCAAAATTTAATGGCAAAATCTAAAATTATTTATTTTTATAATCTATCCCATTTTCATTCTAATCTCCTATTTCAATGGCATAGATATCATCATCGTCATTGTCAGATGATTACAAATTTTCACTTTCTTTTATCTTTTTCAACTTCTTGTATGTGCTGACTTATTATCCTCATCTTCTCAAAATACTCACTTTCCTTTTTCTTGCTTGAGGAAAGATATATAGGCGTTACAAAGAAATAATATAACACCAAACCAAAAAAGAAAATGTATATAATAAAACAACAAAAAAGAGGTCAAAGCAATGTTGTTTAGCCTTATTGCGTGTATTGCATGTATCGTGTGTATCGATATACATATTGTGTATCATAAGATACGGTGCAAAAAAATACACCTATAAGATACGTATCGTTTTATATCCATATTGTAAGATATGTATCGCGTATTGTAAGATACTAACAACTGTGGTTATAGGTAAAAATCTGGGTTCAAAATAGCAGTCAGCAGGTAAGCTCTCAATAATGGCATGCTTCCTTTATGGCAACACAGATAGCATGGACACAAAGAGGAGCCTAGTGTCTGGCAAAGGTCATTAGACGGGATGTTCCATAGACTTACTTTGACACTTATCGGATATGCACTGGATTTTTCCAGGATTTTAGTTCTTTTTTCTTTTTAAATTATAAACATGGCCAATCCATTAAACCTGTTAGACATGGTTGTGTTGATTTTATTTTTAAAAGAATGCAAGTGAAGGAATAAAAAAATATTATCAGAGCACTGTGGTAAAGGATGTTGGCCCTCTTCCCATATTAAACTTGATGAAATGACCAGTGTAAGATACTTTTTCAAATAATTATATAATGTCTAAAAAGTCATTTTACAAGTCTCTACTTTTTCGTTTTGCTTCTCTCTCACACAGTTGCAGGTGGCTTCTATGCTAAAAAATAAAGTATAGAACTCACTGAGCCTACCACCCGTCTGTTTCTGCATGTGAATATTTAAGTCAGATTGCCTTACTCTTTGCACTTTAATGGTTGATGTGAAGAGATCAGGGCAGTATTGTATCATTGTCTGTCCCATGTTTCCCTCTGATGGAATATCAGACTGCAACTGCTCTTCTTTCACTCCCCCCCAACCACCCCCAAAAAGATAAATAAATAAATAAAACTGCACTTCTTGCATCCCCATGTCTTTTGTAAAGAGAGAGTACCGGCAACCAATCATCTCTCTCTCACTCTCACTCTCACTCTCACTCTCACACTCACTCTCACTCTCTCTCTGAAATTCAGTTATTGATTTGGAAAGATATAACATTTTTTTTTGGGTTGCAGAGACCTGAAATTGCAATATATGTGTCAAAAAAACGCCACTGCTCAGGCTTCTCCTTTGGTGATTGAGTTTGTTAGTAGCTGGAGAGGAGTTTGTAAAAAGCGTAGTGTTTGGAAGTCTTGGGATGCAGTCCTGCTGAGCATTTTTTGGGTGTATATGGACAAAATGAAATAGTAAGAATTTTTGAAGGGGAAGAAATACCTTCATGTTATGCACCCTCTATTGATGCTTTTGTAGAGTTTTGGGGAGAATTAGACTCTAGTTTTGTTTGAGTTGTCTCCTTTGTATACGTATTAGCCACTTCTGAAAAAAGAGGTAGGTGACTAGTTAAATTCATTATGCGGGTCTATTGTTAATGAATGATCAGATCCAGGAAGGATCAGGATCCGACTTTAAATTGGAAGGGAGAAACACTTGAGCTAAGTTGGTTCAGGAGAATTTATCTCCGAAAGACGTAGGATGGATGGAGGTTAAGCAGGACAGATAATAGTTCATGACCACTGTCATTTTCTTACATAGACATATAATTTCTGACTTAGCAGCAGATTGCTGCATGCCTGCCAAACGAGTACCTGAGAGAGTGGAAAATCTTGCCCAAGATTGAATGTAACTCATTTTCTCTTAGGATTTGAAGCACTAAATATACCCTTACAATAAAAATTAGACTTTTATTGGGGGAACTATTTTAAGTATAACAAAGAAGCAAAGAAGGTAGAGAGATTTGGTTTTCAGTGTATCTATTTATACAAATGCATGTCCTTATAGTGTCGGCCTCCTCTTTTTTTTTTTTATAAAAAAATATCATCCATGAGTCCTTGTTAATATGTCTATCTTGTGTCATGTCAGTGTCTCTTTTGTCCCTATGCAACATATATGGGAATGTAAAACTAAATAGTACTCAATTCAACTCAACAAAGCCTTGTTCCAACTATTTGGGATTTATTGCATGAATCTTGTTTTGCCATTAAGTTCTGTTCCAGGCCATAACCTCAATGAAAGCACACTATCTTTCCTTACTCTCTCAACTTGTTAATTTTCGTCTTGCCCTCCCCCTAGCATTATCCGTAATATGTACAGTAAAACTCAATGATAATTTATAACAAACCATTGATTTCTTAAAAAACAATTCCATATAAGTCAACGAATATTTAAAATTAATAATTTCTAACTTACTCAACATTGCTGCCTTGACAGTAATTCATAGGTTGTAACTATCATATTGAGATGGTTGATTATTTTAAAATACAATTGACCAAAGTTAACTGGATGTTAAAATGAACAACTTTATTTATTCTTAATTCTTTTTTAATCTATTCATCTTTTTTTTTTGTGGGTTGGGGGGGGGGGGGGGTCAAGATGCCCAAAACAAAAATTCAGAGCAACATATGTCTATATACCACTTCCACTACTCATGCTTTATCAATGCTCGTGCTATTGTTTTTGTGGCCATTTCAAATGGAAAACACTATATTTATTTGTTTAGTAAATCTTACCCCATGTAAATGGTTAGTGCTGTTTCATATGATGTCAAGTCAACACAACACATTTTGTACTCTGAGCGGCGTGGGGGAACCCTTGTTAAGAGCATTCCATGACATATTGCTGCACATAAATGGCTATTGTCAGACCCTAATTTACTTGGCTTGGCGGCACAGGCATGGGGAGGCATGTCATGCCTTGGTGGCATTCGGCCAAGTGGGCGACATGGGCATGGGCATGGGGAGGCATGCCATGCCTTAGTTTGCTTGAGAATTGCTAAGAGTTGGTGGATTGAACATTTTGACAAAGTGGGTTACATGCCTTGGGCAGCCTTAGCCAAGGCAGTGCATAGATGATGCGTGCAGCAAACAGGAGGTGGGGACATGTGGCTCTGCAAGAGATCATGTCTACTCCTGTCAGCCCAGAAAAAGTCACTTGGACATATAATGGGGGGGACACTCCCCTGAGCTGGGTGCCATGGGCGGGCAAGCCATGTGCATAGAAGGGCCTTGGCACCTTTGGGGAAAGGTTGTTGGCTAGAGAAAAGGCATGTGTTGTGGGGCATGAGGTGGCTCCACCTTCCACCACCAGCGAGGATGGCGGCAGACTGTGATCTGACTTGGGCATGACTCAAGGGCATGGCATAGGCTCAGCCTAGCATGCCAATCATATGAAGACCAAGGCATGAGGTTCATGGCTTGGCACGGTTTGTGGGCACCATGGAACAATGTTGTTTGGGCATGGCATGGGTGCAACCTAGCATGCAAGTGATTCAGTCGGGCAGAGTTGGCGAAGGCATGGTTCAAGCCTTGGGTACTAGTGTGCTAGTCCGTGTTCACCAGAACTGATTTGGTGTTTTGGCTTGGACAAGGGTTGGCTAAGACAAACATGGCTATGTGGAACTTCAGACATTGGGGTGACGGTTGGAGGTGTCTTGGCTAGGATAGCCTCCACGTTTGTGGGAGATGTCTTGACTTCAGACATGGGAAACTGATTCGGTTGTGCTGGTCTATTAGGACTAATGTGGTGCAGGACTCAGCACATGGCAGTTCATGGGTAACTGCCATATCTCTTAGTGGCTGAAATAATGCAGCAACATGGGTAACTGCCATGTCTCTTAGTGGCAGAATTGGTGCAGCAACATGGTTAAGTGCTATGAACATGTGGAGCATGTGTACATATCATGGCAGTAGTTGAAGGCAACTGCGTGGACAGGTGGCATGGGCTGGAACAGTGCAGCAAGAACTGCTTAACCGCCATGCACAAGTGGCAGCAAATCAGAGGGCTTCTGTAACT
Organism: Nyssa sinensis; assembly: GCA_008638375.1. NCBI lineage: Eukaryota > Viridiplantae > Streptophyta > Magnoliopsida > Cornales > Nyssaceae > Nyssa > Nyssa sinensis. The sequence goes on along the minus strand of CM018042.1, from coordinate 10,492,911 downwards.
GCTGTGGCACATGTGGTAGCATAACTGCCCGGGACAGGTGGCATTCATCTAGGGCTTTGCTGAATATAACTGCTGTATGTAATGTGTCAATATATATGAGTCCTTGTATGCCATTGTTGGGCAGAGAGGCAGAGAGTGAGCTAGAGAGAACTTGTGAGTTTGTGTGCATAGTGCCTAGTGCACCTTGTAAGCCATGGTGGCTCAGAGTGTCCTTTGTATTCATAATAGAGTTTGTGAATAAAAGGTTTTGGGTGTTTTCCCTTGTAATTTCGTGTACCTTCAGTGTGTGTTTTGAGTGGTTGGTTGCATGACAACGAAACGCCATCACGGGCTAAGCCTCGGTTTTCTACTCTTAAGGAAACAACCCCGTGACAACTATCATGATCACATGTGATGTCAGCTTAAGATATATCTCATGATCATGTAAAGCTGCAAATGGCAATCAGTAGTGTTGGTTTTAAAATACAATTGACAAAATAAATAAATAAATAAAAGGTGTATTGCAGTTACAATGTTTTTACTTAATTTAATTCTTTTTTCACTAGGTATTTTATTTCAATTATGCTTTATTAATTCCTTTTTTCTTTTTCTTTTCTTTTATTTTTTATTTTTTGGGGGTAGGTGTTACAACCCTAACCTAGAAAGCCTGACAATAGGGTCATTTGAACCTTAACTGGAAGGTAATTTGACTAATCAACCTAGTAACTGTATTAAAAATAGGCCTTTTTCTAATTTCTTTTGTTTTGTTATCATACTTATACTTGTTTAAGTCCCGTAACGAAATTAATTGAAATTAAGTATTATCAGGTTTAACTGTATAAGAACTAACCATAAATAAAACACAAGCGTACAATGTGGGTACAATATTCAGAGCTGACTATCTATCCATGATACAAGTTTGAAAATACAGCAATGTCCATGTGTAAGATCACTTCCGAGGGTATCAAATCCGCCAAAATATCCGAGGCAGTAATATCGAAATATCACCATTGAGGGAATTACTAAAACAACGAGAATCGTCACCATGTACGAGGGACTCTCCAAAACAATAACATGCTGAGGTCTTTGAAGTCAAACACCTGGGGAAGTCAAATAGCCCCATCGGTGCTAGTCTGAAGTGGTGACTAGACAACGGTCACGAGGTATCCACTCAAAGGTGATACCCTCGGACTAGCAGTTAGGGTGCGCTCTAAGGACGCGACGTGCTCTAACTCCGCGGTTGTAGTGATCCTCCAAGCTGAGATACGTCATAACCCAGGGACGCGGTGTTCGTGCACCGCACCCCGTCCTGTGGTCATGGTGTTGCTCCCATATACGACCTGGCCATGGCCCGCAGTACAGTATGGTGCGAACTATGATACACCGGGTTGTAACCCCCCTCGGGAACATGGGATTTAGTAGATTGGAGGCTGGTGAGAGGGGTTCGGTATTGATTGATTAGGGAATCTTCCGACCAGGTACCCAGGCCAATGAGGAAAGGACATGCATCATGGCAAGCGCAAATAGCGGGAACCCTAATAGCCTGTACACTCGAGACGCCTATAAATAGTGCCCTTCCCCAAAAGGGAAAAGGGCAGAAGATTCCTCCTCAGAAAGGACCTTTTATTCCTTTTTGCCATAACGTATGACCGCCGACCTGACCTCACTTGTCTTGACCTCTCACCCATCCCTCTTCTTCACTGATCTGTGTCCCCGTATTGACTCCATCACTCTTTTGGTCATTGTGGCTTATCAATTGGATAGTCCAAATAGTTTGTTTTCTTTTGGGCAGAGCCCAGACGTTAGGTCATAACTTTTTTTATTAAATGGGATGGGATGGGATATTTTGATATTTGTATTTCATCTGCTAAATGCATTGTGGCATGGTTGATTGATTTTCAGGACAAATTAAAGGAAAGAGAGCGAGAATTCCGGAAGCGGAAAGAAAGAGAAGAACAAGAAGTGGAGAGGGTGCGATCAAAAGCTCGCAGAAAGGAGGCAGTTGAATCTTATCAAGCTTTACTTGTGGAAATCATTAAAGATCCTCAGGTAAGATCATTTGATCACTGATTATACTTCTTGGTGATATTTGGACTGATGCCTTCAGCATGTGGTCCTACGGGAATTGACATGATAGTTCTGAGTTATATGCATTGTTAATTTTCTTGTGTCACTATCTGATGTTAGACTTTGCCTGTGATAAGATGTGAATGATGCCTGTGCTGTCATATTGTGCTGGCTGATTTCACTGGATGTTTTCCAGTCAAAAGATCTCTTGAAGGCATATTATTTGCATTCCTATTCCATTAGATGTTAAAGATTTCTAGCTGTGACAGTATACAAGTAATGGTAGAGTTCCTTAAAACTTTGTGGAAGCTCAATTGTTCTATATAAATTCAATATTAGTTAATTTGAATCTTATGAAATGTTTCACCTGCGCTAAAAATTACTCCTAAATTGCAATATAGGCTCAAATTAAAATTATGATATGTCTGCATTGCTTTATAGGTGCCAGCTCTCTTTTGATATGATTTGTCCAAATGACTGAATAAAAATACAGAACTACATATATAACATTAATATCACACATTTGGGTGGCTTGGTCTAGTTTTTACCTTTACTCGGGCAAAATGTGAAAGTTGGGCCTTAGAAAGGGTTAGTCACATTCTTCGGCAGCCATAGTGAGTTTAAAATAGGAAGCTATGAAAAACTCAACAAACCAATTTGATGACTTCAAGAGATGCTGCAGTCAGTATGCATTTTTGTTTGTTCCATTGCACAAGTTATTGAGACTTCTTATCTGGGGAATAATTGAGTGCCTAGAGAAGCACTAAGAGTTTTTTGGATGGTTCCAACCTTGAGTTCTTTGAGTAACATTAATTTTTATGGACTGGTTACTGGAGATACAGGAGGTGGTAGTTGAAGAATTTTAGGCCTAAGAAATGGGATGACACTAGGTTGACGATGATTCCCAAACTGTTGTTAAAGCTTAGGGATGGCAACGGGACAGGTTTGGGGTGGGGGTTCCTTTCCCCAATCCCGCCCCCGCAAAAAAATGTTTTCCCCCAAACCTGTTTAAATCCCGTGATAAGCAGGGGGCTCTCCATCGGGTCCCTATTTATTTTTAAAATTTTATTTATTTACTTATTTTATTAAATTAATTATAATAAAATATTTTAAACAAAACGTTACATGTGTTAAAATAAGAAATATACATGTTAATAGAGAATTAGAATGACATTATTTTCTTTTTCAAACATATAATTCTATCAAGTTTGTATAAATTTTTAATGGGTGATTAAAAATCTCATTATAAACATTGATTATGTAACACAAAATTCATCTATTATAATCGGGGCGGGCCGGGGCGGCATGCCTTCTCCCTAAACCCGTCCCATTAGGGGCAGGGTTGGCGGGTTAAATTGCCATTCCCTCTTCAAGCTCTTCTCCAAGAACGGTTGACTGTTATAATCAACTTAGTTCAAGCATGCACCCAACTATTGAGAAACTTATTAGAGCAAGATTGGGTGTTTTCAATTTATAGGGAAGCAAATAGAGTTGGCATATTGTTTAGCTAAATAGATCGTGACAAAGGAAATTGCCAAGTGGAATTATTATTCAATTTGCAGAGTAAAGAATTCTCTGAAGGTCCGTACTTTGGGATCTAGCCAGTGCTTTACGTCTTTGCTACACCAAAAAAAAAAAAAGAAGAATAAAATAAAATAAAATTAAAAGAAACCCTTGTAAGGCATATTGCTTTGGAGTAATACACTTTAAGGTAAAAAACATGCATTTTTGGGCCTTCCAAAAGAAGATTCTGTGTGATTAAACTATTTTAGTTTTATATATAGCTGGCTGTGTGCCTAGTCTAATACTTAGCGATGGATTAATAAATTCTGCTATCTATTGTTTCAGAAACTCAAAAAAGAATGGTTGTGTGAGTGACAAGCTTCTAGCTTCCCCCAAGAATCGATGTGCGTGATGACTAATTGAGTTTTAATCCAATGGAAGTTGGGGAGGAATGAGTAAACGATTGTTTGTTCATCCAAATATAAATAATATTTAGTTAAAAACTGTGATGGTTTTTGTAAGAATGTGCAAATTGTACATCTAGAAACTTGAATAAATAATATATTGAATATATTTTTAGCAACATTGAGAAATTATTAAGGTAAGTATGGTGCATTTAACTGTTACTGGGGAGTATAGTTATGGAGGTGGATTTTCATTGATCAAGATACAAGTCTTGAAGCCTGTAATCCAAGCCCCAAATTGGTTAAATTATGATACCAGAAGTGGATTATTGATTCTCTGGCATATCTGCATCCGTGGTCGCTGATTCAAACCATTTGCAGTCCAAATACGGTTTGTAGTCTTCCTTTATAATTGTGTTTGATGCATGGTTACCACAATTCGCTCCTTCCCTAGCGAATTGCGAATTGGGATCGCACGATTCAAAACATGGATCATTAGTGATTTGGAACGCAAGATTTAGCGTTCTAATCTAAAATATCAAAAGTCCCAAGAAAATCATACAAAATACACATATATCATTGGAATTTTATTTTATAATGGCTTAGATTCGTTGAAATCTTTTTGGTGTTTATATATGCATACCAATATTATTACAAATACAATAAAAAAACATATCACGTTCCAAATAAATGTATTTCATTTCAACAAAGCGATTCAAAGAAGCCTAACCCTGACGTACCATGTTCTATAACAAGTGACGATCTACGTTCCCGTTCCTATTCCTCGTACCATATCGATCCACGTTCCAGGTAACCTTGGTTTGATGAGATGGATATGAACTATCTGAAGCCTTCTTTTATGGTTTATGTAAGTTTCATTGCCAATTGGATGATACAGCTCCAGACCAGTGGTTTGTTGCTTTCTGAAATCCCCATGATACCAAATGGAAATTCTGACATGACCAACAAAATTAAGACCCACTGTGTGTGTGTGTGTGTGTCAACTATTAGCTGGATTGAGCATCAATATTTACTTGATCACTTGCTTTTAGCAGCTTTATCTTTACAAAAAAGAAATGTGAGATTTGATTTTCAGCTATACATCTGATGAAAATTTTCACCGTTTACTTAGGTGTCTTGGACAGAATCGAAGGTTAAATTGGAGAAAGATCCTCAAGGACGTGCAATCAATCCTTACTTAGATCAATCTGACTTAGAAAAGTTTTTCCGGGAACATGTTAGGATATTGCATGAGGTAAGCCCACTTCTCTTGCATCATTTAATGATTCATGTTTATGATGGTCTCTTTTGCTATGCACTTCTGATACTAGGTGTTCCTTAATCTATTTGAACATAAACCAGGCATGGTATCAGCAAGTAGTTCCTCTGATAGATGTGTGCATATTTCTAGTTCAAACAGTATTTTGATTGCTTTGCAGTTTGAAAATTCTCTCGTGTTGAATCGGTTGATATCCTTTTTTGCAATAAAGAATGTCTACCCTTATATATATGGAATGTACTTCATTTTTTTTTTTGGTGTGCATGGTAGGAAATAAAAGAAAATTTATTTAATTACAGATCAGGTTCATCACTTCTCGTGGAGTATTCTCTGTTCCATCATATTGTTATTTTGTTTCACATTGTTGGAAGTTCATAACATCTGTATTCCATAATATCCAATGTTTTGTTTCGCTTATTTGGAAGCTTATAACATGATATTGTTTCATTTCTTATGAGAAAACAAAAATACCTTGTTCTTTCATTATACTTTTGCTTGCCTTTGGACAAGACATGCATGCTAACCTACTTGATGCAAAGTATGTTAAGTAGATTAAAATTCAATATAAGGCTTGCTTGGGACATTAGGTAATCAAGTTTGGGTTTTAGTCTAGTCCTATGATATGTTTATATTAGTTAATGTATTGGTTGTTTTATTCATCTTGACAAATTTTTGTTTTTAAGAGTATTTTCCATATTTCATATTTTCTGGGCTTCGGCTTGGTAGTGGCCCAAGGGTTCCCTTTTTTTTCTTTTTCTTTTTGGTATGGTAGATGGGTTAGTTGTTTTAGATCTTTATATGTGGCCTCGAGTTTAAGTTAGTTTTACCACTCAGTTTCAAATATTTTGGATTCCAAAAACCTGATGATAGGACACGATAATCTGTCTACTCAATCTGATAAAGAATTTACATGATTTCCTGGCAGCTTTTGAAACTTCTGAAATATTATGTGATGCGGCTTTAACCCTATGGGGTGAAGCCTATGGAAATCTATGTCACACCCACTCTAACAGTTTAAGCTTTTAGATGAGTTAGTTGTTTAAAATGGTATCAGAGTTGACAAAATGTCTTGTGTTCAAACGTCACTGTCACTCTCATAATATAAATTGTGCACGTGTTGGCTCAGTCTAGCCACACGTGAGGGGGCGTGTTAGAGGATATAATATTAAAGTCACACCCTCTCTAACAGCTTAAGCTTTTAGATGAGTTGGTTGTTTAACAATTAGAAACTTTGATCGTGTCCCTTCTCTATAATCCTTTTTCCTATATCCAACACCCTTAAATATTTGTTGTCCAAATTTCCAAACAACAAAATTTGTGAAATTCCAACAATTCCATACCATCACTCCAAGCTTATATGATCAATTCTTACTTAGACAAGCTTTCTACAGCCTTTTTAACCGAAATCAAAGTGTGAAACATTGGCCGTTACATTATTTAAGTTTTGCGAGGAGATTAATTAGTTTTAAACTATATTACTATTCTTATAGTTATTGGTATTTTGGTTTTTGGGCTGTAGAGTAGGCTGTCTATGTTGTACTTTTTTGTGCTTATTTATGCATTTGGGGAGATTTGATTGGTTTAATGGGCTTAGTTAAGTACTAAAGTCCAAGTCAAGGCTTTGAATAACGGCCGTTATGTATCGGTTTTTTCACCCTCCGATACCGTTACAAGCCGATATATTGATATGACCAAAATTCATAGTCGTATCAGCCGATACCGTTACGTGTCTGCCGTTACGCCCATTACGGGCCGTTACATGATTGTTACGGTTGTTTTGAGTTTTTTTTTTTCAATTTTGATTGTTTTTGCAGAATTCTTATGATTTCTATTTTTACAATATTTATAAACTGGAGAGATACTTAATAAAATAATCCAAAAAATTGAAAAGGATTGTGAAAACATTTGGGTCAATACGATCTCGAAAAGGTCTCTTGGTCTTAAAATATTTATTTTTATCCCATAATTAAATAAACTAAATTGATTTTCATACTTGTAATCATTTTCTATTATTTTTTATTTTCTTGTTATAATGTTATTCAAATTAAATGATACTTCTTATTAGTTTAACTTTAAAAGATTCATATAAAATAATAAAATATCTTCTTAGGTGTTATTTAAAAGAATAATATTTTTTTAGGTGTTAGAAAATTGAAAAATAATAGTAACAAAATTAAAATGTGATAAATTGTAGTCAAGATATGCATATGAGTGATTTTTAAGAGATTTGCTAGTGTTTGAAAAAAATTCACTTTTGCAGCTTCCGATTCCCGTTACGGATTAACCGATACTCCCGATACTATTACACCACGACCTCAATCGCGTCCAAGTTCCTACTTAAGTCCAAGTTCCTAGGTGTAAGATGACTAGTCAAACTTGGTAACCCAGAATAATTGGGCACAAGGTCTTCAAAATCAAAACTTAGGCATCAAGTTTTCTTGATCATCAAGATCTACTTTATAAAAGTTGCATTGGCCTTGTTTTGAGCATGGAATGAAAAGTGTTTCGCAACCTATAGTCGTGATGTGCCATATATCTTCTCTAAGGTGTGATTGCATAGGTGTCTCTCTCCGCTTCTATGCTTCTATCTCCTATTCTCTTCTCTCTCTCTCTCTCTCTCTCTCTCTCTCTCTTTACATCCTTTAATATTTTCTTTCTGAGATATTCCTATGTCTCTTTCTTATTTGTTAATAAGCAAATTACTTTTTTAAAATTGTTTAGTGTTTAATTTGGTACTATAAGTAAGGATCCTACATCAGATTTGGTATTACAGCAGGCCAGCACCATGTTTTCCGTACTGGAAGAACTTTTTGAGGAAGATTAACCGATTATCAATTAGATAAGCTGCTACTAAATCTAGTGGAGCAATTACAGAGTCTAGATACTCATGTGCATGATCTAGAATCAAAGATTTCTCAACCTATGGGTAATTCAACAACCAACAATGAAGGAGAATCTTCTGGAGGTAACAACAATGAGGAGAAAGATGCTGGACAAAATGGCCAGCAAATGGAGCAGCCTCCTATGTCCTAATCCAATTCCAAGATGGGAAGTCAGGGTTGATCAGGCACCACAAATGCCACAACTTTCTTTCTTACATTGGAATAGGAAAGCTCAAGAAAGACTACTATGAACCTTATGACATGACGGGAGATATTAACAAGTGGAGGTCAACGTGCCAAACTTTGATGGAAGACTCGATCCAAGACCCTTTACCAATTGGTTACATGTGATTGAGGAATATTTTTATTGGTATGGCATGTTGGACAAGTGGTGAGTGCAATTTGCATAGATGAAGTTTGTGGGCCTCAGAAAAGTGTGGTGTTTTGTTGTTGAAGGCGATATACAAAGATTGGGACAACCACTAATTGCTACTTGGCAAAAGATGAATGCAAAGCTCTGAGAGAAGTATATACTGCCCAACTACCAGAAGAAGTTATGTGAACAACTTGTCAATATCAAACAAGGCAACATGGCAGTAGCAGAGTATATGCAAAAGTTTGATAAACTCAAGACCCAGCCAAATTATTGTCAGCCCATTTGTAGTGTGGAATATGTGTACCAAGTAGCTCTTAACATGGAGGAGTATTTGTGGTTGCCAAGCATGAAGAAAATTGCTTCCCAATTTGGGGAGACTACAACAAAAAGGCTTAGTAATGGAAACCATGCTGCAAGGGCAGCATTTTGCAATCTAATAGACAACCTAATGATGTTAAAGGAAAGAGTATTTTGGGAGAGGCTCCGAGAAGGCTCGATGGCAAGGACTGTTGCTTTAGTTGTGGAGGCAAAGGGCACATGGAAAAATGCTAATTTCCTAGTAAATCAAACCTACATCTCTGAATGGAATAAGAAAATGAAGTGAGAGTGGAGTATAATGCTGATGATTTCTTGGATTTTGACAAGGAGAACTACCTTGCTATTGTGGTTCAACATATTTTTGCTACTTCAATAGTTGAAAAATAAGATTGAAGAAATATCATTTTTCAGACATCAATGTGTTGTGGCCAATGTTTGAAAAAGTATTTTCAAGGTGCGTTTTAGAGAGAGGAGCAAGGAAGAAGTTTCGAGCCAAATAAAGCGGGCCTCTTGGGAAACATAAACTTTAGAGGGCTAGGCTAAGCCTAAGGCATAAAAGACATGTTTTCTGCTCTTTGACGGTCATATGTATCATAGTTCGGAAGAGAATATATTTTTATTTTTTATGTGCAACAAGGATATCACCCTCTACCCAAAAATGCACCGAGGAACCAAAGGCTATTTTTGATTAGGTGGAGAGTGATGGAAGGTGTAGTAAAAAGATAATAATCTAATTTTTTAGCAGTTTGGTTAGAAAGAAATGGATAATTAGTGGGAAAGTAAATCTAAATTTTTCAAAAAGTAGCTGTTATTTTTTATTATATTTTCTTGCAAAAACACAAAAAAAAAAGTTCATATTTTCTTGCAAAAGTGGTATTGTATATTTTAAATTTATAAGTTCCTTGAATTATTCATTCTAACGGAGCACATGGAGAAAATTTTATTTGCTTTTGTTTACTTCACTTTCAATCACTTTTTGTTTCTACTATTCTTTTCTCTATAATTAAACGTAGTCAGAAATTAAGGAGTCTAAGAAAAGCAAGCATTGAAGAAGCCAAAATAGTAGGATGTTGGCAGGAAGAAACCTCTCCAATTGCTCACTAGGAAAAGTTTGAACGTGAGAGGAAAGAGATAATGTCATTTAAGTTGTTGTAATGAAAGAGGTGTTGATCAACCTACAAAAGTGCCTAAAGACATGGCAAGGGTGCTTGAAGATTTATCTTACGTGGCTCTAGACCACTTGCAAAAATTTTGCCACCTGTGCATGATGTCCAACATACAATTGACTTAGTTTCAGGTGCTCAATTGCTGAACCTACCAACTTATCAGATGAGTCCTACAAAGCATGCTGAGTTGAAGAGACAAGTGTATGAATTCTTGTCCGAGGGGTTCATAAGAGAGAGCTCAAGTCCTTGTGTTGTTCCATCTTTATTGACACCAAAGAAGGATGGAAAGTGGCACATGTATGTGGATAGCCATGCCATCGACAAAACCATCATCAAGGTTTTCCATTTTGCGACTCGATGATATGCCAGACATGATGGTGGGTACTATTATATCTTAAAAAGTTAGATTTCAAAAGTTGCTGGCATTAAATTCATATTCGTCCTAGTGATGAATGGAAGACGCCATTTAAGACCGAGGATGGGCTGTACGAATTATTTGTCATGCCTGTTGGCTAATGCAATGCACCAAGTACCTTTATGCTAGGGTTGACACATGTACTTCATCCCTTTATTGGTCATTTCTTATTCGTGTTTTTGTGTTATATTGATTTATAGTAATACCAAGGAGGAATATTTATGCTCTTCAACGAGTTATGGGAGTTCTCCACCAAGAGACTCTACATTAACATGATAAAGCGTTCCCTTCATGAGTCCCCCCACACCTCCCTCTGTTAAATTTTTTTTTGTATATGTTGCGTTTTTAAGGGTGTGGACGTAGGCCTAGACCTAGAAAAAGTTCAAGCCATTCTTGACTGACTCATACCTATTACACTACTTGAAGTAACTACATTTTACGTCAGATCTATTTAAAATTTTAGTAGTGTTATGACTCAAATCACTGTCTATATGAAGAAGGGTCAATTCATAATGACACAAACAGCTTCTAAGGCCTTTGAGGAGTTTAGGAAGGCAAGAAGCGTAGGAGTCAAGCACCAATCCTATAGTTACCAGATTTCTCTGAAGTGTTTGAAGTAGGTTGTGGTGCATCATGTGTTGGGATTGGTGGTGTATTTTGCCAAGAGGGCCATCAAATTGCATTTTATAGTGAAAACTTTAATGATGCCGAGCAAAAGCAGTCCACAAATAACACGGAGTGCTAATCAATGGTACTAGCTTTACGTTATTGGCAGCATTATCTTACTCCTGAAGAGTTTGTACTCTATTCAGATCATGAAGCTCTAGCATATCAACAGAAGAAGATGAACCCAAGGCTTGGAAATTTGTCGAGTTCCTTCAAGACTGTACTTTCATCAACAAGCACAAGGCTAGTGTTGAGAATGAAGCAGTCGATGCTCTCAGCCAAGTGAACTTGCCACTATTTTAGTAAAGGTTGTGCACTCTGATAACTTGAAGACTGAGCATCCTATAAACAAATATTTTAACATTATATATGCTGATTTGATTGTTGGGCAATAGCGTGATTATGTGGATTTCTTTCTACAAGATAGCTATTTATTTAAGGATATTGTCTCTACTTGCCTTCCACTTTTGTTTGTGACCAAGTTATGGGAGAGTTTCATTGTAGAGGTCACTTTGGTCGAGACAAGACAATCATTATAGTGGAGGAAAGGATAGAGCTTTGTGAGGAGGGAATGTCGGGGGAACCAGCAAAACATGCGCACTGGGGAGGAAAAACATTCAAGGTTGCAGAGATTGGGGATCGAACAAGTTGATTACACAGATTACAGAGAAGGTTCGGGGTTCGTGAGGAGATTGTGCACTGATGGTCTAGGTTTTAGTTGGATATGCGATCAACTTGAGGAGATGGAGCGAAGGAAGGATGGTTGACATTCTGAAAGGGTCCTCCATGGAAGGGAAAGAAGTTTAAGGGTCTTGAGAAGATCGAACAATGGTGGTGGCTTTGTTAGAGTAGAGGAGTCATATGGCAGTAGAAGAAACAACATCTACTTACCGGGGTTTGATAAGGGGCAATAGAGAAGGGGCATCACGTGCGTTGAGGCAGTTGGCTGTTGCGATGCAAGGGAAAGTGGAGAGTATTAAGAAGTCGTACAGAGAGGTGGACATCATGAACCAGTGGTTGTATGGGAGGTTGAAGGTGAAAAGGGGGAGCAGGAACTCATGGGGAGATATTGTTGTGGAATATTTCTCCTGTAAAGCAAATCTGCAGTACTGCAAAAGCTGCTTGGTGGGTCGAGTGGGTGATCCTCGCCACCCAAAGCTGGAGAGAGATCTGATGCAGAGATGGGTGGATAGATTTTGGGGAGTACCTACAGGAGTTCATGTCACGCCCCAATCCCCCAAAGATCCGGGTTGTGATCGAGTCCCTACGGTACATCTAGTAATATTTAAAGTTCACCCTACTTGATCTTCATTTCATGAATTATACTATTTACTACTTAACTATTATATATTGTTTCTTGAAGCCCCATGCATCAAAAACAAAAGTAAAAAATCAGATTCATTTAGGATACAACTTATGGTTTATTTCTTTTTTGTTCACTAAACAGTTCAGCCCTGTTTGAAGCCCCATATCTCAACTCATAAGACCTAATATCTTGAGCTTTTTAGGGCATGTTCTAATATGAGTCTACTTTTAATGAGCTTTGGAATTACTCAAAAATATATTGAGTAACTCAAGTTATTAATAAAAAGGTGAAGGCAGGTCTAAACTGCTCTGTTCACATAGTAGGTCTGCCTTGTTTAAAGCTCTGTATCTCCCAATTTATAAAACCTGCTATTATGAGCTTTATATGCCATATCCACTATAAGTCTAGTTTCCATAGAGCTTGGAAGCACTTGAAAAGAGTACCTAGAACTCAAGTTATGGACTGATTTGTAAACAGTGGTCAAATTCTGCGCAGGTTTCTTAAAATCAGCATAACTCCCTCAATATTTGCCTAATTAAGGTCATTCTTGAGCCATTTGAAAGCTAAAGACAAGGAGGTTTAATTCTGTGAAATATGAGATTCTAATTCCATAGGATGTAGGAGATATGGTCTTTCAAAGTAGGCTGTTCTACACAGCCGTCAACTGAAATGCTAAAATCGTACCAATATCATTTCACATCTAGTTATATACAATTTAAACTACAACTACATGTTTCATTTCCAAAAATAAGTACACAAGTAAACAAACTTCCCACAGAAATTTCATGATGGCCAAGTGAACAAAATAAAGGTCCTTCTAAAGGAGATTTCAATGGTTCTTTAATTTCTACCCAACATGTTCAAGAGTTATTAAAAAATGAAAATAAATACATTCTTCATATGATGGTCATCCAACTATACAAAAATGATATCTTACCAAAAATAGCTTGGTGATAGTGGTCCTTCAATTCGCGGTCGTTTCCTTGCCCTCTTTTGCATCTAGTAGGGATCAGTTCAACAACTCCAGTAGAAGAAATCTAAACATAGGCAAGATCATGTGGTGGCACGTGTATGCTTGTGCACGTGTAGTGACAACCAAGTGCTCATCAAGCATGCTTTGTCAACAATAAGAATTCAAACCAAAAACCAAGTTCTCATGTGCTAAAGCATAGAAGCATTACAAAGAAGCATTATCAAGGAAATTAATGTATATTATTTCAAAATTTAAGGTTTCATTTCACTTGAGTTCTTTTAATTATTCAAAGTTTCCATTTTCATCTCTCAAGCCTTAATCCCAATACTATATTCTTAGTCGGCTCTCGTTAAGCCTTGTATGCTTTACGGGCCATTAGCACCGATGGAGACATACGATCACCCGCGTGGGTTTATAGCTTGCAAGCCGAAGGGAGACACCATCCTGAAGACTAATCAAAAATCCCGGGTAAGCGCAATCTCACCATGCTCAAAATCACACAATTGATGTGCCCAATCCTAGCGCCATGTTCATCATTTTTCAAGTGTTCATTCTCATACTTCCAAGGGCTTATTATTCATGTTTGTGTTCACAATTCATCATATTTTCATCATAAGGGTTAAGCATTCAAGTAACTTCATCAAATTTTCATAATTCCACATCAAGGATTCTTTCAAGTAATTTCACAAACACTTTGCATGCCATTTACAATATCAAGCATAATACACATAAAATCTCTTTTGTGATTTCACCAATCAAACCTTTTCGCATTCAACCGGGAGTTATATCAACATCAAGATAGGATAAAAATCATTCATTTCATAGCAAGAATTCAACTAATACATAGATTTTCAAGGTACATGCAACATATGCCCAAAAATGTAAAAATTCACAATTCTATGGCAATCGATGAGATAGACATGCAATGAACCTACCTACACACTTCCTATACTTAGGTTTAGAAATCTCCTACCTCAATTCTTCAAGTAGTGGTAGAAACTCCAAATATGTTCTTGATAGTTTTGGCTAGAATCTTTAAAATCCTTAACTTCACTCGGTGCCTGTAGGTAGAATAGGGTTTGTACTTCTTCAATCTTCCAAAAGATGTCCCAAATCCTTGAAGAATCTCCTAATTTCCGTGCTTTCCCTTTCTTCCTCTCTTTCTCTCCTCTCTTTTACGCAAATGTGTATGTGTGTTTCTAGTGTGTGTTTTAGGGGTGTAGGGATTTTGGCTTTATAAGCCAAAAACAAGACAAAATATGAAATTTTCTTTTTGCCCCTCCTTATTTCTTTTGGCCCCTCCTTTTTATTTCCAAGCCCATTTTAGTCATTTCATTTAACAAATTTTAATTTCTTAATAAACTTTGCATTATTATTTTCATTATTATTATTTTATAATTTATAATTTAGAAAAAACAATTTCCGGGTCTTTACAGTTCGAGTGAAAGACCTTCATAGAGAATCGTTGTGTACAAATTTCCTTAGATGGAGGAGGCTACAAGGATATGGTGGTTGGGTGTTGGAGGGGCAACTAGTCTTCCTAGATTGGTAGGCAATCTCAGGTGGTTGCTCGATGGAGAATCGGTGACATTGGGAGGTATGGATACAAGGGATTGGGCTCCTTGTGTTCTTGCGGAATCGGAAAATATTCAAAGCGATTAGGGAATGCTGTGGCGGATTTGAGAGTATTGATGAGGATACTGCACTGAGACAGCATCTCCAGTCGATACATATTCTAGTGGAGACATCGGAAGTGAAGCTCCTGCTAGTGGTGAAGGTGGAGGTGGGCTTGTGGAGGTTCCAAATTACCATCTTGGCTGAGGCAGAGCCTCACTTTTCTTGGGTTACAAATGTGCCTCTCCAGAAAGGACTGCTCGCCGCTCAGAGAAAAAGGTCCAAGGAGGGTGCTTGAATCTCATGGGAGGAGGTGCGTAGAAGGGGGATGAATGTTGGAGATAAGGGGCAATCTGGGCAGCCAATGGGAGAGAGATGCATGGGAAGAGTTGCAAAGGCTGTTCAGGATCATATTTTAAATTTCAAGCGGCTTGATATGGGCTGGCTCATGGGCCGGGGTGTGCTGGATAAGGGCAATGGTACTGGGCCAATGGCAAGTAGGCAGAAGGCAAAAAATATGGATCCCTATAGGAGCGTTTGGGCTGTCTAAAGGGTGTTATAATGGGCCCCGTCTGGTGATCAAAGAGGGTGGAAGGCCCCGTAACTAGAATTGTTTTGATGTGTTGGGAGAGGATAGTGAGTTGGACTGGGGTATGGGTCGTAATGTGGGTCAATCCATGGTTAGGGTGGAGATATCCACAAATCAAATGGAGGAACAGTATATATTAGGGCTTGAGAAGGCCTGCAAAGGTAGGCTGTTATAAAATCAAGCCCAAACACAGCTATTCCAGAATGCACGGTAGAAAATGGAGGACTTAGCTGTTTGTAGTAGGAAGAAAGGCAGCAATGGGTTTAAAGAAGGGAAGCTGAGAGAGGTGAGTCAAGCAAGGTGGCTGGCAGTTTCTGGGGACTGAGAGCTAACATAGTCAGTTGGAATGATTACAAAAAATGCTTCAAGCAGGTCTGAAAATAGTTGGGAAGATGAAACAGTCGTGGAAGTGTCGGAAGAGGAGGCAGCTGTGATTTCCGATAAGCCAAGGCAGATTCGGTGGAGTTCATTCATAGGTAGTGAGGATCAAGACGAAGGTGTTGACAGAGAATTGGGCACCATTGTCCCTTAGACAGTGAGCGTTGCAGCAACTGAAGATGAGAGACTAAGT
The DNA here is from genome assembly GCA_008638375.1 of Nyssa sinensis. Taxonomy (NCBI): domain Eukaryota; kingdom Viridiplantae; phylum Streptophyta; class Magnoliopsida; order Cornales; family Nyssaceae; genus Nyssa; species Nyssa sinensis. Next base: position 10,476,803 of record CM018042.1, on the reverse strand, counting down.
CCAGGTTCAGTCTCTAGTTCAGAAAGGAAGGGGGAGCAAGAACCATTAAGAGAGCTGTTGCTTAATATTCTGGTGGTTTGAGAAGGTGATGCAGCAGTAGGAGAAACGGACTGGGTGGGGGGATTTAGTTGGCTGCCAGACTGAAGAACCAATTATTTGTAATCCGCTGGCAATAATTATTCTGGATGAGGAAACAATGAAGGAAAATAGAAGAGTAAAGTTTCAGTTTTGGTTTTGCATAACCTGAAGAGAATTAGTAAATCCTGGGGGTTTCGAGTCACGGCCATGAGGAGGAATTGCTGAGGAAGATTGAGAGAAGCATCAGAGAAAGGCGGGTTACTGTACAGAAGAACATGAAATCTGAGAAGGAAATTTCGGCTAGGAAGCTGCGACACGAGATAAGGAATCCGGAGTGCTCGGTTAATAATGATAGGACGAAGGGTGCATGGACATCAGGAGGTGGAGGGGGAAGTGATGTTGGATTTGTTAATGTTGTTGAAATTTCTATCATGGAATGCTAGGGTTCTGAATGACCCAGACAAATGGATGATTATCAAAGGTAAACTGAAACAGTGGAAGCCTACTCTTGTATGTCTCCAAGCAATGAAAATGCAAGAGATTACTGTGGAGGTTGTGAGGAGATTATGGAGTCCAAGATGGGTGGATTGGAATTTTTTGGTAGCAAGGGGCACAACTGGGGGATACTACTTTTATGGGATTCCAGGGAATTGAAAGGTATTGATATATGGAGGGGAAGGTTTCTTGTAACTTTGCTTGGGTGATCCCTGGAATTAATGGCCCAAATTTGGATGCTGACAGTCTTTTTGGAGAGAAGTCCACAATGGTGCTAGCAGGGGTTCAAGTTTATGGGTCTTGGGAGGTGAGTTCACTGTCATAAGCTATCTAGCAGAAAGACGGGGAGGTGGCATACTAATCAGAAGCTTGAGAGATTTGTTTTGAGTTTATTAATCAGCATCACTTGGTGGATACGCCTTTGGAGGGAGGGAGGTAGGTTTACATAGGCAAGTGATTGGGAGGCTCCAGCTATGTCTCAATTAGATAGATTTTTGATCTCTATGGATTGGGAGAACAAGTATCCCAATTCTCCTCAGACTTGCTTTCCCAAGCTAGTGTCAGAGGACTCAGACCATAATCCTATTATGCTGGATAGTGGAGGAATTAAGTGGGGGGAAAATCTCCTTTTAGGTTTGAGAATATGTGGTTAAATTCCCAGGATTTCGAGATGGAGTGGTGAGGCTATGATATAAGGGGCGGCCCTAGTTATGTGATGGTCCGGAAGTTGAAACTGTTAAACGCAGATTTGAGGAAGTGGAATGAGGAAGAGTTCGGCAATGTCCAAGCTAGGAAGAAAAGCATTTTATGGAACATTCAACAGGAAGGAGCAAGGTGATTCATTGAATGAAGAGGAAAGGTTTCAGACGGAAAGTCTTAAAGAAGCTGGGTTGTATGATGAAGCTAGAAGAAATTTCCTAGAGATAAAAATCAAGAGCTCTTTGGTTGAAAGGTGACAGAAACATCATGTTTTTATGCAAGGTGGCCAATTATCATGGGAGGAGGAATAACATAAGCATGGTCACAATAGGAGAGATGACCTTACATGATGAGGAGATAAAGGTGGGGATGATGAATTTCTGCCACAGATTGTATAAGGAAGCATGTAACTAGAGACTGGATTTGGAAATATTGGAGTTCAGTTCCATATTCAGGGAGGAAGCTGAGGTGTCAAAAAGACCATTTGAAGAAGAGGAGATTGTTATGGCTTTAAAACTTATGATGGGGTAAGGCACCTGGCTCGGATGGCTTCACAAGGACTTTTTACAAACACTGTTAGGGTGAGAGGAGATGTGATGACAGTGTTTGCCAGCTTTCATGAGCCCTATTCATTTAAAGGGAATCTAAATGCATCATTTTTAGATTTGATTCCTAAAAAGGATGGGGCATTGAATATAAAGGATTTTAGGCCGATTGACTTAGTTGGCAATCTCTATAAGTTAATGGCAAAGGTCCTTTCTTTGATTCATAGGGAGTTTATCAGCAGAATCTTCTCTTTCAGTCACGTTGCTTTTTTGGTGGGGGGAGGAGAGATTCTCAACTCAACCTCGATAGCAATGAATGCCTTGACTCGAGGAGGAAGAACAAGGAGAGAGGTCTGGTGTGTATGTTGGATATAGAGAACACTTGAGATAATGTGAATTGGAATTTTCTTATTTTCATGCTAACTAAGATGGGATTGGGGAGAGGTGGAGGCGATGGATCTAGTTTTGTATTTCCACGGTATCTTTGTCAATGTTGGTGAATGGTACTTTGGCAGGCTTTTCCCACTCCTCTAGGGGATTGAGACAAGGGGATCTTTTGTCCTCTTTCCTCTTCATGATGGTTATGGAGGCTTTGAGTAGGCTGATGGAGAGAGTTATTGCTGGTGGCCGGTTGAGGGGCTTTGTGATTAAGGATGGTGGGAGGAGGTTTGAGATTTCCCATCTCCTATATGCATATGATACCATAATCTTTTGTGATGCCGAGGAGACTCAGTTGAGATTTTTGCGATGCATATTGTGATGCCGAGGGGATGGGGTGCAATAGCTATTTGCAATGATGGCAAATTCACTATGCGCTCATTTTATCGGACTTTGGTGGATGGAAAGGAATCCTTTCCATGGAGATTGATTTGGAAGTCTAAAGTGCCTCTCAAAGCAGCTTTTTTTTGCATGGCTGGCTTCATAGGGAGCTATTCTTACTGAAAACAACTTGAGGAGGAGAGGTTTCCACATGTCGAGTAGATGTCTTTTGTGCAAGGAAGAGGAAGAATTGGTGGATCACCTCTTACTGTATTGTAAGATATCTCAAGACTTGTGGGATTTGGTCCTTTCTATTTTTGGGTGTTCATGGGTAATACCGGCTACCCGCTACCATCAAAGAGGTGTTCTTGTCATGGAGATGTGGAAGGATTAGGAAGGAGTTGAGAATTTTGAAGGGGTGGAATCTCCCCCTTGGAAGTTTAAGGATATTTTTTTGAGAACCTTTTTTTTTTGTTTTTTTTTTTGTTTTGGGGGGATATCTTAGGCTCTGATTTTTTGTAAGCCAGCCCCTTCTTTTGTAAATGGGTTTTCCCTTCTTGGGTTCCTTGTTTATTTTAATATAGTTTGCTTTTTGCTTTTACTGATAAAAAAAACTATAGTGGAGGAAAGGTATTGGCCTAATCTTAAACCTGATGTTGCATTGGTTTTCCAATGTCGCACTTATTAATTGGCAAAGGAAAAGAAGTATTCAAACCTTTACATGCCATTACCTGAAACTTGTGAGCTTGGCAAGACTCAAATATAGATTTTGTGCTTGGGTTGCAAAAGACCATTTGTGGATACAACTCAATCTTCGTGGTCGTGATCATTTTTTAAAGATACCCGTTTTATTCTTTGCTCTAAGATCACCAGGACTACGTGTGGCCAAATTGTTCTTTAAGTAGTGATCTGACTCCATTGGTTGCCACACTGACAAAGATGTGAAGTTTACTAGTTACTTTGCGAATCTTGTGGCTTCTCTTGAACACTCAATTGAAGTTTTCTTCAGCTTTCAGTCCTCAAACTGGTGGACAAACAAAGATTGTCAACAAAAGTCTTGGATATCTACTTTGTTGCGTGGAAGGAGATAGGTCAATTACTTGGGATATGATTCTACCAATGACCAGTTTGAGTATAATAGTTCCATCAACAGAAGTATTGGGCACAACCCCTTTGAATTGTGTTGGGTTTGCAACCAAGGAAACCAATTTGATTTGGTTACTTTTGCCCATTTCAAGTACTTATCAACAAAACAAAAAAAAGAGAAGAGAGTTTTGCCCATTTCAAGCCATTATAATGCAGATGCAGACTTGTTTGCTTAGACTATTCTAGAAATTCATGTTGATGTGTGTCATAAGAAATTTTCCAACAATGCTAGGTACAAGAACAAAGTGGATTTATATTGTCACCATGAATTTGAGGCTGGGGATCAACTCATGGTACGCATAGCATAAGACCTAAAAGTTTTCCAAAGGGTATAACAAGCTCCAATATAGAAGTGTTGGCCCGTACAAGATTCTTAATAAGATCAACTTTAATGCCTAGTGTATTGGACTTGTCGGACAGCAATGTATTTGTAATATTTTCAACATTTGAGGATATCACTTTCTACCATGGGCATATTGATGCTATGTCTAGTAATGTTGCTGCTGCATGCCTTCCTCCAACTTCCAATGTTCATGATAAAATCAAGAATATTGTGGATGCCAACATTGTTTCTACTCAAGGCGGTGGATATAAAAAATACATAAAGTTGAGGAATATGTCTTGGTCAGATCGCAGATGGATTTCTGATGAAAATTTTCCATTATTAGATCGAGATCTTTACAAGTCCTACACTTTCAACTAGCCAGAGTCAGAGTTTTCCCAAACCGGGGAGTGATGATGCAAATAATGTGTCAGGAAATTGGGGAAATATTGTAAATAAGTGGAAATCCCATCCTAGACCCCACAGTTGTGGAAGCGTCGTGCACTAGGCTTCCTTTTTTATTATAAAGAAGTGGAAATTTAACTTCAAAGGCCGATATCATTATATGACGAGATTCTAATATAGAACTTGCATTGAAGATTAATTAATTTTGAATTATATTGTTGCTTTTATGTTTATATTGTGGTTATTTTGTTAATTTTGGATTTTGGGCTGTATGGTGGCCTACTTTTGTTGGGCTTTTGATTTGGGATCTTGTATTTTGGGCAGATTTGGTTGGTTTAATGAGCTTACTTTAGTCCAAGTCCCCTAGGTCCAAGAAAACTAAAACTTGGTCACCAAGGTTTTCAAGTCAAACTTGGGCACTAAGTTCTTTCGGTCACTAAGTTTTACTCCTTTATAAAAGGAGTTGTGTCGACCATGGTTTGACTATGGAATGAGAAATATTTTGCAACCTATACTTGTGATGTGTGACATCTTCTCTCAAGTGTGATTACCTAAGAACCTAGGTGTGATTGCCTAGGCTTTTGTCTCCTAGTCCTAGTTCTCTTTTCTATTTTCTATTCTCCAAGGCAGTGAGCAGTTGCTAATGGCAGCAACTCCAAAAGCCTATTGCAGTACTTCTAAAATCGAAGTTGGTTGCAGATTTTTTTTGTTTTTTGTGGGCTGGGGTGGGTGGAGTTATGATTTGTAAATTTTTTTTTTTACATTTCTGTAATTTATGAATATTTGTTTTAACAAAAAAAAAATGTCTTGATTGATTACCAATCTTGGAGACAAAATACTTGATTTCCCCTATCCCGAGACAACAATATGTTCGACAATAGGAGGGAAATGCTGACATAGATGAGCATAAAGAGAAGGTGCAGAATGAGGAAACCCCGGTGTGGACAAGCACAACAATTCTTTTCTTGATTACATGCATTACAAACTTTCAACGTACAAAGAGTATAAAGCCCAACAACAGCCCAACAGGCAACAATACATATCAAATACCTAAGAACTTGCATAACAAATATCCAAGAAATCTAACTACCAAAGAAACCATACTAATATGGGCCCTAGGAGAGAGGCCCAACCCATAGCTGAGAGGGACAAACTAATCTCACATCCCTTGTGGGAAGTGAGACTTGAACCCATAACCTCACCTTTGGAAAATGTCAATGGTGGCAACTACAACAATTCTAATAAGCTCTTTACCTTGTTTCCTCTAGATGTATATTTATAATTGCTGTGTGTAAATTACATGTACACACATGACACATGTAGAGGGATAAATCAGATAACCACATATAATAGTGCAGTATACTACCATGGTAGCACATTTAGTCCATGTTCTATGCATTAAATGGTATGTTTTATTTGTTATGTCCATGGTTAGTATCTCACGATACGTACGCGATATATATCTTACGATACATTTCAATACACAAATACATGCAATATGCACAATCAGGCTAACAACATCGTTTTGGCCTTTTTGTGTTGTTATATACATAGAAAGAATCTTGTTTTTTGTTTTGTTTGGTTGTATGTTGCTTCATTGTAATGTCTATAGATCTTTCGTCAAACAAGTATGAAAGAAAGAAAGTACTTTTAGAGGATGAGTGAGGATATACAAGTTAAAGAAGAAAAGGAAGTGAATAATTGTTGGCATCTGATGATGACTGCAACGATGATGATTATATTGATGCCATTGAAATTGGAAAATGAGATGAAAATGGGATGGGTTATAAAAATGAATTATTTTGGATTGTCTTTAAATGTTGATATTGATGAACTATGTTGGAAACTTGAATTATTAAATTTTGGTTGGGAATTTGTAGTATTTATAAATCTTGATTATTATATTGTGTGGAATTTAAGTTGATTGTTTTAATAAGTAAGTTGAAATGTTATTTGTATAATTTTAAACACTGTATATATAAAACACTATATATATATATATATTAATGTATTTTAAAATACAATATGTTACGATGCTAGTTTTGGATATGGTTATATATGGCTACTGGTTTTCTCTTTTATTTCTTATACATATATATATATATATATATATTTGTTAAGTATATTTTTTTGAAAAAATTAAAACGCTATTTGTAGTGTATTATTGCATCTTCCCAAGACCAAGACAAGTCATTCATACCACAGTCTTCTGATTGTCCATCAAGGCCATGGCAAGAATAATAAGTCTTTGAACCATGGAACATTGCTACAGAAATTGGAACTTTTATTTTCTCCAAGTAAAACCTTGTAATGCATGTGAGAGAGAACATCCAAGTCCTTCAACCTCACATGGCTATATTTATTGAGGAGAAAAGAAAAGTTTTATATATCTTTCTTGTCCATCTTCCAAAAGGTGAAAAATAAAAATTTCAAACTTTTATGTTTGTTTAGCTATTCTTTGATCTAAAATGATTAGATGTAGATATCCATCAAGGAAATAAAAAATCTAACCTTATAGTATGTTTGGATGGAATGGTCGTTGTAACATTCCAAGGTTTTTCTTCCCTTTTTTTTTTTTTTCTTCCTATAAACTGTAAAAGTAAAATGGAAAACAAGGGGAAAAAATATTGTAATAACAGGATTTTTATAACAATTTACTAAGTTACCTCATGGTTTTAAATAGTGGAATTATTTATGATTTTGGTGCTATCAGAAGTTGGTATAGGTGGGTATGGGTCATTGCATTGTGAAATGTGAGTGATAATGTAGTGAAAATATTGTTTTCTTTTCTTCTTCTTTTTTTAATCAAGAAGCGGAGTCCTTGTGACGTATCAATACATATGTTAGATCCCAATTTCAAACATTAATTTTTTGAATGATTTTGAGCAACTATATTCCACCTATGCATCAGAGAGTTGGTTATATATTGGCTTTTGAGTTAGTTGAATATACTAAATGTGGAGTTTTTACTACCACTGGTGATTCTATATGTATTTGAAAATGAGAAATTGTAAATAAAGTAATATATGGGGAAGTAGATATGGACATGTATCCGAGAACCTCTTTATGGTAAAATTTGTATTACCTTGTTTATTCTCATTAGATTTCTCATAAAATCTCTAAGATTTGAATTAGTGCCCGTTGCTTTTTGCTAGTCCAATTCCTAAGAACCTATTCGGAGAAATAAAAAAACAACCAAAAAAAAGAAGGTGATCTTAAGTTCCAAAAACACTATGGCTATCAAAAATGATTATCCATCTGGTTAGCTATATATATGTAAAATTGATTTTTGACACAATGCTATGCCAATTATATCCTCTGCACAAGGTGCGAGTGCACTTAACTGTTGAATGTTAGGACTTCAAGAATTCTTTGAAATTTTAGTGCCTGTTTGAACCTAATGCTATATGGGACATGGATCGTCGTCGTATGCAAAATGGTAGTGAGAACACAAGCACTAGCACTACATATTCTAAATGTGGTATAGTAGATGATAAGTTTATATAAATGACATAAGTGGAATGTGATAAGGTAGGTCTAATTGTAAGAATGTTTTCTTCAAAGATGAATAACAATAGTTAATGTCATTGAAGTGTACAAGTTTGTCTATATTATATTAGAATTGAACACGCAGAAGCATTAAATTCAGCATACCTATTTATGTTGATCTCTTAATTTTCTTTGGAAATTTTTTATTATCTCTTAAAAGGGAACTTATGAAAAGAATTAAAAAGAATTTTTTTGGATCGTTAAATTTTGTATTGTCCCTGTTTTGGGACATATTCTGGAACCCAGGTTCCAGAATAGTACTCAAATCCATTATTTTTTAAACGTCATTTTTTATATGACAATCAATTTTTAAAATAGATCGACTCAATTCTTCTTTGTTTTTTTCATCTTTTTTTGCGGTTTTGGGGGGGGGGGGGGGGAACCAATAGTATTAGTACTATAAACAATAGAACTAGAGGGACTGCAACCCTATGTACGTGTGCTATACAGTATAGCTAAGAGCTATACATCCTGTACTCACTTGCATTTCCTAAGAAATCAAGGAAAGGAACAAAATAATCTGGACATTTTCTAGAAATCCAGAAATGAAATGTATCCAATAATATATTCCTCAATCTGTGCACGACCAACTCATCCTCAGAATTCTGCCTCTGTACCTTTCGCCCTACGTTGCCCACATAAAAAGGGAGCAATTTACCAACCCTAGTTACTAACTTGCTGGAGAAACCCCTAGTGTTTGATCAGATTCTTGTGTTGGATTGATTTAATCTTCATCTTAAATTCATCTTCAGTTGTTCTGCTTATTAAAGGTGGGCTAATATAATATAGCATAGCCAGCCACAGCATTAACGCACATTGGCCATTAATTCAACTTTGCAGTTTGCTGTTCTGTTTATTATAGGTGGACCAATATATTGGTGAATCCACTTTCATATATATATATATATATATATATATATATATATTGTAATTTAAGAATTTGGGAATTTTGTAGCAATGTTATGAATTATGCCCTTAAATGTATAGAAGCATTTTTTATGTAACTAATTCTTTTTTATGGGTTGTGCTTTTTTCAGAGGTGTGCACATGATTCAGAGCTTTGTTAGCTGAAGTCTTAACTCCAGAAGCAGCTGCGCAAGAAACAGAAGATGGTAAAACAGTTCTCACTTCTTGGTCGACAGCTAAACGCCTTCTAAAGCCTGATCCTAGGTATACAAAGATGCCGAGGAAAGAGAGGGAATCCTTGTGGCGCCGATATGCTGAGGATATGCTGCGGAAGCAAAAGTCAGCACTTGATCAAGAGGAAGACAAGCATACGGATGGAAAAAGTAGAAGCTCTGTTGATTCTCGGAAGCATCTGTCAGGATCAAGGAGAACCCATGAGCGGAGGTAGCTAAGCTTGTTTCAAGTGAGATACTAAACCTTTAATGTTCTTTTCCCAAAATCTCTTGGAATATACTGATTTTTTTTTATCTTTGTGAATGCTGCGAGATATTTTGTAATTAATTGATTTTTGTTAAACATTTTTATGGGTATGGTGAATTCAGCTTCATGCTTTGCACTAAATTTCTTAATAGTTGTTTCATGACAATACACAATTCTTTTTGTTGGTTTGTTTACGGTCCAGTTTTATATCACAATTATCTATCATCTGTCTCGACTGACTTCTGATTAGTGGGAAGGATTATGTTAGATCTCTGTTTGTTTCGTCTTAAAAACATTTTTTGGAAAATTATTTTAAGCATTTGATATCATTTGTAAAATATTTTGTCGAAATCTTGACGGGATTGAGAAATGGGTCAAATATGAGAGCAGCCATTTTGTGAAATAATAATCTACAGTCTACTTTTCCTGCCACCCTCGACAAGTTGGATTATCATTGGACACTGATTTTTTTTTCTTGGAAGATTTGAAAATAGTTTATTATTATTATTAGGTAAGAGACATAGAAATGAAGTAGGACTTCAAGTGTTAACTCGAACCCAGAGGTGGTTACACAATCAATATGCCTTACCACCTTAATTGAAAATAGCTTGTGAAAATTTTCTTTTACATGACTCCCGTTTAAGTTGCCAGTTTTTGGAAAAAGACAAAAGAATAACAAAATTTCCCGAGTCCTACCTAATCCAATAACAGTTAAAGTCAATAATCAATTAATTTTCTTTTTTCTTCTCATTTTTTATTTCGTTTTTAAGAATTGCCCCCGTTAGTAATATTAATTAAAGTTAGTTATTAGAAGGTCCATCAAATTAATTGCTTACAAGTTAAGATTCAAGAAAAAATATAAGTCTTATAATGACTAATTTACCCTTGTTAATTCCTAAACTGCCACCGGTTTTAAAAGAACTGTCGGGTCTTCAAGCAATGACACAACAAACTTGTCTTTGATCTCGGATAGCGGAATTGGAGGAATCAATTCATCATCATTGTATGCTTCCTTCTAGAAATGGCAACTGGGTGGGTTCAGGGTGGAGTGTCCCTTCCCTAACCCCAACGCTGACCCTATTTATATTTCCCGACCTTGCCTCACCTAGTCTAGAGGTTCACCTCGTCCCAAATCCCAATTTTTTTTTTCAAAGTAAGTTATTTCTTTTTTTGTTGGTAAATTAAAAATTAATTTTCAAATTAATTATTATAAGAAAAAAATAATATGAGTGTGATATGAGAAACCTTAAAATTAATTTTATATAGTGTGGTTTATTAGTAAAACTAGTATACATAGAGATTTTAAAAAATAATATATAAATGGGACGGGTTCGGGATAGGGTAACCATTCCTCGACCCTGTTTACAAGTTGGGTGTATTGAATATTAGAGGATGAAAGTAACTTGGTCCAACTTAGGTAATCAAATTGAGTACCTATTAGATTGGATTCGGAGTCAAAGAAGGGGGTGCTGATGGTTTTTACAGTACTCAATGTGTCGATGTTTGATGTTTTCATTGAAATTTTGTATGATATTGGTGTTGGGGAAAACTTGGGTGTCATGGTGAGATTTTGTTCGACGTCGGAATCCTCTCTAGGGCATTTTCTTAGGGATTTGGATGTTGGGTTTTGGTTTTGGGAGCCATGGAAGAGAGATTGAGAAGTTTGGGGAAGAACTTAGACGATTTTGAGAGGTTTGAGAGAGAGAGAGAGAAAGAGAGAGAGAGAGAGAGAGAAGTTGAAGAGTTAAGAGTGCGAGTTTGAAATGTTTGAAAACTGCTCAATTTTTATAGATTCGATCGAATTAGTCGACTAGTTTTCACCATCAGTCGACCGGTTTTGCCTTAGTTTTGGGGCGATCGACTGGTAAGTCGATTGTTTTAATCAGTGTCTAATAACTCTCTTTCTAAAAATCTTAATCAGTCGACTGGTTCAACCATCAGTTGACTAGTAGGTCGACTGATTTGACAAGTAGCCGTTTTCATTGCCTTTTATGGCTTCGGTGGATCTTATGGTCAACTGGTCTGTAAAGACAGTTGATTGATTTAAGCAGATGTGAATTTCTATCACTTAGTTACTCAAATCTTTTAAGTCAATCATTCCTAATTCTCTTCTAATAAAGCAAAATCTCTCCTCTTGGAGTGGTTTGGTGAATATATTCGCTAATTGATGGATTGTATAAATGAATTCAAGGATTATGTCACCATTTTGCACATGATCTCCAAGGAAATGATGTCTAATCTCTATGTATTTAGTTCTAGAGTATTGGATTGGTTTTTTACATATGTTGATTGCACTAGTGTTATCACACTTAATTGAGATTAGATTATAGTTAAACTTAAAGTTTTGAAGTTGTTGCTTCATGTATAGAGTTTGAGCATAATAACTTTCGACTGACACATATTCTGTTTTGGCTGTGGACAAGGCTTCTGGATTTTGTTTTTTGCTAAACCAAGACACAAGGGAATTTTTCAAAAAATGACAAGTTCCACATGTGATTTTTCAATCAATCCTGCAACTGGAAAAATCAGTGTCCGAATGACTTAATAGATCAAATGAGTCATTTCTAAGATAGAATAACCCTATATTAATTGGTCCAAGTGAGATCTAAAAATTCTTTTTACAGCTCTTAGCTGTCATTCTTTAGGACAATATTGAAATCTTGCGCACAAGAATACACTAAACATAATATCTAATCTACTTGTTGTGAGATACAAGAGATTTCTAATCATTCATTTATGTTCTTTACTGGCAATATCATTTTATTTGTCGTTTTTCTCAAGTTTGGTAGCAGCACTCATAGGAGTACTAAAGGATTTTATTTCTTTCATTACAAATCTTTTAAGTAGTTCTTTGGCATACTTAGATTGATTAATAAATGTTCTTTCTTTTGGTTGTTTTATTTGTGATCCTACGAAGAAACTTAATTCTCCTATCATGCTCATTTTAGATTCATCTTGCATGCACTTGGCAAAGTGTTTGCATAGATCTTCATTTATTGAGTCAAATATAATATCATTCACATATATTTTCACAATGAGCATTTCTTTTATTTTTATTTTAATAAACAAAGTAGTATCTATTTTTCCTCTAGTAAATTCATTTTTAGTGAGGAGCCTACCAAGTTTTTCATACCAACCTCTAGGAGCTTGCTTCAAACCATAAAGGGCCTTAACTAATTTGTATACATGGTTGGGCTTTTCATGATTTTTTAACACCCACATCTAGTAAAAAGGGCAATTAAGACATTATGATGAAAATTAACTCAATAAAGCAACCTTCGCAAATTCTTTGAGCACAAAATAGCAACATGACCTAAACTAGAATTAGGAACTAACTTAACTCAATAGTAGGCCATAACCTTGGTTAGGCCATCACCCAAAGTAGAGTCAAATCAACCCTAACCTAAGGTCAACCTAACCTAACCTGGGTTAGTAAGACTAATGGATGATGTGATCAATATATCACTAACCTAAGGTGAAAAACTAATACATCAAATATCATAAAGGAAAAAATACTAAAAAGTCCTTAAAATAATTTTTTCAATCCAAAAAATTCATTATACATTTTTCTATCTAAAAATTCAAAAAAAAAAATTTAAAACAAAAAAGTCCAATTCTTAACTTTTATCTTAACACTGTTAAAAAATATTACTGATTATACTAAAATGACCTTCAAGATACATTTAAAAAAATACTAAAAAATATATAAAATAAAATTTTCAATCCCAAAAAATAATTACATTTTATAAAGTAAAAATTTATTTTTTAGGCATTCTAGATAAATAAAAAATGTTATGTTTTTTTTTTTTATTGAAGAATTTGTTGTATCTATTATTTAGTATTTTTTAAAATATATCTTGAAGGTTATTTTGGTCTAATCAGTAATATTTTTTTAACAGTATTAAGATGAAAAATAACAATTACTTTTTGTATTAAAAGTTTATTTTTTGGATCTTTTAAATAGAAAAAATATATCATGAACTTTTTGGATTGAAAAAATTATTTTAAGGACTTTTTAGTCTTTTTTTCCTATTATAAATTATTTAATAATTAAATAAAATTAAGAAATAAATACATAAAATTATAAGAAAAATACACAAAATATTTTATGAGACATGTGACTTACACATGACATTAGAGACCCAAATACACACACCAAAGCGTGTATGTAGGTGTATACATATAAGAATATAAATTAGAAAAATGAAGAAAAAGATAATTAAAAATAATTTTGGTCCTCATGTGACTTGCACATGATGTGGGTAAGCTAAATACACACGTGTATTAGTGTGTGTGTATAAATGTGTATATATATATATATATATATATATACGAGATATATATACACACATGATGGAAACAAAGAGATAAAATATACATATATATATATATATGTGCAATAGCAGTCAAGTGCACGTGTGAAGGAATGTGTGAGAGAACTTGGTGAGTGTCTGAGAGAACTTGGTGTGCATGTGTGTGTGCATGGGGAAAGTAAGTATGAGGTGCCAACTCCCCATTGGTTTGATAAGGTGGCAAGCCCTTCTTAAGGAGGAAGTAGGGAAGAAGAAACTTAATGAGGAAGCCCTGTTAGGCGGTGGATTCATTGCAAGCTGCAGCAGCTCTGGAAGGCTGCGTGTAGTAGTTGTAGAGAGAGAAATAAAGAGAGAGAAAGAAAGAAAGAGAGGCGGAGAGAGGCGGTGAGGCGGTGAGGCTAAAATATATATACGTATATACACATTATAAACTGCCAACCAAATAGAAGAAACTAAATAAGAAAAGAAAAGAGAGAAAGAGAAAGCGAGGGACCAAGCGTGAAATAGAGATGGAGCTAGAAAAGGAAAGGGATGAGATTTAGAGGCTCAAAATAGGTTAGGTCTTGACCCTCTTCAATTCATTTACGTTTCTGTATGAATTCTAGGCCTTTAGACCAATTAAATGGGCTCGAGTGGCTCTGTAATGGCCGAACCAAGATTGAACCGCCATTAGAAGAGCTTTAAATTTACCTAGAAATCGGCTTAAACCAAACTTGTTTTTTTATTTTTGTAACATAATCTACATTGGAAATAATGCACAAAACTGAATAAAACAAGTAAAAAGAGGCATAAAATAGTTGGAACCGAGCAGAAACCAAAACCTACCAATTTTAAAACATAAAAAAATTGAGCACTAACCTCAGATTTGAGGATGGGGAATGGAAGCCCATTAGGAGAGGGTCATGTAGCAACAAACCTGATGAAAAATGAGCACATATGGAGCAATGTACAATTGCCATTATCGAAGCTCGGATCAAGCCTACAATTCGTTTCAAGGCATAAAACCAATGAAGAAACTTAAATTAGGACTTATGAGTTGAATGGGATCGAAAACAGGTCGAAGGGAGATCTAGAATCAAACGAAACAGAGTTTGAAATTTCAAGTTTCTTTGATCGACGATAAACCCTAATTTGAAAGGGAAGACGATAAATAGTGACCCGGGTCCGGTCAGGTCCTGACCCGCGTTAAAAACAGATCTAAATGTTAGTGGGACGGTGTCATTTTGTTTAATGGGGGTGATGACGTAGTGAACCGAATGGACCGATTGGTTTTTGACCTAGTTGAACCGATTCGGTCCTTTAAGCCTTGGACCGGATGGTTTAATTAAAGAATTTTTAGAAATTCTATTTTAAACTCCAAATTTTATGTAAATTACAGAATTACCCAGAAAAAATAATTAGAAATTATTTTTAAATCCTTTTAAAATTAAAAAATTACTAAAATACCCTTAAGCCAAAATAGGTCAAACGAAGGCCAATTAAAATGCAAGAAGAGATTAACCTAACATTTTTAAAAATTCTAGACTCAATGGAGGAGTCCGATTTAGGAAATGAAACCTTGAAAAATATGAACAGATAAACTGGGATAATTCCAATTGTGTCCTAATGCATTAATTAAGCTACCAATTAAACCCCGATGACTATGAAAATACTTACCTTAACGTTTTTTGACATTTTGGGCTAAAAAATGGGGTTTGATTAGTCAAACGAGGTACCGAAAATACAGATACCTAGAAATGTGAAATTTTCAAATTGCTCTTAGTGTTGTATGGGTTACCAGACAGATTGGAAAAATATAGAAAGGGGCATATTTAACATTTTAAGATGCTCTAAACCTAATAGTAAAGTCAAATTAAGCACCCGGGTACCCGAACGTGGTCCTACATGAAAGTAAAAATTTATAAAAATACCCCTAGACTTAATATAAGCCACAAATAGGAAAATTAATATCCTGAAAAGCCTAAATTTATTATTTTCGACATTCCAAACCTAATGGTGACATCCGTTTAGGAAAAACAAAACACCGAAACAAACAAAAAAATGATGAATACATCCTTAAGACTTAATATAGCTACTAGAAGAATATAGAAAGTAAATAGTAAGATTACGTCCAAAAGAGATTACGAACATTAAGTAAGCAAAGACTTAAGTTGAAAAATGTACTAATAAAGTATCAATGTATTTTGATCCATGATTTAGGATCGCCGCAAGGAAATAAAGATAAGACGAATGCTAACGCAAGTCTAGTAAGCAAGTGATTGTGGACTCTGGATCACAAGTGAGTAACACTAAACCTTGAAGTGGAGACTTTTCCATGAAATGTAGTTCTTTTACAACTTTATAACATTACATGTAGTTCTTTTCAAGCTTTCTAACATGTTTCAGATTATTATGTTAAATATTTTAAATGTATGATTGTTTCAGAATACATAGATAAATATTTGAATTGTATGCTTTTAATTAGCACCTCTTTAATGTTTTAAATAGCATAGATAACCTAAAGAATATATTGCAAGCATGTTTTCAAATTTTATGTGCCCAACATGCCCTACCGAGGGTTAAGATCCGATAGACTTCATGTAACAACCTGCATCGACTCAGCACAATATTGTCCACTTTGGGCTGCACAAGGCCTGACCCTCACGACTTTAAAACGCGTTGTGCTAGGGAGAGGCGCAACTTTACTTATGAATACCTTTACTTTCCCTTCCCCACTTTGGACTGCTGCTATCCACAGCAGGGTTCTGGCTGGGCCTCGCCACGCCACATTTTCGGCTGGGGTCTGCTCTGATACCATCTGTAACGACCTGTATCCACTCAGCACAATATTGTCCGCTTTGGATTGCACAAGGCCTGGCCCTCACAGCTTTAAATGCGTTGTGCTA
Organism: Nyssa sinensis; assembly: GCA_008638375.1. Classification (NCBI taxonomy): domain Eukaryota; kingdom Viridiplantae; phylum Streptophyta; class Magnoliopsida; order Cornales; family Nyssaceae; genus Nyssa; species Nyssa sinensis. The sequence continues at coordinate 10,460,221 of CM018042.1, read as the reverse complement.
GGGAGAGGCGCAACCTTACTTATGAATACCTTCACTTTCCCTTCCCTAGGTGATGTGGGATGGACTTACTGCTTCCTCCCTCCTTTTGGACTTCTGCTGTCCGTAGTAGGGTTCTAGCTAGGCCTCGCCATGCCACACTTCCGGCTGGGGTCTGCTCTGATACCATCTGTAACTACTCATATCCACTAAGCACAATATTGTCCGCTTTGGGCTGCACAAGGCCTGGCCCTCATGGCTCTAAAACTCGTTGTGCTAGGGAGAGGCTCTGCATTACTTATGAATACCTTCACTTTCTCTTCCCCAGGAGATATGGGATGGATTTACTGCCTCTTGTAATGCCCCGCATCCATTCAGCACATATTGTCCGCTTTGGGCTGCACAAGGCTAGCCCTTAGGGCTTTAAAACGTGTTGTGCTAGAGAGAGGCGCTGCCTTACTTATGAATACCTTCACTTTCCCTTCTCGAGGCAATATGGGATGGACTTACTGCCTCCTATAACAACCCGCATCCACTCAACACAATATTGTCCTCTTTGGGCTGCACAAGGCTTGGCCCTCACGGCTTTAAAACGCATTGTGCTAGGGAGAGGCGCAGCCTTACTTATGAATATCTTCACTTTCCCTTCCCCAAGCGATGTGGGATGGACTTACTGCCTCCTCCCCTCCTTTAGACTTTTGCTGTCCGCAGCAGGTTTCTGGTTGGGCCTAGTCATGCCACACTTCTTGCTGGGGTCTGCTCTGATACCATCTATAACGACCCACACCCACTCAGCACAATATTGTCCTCTTTGGGCTGCACAAGGCCTGACCCTCATGACTTTAAAACACGTTGTGCTAAGGAGAGGCGCAAATTTACTTATGAATACCTTCACTTTCCCTTCCCCACTTTGGACTTCTGCTATCCGCAGCAGGGTTCTGGCTGGGCCTCGCCATGCCACATTTTCGGCTGAGGTCTGCTCTGATACCATCTATAACGACCTGCATCCACTCAGCACAATATTATCTGCTTTGGGTTGCACAAGGCCTGGCCCTCACGGCTTTAAAACGCGTTGTGCTAGGGAGAGGCGCAACCTTACTTATGAATACCTTCACTTTCCCTTCCCCAGGTGATGTGGGATGGACTTACTGCCTCCTCCCCCCTTTTGGACTTCTGCTGTCCGTAGTAGGGTTCTAGCTAGGCCTTGCCATGCCACACTTCCGGTTGGGGTCTGCTCTGATACCATCTGTAACAACCCGCATCCACTAAGCACAATACTGTCCACTTTGGGCTGCACAAGGCCTAGCCCTTATAGCTCTAAAACGCGTTGTGCTAGGGAGAGGCTCTGCATTACTTATGAATAATTTCACTTTCCCTTCCCCAAGCGATGTGGGATGGACTTACTACCTCCTCTCCCTAGCACAACGCGTTTTAAAGTTGTGAGGGCCAAGCCTTCTGCAACCCAAAGCGGACAATATTGTACTGAGTGGATGCGGGTCGTTACAGATGGTATTAGAGTAGACCCCAGCCGGAAGTGTGGCATGGCGAGGCCCAGCCAGAACCCTGCTGCAGACAGCAGAAGTCCAAAGGGAGCGAGGAGGTAGTAAGTCCATCCCACATCGTCCGGGGAAGTGAAAGTGAATGTATTCATAAGTAAGGTTGTGCCTCTCCCTAGCATAATGCGTTTTAAAGCCGTGAGGGCCAGGCCTTGTGCAGCCCAAAGCGGACAATATTGTGCTGCGTGGATGCGGGTCGTTACACGTTTGAAGTCAACAAATGCTTAATTAAAGATGCATGCAACCATGAAAATACTATATTTGTTGCATATAGGGATAACATGTTATCTATTGTATTAATTTTGATTATATTTCATGACAAAATATAAAATGCTTTGTGGCTATAAATGAGACTAGTTTGTTATGATATAGAAGAATAGGTCATGCAAGTATGGACTTAATCTCCAACTTGTCTACACATGAATTAGTTAGAGCTCTACCCAAAACCAAATTCATAAAAAATAGTGTATGTGGAGCTTGCTAAGTAGGAAAACAAGTAAAACCCTCTTTCAAAAAGAAGAAGGATATTTCAACAAGTAGACCATGACAACTATTACATTTGGATCTATTCGGGTCTACTAGAGCTCAAAGCCTAGGAGGTAAATATTATGCCTTTGTTATTGTGGATGATTATTCAAGGTACACTTAGGTATTATTCCTCTCTCACAAAGATGAGTCGCATGAAGTATTCACAAAATTATGTAGAAGAATCCAAAATGAAGAAAGATATTCTATTAATAATGTTATAAGTGATAGGGGTAAAGAAGTCAATAATAAAGATATAGAAAAATCTTGTGATGAATGTAGAATTGGTCACAATTTCCCAGCTCCTAAAACACCTCAACAAAATGGAGTAGTTGAAAGAAAAAATAGATCACTTCAAGAAATGGCTAGAACAACACTCAATGAACATAACCTACCTAAATACTTTTGGGCTGAAGTAGTAAACACTACTTGTTATGTGATAAATAAAGTATAAGACCAAAACTTAATAAAACTCCTTATGAACTTTGGAATAGAAAAAATCCAATCATTAGTTACTTTCATGTATTTGGATGTAAGTGTTATGCCTTAAATGACAAAGAAAATTAAGGAAAGCTTGATGTTAAATTCGATGAAGGAATCTTCTTAGGATATCCTAACATAAGAAAAGCACATAGAACCTTTAACAAAAGAACTCTAACCTTAGAAAAATCCATACATGTTGTGTTTGAGGAATCTTACCCTCATATCTCAAATAAGAATGTAGATGATTATGATGTACGAAATTATTCAAATACAAATAAATCACTTCAAGACAATAATGAAAATCATCAATATCTTGAAGATGGAAAAGAAGATGAAATAGAAAATAAAATTGTAACTCAAGATGTTGGATTAGACCTTCCCAAATAATGAAAATTTGTCAAAGATCACCCTAAAGACCAAATCATTGGTGAACTAACTCAAAGAGTTGCTATTAGAGCATCATTGAGAAATGTATGCAACAATCTAGCATTTCTATCTCAAATTGAACCCAAAAACATTCAAGAAGCTGAAAATGATTAATCTTGGATATTAGCTATGCAAGAAGAATTAAATCAATTCGAAAGAAACAACGTTTGGAACTTAGTTTCTAGACCTAAAGAACAAAGCACAATTGGAATTAAGAAATAAGAAAGATGAAGAAGGGAACATAACTAGAAACAAAGTTAAGTTAGTAGCCCAAGGATACAACCAAGAAGAGGGCATTGATTATGAATAAAATTTTTCCCCGGTAGCTAGATTAGAAGCCATAAGAATGTTACATGCCTTTGCATTCCATAAAGGGTTTAAGCTCTACCAAATATATGTAAAAAGGGCATTCCTGAATGGACTTATTTTCGAGGAAGTATATGTAAACAACCTCTCAGATTTGAAAACTATCACATTCCAAACCCCACCCTATGTAGATTAGAAAAATGACTGGCCAGTTAGGCACTTTGCCAATATACTAACTCTGTTTCTCATATTGATGACGTGTCTAACCAAAACCTCTTTTCATATCCAAGTAGATTGCATTTAGTCATATAAAGTTATGTAGCGGAAATCTGAGTCTATAAAAAAATTTGTTAAAATGCAGTCACACTCGGCATAGCATAAGTATCATAACTTCAGAGTTACAATAATATGAGCCTATCATTACATTACATAAGAGTATATAAACTAATACATCATTAATGAACATCGTTCATATTCCATTCTTACTCCAACTATCACATCAATCTGCTATCTATCACTTCAAGTTGATATCTTTATGGCTGTGATACTCACCATCTTCTAGCTAAAATCTATGTTCATCTTAGCTTACTAATATCTGGATTTATAATTTCTTAGTCATTCCTGAAATATGTAGGATAAAATCCTATGAGCTTAATGAAAAGCTCATAAGTAACACTAGTCCTCTATCATCGCCTGGGGTAGGGAAAGTGAAGGTATTCATAAGTAAGGCTGTGCCTCTCCCTAGCACAACGCGTTTTAAAGCCGTGAGGGCCAAGCCTTGTGCAGCCCAGAGCAAACAATATTGTGCTGAGTGGATACGGGTCGTTATAGATGGTATCAGAGCAGACCCCAACCGGAAGTATGGCGTGGCGAGGCCCAGCCAGAACCCTGTTGCGGACAGCAGAAGTCCAAAGGGGGGGAGGAGGCAGTAAGTCCATCCCACATCGCCTGGGGAAGGGAAAGTGAAGGTATTCATAAGTAAGGTTGCACCTCTCCCTAGCACAACGCATTTTAAAGCCGTGAGGGCCAGGCCTTGTGCAGCCCAAAGCAGATAATATTGTGCTGAGTGGATGCGGGTCGTTACAGATGGTATCAGAGCAGATCCCAGCCGGAAGTGTGGCTGAGCGAGGCCTAACTAGAACCCTACTGTGGACAACAGAAGTCCAAAGGGGGGGAGGAGGCAGTAAGTCCATCCCACATCGCTTGGGGAAGGGAAAATGAAGGTATTCATAAGTAAGACTGTGTCTCTTCCTAGCACAACACGTTTTAAAGCCGTGAGGGCTAGGCCTTATACAGCCCAAAGCGGACAATATTGTGCTGAATGGATGCGGGTCGTTACAGATGGTATCAGAGCAGACCCCAGCCGGAAGTGTGGGGTGGCGAGGCCCAGCCAGAACCCTGCTGTGGACAGTAGAAGTCCAATAGGGGGGAGGAGGCAGTAAGTCCATCCCACATCGCCTAGGGAAAGGAAAGTGAAGGTATTCATATGTAAGGCTGCGCCTCTCCCTAGCACAACGCGTTTTAAAGTCGTGAGGGACAAGCCTTGTGCAGCCTAAAGTGGACAATATTGTGCTTTAAAGTCGTGAGGGCCAGGCCTTGTGCAGCCCAAAGCAGACAATATTGTGCTGAGTAGATGCGGGTCATTACAAAAAGTGACAACATAACCTTTATCACATAGTTGACTAATACTTAGCAAGTTATATTTCAAGCCATCAACAAGAAGCACATTTTCAATAGATAAAGAGAAATTTTTACCTATGCTTACAATGCCACTGATTTTACCTCTTGAATTGTCTCCAAAACTCACATATCCACCATTTTTTGAAGTGAGGGATGTGAACTGGTTTTATCTCCTGTCATATGCCTTGAGCATCCACTATCAAGGAATCATTTGTCCTTACTTGAGGAGGATTTCAAGCACACTTACAAAAGAAACTCAAGTAACTCTTTTTGGTACCCAAACCTTCTTGGGTCCTTGAGGGTTAGTCTTAGGTGTATATGTTTCTTTTGGAACCCAAATCATTTTACATTTTTCTTTCAAGCCTTTTTTAGATTTTCTTGAAGATTGAGCATAAATGGTAGCTTGTGAATTAAAGGCTCTTTCAAAGAAGTTGTGATAAGACTTTTGCTTGGTATGAGCATTATATCTCAAACCTGTTTTATCAAAAATACATCTTTGTTGTGAGATGATTGTATCTAAAATTTTACTTCCTTTAGTAAATTTTTTAATGGTGAAATCTAGATCATCTGCCTTTTTTCTTGAGAGATGAGTTTTCTTCCTCAAGATCCTTTTTTTTTTTTTTTTTTAAATCAAGGAATCCTTTTCTTTCTTTAAAATTTCATTTTGATCATTTTGAGACTTGAAGATCATTTGAAAGAGATGAAATTTTCTTTTTAAGATCCTTATTTTCAAAAAGGATTTTCTCAAGTTCATCATATAGTTCCTTAAAGGAACTTTCAAACTTTTCATAGGAAAGGGATGAGTCAAGATGAGAGTTTACCCCATATTCATGAACCATGGGGCAAAAGTTGGCTACTTCTTGGTAACTTGGTTCCTCATCTGATTCATCCCAAGTAGCTTTCATTGCCTTCCTTTTGGATCTTCTTCCTTCTCCTATGAGTTGAAGACATTCTACCTTTATATGTCCCAGTTTATGACACTCATAGCATGTTGGAGGTTCATTCTTTGTTGCTTCTAATTTTTTTGCTTCCTTCTTAGGTAGCTTTTGATTTTTCTTGTGATAAAGGCAACATCCTCATCACTTCCTTGATCTCTTATTCGTTTTCTTCATCTTTATTTGTATAAGATGAATATTTAACAACAAGGTTCTTCTTTGGTTTATCTTCCTCTTCATGACTTCTTATGGTAAGTTCATGAGTCATGAGAGATCCGAGCAGCTCAATAAGGCTTAGCTTGTTGAGATCTTTTGCTTCTTGAATGACCGTCACTTTGGCTTCCCATGTCCTTAGAAGAGACTTAAGAATTTTTCTTACCATTTCAATATTAGTATAGCTCTTGCCAAGAGTTTTCAAAGAATTAATAATATTAGTAAAGCAAGTAAAGACTTGGGTATGGACTCACAATCATTTACCTTAAATAGTTCATTCTTATGAACTAGCATACTAATTTTATATTCTTTGACTTGATTTGTACCTTCGTAGGTAACTTCAAGTTTATACCACATCTCATTTGCGAATTCGCAATCGGAGATTCTATTGAACTCATTTGCATATAAGGCACAATATAAATTAATTATTGCCTTAGCATTTATTTGAATGAGTTTGAGATACTTTTCATCACATTCTTGTTCTTCTTTAGCAACATTAGTGGTGCTAGTAGAAATTTTAGACTTTATAGGGATATGAGGCCCATTTATAATGACCTTCCATATTTCATAATCTAAGGCTTGAAGATAGATCTTCATTTTAGCCTTCTAATAAGTATAATTTTGGCCATTAAATAGAGGAGGTCTATTTATCGATTGCCCTTCAGTAAAGACGGTTCTTACAATATTTTCCATATCTTTTCTCTTATAGTGTTAACCCTATTTTATAAGAGATAAACCTCTAATACTACTTGTTACCCAAATATTTACTCTAGAGAGGGGTGAATATGGTATATTACAAATATTGGTTTCTTTTAGGAAATTTAAAAATAACAGTTGTAAATGCATAAACAAAAGAGAGAGAGAGAGAGAGAGAGAGAGAGAGAGAGAGAGAGCAAACACAATAATTTTATGAGGTTCGAAAAACTTTCTACATCCTCGACTCAAGCATCCCCACTTGAGTTTTTCCACTATTGTGACCTTCTTGCAGGTGAAGACCAATCCTTTACAATGTGAAAACCACAACCCTTTTATCCCAACAAAATATACCTATTTGCCTAACCAGGTAGCACTTATCCACAACTCTCACCCAATGAGATGATACAAAAAATGTTTACCAAATAACACTATCTTCTAGAGTAGTTTTGGTATAATAAGATGCTCACTCTCTATAGATAGATCAGGTGTAAACTCTGAGTATTTAAGATAAGTATAACTTTCAAATCTAGATTTGGAAAATGTTAGATCTAAAGTCAATAACAATGATGTAGAAGTGTAAACATGTAGGTGATAGCATAAAATGCCCTAGAGAACCTCTATTTATAACCCTTTAAAGAATATGTCCGTTGTTTTCAAAAAGAGTCATTTCCCCTTTTTGTCTGTTCATAATTTGAATTTGTGATTACCAGATCGACAGAATCAATAGATTGAATCATTAACCAGTTGACTACAATGAGGACTGGTTGACTAATTAGGTCAACTAATTTGTCTAGAGGGTTTGAGGTTCATTTGGTCAAGAACAATTGGTTTTTTGGATCATTCAACTAGTTCTATTTATACACTATTTTTCCTTTAAGAAATGGTCGACTAATTCTTCTTAGAGGTCGACTAAATTGAGCAATAAGTGTTAAGGCTATTTTGAAAAATATCACTTAGTCTACTGGTTCTTAAAACTGGTCAATTGATTTGATCGGTGTAAAAATAGGCCTTTAAGAATCAGTCGATTGGTTCCACGAATTGGTCGACTGGTTTGGACAATGAGTATCTTCTTGCTTATTTTTCTCAATGTACTTTTATCAAAACCTTTTTATTCTTCAAAACTTAAGGTATAACAATGTTTTTTTTTTTTAAATCATTTGAGGTTAGTTCTTAGATGATCATTTTAAATAATAAGAGCTTACGACCAATGATCAATCTAATCCTACGTCACTCAAAACCCAAAATAATAAAAATGTCTTCACTTAATTTGTCTTGAATCATTGGGCTTGAGTGTGTCCATTTGCTCGAATCAACATGAGAGCATTCTAATAGATTTGATCTTTGCTTTGCAGCATATTCTTGAGTGAAATCCTTTAGCTTGATGGATTTTGTCATTTCTTGGTCAGCGATCTTCTTTAACTTAGATGAATTATTTGCATTGTCACTTGGATAAAACATTAGTCCATTGGATAATGTTTTGTGATCATCAAAATTATTGTGATGCCCTTGGTTAAAAACCTTTAGCGTTAACACATACATTAAATTATGAACTTAGTGGGCATGCATTACAAATTCTCCACGGGTTTAATGATCTACACATTACAAAATATTAAAAGGACAAATTGCAAACTCTAAACATTTTTTAAGTACATACACGATGTCTACGTGCCTTACTAAAAGAGTGTTAAACATACACAACTACAACAAAATAAAACTCATCATTGATTACACCAAAAGGGCTCTTCCAATAAACCAAAAGGAGATTAAAGAGGAATTCACACAAGTGTAGTGATCTTTCGAGTGTAGATCCACCAAGCAATTCCAAAAGGCTTCTCTAGCACATCAACCATCACGACATGCGTTCCTTGACTATCCCTGCATCTAGTAAGGATTAGTATAACAAACCACGTAGGAGAGCATAAATAAAAGAATAACATATTGGTAATCGTGTATGCATGTGCTTATGTAGTGGTTGACAAAAATATCACTACAATGCACATGATCAACATCAAGATTATAAGTCATGCATAAACAATGATCCTGCCACAAGTTCACTTAGACAATAAACATATCAATAAGAGCAATTCAAGACAGCACACAACAAGGGACTGACCCAACTCTGATTTCAGTCCCACCAAGACCCAAATACCAAGTGGTGGGATTGGCCTAACTATGATCTCAGTCCCAAAATGACCCTGCGCTGGTTTTCAGCTAGAAGCCGAAGGGAGACACCAACCCCATCTCAATAAAAGTACGTGTTATGAACTAAAACCAACATAGATATAATATAACCCATGATTTCCATTTCATGTGACATGAATGCATCAAGTAAAGAGGCCAAAAGCATTATAATTTCTAACATGAGCAATTTATCAAACATGTTATAAAAAATAGTAACATTTATGCCCAAATATCAAGTAATACAAGATAAACATCTTATATAACATCATCTATGTGCCATATTCAAATCCAATGCATAATATATTTTAGAAAGAAGGAAAATAAAGAGAGAGATGAAATACAATGACATCATGATGCATTATCTTTGTACCAAAACAATATAAAATGTCAAAATCCACACAACATCCCATTTATACATGTGAAATGCATGTAAATGCCTTAAGACATTATTTTCTCAACCTAAGTGCCACGATCCTAATTTGGAAGCCATGACATCAGGGTCATTGGGACCCTAATTGGAAGGTAAATTAGCTAATCATCCTAGTCAAGTATATTAAAAAATGAGATTTTTTGTGATCATTTTGTTTTCATTTATAACTTGTTCTAGTTCTGTAACGATATTAATTGAGATTAACTTTTATTCAATTCAACTATTCAAAAATTGTGTCAATGAGATACAAGTGTACAATAAGGTTACATAATTCATAGTTGATTCTAACTAATCATATACAATTTCATAATATATGTACATCAATGTTTAAATAAGGATACAAGCACCCTGTACAAACGATACAAAACACAAAACATAATTGTACAATGTTATAGTCTCTATTAGCCTCAAACTGCTCTTGCATCTGTCATCTAGCTTCTTTTGTACTTATCATTCTCATGAATAGTAGGGGAGAGCCATGACTCTCAGTAAGATTTTTCAAAACACACAAGCACATAGCATGTGAAAAATTAATGCAAGCCCGATGAGGGCAATCCCTAATGTCCAGCATGTAACATATGTATACAACAATCATAGTATGTCAAGCGATAAGTAGATACATATATACAAGTTCTCACATCAACATACTAATAAATATCACAATATGAAACAACATCAAAATAATAATCAATATCTAGAATATCTGGATGCACAATATGTAAATCCTTATACTTGATTTACAATGTATCATCATTCCCTAAACAAGGTAATATCGATGGCAAAATATCCAGCATGTAAAATTAACAACACTATCAACATGATCATCATGTACATCATCCATTATTAATGTAGCTCATGTCACACACTAATGCCTTATGCATGGACACTTTTAAGAATGTCGTATGTCATGCTCGATGCTTTAATGCCCACACTTTAATGACCTTTGTTGGATCTTGACACGTCCAGGTGCTTTATGGGTTACTAGCCCGATGGAAAAAAATGACTTCCCGCTTGAGTTTATGACTCGCAACCAAAGGAAAACAAAATCACCATAAAAGAAACCTCGGTATTATAAGGGTCTGCTCCTTCTCTCAAAAACGAAGTCGAGTGTGTAATGTATACCATATTTCTTTCCTATGACAACCTATAATGACCCGAAACTCACCCTATGCATATTAGGGGCAGTGACCGACACTGTCACTCAGCTAGGCCATACAAAATCAAATGAATTGCACAAGAGTAGTAATATTTTATTTTTTAAAATGCGAAAGCTACACATGTGCAACTCATTTGATAACTAATTCAACACCAATCATTTATAAGGATACTGAAGGTAAGATTATCGTGATCATTATCATCATCATGATTCGTCAAAATTTATATACACATCATATATGTATCCACAAAAGTACAAAAAGATAATTCGCAAAAGTCTAGGTTGTCATCAGTCCCAAAATACATCATATGATTACCCAAAAGATTCCACATCACATCCAACCTAGATCCTGGTATAAAAGATCCATTACATTCACGCTCTCAACTATTCTGCATGGACATGCTACCTCTTTGCTAATTCAGTTACCTGAAATATGTTGGATAAATCCATATGAGCTTCACTAAGCTTGCGAGTAATTCCTGCATCCTGTCATAGGTTTTGCAAGACAGAGTTTGCATAAAATACCGTGGGCACCAAGTTTTCTTCAAACAGATAACATATTCACAAGAATATCTTAAAACATTCTATCAAAATGGATCACATATAAAGCATATTAAAGGTTCAAGTAGATATAACAGAAGCATTTCTAAAACACATTATTTTCAATAATATAGTTCGAATATCAAGTCACAAAACAGATAATGAAGAATTGTTCACAAAACGTATAATAGAATATGCATTTCTTCAAACATGGTTCAGATAATTAATTGCGGAACGGATAACATAATAACGAATGATAAATACACACGAGAGGGTATTTTTAAAATCTGATTTTGAATAACGAATAACACGAGATAAATGACAGACACATATTACACACATCAAAGAATCACATATTGAGTCAGAGCACTACGTGGGTAAGTTTCATCAAGAGTCAGAGCGCTACATATGTAAGTCTTATACATGAATTCCACAATGAGTTAGAACGCCATGTGTGTAAGTCTCATCAAGAGTCAAAATGCCACATGGGTAAACCTCGTATAGACATAAGAATCGAGTCAGAACACCATATGAGTAAGTCTCATCAAGAGTCGGAGCACCATATGGGTGGGCCTCGAATAGACACAAGAATCGAGTTAGAGCACCATGTGGGTGAGTCTCATCAAGAGTTGAAACGCCACATGGGTAGGCCTCAAACAGACACATGATTAGATTCAAACAAGTATAATTCAAGTTGTGTAGTTAAAACAAGATCACGTAAATCATTTTTCTCATTAAAAGGGTGCCATGGTTTACAGGCATTTTTCAAATAAGCACACATGAATGTCATTTCAAAATATAGTCATGAAGATCATCGTTCTCGAATATTTCATAAATTGCAAATAGACATTTGAGCAGATATAGAAATTCATAAGATAAACATTTGAACAAGAGATAAAACACTTAAGCATTTTTCAAATAGGAGATAAAACACTTAAGCATTTTTCAACAAAAGATAAAAATCACTGATTCAGGGCACAAGATTACTCACAAAACAAATCAAGTATCTTTTGGATAGAAGGTAAAATACCACTACTTCAAGGTACAAGGTGACTCACAAAAACATGTTATGCATTTTTTTCAAATAGGAGACAAACAACACTGATCCAGGGTACGAGATTACTCACAAAATAATTTAGCATTTTGAGCAAGAGATAAAACACTGATTCAAGATGTCGGATTAGTCACCTTAAACTTTCAGTCCATTTCCTTGGTCTCCTTTCCCTTCTCCTTAGTTCCTAGAACCATAAGTCAAATGCACATAACTTCATATTAAAACATAACTAAAGCATTATTATCAGCCACTTATTATTTTTGTAACTAAATCTTCCTTAACGAATTTTATTCGTTGGTCTAGTAGCCTTAGATTTTAAGTTAGGTCCTGCCCTCTTTTTATATTTTATGGCTAAATTAATGCTCGGGATGTAATGGGTATTACCTCATTCATTGCTTCATATTTTTTAGAATTTATTACGACTTAACGGACCTCACCATTGAGTCTAAAACATCCAAAATAGTCAAGATAGATTACTTTTTATATTTAATTGGCTTCGAGCATCATTAGGGGTAAAATGATAATTTTTACATTTTACGTGTCTTAATTTTTGGGATTTAATTTCACAAATTGGACTCTGCCGTTGAGTCCGGAATGTCCAAAAATGTTGGATTGCACTATCTTTTTATTTTATTTGGGCATCAAAAATATTTTACCAAATTAAATTAATTTAATTCTTTTATTTCATATTATATATATATATATATATATATTCAGTCCATCATGTTCACATGTGTGAAGCTAGCACAGTGGCCACATGCTTGGGGTTAGGTCTCTCACATACGCAGGTCAAGGGTTCAAAACTTGGGGAGCTGTGGCTCCCCTTTTATTTTCTGATTACCAAACAGCGGACCAGGAGTTAAACAAGAATAAGATATCCTAGGTCTAAACAAGGGTATTAAATCAAAGTTTGTCCCTATTGCCAAACACCCCATTTCTATTTTAAATTAAAACCCAAAACAACACAATTTTGAATTAACCCTATCTACGCCTGGGCAGGTTCCGACCTGAACCCGAAACTGACCTGAGACTCGACCCATCTACTGTTCATCTTCCCCACTTCTCTAGCGAGGGTTTTGGTGGCCTTCTCCGGCACCGGCAACCGTCACCGATTGAATCCCGACCACTACCCAACGTGGTTCGAACCTAATTTTCATAATGATTCCATATTTAGTGTTAGAATTCAATTTGGGTCAACCCTTGGCCGTCGAACAACCATTCACAGTGGCTGTTCCGGCGAGGGTTGTTTTTCCAGTGACCCATTAAACTTCTATTTCATGAAGTTCTACTACTCGTTTTACTCCCAATTTCCTCCTCTGGGTTCTTGAGACTACAGGAAATATTTTTCCTTTCCTAAAGCCCAACGAATTGATCAAACTCTCACCTATCTATTTACTCAACCTTACTTGCAACTCAATGTTTCTCCATGGTCCCTTGACCATTTTTGCTGCTTCAAGTTTAGCACACTTTACTTTTTTATGCTCTTTTGAGCCATGAACTTAGTTACAAGTTTTATTCAAGTTAGACCAAAAACTCAGTTTTCTAATATTTCGGTTTTGAGTTCTAGGGTTCCTTCCAAGCTTAACAATGTCCTTTTTTTTTTTTTTTTCAATTTTTATTCTTTTTCAATTTCACATGCATGCATGTCATTAGAATTCACCATTGTAGGATTTTAAAAGAGAAGATCGAGGAGAGAGAAAAACTTCCTTTTACCTCCAATGGCAGTCTCTCTCCTCTCCCCCACTATCTCCCTTCCTTTGGCTTGATTCTGAACTTCTAGATGTTCCTCTGGTTTGGGCTCATGGTGAATGCAGCTCCACCTTCTCCTTTCTTCTTCTTTTTCTTATTCTTCTCTCATTCCCTCTAGCAACACACACACACAAGTCAATTTTGACTTTTTCTCACACGTATAACATATATAGATATACATATATATATATATACATATTTTAGTAAGGTGTTGCATGAATTCTAATTCGTTGTGAGGGGTGATGGAATGGTGTTTTATGTAGTATATATATATATATATATATATTGTGAGATATTTAACACAAAAGTGTTGTAGCCTAGTTGGCTAATTGTTTTGGCATAGGTTTCCTCCTCCCATTTTGGTCTTGGGTTCAAGTCATTTGACCAACACTTTTGGCCTTATTTTCCTTCATTTTTCCTTCTTATGCCTTGTTTCGTATTTTGTATTTTATCCCATTTTTATTTTTGCATTATTTTTATTTCTTCTCTATGTACTTGTATTATTTGTAGCCTTTATTGTCTTGATTTAATTTCTTATAATTATTATTTTGCTTCTTAATGTCTCTAATATTTAATTAGGGACCAAATTCCCGATAATTGGATCGGGGTGTCATACAACCTCTGCACCTCAACTCTTTTGTCACGCCTTGTGCCTTAAAGACTCGAGGGTGACCTTGTCAAACAAGGTCAAACTAAATAAATAATCCTTGTGCATTTCAAACCACTCTCTGATTAACATATTTTCACTTGAGTCTTTATAACATACATATTCATTCACATTCCATCTATTTATTCCAACAAGGTTCACATACATTTATCTCAAAAGTGTATTTATCATATGATATTTCTTCCTAAGCCAAAACAATACGAGGTCATTGGTTTCAATGTTTACCCATATACATATAAAAAATAACGTCGAAGTCCAATTTAGGCTTCCGAGCCTTCATATCAACATCATGGAGGCCATAAGGTATTTTACATTTCAAAATAAACAAAAGAGCATAAAAGAAGTTGCATGTTATTCAATTCACATCATCAAGTGGCCAACTCCTTGTCATTACCTGCATCAAGTAGGGGTCAAAACAACAATCCTAATAGAGATTCTAAAGTGGAAAAAATTAAGGCAATGCAACATGTAGGCATGTGACATGTGAAGTGTCAAACATGTGATCATCCATCATGTATATTCATCAATAATCAAGATATTCAATTCCTCTCAATGAAGCGGGTAATTCATTCATATAGGAGAGGGAGAACAATAATAAACAAAAATAATTGTTACATAATTTCATAAGTAATCACAAGTGTACATTACGTAATTGTAATATGAGATTCAACTCCATTATTCTCATATCAAATCCTAACACTTCGAACTTAGTTTTTTTCTACTACCCCCCCCCCCCAAAAAAAAGGCCTGATGCTTCACGAGTTACTAACTTGTTGGCAATGCGCCACCACCCGCGCAGGGTTACAGTCCAAAATCGAAAGGAGACACCATCCCCATCATAAATAGATCTACCGGGTAATAGTGAAATCTCATTAACACACACTCTCGCTATTTCACAATTTAAACTTTTTATTTGATTCCCAACCAAGGCTTCACAATTCTAATAATATCACATCCCTTATTTTTCAACTTGTCCCAATAAGTAAATATCCAAATTCTCATCCTTTATTCCCATTTCACATTTTCCAACATCATAAATGTTTTCCCAAATCTTTTACAAGCATACCAAGGAATAATAGTATTTCATTTTTCATCACATTCATCCTAAGCATGGGAAACATAACACATAGTATTCAACAATTCTATTATAGTCTAAAGTATGAAAACATAGATACATGGCAATCAACACTTCAATTATAGTCCAAAGCATGGAAACATAGATATATGACATTTAACACTTCCATTATAGTCCAAAGTATGAAAACATATGCATATATGGCATTCAACACTTCCATTATAGTCCAAAGCATGAAAACATAGATACATGGCTTTCAACACTTCTATAATAGTCCAAATCATGAAAACATATGCAAATATAGAATTTATGAAACAAGTCACAAAATCAAATGGAATGCACCGTATATTCATGAAATACCAAACCTTCAACCTAAGTTAGAATCCATACCTTAAGGCATGATAAAAGGTAGACTTATGTTGTAGAGAGAGAGATTCCAAAATCATAGCTTCAATCTTTGCCCCCAAACTCTAAGAAAATATTTACACCGTTAACTTTACCCAATCAAGCTAACCCATGAGACAATTTAAGAGATTTGAATAAGAGAGGAAAAACCCTACAATTTACCTCTTGTTCTTGATGAAATCTCTTGCAATCCTAACTTTCAATCGGTGAGAAATCTTCCTAAGGATGAATCTTTGTACTATGAAGGCTTTATATAGCTTATAACCTCGTTAAACCCAAGAAATTTCAAGGCCCTAGCTTCCTTCTTGTCTTGAGAAAGTTTGAGAAGAGAGAAAGTGAAAAAGATGAGAAAATGGCCTTTTAAAAGGGTTGTCTGTTGTTTAAGCGAATCGAACAAAAAGACCTTTATTCGAACGAGGCCACTTTCGTTAAAACGAGCATCTAACGAGCACCCAATGGAAAAATCGTTCGAACAAGCCATTCTTAGTATCAAACAAGCACTCGAGAACTTGTGTTTTTCATCCAAAAATCTGATACATTTCACTCATTCAGTCCCATACTTCATGTCCACTTTCCTAACCTTTTCATATTCATTCTCAATATCTCAACAAAATCAACAACAATAATAGAATCATTCAATAATGCTTCTAAAGGTCTAAACACACAAGTCTAGTTGAAAATACTCAACTTTCCAAGCATACACACATTAAGCACATCTCATGATTCAAAATTTTCACCCTCATTATGTGTTCCTCATTATCGTTGTCATACAAAAATTAATATTACCCATTATTTACTCATATTCATATAGCCTAAATTTATGAAACGTTACATCTTTGGCCCATAAGGTATTGGAATATGTGTCCTCACCTAAAATAGGGACATATTGGCTCACTTGACCTCACTATGCCGCAAGTGTCTAGGTTTCATAGGAAAGCAATCACACAACTCAAGTGTTCCCAATCAATCACACATGTCCACATTATAATGTATATCCATCACTAGATATCATTCTTTTACCACAACATCCATAACATGTACCATGCCATGTAATATATAATATTTGTATGCATAAAAACTCATATGCATAACAATAATCCATTCACATCCCAAGAAATAGAATATCATAATCCATCATAATCAAGTTGCTATCATATGTACTTACTCATGTATTCATACCATATCAACTGCACATATACATCTAGTAATAAGTATACCAGGATATGTATAATAGTCAAGCTATGAAAACCCAATAGTATGTAATACGGTCAATCAATGTATAATCGTACTCTTAGTCATCATCACACTATAATGAAATACTACTTATGTTCTTCTTGTTAAGCATTAGATGTCTCATGAGTTCATATTTTCACTTTCTTGGCCGCCTTAACTCTTAGTACTTAAGTTTCACATCAGTTCTTCAAGTTTTCTAAGGTTAATTCTATCTTAAACCTATGTATATAGTATTTGTTTGCCCAAATGGATGCTAAAAATAAGCTCTTGGACCTCAGAAACCCTAAGAAAGTCCTATCCCGAAGATTTCATGTCTTCTAGATGTCTTTTAAACTTTTAAGGATATTTTCATAATTTTATTGACACAAGTTTTCCATCTATCGAGACCCTATCTCACCAAACGGACATTGGAAATGAATTTAAAAGGTCTAAAAATCCTAAAATGACTCTCTTTGTATTTTATTCTCTCTTTTAGATATTCGTTTTATGCCTAAGGGCACTATCATAATTTTACATATTCGTGTGGGACCAACTTGGTGTCCCAGTTTGTCTAATTTGACATCACATTTGAACTCAGAGTGTCCAAAAACCTTGAACATGCCATTTTTTGTATTTTAATTTGCATTTCAATTGCCTTATTTAACACTAAGAGTGTTTTTTGCATTTTATATAATATCCAAAGAGATCTTGTATCTGAAAATTAAACAAACATACTCTCATTTAAGGGGAGATGCATTTCAATTTCAAAACTACATGAGGTGTGTTTCTTTACTTTTAAAGTATAGGAGGTTAACTAAAATTGAGGTAAACCATAAAGGGTGTCCGTGTAATTTACCCAGACAATAATTTTACTGAACATATTAAGGGTATTAATTTAATTTTTATAAATTTTAGGGTTTTTATGCAATTTTTGAAAAATTTAGCCAAATTTGGTTAGGTTAGAACGACCTAATCTCCTAAAACCAAACGGTCTAGAGTTAAAACAAGTCAACTAGTCCAAGTTCTATAAAATCCCACCAGTCCAGACTCATTAAAAATCAACAAGTTTAGACCCTATTTAAAATAAATCAGTCCAATCTATTTAAAAACCAACCGACCCAAGTATTTTTTAACAGAACATGTTCGATCTGGTTAAAGATAAAACGGTGCCAAATGGCACCGTTACTGTTCGTCTTCTCCCCCTTCTCCTCCGAGCATCCCTTATAACTCTAATTCCATTCCAAATTTTTCTTCTTCCTTTCAACTCTCAACCATCGTAGAGGATGACTAGAAGTGTTTTAGAGATTTTTCACCTTCCAAATCACCCTAAAACACACACGTTGTGCCTGTACAGTGGACTGTCATCCATGACGATTAGCTATTCTCTTTTCTAATTTTCATCTCTACACGATCTTAAAAGGCTTATAGGGTATCTCGAAACTCGAAATACAATTTGAATCAACTAAAAATTGCATAATTTTACTCCAAATAACAATACCCAGTTTGACTCTTCCACAAATGTCATCACACATACAATGTGTTTCACACCTATATAAACAATCATATATACATATACATACTCTTATATGTGAAGTTTCACACTACAAAATGTTCAAAAGATTCCTTAGTGGAAGACCTGATTGTGGGTCTTCCTCCCCTACCAAACGCATACACAGAACACACACATACATGCACAACTTTGTGCACACACCTTTACATCCCCTAACCTGCATTCACCCACACCTAAACTCAGCATTTAAAAACTCTCCAGTGACAAATTTTGAAGACTCGTCTATAGGTCTTCCCTTCATAATGAGTTTCATACACACACATATTTATACATATATACCCACACATATACATACAAATGGTCTCTACAGACAGCCACTCGAATAATCACACATATACATTTTTCTTACAATCTAAACTAAATAAGAGGTCCAAGAGAGCCCATACCTCCATGTTTTGTAGCTTCACAATAGAGGGAAAAGAAAATCTTTTAGAGAGAGCTTGGTTTCACTTTATCCATGGATTCACTCTTAACATTCTAGTCTGTCTTGTCGTTCTGTCCATGCCCTTTTTCACTAACAGTGGCACTCAATGGTCATTACACCCACAAACTCACATACACTATTTTTGTACTTACACACTCATGTATACAACTATACACACACTCCATATATACACCCGTATAGAGAGAGAAATGAGAGAGCTATGAAATTCAAAGAGATGGAAGCAATCAAGGCTTACATCAAAGAGAGGTGGAGAAAAGTGGTAGCTTTTGACTGGCCTTGAAAAGAAAAGGATTGGGTGTTGTCCCATCATATTTTGAAAATATCTACACCTCTATACACTATCATACACCTTCACACATGCTATCAACTCTCTACAAGATACCCATCATCCAATTAGAACTTATCAAGTGTCCATTCTAGAAAAGACCAGCAAAGAAGCTTTGCATGCTAAATGAGCTACCAAATAAAACGTCCCATAATTTTTGTGAAACTAAATAAAAAGGGTAAAATATAAAGAATACATTATAATGGCCTATAATAGATTAGGGTTAAAATTTTCTTTGAAATATTCAGAGTTTATTTAAATACATTAAATGATTTACCATCATTGTGTATTTACGCAACTGAAATACCTGAAATACATTGCATAATATTATATTTGAACATTAAAATGCATAAAGAAATGATTAAATAAGATTGTGTGTGAAATTTCAAAAGAGATATAAGTGGGTTAAGCAGAACCACTCAGTTTAGGGGGAAAAAGTCCATACATAACAATGACTTGTGGATCTTTAAAACCACACACGGTACACATACACTTCACTCTCCGGCTCTATTTGGTTATCTACTTGAAACAGATTTTAAAAAATAATTTTTTTAAAATTTTGTTTGGATATAGATTTTGGAGATTTGACCATTCTTACGTTTTTCAATTTCCTTTGAAATGGAGCTCTGCTTTTTTTGAAATCTATTTGAAGTAGATTTTGGAGATTTGAACATTCTCACGTTTTCCGACTACTTCTACAATGGATCTCTGCACAAAATCTCCCTACAATCTTCTACTTCTCTTTTCCTATGCCTGCTTCTTACGTTCTCTCTCTCACTTTCACACTTTCTCTTCTTTCTTTTTTTCCAAACTTCTACACTCTTCTACTCTCTTACTTCTGCTTTCTTTTCTCTTTCTTTTTTTATGTAATAGATATAAATATTATTAATAATAATGATAAAATAATTTAACAAATATATGTAAAAAAAATTAAAAATAAATTGTTATTAGCATAACCAAAAATTTAATTGTTATACTAACTTTTTTTTCAGTCTTATTTTTTTTTCAAAATGACAAAAATATTTCTTTTATTTAATTTTTTTGTATTTTTTTAATTTTGGAAAAAACAATTATCTTTTTTTTCATGTTCAAATAAAATTCATGATCAAACTTGATTTATTTTTTTCATAAATTAATTTTGAATAAACCGATTAAGAGTTAAACTTGAGTAATTTAATATTTTATATAATATTAAATTATTTATTTATTTATTAAATTAAATTAATAAATTGATAAATTTTAAAATATGTTCGATTTTAATAAATTATAAGCTAGAGATTGGATAGAGGTAAATAATAAATTAACTTTTTAATGTATATAAATTCAAATATTATTATATCCAAATGCATTTTTACAATTTTTAACTCAGAAACTAAATTCTGATTAGCATAACCAAACGCATTTTCGCAGTTTTTAAAAAATCAATTACAAAATTCTTAAACACATTTCAAAAATATTTTTCAGAAAATCATATTTGAATCACTATCCAAACACAACCCTGATTTTTCTTTTTTCTCTCTCTCTCTCTCTAGCTTACGTCCAAAAGGGGGGAAATGA
The DNA here is from genome assembly GCA_008638375.1 of Nyssa sinensis. Classification (NCBI taxonomy): domain Eukaryota; kingdom Viridiplantae; phylum Streptophyta; class Magnoliopsida; order Cornales; family Nyssaceae; genus Nyssa; species Nyssa sinensis. The sequence continues at coordinate 10,439,059 of CM018042.1, read as the reverse complement.
GGGAAATTGTTAGGGTAGTTCCTCTATACCCAATTTTTTTCAAATCTCTCTTGATCCAATGCCTAGACTGAAATATTGGTATTAGATTCTTCTTATTAGAAGCTTGTATTACAACTTGGGAGAAAAAAATTGAAGGATTTCTACTCAAATCATAAGAAACAAGCTAAGGTTCCAATATTTCTTCACCAAAAGAGGTAGGGTTTTCTAACTTTAGGTTAATAATGGATGTAAATTTTTTTTCAAGAATTATCTTAGAATTTAGTTGGTGTTTCGTGTATTAACTCATCGTGTATTAGTTTCGGACCATGATTAACAATGCTTAATGCTCTTGATCTGAATATTTGGTTCCATATTCCCCTTCTTGATATATAAATGTGTATTCAAATCCCTTTACTCTCATAACCTTTAACAATTTAATCATTCCTCTTAAGAAAGAGAAATATATACACATGTTATTCAACAATTTCAACATTCAACTCAACATGAAAAATACACATGTACATGACACTCAATAATTCCATCATTCATCATAAGAATACAGCAATACTAGTAAAAATCAAGATCTCTAACATTCCATTATAATCTAAGGCATGAGCAACATAATATAACATGACATTCTAGAGAAAATCACAAGATAAGTAAAATACATGATCCTTCACATAGAAAATACCAAACCTTCAACCTAGGTTAGAATCCCTACCTCAAAGCCTTGAGAGAAGTAGATTTCTTGTATGTAGAAAGAGAGAAATTCCAAGGCCTTGGCTTAATCCTTGTCCACAATACCCTAAGAAAGATTTTACACTGATTATTTTACTCAACCAAACTAGATCTATAAGAAAATACAAGAAATTTGAAAAGGAAAAGAAAGCCCTAAAACTTACCACTTTTCTTGGAGAAATTCTTGTAAATCTTAGTTTCAATCGGTGAGATTCTTCTTATACTTGAATCCTTGTGGTATGATGTGTTTACAAGGCTTAAAAACCCATGAACACTTAAGAAATACTCAACCCTAACTTTACTCTTGTCTAGAGAGAGTTTTGAGAAAAAAAGGAAATGATTTTTATACACAAATTATTTTTCAGCCAGCAACTTAAAGCGTTTTAAGGCATACTCATTCGAACGAATAAAGATTCATTCGAACAAGTGTCGAACGAAGGTCAAATGAAAAGTTTCAGGTGCTCGTTCAAACAAAAATCCCCTTCGTTCGAACAAGGACCAGAAGGTTTCTAGGTTTTTCCTCGAGATGTTTTTCTCTAAGTGTTATTATCCCAATTTCGCTCTCCATGTGTATTTACCCAAGTTAGTCTACATTCATTTCTATGTTTTTGGTTACTTTAATCATGCCAAGATTAATATTAGTCATTACTTATTATGTTCCATATTTCTAAATTCACGAAACATTACAACCTCCCCCCTTTAAAGAAATTTCATTTCTAAAATTTAAGTAATACCTCTATCAAGGAATAATTTTGAATGTTTGGTGCGAAGTCCATCCTCGCACTCCCATATGGCCTCCACCATGCCACGATATTTCATAAGACCTTGACCAAAGAGATAGTTTCTTCTCACAAAACTTGCTCACTTGAATCTAGGATCTAAACGGTTTTCTCCTTATATGAAGCATCCTCATCCAAACCCATATCGGTCTAATCTAAAACATGCGAATGATCTAGCTCATACTTGTGAAGCATAGAAACATGAAACACATTGTGAACTCCCCTTAGGTGTGGTGGTAAGGCAAGTTGGCAGACAACCTCTCCAATCCTCTCAAGGATCTCAAACGGTCTTATGTACCTTGGTGCCAAATTCCCACCATAACAAAATCTAGTCAAACCCTTCCGTGGAGCAACCTTGAGGAATGTGTGATTCCCCGCCTTAAAAGCTAAGGAATTTCGCCTTTTGTCCGCATAACTCTTATGTCTACTCTATGCCGTGAGCAATCATTGTTGGATAACCTTTATTTTTTTCGTGGTTTCCCAAACTAAATCTGGACTCAAAAATGTCGCCTCTCCAACCTCGGTCCAACAGATAGGTCAGTCTACAAGGTCTACCATACAATGCCTCAAATGGTGCCATCTTGATATAGGCCTGGTAGCTATTGTTGTACGAAAACCCCAAAAGTGGCAAGTGCTCCTCCCAACTACCTCAAAAATCTATAACGCATGTGTGTAGCATGTCCTCTAGAGTCTAAATGGTATGCTCTGACTGGCCATCAGTTTGTGGATGAAATGTCGTGTTGACTATGCCAAAAATGTGTTTTGAATCGCACATCCCTGTTTGAAATAATAGACATTGGAATCCCATGAAGTCAAATGATCTCACATATGTACAATAGGCTGAGCGTGTTTATTGAATCTATAGTCTTGATAGACAAAAATATGCCAACTTCGTCAGTCGATCCACAACAACCCAAACAACGTCATGTCCCCATGGTGATCTAGGTAATCTTGACAAAAGTCTATAGTCACATACTCCCATTTCGACTCAAAAATTGGAAGTGGCTAAAGTAATCCTACTGGCTTATAGTGCTCTATCTTGACTTGCTGACAAGTCAAACATTGGCTAACAAATCCTGCCACTTCAACTTTCATGCCCTTCTACCAATACTTTCTACGAAGATTGTGATACATTTTCGTATTTCCTAGATGGATTGCTAATCTAGAATAGTAGAAATCACACATAACCTCCTCGTAACAAGGGGGTAGAACATAAACTCAGCTTTGAAATCTCAAACCATGGTCAGTGTGAAGTTCCCAACCATCGACAATGTCACCACTGATGATATAACTGCAAACAATCTCAACCTTGGGGTCTTGCAACTGTGTGTCGATAACGCGACTAAGAAAACTAGGGTGTGCAATAACAAAAAATAGTGTGATAACTCCATCGATCTCGTTAAGACACATATCAAACTCTGCTACGACCTCTAAAATCTCCCACTTGTGAATGGGTATACCTGCTAAGTTCCCATGAGATCTCTTGCTAAGCACGACAGTTACAACATTAGATTTTCCTGGATGATATTGTAGGTCAAAATAATTATCCTCCATGTATTCCATCCATCTCTTCTATCTCAAGTTCAAGTCCTTTTGTGAGAAAAGGTACTTGAGACTCTTGTGATCTGAGAACACCTCAAATTGCTTTCCATAAAGGTAATGTTGCCAACGCTTCAACGCGAATACTACAACAGCTAACTCCAAGTCATGAGTCAGGTAATTCCTTTCATGAGGCTTCAACTGTCGTGAACCACAGGCAATGACCCTACTCTACTGCATGAGTACACATCCCAATCCATCTCCTAAAGCATCGCAATAGACTGTATATCCCACTCTGCCCTTGGGGATAGTAAGAACAAGTGCAGTGGTGAGACAATTCTTTAACTCTTGAAAAGAGTGTTCACAAGCATCATCCCACACAAATAGAATGCCATTCCTCGTGAGGAATATCATAGGTGTTGCCAACTAAGAAAACCCCTCAACAAAGTGACGATAATCCCAGACTAACCCTAAAAAGCTACGTATCTCAAATATGTTCTTCAGTCTCTCCAACGTCGTAATAGCCTCTATTTTAGAAGGAATTACAAATACCCCGTGTTGTGAGATAACATGCCCAAGAAATTTCACTTCTATAAGCCAAAAACCACATTTCTCAAACTTGGCATATAGTCGATGCTCCTATAAGGTCTGTAATGTAATACGAAGATGCTCCTCATGTTCTTCCCTCGAAGACGAGTAAATGAAAATATCATCAAAAAAAATAATGATGAAGGTATCAAGGTACGGCCAGAAGATGCAATTCATCAAATCCATGAATGTCACTAGGGCATTCGTCAACCCAAAAGGAATAACAATATGCTCATAATGGCCATATCATGTCTAGAATTCCGTCTTTGAAATTTCCTCCTCCCTAATCCTCAAATAATGGTAACCCAATCTCAAGTCAATCTTTGAAAAGCAATTGGATCCCTTCAACTGGTTAAATATATCATCTATATGTGGCAAAGGATACTAGTTTTTCATAGTCACTTGATTAAGTCTACGGTAATCAATACACAATCAAAGTGTCACATCCCCCTTATTTACAAAAAGTGATGGGGGCTCCCCATGGTGAAGTACTAGGTCGTATAAAGCCTTTACTCTATAACTCCTCAATTTGTACCTTTAGCTTCCTTAGCTCCATAAGTGCCATTGAAATATACGCAGTGCTTAACAAAAGGTCAATAGAGAACTCAATCTCCTTGGGCGATGGTAACTCAAATAAATCCTTGGGAAATACCTCAAAGTCCCATGCCACTAGAGGTAACATCTCACGAATGCTACAATCATCATCCCAAACCCAACTAGAAAACATACAACTAAGCTCGCTCAGGTCACGTGTGTAACACCCTGATTTGAACTAGGATCCGTAAGTCGTGGATTTTAAACTAGTAATCGACGCCTTAAGTGACGAGGTCGGTTTCAACCCCGGCGCGCGGACTTTTAAGTAATAGTCCTGAAAACTCAGGACGATTGTACATCACTTTCGTTGAAATCACCAACCTGTTTCGGTTAGTTCCATAAGAATTGTAGAATTTCACGTTAACCGTAGATCCTTAGTACAAGTATAAGATCATGGCACATTTTATGAGGTTAAGAGAAAATTAATGTAAAGATGCCTACACTTAAGAAAACAATTAATTAATTTAAAATAAATAATTAATTAAATTAATAATTAGTTATTATTAAATATTAAGACACACACCTATACACACTAAAAGGTGTATTGTGTGTGAATACATGTGACCAAGTATGTATACATGTGTGTATAAACATGCATGTGTGTATATTAAAATATATATATATAAGTAAATGTTTAAAGTATGTGTGTGCAGAAGAGGGAAAGTGTGTGTGTCGGTAGAGAGGTGTGTATTAGAGTGTCAGTTATATGTATATATATATATATATATGTGTGTGTGTGTGTGTGTGTGTGTGTGTGTGTATACATGCAAAACAAAACAAACTCATGCACAGCCACTTGATGGCCTGCCAAAACAGTAGAGTAGAGAGGCACTCATTAGAGAAGCTGCCATAAGTTAACTTAGTTGGTGGGGAAATCAGAAAATGTGATGATCAAATGTACACCCATATACATATACATATGTTAGTATACACACACCCACACGAGGATCCAATTCACATAGAGAGGGAGAGAGAAGAGTTTCTGAGAAGAAGGAGGAAGGATCAGATGGGTAGAGGATCAAAAATCACAACTCAAAAAGGTGAAAATACATAAAACTATCATTTTTCTCTCTTTAGATTTTTCATATGTTTATGAATTATTTTGGTTATTTGAATGCATATATAATATTCATGGAATAAAAACTTGAATGAGGCATGAAAACTTGACCTTCAAACAACCCAGAACACCAAGCTGTACACAAAACGGCCATGGGAGGACCTTGCTTGAAACAGGTCTGAACCCACGGCAACCAAACCTAGATTGGTGTATTAGGTGCTTCGAGTAGAAGTCACGAGGGTTACAAAAATATGTGATCACGACTAAAAGGCTGAAGAAATGATCCCTAACAAGGAAGTTGTAGGTTCTGGGTTGAGAACCCAACCTCAAAAACATACACTTAAACCCACCGTTAAGAATGAGAAATAAACCTCAATGATCAGAGGAGCAGATTAAGCCAAACTCCATGAACTTTCATGGAGGAATGGCTATTTAGTAATTGAGAAACCTGAAAAGGGATAATGGTCTTGAATCCAGCTTTTGAACTCGTTTTGAGTTCTTAAATGAATGCCAAGATAACACTAGATATTGTAGGAACATTCTTGAATAAAAACAGTGGGGTTCCATCGAGCCAAAATCCACGAAAATGGAAGAAAAGAAAATCAGAATTAGGGCTACACAGTCGTGGTCGAACGAGGAAGGTGATAGTGAGTCAACTCGGTTTTAATAAACCAGGATGAGTCGACTCGGACACGTGGCAGCATCTAAGACCGCCACTGAATAAATGAAGCTACGTCATTTTGGCTTAAGGGTTTAAAACCCTGATTCTACCCGTTTGGCTACACGTGTAAGACCCAATTTAATAAACAAAACGCGGACAGGGATAACCTATCCACGTTTAAATGCCCTGTCCGCCGTTTGGTTTAAGAAAACAGAGAAAAAAATAAAAAGGGCGCAAGCCCTGGGGTTTGAACCCCTGACCCACGCGCCCAAAAGCCCTCCTTTTCCACTCGGCCACGCGCACGCATGTGTACGTATATGGGGCTAGATATGTATATATTATAAAATTAATATTTATAAAAACAAAGAAAAATAAAAGGTGCATTTTGCACCTAACAAGACTCGAAGGCAGTGTCTATTAGGAGGGAGGTGACACACTGGCCAACGTGCCACCCATTTCATCCGGTCATTTTATGCAAACTAAATATATATATATATATATATTTAATACTTAATAAAATTAATTTAATTAAATTAAATAGTCAAAAAATGCCCAGTGTCCAAACGAGATAAGTTATTTATGTATTCCTATTATCTCAGACCTCCTGAGTCTAATGGTGAGGTCCACGACGCGAGATGAGGTCTCGAAAAATTTAAGACCTGTAAAAATGCTAAAATAACCAAATGCCCATATGTCATAAATGAGTCAAATGGAGTCCAAATTAAATGAACGAATAGTAGATTTTGACTATTTTGGACATTCTAAACCTAATAGTGGGGTCCGTTTCATGAGACGGGACTCCAAAAAATTTAGACACATTAAGGTATAAATTACCAAATTGCCCCTAGTATCCCGTAAGCCAAATCAAAACTCGAGGAAGCCTAAATTGACTTTCTTCTATGTTTCGGACTCAATGGTAGAGTCTAATTGATCAAAAGAAGTGTCTAAAATAAAAAGACATAAAAATTTTATGAATAGCATCAGTCAGGTGACTGTGAACTAGAATATTACTGAAGTAATAAACTAAGGCTCGTACGTGAAACTAAGATACGAAAAGACATGACACGTGAACATATGAAGTCAATAAATTAACTTGAAGTTAATAGAGCTACCAAAAGAGTATACCTTAAGAGTATAACGCCTAAGATTAAAGTTAGGATTTAATACGATATAAGCATAAGTTAAGAAGCATCAGTAGGTGATATTGTAGTGATGTGAAGTTAATGAGACTATGTATGAATTATTCTTAGGAACTAAAAAGGAAGTGGGAAAGCGCATTATTAGCACTGACCCTAAGGACCGAGGTGAGTAACCTTGCATTTGAAGTGGAGATTTAATTCCACGGATTTGAAGATGTTTTAAGTTTCAAAATATCTGAAGCATTGAGTGTTGACTTCAATATTTCATGATTACTGTTTTAAAATAGTCCGTTCTTACATATCCCCTTGTGACATGATCAATGAATAATTTTTATTACAGTTATCTTTGAAAGTATTTAACATGTTTAGATGTTCTAAAGTTGTTTATTCCAAATATTTGAAAATTCATTGTGAAGTCATGAACATCATATTTTAAATGCTTATAAAAAGCATTTCTTGAATAAGTCATGTTTAAATGCTCATAAAAAGCATTTCTTGAATAAATCATGTTTAAATGCTCATAAAAAGCATTTTTTGAAGAAGTTAAGTTTTGCAAGATAATGATGCATAAGCATCACAAATTATTGAGTTCCTTTCGGGTTCTCAATCCAGAAAAATGCCCGGTAGCAAGATCTAATCCCCTAGGCAACGAGATCTCTCAGAAGTAAAACTAGGGTCTGGTTCGAAACGGATCCTCCTGTTAAAAAGTGAAAAGATGACAAATGGTTTTCAAAAATGGAAGCAGGTTTTACCCCCATTTTCACTATGCATGTTTATGTGTTTTTAAATAACGCTTTTGGAAATGGAAGCAGGTTTTACCCCTATTTTCATTATGCATGTTTATATGTTTGAAGCAACGCTTTTGAAAATGGAAGCAGGTTCTTAACCCCATTTTACTATGCATGTTTATATGTTTTAAAGTGCATATGATCTATTTAAGGAAAGTGCATCTTTCCTTAAAGTGCTATCTTTATGAAAAGTGCATGTATTCTATGTTCAAAGTATTCAAGCAATTGGTAGTGAGTATTTTATAAACTCTCACGTGCAAAACCACTGCCAATTGAAACCCCATGACAAATGCAGGAATTACTCATTGGGCTTCTCGAAGCTCACCCCATTCCCTAACACTTTTCAGGTACTGACGATGAGTGGGAGCTGTGCTCTATTTTGGGATAATGACAAATGGCTGTATAGGATTATGGACTTTTGGAAGTAGTTAGAATATGTAGTTGGATGGATTATTATGTGATAGACCTTGGAAAATATGTACTTAAGCCCTAGAGGCACTCGACTATGTAATATGTATAAAACCTTAGAACTTTTATTTCTGCTCTAAATGTATTATCATGTGTACTACTATGAAGAGTGGCAGTACCGGACGGATGTGCGAAAGTTTTAAATAAGAAAAGAAAGGAAACGAAAATTTTTTTTCATGCTTCTGCAAACCAAGACCGCACATCTATTTGATACTGCTGCTTATGTGAGCCTTGCCCTAAGGCCCTCGGGCCGAAGGGTGGTAGTCGCGATACGAGATCTACAGAGGGTGGGTTTTGGGTTGTGACAATGTGAGTCCAAATGACGTGGAGTAGTCAGGTCACTCCTATCACCCAAAAAGTAAAAACAATATCCCTCGAGAGTACAAATAGTCACTTTCCGTCGATAACAATCAATGGTCAATCGGTAAGTGGATAGTCAATCGATACCTATGATAAGGTCAAATCCATCATATATAGCACGATAAAATCAAAGACGAAGCAATGATCCGCTATCTCAATCTTACATGAGCAACAAATCCTCCTAAGTGTGACCCTGCTTCCAATTAGAGACTCTACTCGAAGAAGATGACCTAAAATATCCACCTCTAATCCCAATGTAAGAGCAAATGATAAGTTAAAGATCTATCAAAACAACTTGTTTCTTCTTTAAGCACTTAGTATGCATTGCCTGAAACTGGCCTTTCTAATCCTTGCTTGAAACCATGGTCAACACATGTGATGAGCTCGACGGCTCCATGAGAATTTCATAACATTCCAAGGGTTTAAAAACTACTATGTAGTTCTATACTGAAAGGTCTATATTCATTTAGAAATAGAATATGTCATATCCAAGTCTATAATTAAGTCCAAGCACAAGAGTGCAACAAATAATATCAAATTCATTATCAATAGTTCTTAGTTCAATTATAGTCATAGTTCAATAATGAATATCATAGTTTAATCATAGTCATATTTCAATAACAGTATCTTAGTTCAATAGTCAATATCATAGTTCAATTTTAATCATAGTTCAAAAACATGATTCGATAAACAAAATCATAGTTCAATCTTAGTCATAGTTCAATAACCTAGTTCGATAAATAATATCATAGTTTAATAGTCGATATCATAGTTCAATCATTATCATGGTTCAATAAATCAATAACATAGTTCGATAAACAATATCATAGTTCGATAGTTAATATCAAAGTTCAATCATAGTCATAGTTCAATAACAAAGTCTGATAAACAATATCATAGTTCAATAGCCAATATGATAGTTTAATCATAGTCGTAGTTCAATAAATCAATATCATAGTTCGATAATTCTTGGTTTGATGGTTCAGAGTTCAATCATGGTTCATATTCGATATTCACAAGGGTTCAAGCCCATGAATTCCTCTTCTATGGTCAAAAAATTAGAACCTCACTAATTGAGATCGATCTTCAATGAAACTAGTTTGATAACGCCGTTCTATGTGGCTCGCCAGCAATATACCCCATGGTTAGGGTTCGATAAAATTACAATCTATTTGATAACGACCATACATAGAAGATTCTATGGTCAGCAAATTAGAACCTCACTGATTGAGATTGATATTCAATAAAACTAGTTCGATAACACCGTTCTGTGCGGCTCGCCACCAATATACCCCATGGTTAGGGTTCGATGAAGTCACAATATATTCGATAATGACCATACATAAAAGATTGGTCCATTCAAAATATCAAAATCATATCCAAAATCAATAATCATCAATCACAAACTCATTATCCAGATAAGAGTTCTATATCTAGTATTTAGTAAAACCAATTCAAAGATGAGTAAGAAACCGTATAGTGTTTTGAGTATCCTCACGAAACATTTTCTTGAATTAGAAAGAAGACAATATAGATATTGATGAATCATTTAAAACATAAATTGAGTATAATGTATCTACTATCAAAAGTCATAAAGGAAATGACAATATATATCGATAAGTCATTCAAAATGATATTAAGTGAAAGGCGTCTATTATCAAAGTCATAAAGGAATTCAATATTTATATCTATAATAAAATTCACCTTAAACATGGCATGAAATACTCACCTGAAGTCCAAAAATCTTATGTCCAAAATCCTTCCTTTAGTCGAAGGTCCCTATAACACAATTCAAGATCTTATTACATACTTGTTTAAAGTGTTACGAAATTAAATCGCTAACTCAGAGCTCTTTATATTCAAATTTCACTCTTCTGGTAGCCTCGTTAAGCTTTAAGGATGTATTGATCATTTTTCAGTTTGTTACTGGGTTTTATTTTCCTTAAAAGGACATCATCGTCAGGTCCAGAGTGTCAAAGATAATTGGTTTAGGCTTTTTTGGATCTAAATTTACATATCTATAGTATAGATTAAGCCTAGGGGCATTTTCATAATTTTATACTTTTACGTGTCATATTTTTCGGTGGTTCGTTTGCTAAAATGGACTCTACCATTGAGTTCCAAATGTCAAAGAAAGTTAGAATAAGCATTCTCTGACATTTAACTAGCTTTGTGTTATTAAGGGCATATTGGTAATTTTTTACATTTCACTTGTCTATATTTTCAGGACTTCATTTCATAAAATGGATCCTGTCATTGGGTCCAGAATGTCGAAGAAATTTAGAATACACTATTCTTTTATTTTGTTCGGGTACGAGAAATATTTATCTTAATTAAATTAATTTTATTTATTTATTTATTTAATATTATATATATTCTGTTAATAATTTAACACAAGCGCTGCGGTGGCACAATGGCACACTGCGCGACACTTCAAGTCTCCTACGTCTGAGAGGTTTACGGTTCAAACCTGGGGGGCTACAACTACCTTTATTTATTTATTTATTTTTTCTGATTTTCCTTTTTTCAAACAGCGAACTAGAAGCCAAACGAGGGATAAAATATCCCAAGCCTGAACGAGTTATTAAATCAGGGTCTTATCGCTGCTGCCAAACAGACCAAATTCATTTAAACATTTAATTCAAAATGTTCAAAACAGTGTAGCTTTGGACGGTTCGTCATTACACTTGGGCGGGTTCCGACCCGAACCCAAAACCAACCCAACCTAGACGACCCGTCACTGTTAATCTTCCCCCATCGTGATGGTCACTGTTTCCTTAATTTCTAAAATCTTTTGGGCTCTATGTCGTGTAATTTCAAGTAGTCCTTCTGTCACGACCCGAAGCTCGCCTAGTACAGATCAGAGGCACGCAACCTGGGGCGCAGCCTGCGAGCCGTCCCCCACTAAAGGATCTCAAACATCGATTAATTAATCATTAATACATGTCATGACATTAGTTAATTTAGTACTATCATCATAATATAATTATACATACTATGGTAAAAGTAAGTGTTTAAATTACAGATCCTTAATACAGAAACCCAACCTATGCAGATCTTGTGTCGCGAGGCCGACCCAATGGCCGTCCTTACTTTTTTCATTCTTTGTATCAATGATAACAATATATAATGCAAACTTAACATTAAATTTGTGAAAGTCATAATATAAAATAGTGTTTAACAACTGAAAAATGTAAACCGATATAAACTTAACATAAACCACTCTTTAGGTGGTGAGTACATGGGAGAGACTACATTCACTTCTATCATACTCCTCAATTGTCCCCCTGTAACACCCCAACCCGGTTAATAAAAATTAAGTCACTAATTATTAATTAGAGACCTTGAAAAGAATAATTAAGAGATTTAAACGTGAAATAGATAACGATTCCAAAACTAGTTCCGAGACCCTAAAATAATAAAGTCAACTCCGAGAAAATAAATCCAAAATTAAGATTACGATTTCATGAAGAACCAAATAGTAAATTCAAATACATGAAGAAAATGCAAGAAGAGAATATTGACAAAAATTGAAAATAAATAATTTAATTGGCCAAACAAGGCCTAATGCACAAAATAGGAAAAATAAAACCCCAAATTGAGGCCAAGGGGTTTTGAACCCTTGACCCAAGAATAGGCAAAGTTTTAAAGCCCAAAAAGTAGCCACTTGGGCTGCCCACCTATTTGTGATTAAAAATACAACCTATATGTATATAAACACATTGAAATGGAGCCCCACCTCCCAAATTGGCCAATGGCCTTTCATGCAACCAAAAGAATCATTTTAAAAATGGAAAAAATAAAATATAGGTGATATATATATATATATATATATCTATGTTTCGTGTGTGTAACCCCAATTTAGAAATCAGACTTGTGTAAGTGAAGTTTGATGTAGAGAGAGAAAGAAGAGAGAGAGAAGGAGAGTTAGAGAGAGAAAGTGAAGAAGAAGAGTGAAAAAGAAGGAGGAGAAGAGAGAGGGCTCCTTGCATGGCTACCTGACCTAAAGGAGATCACAATCCAAACCAAATAAGAAAAAGAAGAGGGGCAATTCACCGTTGGGGTAAAAATTTCAAACTCACCATTTTCTTTTCTCTCTAAAATTTATACATACATACATACAGGCTGTTTAGGATTTTCTTGTGCATTCATGGTCCTATCATGATGAAATAAACATTTTAGAAGTATAATAGATGAGTTTGGGGGTTTGAAAATCAAAAACCACGAAGATCCGCCATTGACAGACCTCTAATGAAGCAGGTCTGAACCAACCACGGCCAAACAGAATTTGGATTGTTGGAACTTCAAATAGAGGCCACAAGGGTTCTAAAAACCCTAGGCCGCGACCTAAAACCTCAAAATAAGGCCCCAAAAAAAACTGAGTTACAGTTATGGTTCAAAAGAGTCAACCCTCGAAAATGGACACCAAACTTTATTTTTAGAATGTAGATCGAAGCTCCATAATCTAAGGATCAAAATAAGCCAAACATCACTGATTTTGGTGGAAAAATGAGGGTTTGCTAGGAAGATATTCAAAACGGCCATGGGTGTTCGAACGAGCTTTCTAGCTCAATCCAAAGCTCAAAACCGATGCCAAAATGTTTCTTAGACCTTCAGTGATCGATACCTTTCAAAACAGAAAGAAAAAGCATCCTACAAAGCCACAAAATTGAAAAGAAAATAAAACAGGAATTAGGGCAACACGGGGGGCGAAGAGAGGAAGAAGATGAACAGTGGGTGGGTCGAATCGGGTTCGGGTCGGGACCCAACCCATCGCACAAATGGTTTAAGTGGGACATTGCCGTTTAAGGGTTAATTTTTAAGTGAATCCCCCTGTTTGGTAACACGGATTATAAATTGGAATTGAAATTGAAATCAGAATTGGGGTTAGACCAGACCGTGGATAAGGAGGATAGCAGGGTTATGTTATCCCGGTTCTCTGGCCTAGCCTGAACTGGCTGGTTCACTGTATTCCTAGACCGGTTTAGGGTTTTGACACCTAAACCCATTGGTTCAACGGTTTAACCTAAATAAATAAACCCAAACTTTGTTTATTTACATTGTGACCCCAACAGTTCTGAGGAATTCGATTCTGGCCCAAGAATTAGAAAATCCTTTCACTTATACCCCTGAAAAATAATTAAATAATTATTTTATAAATAAAGTGAAATGATTATTATGCCTCTAAGTCAAAATTTGGCGAAACGAAGTCCAAATTTAATAAATAAATAATATATTTTTACTATTTCGAGCATTCCGGACTCAACAATGGAGTTCGATTTGGGAAATTAAGTCCCAACAAATAAAGACACGCAAACGGTAAATGACTATATTGCCCCTAATGATACCTAGGGCCAAATAAAAATAAAAGATAGTCCATTTTAATTATGTTGGGCACTCCGGACTCACTGGTGGAGTCCGTACTAGCAAACGAAGTACCAAAAAATGTGAAACATAAAATGACCAAAATACCCCTAATGTACCCAAAGCCAAATAAAAAGCCGAGAAGGTCTAAATTGACTTTCTTCGACGTTTCGAATCCAACGGTGAGGTCCAAAATACAAAAATAGATACTGACAAATAAGTCACGTGAAACATAAAAATTTATTAAATCACCACAAGTAGACCGGTAAGACCAATCCTAGGAAATCAGGATACGTCAAATCTAAGATTAAATGAAGAGCATCAATTAGAGATGATTTGAAGTAAATGAGGAATTGATTGAAGTCCTAATGAATTTGATTTTTAAGAATTTCAAAGGGAAAGGGAAAGCCCACCAGTAGTGCTAACCTAGGAGAACAAGTTGAGTAATTCTGTACTTTGAAGTGGAGGTTTTAATCTCCATGGATTCTGAAGTGATTTGAAGGTCAAGTATTCTGAAGTGTTTTTATGAAAATATCTGCCGAATTTTAAATTCTAAATTCTCGTATTTATATGCTTTATATTTCAATGTTCTATCAGTTTTGTTTATAAATTCTAACATGGCATGCAAAATTCACTTCTTGATATTGCTGACAGTTGATACGTTTATTTTCTACATGTCCATGTAAATGTCAAATTTTATTAGATGCCTTCAAAAATAAATGCTTTTATTCCATCTATGCTTTAATAAATCCCTGTGCATCGTGATTTAAATTCCTGAAGCTCGTGTATTAAATGTTTCAAGTATTGTCCTCCAAGTATTTCAAAACTCCGTTAAATTGTCTATGTTTTACTCATGAAAATTCATTCTTTAATTGAAGCCATGTTTTTAAATGTTCATCAAAAGCATTTCTGAAGGAGCCATATTTTTATACTCATGAAAATCATCTATTTGAAAAGTCATGTTTCAAACGCACATGAAAAGCTTATATTTGAAGAAATCATGTTTTCAATGTTCATGAAAAGTATTTATTTGAAGAAGTCATATTTCGATGCTCTTTGAAAAGCATCCAATGAAGAAGTCATGTTTTTTTTTAAATGCTCATAAAAAGCATTTTATGAAGAAGTCATGTTTTTGTAAGATAATTGTACATAAGCACCAAGTAATGATATTGGGATTCCTTTGGAACTCAATTGACATGAAGAATGCCCGGTAGCAGGATCTGATCCCCTAGGCATGAGATATCTCCACGAGAAGTAAAATTGGAATCTGGTTCGAAATAGATTTCCACCTAATCAAAGTGAAAAGATGACAATGTTTTTAGAAATGGTAGTAGGTTTTTAACCCTCCATTTATCTGAATTGGGTTTTTACATAACCCCATGTTTTGAAGAAGAAGAAATTTACATCCTTCTATTTTCATAGAAAGGATTTCAAATTATTTCCTTGGTCTTTAAATGGCCACTCTACACATGTTTATAAATTCGGTTGCATATTAAATGCTTTATTGAATGCTTTAAAATGCATCATGTTACGTAACTTAAAGATTCTTGTATTCTATGATTATTGAAGTACGTGCCTAGCTTGAATGCCTGGTTTGCTTCACGCTATCCTTTTTGAAGAATTCAGTTTTTTGTATTTGAAGTATTGTACAATTGGTAGTGTATGTTTATATGAACCTTCTCTTATAACTAACCCATTACCAGTTGAAACCCATGACAAAGTATTGGAATTACTCACTGGGCTTTTCGAAGCTCACCCCATTCCCTAACATTTTTCAGGTAATGACGATGGGTGAGAGCCTTGCCCAATTTGAGGATTGGAGATTGGCAGCTCCATTTTGATTAGGAATTTTGGAAGCACTAGGACCTGTAGTTGGTTAAATCTTGATGTAGTAAATTTTGGACAAATATGTACTTAAGCCTGAGAGGCAACGGATATGTAATATGTATAAAAATTTAGAATTTTATTATGCTTTGATTTTATATCCATGTGTACCGCTATGAAGAATGGCAGTACCGGACAGATGTACGAAAGTCTTAAATAAGAAAAGAAAAGAAAAAGTTTTTCACTTTTCCGCAAACCAAGGCCACACCGCCATCCGATACTGTTGCTTATGTGAGCCTCACCCTAAGGCCTCCGGGCCGAAGGGTGGCGGTCGTGATGCGAGATCTGCGCAGGGTGGGTTTCGGGTCGTGACACCCCCTATACTTCTGGATGCCTATTCTCACATGAAAAATGAGTAAGTGGTGTGAGCTAACAAAGTTCAGTAAGTAAAATCCCATCTCTGACACGAGTTTGGGTTAACATAGAAAAATATGAAGTCAAACGGTAACATGATAGCCAATCATGAAAATAGTTGCAGTTAACGATAAAATGCCACAATGGCCAATGAACAGTAAGGTCCAATAAGCGAGTATGAGTAATGGTATAGCATGAACATAGGAAAGCTCAATAATAACAGTTAATATAACAAAATACTGCCATAATAAACTGGTCACAATCAAGTCCAATAAATAAGGGAACTATCAACATGGAATTATTCATAGGGAAATGACAACATCCTATGAATCCAATAAACGTAACATGTCAATCAACTATGACTGATGTATTTACTCTATTCAGGGTTTGGCAGACCCTCGGTCTTTTGGGGCCCGGTATACTCCCTTAACATGAATGCATATAAAATGCCCTCAAAACTCAATGCGTAAAAATTTCATCATTGCCATATGTTCATTCATGGACTTGACCCGTAGGTCTTGTCAATCAGATAGCATCGGATGGATATTGTGACTAAGCTTAATTCTAGCATTCATAATAAATCATGATTCTATTGTGATTCCATAAGAAGTGCATAAAGAATGGAATATCATGCAAATAACAATAGGCCTCTCAAGGCATAGTACAACATAGCAATCATGATGTAGCAATTCAATAAACATCCACAAGATAGGACAATATCAATTGTGAAACAATAACAGTTGGTACATTCAAGAGTACAAAATTGGCAATCATAAAAGAAACGTGGCTTGGAAGACCAGATATAAAATGTAGGGGTTTACTTACCTTTAATCTGTATGATCTACTTTAATACTCCATAAGTTTCTCCTTTCCCTTTAACTTGCCTATAAATCAATAAATATGTCTTAGTTCTAATGTCATTTATCAAATTGTACACCTCGTTACTCTACGTATCTCTTTTACTAATGTAGACTCTACCATTGAGTCCTGGGATGTAGAAGAAAGTCAGTTTCAGTTTTCACGGTTTTCAATTTGGACTTCCATACCAAAAAGAGCAAAACGGTCATTTTGCATGTCTCTATTTTTTGGGACCTATTTTCACAAATTGGACTTTACCATTGAGTCCATAAGGTTTGAAATAATAAAAATTCACTATTTACGTAATTCAATTGGAGTCCGTTTGACTCACATTTGACTTAGGGGCATTTTGGTTATTTTGGCATTTCTACGGGTATTTTATTTTTTGGGACTCCATCTTATGTAACGGACCTCACTATTGGATCCAGAAGGTCCAAAATAGTAAATTTACACCATTTTTTTTGACTAATGTGCATATCGAGAATTAATTTAATAATTAACTAAATTAAATTAATTAAGTATAACTATAATATATATTATGTGGGGCAAAAAGGATCACATGTGCCTTAGTGGCACAGTGGTCCATGCTTTAAACAGTAACCCTAAGGTCTTGTGTTCAAGTCGTAGGGGCAGCAGCCCCTGCGCAATTTTTTTTCTTTAGGTCCATAAGCCAAACAGTGGACTATCATGAGAAACAGGGATAGGGTTATCTCATCCTTACTTAGTGTATCAGCCCAATTTATTAGCTAAATAGCCAAACACTCCCCATTTAAGTTTTTAAATTTGAAAACCTGGACAGTGGCTTACTGGGTCATGCGGTGGGTCGGGTTTCGACCCGACCTGTTTGACCCGACCAACAGTACCCATCACCCACGATTTTTCGACGGCCCTCCGGTCACCTTCTCTAGTGCTGGTGGCCGAAAAATTTCTAAAACTTTTTTTTTTCTTTTCTTGCATTTTTCTCGATGGGGATCAGTTGGGTAGTTCAAGGGGCAACTAAACCCGACAATGGGATTGTCGTTCGTGCCTCGGCAGTGGCTTCTCCAGCGAGGAGCAGTTTTTCGACGACCCTTTTTTTTTTTCAAATTTGTGACGTTTGAGTCACAGTTTTTCCACCCTAATCGACCCTAAGCTTCATTTGAATATGTTCTAAACAGTTATACAACATCAAAACATGATTTCATGCATGGTTTTTACACAAACCCGGTTATCTCGTCAACCATGTAAAATGCATTTATCCTTTTTGCATCATTTTTCCTGATTCTTTTTGCTAATTAATCCTAGTCTCATGCTCACAGAGACCCTACTCTCAGAATTCAATTTCTATGCTATGAAAATTTAAACCCAGAACTCAGTTTGCTTACCTCTTTCCAAGCTTTGTTCACACAGTGCCTCTCCCGTTTGTCCTAGCCTTCTCTCCTCTTCCTCCTCCCACCTTTTGCTTCTTCCTTTTTTGGCTCTCTCACGCATGCAAGGCATGCTTCAGTTTTATAACCGCCCCCCCTAATTTTCTCTCTCTCTCTTTCTCTCTCTCTCTCTCTCTCTCTCTCTCTCTCTTCCATTGACTCTTCATTTTTCTGCTTCTATAACCCTCATTCCCCTCTGTTAATATGGGGGTTACTATTTTAATGTCAACCATATATATATATATATATCTACATGTATATACTCATATGCCATATATATATTTATCATGATTATTATTATTATTATTATTATTTATTTTAATTTTTTACTTATTTTATTTTATTGTAAATTTTATTTTTATTATATTTTTTTCGATATCCGTTCCTGGCTTGCTCGGGCATCGCTCGGGCATCATCCGTACAGTCAAAACTATTGAGATTCCAAAACTGTTCATTTCATTCGATATCGCAACATAAGGCCCTATCGGCTCGGTTTACATGGCTCGCTCGGTTACAATTTGGGTCAGGGTATTATAGATAAGACTACATTACACTTAGTCTAATTATAATCATATCAAAAATGTCCACCATTACTTGAAAAAGACAGGCCTGTGAGCAAAATGTGGCACCTAATTATGGTGTATGCCCACAGCCCTTTTGTAGTGTCCCTTCTTGAAAAAATAATATATAACTAGAGTGAGCTAACTTAGCTCAATAAGTAAATTCCCTTGGTCTCCCATGGGTCAGGTTCAGTTTAAACAGAATAATATAACAATGGTAAACAAATGATACAATGTCACAATAGTTAGTCACCAAGAGTGTGAATCACTAGAAATGACCTGTGGGTCCAAAAGGCACATCCCAAGGTGGTATGATACAGGTAATGTAAATGGTTTAACAAATCAAATATAGGAATTTGGCCTATACAACAATCAGTTGCCATGAGTCACAAGATATCAAATTGAGTACAAAAATAGGCTTGCACAATGTATCAATAACCAAAGAGTGCATCATCAGAATATGATTCAATAAAAGATATGAAATACTAACAGAATAGATGCTATCAATCAGAAGGGCCCAACTACCTTCAAAAGCACTCATCAGGTTCACATCTCAATCGGGTTCATGAATAGCACTAGAGCTATTTTCATATATCATGTCCTTGATGAATTAAGTGTTGGGCATCATTCTCAATCACCAACCCGTAGGTCTATATCAGCATCTATAGAATCAAGATGGATGTTGTAAGAGACACAACTCTCGGCACTTATAATAATGTCATGATCAACAAAATTTCACAAGAGATGTACATATATGTGGAATGTCAAATTCTCAGCAGTGAGATACATAGCAATTTGCAGAAGTCTTAATACAAAATAGTGTTTAACAACTGAAAAATGTAAACCGACATAAATTGAACATAAACCACTCTTTAGGTGGTGAGTACATGGGAGAGATTACATTCACTTCTATCAGACTCTTCAATTGTCCCCCTATGCATCTGGATGCCTATTGGGGTCCTGCACCAATCTCACCTAGAAAATGAGTAAGTGGTGTGAGCTAACAAAGGTCAGTAAGTAAAAGGCCCATCTCCGACACGGGTTAAGGTTAACATAGAAAAATATGAACTCAAAAGGTAACATGATAGCCAGTCATGAAAACAGTTGCAGTTAACAGTAAAATGCCACAATGGCCAATGAACAGTAAGTTCCAATAAGCGAGTATGAGTAATGGTATAGCATGAACATGGGAAAACTCAATAATGACAATCAACATAACAAAATACTGCCACAATAAACCGGTCACAATCAAGTCTAATAAATAAGGGAACTGTCAACATGGAATTATTCATAGGGAAACGACAACATCCTATGAATCCAATAAACGTAACATAACAACAGTCAATCATAAATGATACATTTACTCTGTTCAGGGTTTGGTAGACCCTCGGTCTTTTGGGGCCTGGCATACCCCCTTAACATGAATGCATATAAAATGCCCTCAAAACTAAATGCGTAAAAATGCCATCATTGCCATATGTCCGTTCACAGACTCGACCCATAGGTCCTGTCAATCTGATAGCATCGGATCGATATTGTGACTGAGCACAACTCTGGCATTCATAATAAATCATGATTCTATTGTGATTCTATAAGAAGTGCATAGAGAATGGAATATCATGCAAATATCAATAGGCCTCTCAAGGCATAGTACAACATAGCAATCATGATATAGCAATTCAATAAACATCCACAAGATAGGACAATATCAATTGTGAAACAATAACAGTTGGTACGTTCAAGAGTACAAAATTGGCAGTAATAGAAGGAATGTGGCTTTGAAGACCACATGTAAGAGATAGGGATTTACTTACCTTTAATTCGTACGATCTACTTTAATACTCTGTAAGTTTTTCCTTTCCCTTTGACTTGCCTATAAATCAATAAACATGTTTTAGTTCTAATGTCATTTATCAAATTGTACACATCATTACTTTAAGTATCTCTTTTACTAATGTAGACTCTACCATTGAGTCCAGGATGTCGAATAAAGTTAGTTTCGGTTTTCACAGTTTTCAATTTGGACTTCTATACTAAAAGGGCAAAACGTCATTTTACATGTCTCTATTTTTTTGGACCTATTTTCACAAATCGGACTTCACCGTGAGTCCAGAAGGTTTGAAATAATAAAAATTTACTATTTACGTAGATCAATTGGTGTCCGTTTGACTCACATTTGACTCAGGGGCATTTTGGTCATTTTAGCATTTCTACGGGTATTTTATTTTTTGGGACTCCATCTCATGTAACGGATCTCACCATTGGATCCAAAAGGTCCAAAATAGTAAATTTACAATATTTATTTGACTATTATGCATATCAAGAATTAATTTAATAATTAACGAAATTAAATTAATTAAGTATAACTATAATATATATTATGTGGGGCAAAAAGGATCACATGTGCCTTAGTGGCACAATGATCCATGCTTCAAACAGTAACCCTAAGATCTTGTGTTCAAGTCATAGGGGCAGCAGCCTTTGCGCAATTTTTTTTCTTTAAGTCCATAAGCCAAACCAATGGAGTATCATGCAAAACAGGGATAGGGTAACTCATCCTTAGTGTATTAGCCCAATTTATTAGCTAAATTGACAAACACTCCCCATTTAAGTTTTTAAATTTGAAAACCTGGACAGTGGCTTACTGGGTCATGTGGTGGGTCAGATTTCGACTCGACCCGATCCGTTTGACCCGACTAACAGTACCCATCACCCACGATTTTTCGGCGGCCCTCCAGTCACCTTCTCTAGTGCCGGTGGTCGGAAAATTTCTAGAATTTTTTTTTTCTTTTCTCGCGGTTTCTTGATGGGGATCGGTTGGGTAGTTCAAGGGGTAACTAAACCCAATAATGGGACTGCCGTTCGTGCCACGACAGTGGCTTCTCCGGCAAGGAGCAGTTTTTCGGCAACCCTTTTTTTTTTTCAATTTTGTGACATTTGAGTCCACCCTAATCACTCCTAAGCTTCATTTGAATATGTTCTAAACAGTTATATAGCATCAAAATATGATTTCATGCTTGGTTTTTACACAAACCCGGTTATCCCGTCAACCTTGTAAATGCATATATCTCCCCCATTTTTGCATCATTTTTCCTGATTCTTTTTGCTAATTAATCCTAGTCTCATGCTCATAGAGACCCTACTCTCATAATTCAGTTTCTATCCTATGAAAATTTAAACCCAGAATTCAGTTTGGCTTACCTCTTTCCAAGCTTTGCTTACACAGTATCTCTCCCGTTTATCCTAGCCTCCTCTCCTCTTCCTCCTCCCACCTTCTACTTCTTCTCTTTTTGGCTCTCTCATGCATGCAAGGCATGATTCAGTTTTATAACCGCCCCCCTAATTTTCTTATTCTCTCTCTCTCTCTCTCTCTCTCTCTCTCTCCCATTTACTCTTCATCTTTTTGCTTCTATAACCCTCATTCCCCTTTGTTAATATGAGGGTTACTATTTTAATGTCAACCATATATATATACATATATATATATATATATCTACATGTATATACTTATATGCCATATATATATTTATCATGATTATTATTATTATTTTTTATTTTTTATGTTTTACTTATTTTATTTTATTTTTCTTTTTATTTCATTATTTTATTTTATTTTATTGTAAATTTATTTTTATTTTTATTATATTTTTTTTTCGATATTCATTCTTGGCTTGCGCGGGTATCGCCCAGGCATTATCCGTACAGTCAAAACATTTGAGATTCCAAAACCATTCATTTCATTCGATATCATAACACAAGGCCCTATCAGCTCAGTTTACATGGCTCGCCCAGTTACAATTTGGGTCAGGTTATTACAGATAAGACGACATTACACTTAGTCTAATTACAATCATATCAAAAGTGTCCACCATTACTTGAAAAGGACGGGCCTGTGCGCAAAATGTGGCGCCTACTTATGGTGTATGCCCAACAGCCCTTTTGTAGTGTCCCTTCTTAAAAAAAGTAATATATAACTAGAGTGAGCTAACTTAGTTCAATAAGTAAATTCCCTTGCTCTGCTATGGGTCAAGTTCAATTTAAACAAAATAATATAACAATGGCAAATAAATGATACAATGTCACAATAGTCAGTCACCAAGAGTGTGAATCACTAGAAATGACTCGTGGGTTCAAAAGGCATATCCCAAGATAGTATGATGCAGGTAATGTAAATGGTTTAACAAATCAAATATACAAATTTGGCCTGTACAACAATTAGTTATCACTAGTCACAAGATATCAAATTGAGTACAAAAATAGGCTTGCACAATGTATCAATAACCAAAGAGTGCATCATCAGAATATGATTCAATAAAAGATATGAAATACTAACAGAATAGATGCTATCAATCAGAAGGGCCCAGCTACCTTCAAAAGCACTCATTCAGGTTCACATCTCAACCGGGTTCTTGAATAGCACTAGAGCACTTTACAAATATCATGTCCTCTATGGATTAAGTGTTGGGCATCATTCTCAATTACCAACCCGTAGGTCGACATCAGCATCTATAGAATCAAAATGGATGTTGTAAGAGACACAACTCTCGGCACTTATAATAATGTCATGATCAACAAAATTCCACAAGGGATGTACATATGTGGAATGTCAAATTCTCAGCAGTGAGATACATAGAAATTTTCTAATCTCCAAAGCAAGGTATAGAAATGAACAAGTAATCACATCAGGATATTGGCAATCGAATTCTCATCATATCCACAAGGTAGAACAATCATCAAATTATAGAAATCAATAATGTTAGGTATTTATAGAATACAAATTGGCAGCATCAAGGAAATAAAATTGTGACATGGCTAAGAATTACCACATGTTAGAGTTTAGGTTTACCTACCTCAAAAATAGTTCCCCCCCTTCAAGAGGAATCAGACTTCCTTCTCTTTTCCTTTTGATGTTCCTATAAATCAGGAAACATTATTTAGTTCGATATTATTCATAGACTTAATATGATTTTATTGATGAATTTATGGTCTTTTAGTCCCATGGGTCATATTTTTAGTCCATGGACTCATGTGATTTAGGTTGTAACCTAATTGACTCATTTACCACCTCTTGGTAGCATCATTGTACCTTTAAAGTGTCCAAAAAATAGTCAATTTCACATATTAGTATTTTATGTATCTTATTTGGCAAACGGACTCCACTATTGAGTCCGGAAGGTCGAAAAATCATAGGGTAGGTACTCTCATAATTTTTGGAGGTCATTTGGTGGCTTCATTTAGCTTTTAGGACATTTTTGGGATTATTCTAATTAGTCCGTTTATATATTTAAAAAATTAATTTGCCTGAGCGAGACCCACCGTTGGGTCCAGAATGTCAAAAAAACATAAGTTTATTTTTTTATGGATCTTGATTTGGCTTTATCTAGCTCATTTTATACTACCATGAAGTGTTACCCACTTATTAAGGGCGTTTTAGTCATTTTACATATGTTCAGGGGTATTTTCATAATTTCTATTAATCTAGGGGCACTATGGTAATTTTTGAAATTACAAAATCAAAAATATAATATTTTATATTTTTTTCAAGGGCCTATTTGCATAATTTCGTGAAAGATTGTGCCTCAGTGTAATTGTCACACCCTAAATTTTCACAAACCCGGTGAGTGAGTGAAATGAAATAAGAAAAGTAAATGAAAGGCCATTAAAGTGGATTTAGTTAATTATGCATTTATTTTCCCATGTTTTCCCAAAATTAGAAATGAAGACTTGCTATTTAACTTAACCAAAATGGTCTCGTAATGTCATTCAAACATCCCTCCCAATTAATATTTAAAATAGTTTAAGTCATGTTAAAAAATGGCTTCCAAAACAGCCCCAAAACATCTCCAAAATTGTCTTGGAATAATGCCCCAAATGGGCCCCAAATGCCCTAAGACATGGGCCAAGAATAGGTCGAAAGGGCCTACCAAAATTGGTTTAAGGAAGTGGCCAAACATGGCCCAATAGGGTGGCCAAACATGGCTAAAAAAGGTGGCCAAACGTGGCCCAAAGATTGGCCAAACATGGTCCAATAGGGTACCCAAACATCGCCTAAAAGGGTGCCCAAACATGGCTAAAAAAGGTGATCAAACATGGCTCAAATAGGTGGTCAAACATAGCTAAAAAGGGTGGTCCAAAGGTGGATGTTAGGAGGGGTGTCAGGCACTGGGCGCGCAGGGGCTGGGCGTGGCAGTGTGCATGGGCACGTGGCAGGCAGGGAATGTGCACATGCGGGGCTGCGGTTGGGGGCTGTCAGGCTGGGGCTGAGGGGTTGTTCTGTAGAAACACTGTAGCAACAGTGTATTTACTGCATCTGGATTTCTCTATCTACTGCACTAATTTTCTCTGTTTTATAAATGTTTTTCCCAAGTTTTGAAGGCTATTTTTTCCCCATTTTTAGCCCATTTCTTCAAGGTTTTTAACCCCATCTTTTGACACATTTCCCACTTATTTAAAGGGTGTTTTACACACCTAACAAATCTTTTAATTTTGTAAAATTCCAACATAGCCTCCTTTGTTTTCTAAGTCTTTTTCCCACTCTAATATTCATAATGCTTCATATAAACAAGGATGTATACATTCCATCCTCACTCGATGGCCACAATCTCATAGAAATTAAACATACATCATTTAAATATACAATCCATCATACATACACATGTATTTGAACTTAAAGGTCACAAACTTCCTGCTCATCACACTTTTTAAGGCCTTGCCTAATATACAAGGTTTTTACAATTCATTACATATGTCGTTGGGCTTATGCCCTCATATAACTCAAAAATTAGGCCCTAAGGCCAAATATCCTTCGTGGTCCATTTCTCCTCCGCTCTTCAAGACTTCATCAAGTCTCAAGTACAGGGAGCCTCATCTGTAATATGATATCCCATAAGGGGTCAACTCAACTACTGGTACGACATAATGCTAATGCAAGGAACAAAGTTAAGGCGTGACATGTGCAAGTGTACATTTATAATTTACATGCCTTCCAATTCATTAACACAATGCAAAGGCAATTTGCGTGACACACCCATGCAAACTCTATGCCACACCCATGTCTCGCTTCACGGTCCTTCCCCGTCGGCCTGCGAGTACTGTAGTATGTCTTGCTTCACGGTCCTCTCGTCAGCCTGCGAGTTCTGAAATTGGCCAGATTTTGGGTTTTTCACCACAAGATCTACACCCTCATAATGCATAGCACCAAGTACTCAACCTACACTATGTTTCCAAAAATTCAAGTATGCCAAGATGCCTTGATTTTTCTATGGAAGTTCAATGTGACATTTTATCAAATACTTGGTATTCACCTTAAATCGTGCATCATCCATAAGTAAACTCTAACTTTCAAACCACAAAACTTCTTCCACATGAACATATGCTATATAAAATCAATTTAAACACATGCTCAAGTTACATGTTCACTATATTATCAATTCTCAAAGAACACATAATTACACAAAGCATCAATGCATTAAACAACTATATCTTCCAAAACACAAGGTCTATTCACATGAACATAAGGCACAATGTAGTGAATCAAACATATCTTCAAGCTACATGTTTATCATTTAGACAAATTCTCAAAGAACACACAAGTATACAAATTACCAACTCTAGTTTTTTCAAAGCAACTACATCCTAAGTGACTTTCTAACAATAAGTAAATATATAAATCACTCAATCAACATATAAATCACTCCTAAACTTAACCCTATTATTTACTTAGCAAGATATCATACCTAAAAAGATTTTTCTCAACCCTAGGGAGTCGTGTTTGCTGTGCAAAATGTAGCCCTTGACGTGGGGAACAACTTCCTAGAAGGAAGTCTTGTGAGAATCCTAGCCTAGAGATGTGTTTTGGTGGTTTGAAACTTGGAAAACCCTAGGTTTTTCTTCACTTTTCTCCCATGCACGAGCTGCTTTTGTACTCTTAGACCAAATAATGAATTTTTATCTCTAAGGGGCTGTATTTATAGTAAAGGGGCAAAGTGGCAAAAAGACACTTTTGCCCTTAATGAATTTGGGGCCCTGTTACACTACAACCCGTCATGAAATGCCTCAATTCGACATTTTAATTTAACCAAACTTCTTAAAATTATTTTAAATGATATTTTTCTAAAAAAATTATTTTCGCCTGTTGGCGGTTTCGGTCGGGTGGGTCCACTTGGGATGCCCTTTTGGTCCATTTTTTCAAACTATCTCCGTTTAAGCTCAAATTTTCACAGGAGGTGTATTTTAACATTCTAAGCATGTTTCTATTCTATGGAATACTCAAATTATGCTTCTAAACATGACTTATGCCTAAATGATGCATGTATAATTCTCTACTACCAAACAGTGCATGAATAGTGCCATACCGGCAAAAACGAGAAATTTATCCTGATTTTTCAGATCTTTACAGTAATAAGTGACAGTTCAGGGGTCAAAGAATAATTTTTGAAATTTAAAAACCCTAAATTTTTCGGTCCGGTCTTGATTTGAGTGAATCGGTCCTATATAGGGGTGAACCAACCTGTCCACTCAATCCATTGCATCACCAGTGCATCATCAGTATAATGTCATTTCAATTAACCTCTTATTTAAACACTCGCATCAAAATGACGCCATCCAACTTAAAGTCCAAACCCATTCATATGCGGGCCACGACTAACCTGTGTCCAACCTGACCCAAGGTTCGAATTGTTCATTGTCTTCCTCCTTTGCGAGGCCACTGTAACCCTAGTTGCAGAAAATTAAATTTTTTATTTCATAAATTTCCAAGCTCTTTTTCTCCCTACTTTCAATTCGGTAGGGAATAAAATGTTCTAACCTAACTTTTCTCGTTGGTTTCAGGTCTATTAGCACGCTGAAAAGCTTGGGAGAAGCTCCCATGGACGCCAACTGTTCA
This sequence comes from Nyssa sinensis, assembly GCA_008638375.1. Classification (NCBI taxonomy): domain Eukaryota; kingdom Viridiplantae; phylum Streptophyta; class Magnoliopsida; order Cornales; family Nyssaceae; genus Nyssa; species Nyssa sinensis. The sequence continues at coordinate 10,411,059 of CM018042.1, read as the reverse complement.
AGCTTTATTCAATCTTGTTTCTAACCCTTTTTGCGCATGGTTTCTTTTGTTGTGATGCTCAGGAGATGAGGTTTCATTTTTCGTTCAAAAATAAGGGTTTCAAAGTCAGTTTGTATGGTTTGGTCCCATGGACGAAACTTAGAACTCACATATTGGGGGTTTTTCTTTGGGCATTTAGGTCGCGGCATAAAGGTTTTATAACCCTCACGAAGTCTACTTTCTATCCTGAGTAACAAAAATGTATTTAACACACATTGGTTCAGACCTGCTCTATTGTAGGTCCAACAATGGCAGTCACTAGTTTTCTTAGATTAACTAGTCCAATTTTCACTCATTTTTCTCCCATCACACATTATGATCACATGCATGCAATTTAGAGTTGCTTAAATATGCAAAATAGTGTTGTACCATCCTTTTTCTTTTAAGAAAGGAAATTTAAATTTGAGGGTTTTTACTTTCAAAATGGGTGATTCCCTCTTCTTAGGCTCGAGTTGCTGAATCCCCAAGATCAGCTCTTAAATTCACATGTATGCAGCCTCTTCTTCTTCCTTCTCCTTCTTCTTCTTCACTTTCTCTCTCTCTTTCTCTCTTTCTACACGCACACAATACACACACAGATTACACACACTAGGTTTGTCTTGTACACACAACATACACAGCATACACACATGTTATACTTATATGTACACATGTCACACACAAATACACACACACACACACACACATATATATATATATATATATATATTGTGCATGAAATTTAATTGGTGGGGAGGGTGGCCCAATGGGGTGTTGGCACCTCAATTTTGAGTATGCAGATTTGGGGCTTAATAGCGTTTATACATATATCTAGTGAGATATATAGCACAAAAGTGCTTGTAACCCAGCTGGTAATTTTTTTTGGGCTTGAAATGCCTCCCCTTTTTGGTATAGGGTTCAAACCCTTTGGCCAACATTTTGGCCTTATTTCTCCCTTTTTTTTCTTCTTATGCCTTGTTTGGCAATTTAGCTACGTTTGTTAAATTTTTGAAGTTGTATTTCAATTGTCCTAAAAATCCCTTGGTATTCTCACCGTGTTTTTAATTTTTGCATGCTTCCTTTTCATGTCATTAATTTTGTTTTTGACACGTTACATTGTGTTTTATTTATTCCAAAAATACATCGTATTTATCAAAAACTTTTTGATTAAAAATGTTTTGATTGCGTATCGCACTAATTCGCCTAATTTCGCTTCGTTTACTAATTTTAATATTTATTGGCTACCAATTTCAATTTAAGATTTTTAATTAATTAATATATAATTAGTTTCATAAAAATGGCATTAACGTAAATTATTTTGCCTAATTGGGTCGGGATAGTACTGTCACGACCTGAAACCCACCATATGCGGATCTCGTGTCGCGGGGCCGACCCTAAAGCCGTCCCTACTTTTTCCATTCCTGTATCATGGTAATAATATGCAATGTACTAAAAATTTTAAAAAATAATCAGCGGAAGTCTTTTCAATAACATAATCAGCAGAAGTCTTTCAATATAATAATCAGCGTAAGTTTGTAATATATCATATGGTTCTACAAATGTCAATTCAAGAACTAAACATAACCAGCACTCGTGGGTGGTGAATACATGGGAGAACTAAAACATAGACTAGTACATTTCCTCAAAATGTCCTCCTACGCTCTCAGACTCCTATTGGGGTCTTGCAGTGTCACTACCTAAAAAATGGTAAGTAAATGGAATGAGCTACGAAAGCTCAGCAAGTAAATTCCCATCTCCGACACTAGTATCGGTGATCATAAAAGAATATGAATCCATGAATGAGAATATGATAGCCAATCATAAGAAATGAGATGCTGTGATAGCCAATAAGAACGGTTGCCATAATGGCCAATGAATAGTAGGTCACAATATACAATTAGGAGTAATGAATATTGTCACATCCTGCACCCTACCCTACGCGGATGCCGAAGATGTGATGCCAGTTAGCCGCCTTGCCGGTTTCCCGACCGACAATGCGACCAACCACGGGCAAACTTCTGAACTTTGCGATGAATTGCATTCCAAATGTAGGGTCAGAGCAGCGGAATTTAAAACCTTTTCATCTCGAGAATGCAACTCATCCATAAACCACAAAGGTATGTACCACAGAGCAAGTTTAAACCAGAGAACTAATAACTCTAGCCACAGAGCATGTCTATAACTAGAGATATAACACAAAGCATATCTAATCTCTCTAGAGTACCATTACCATGAGCCATGTCCCAACATATCTATAGCATATCAATGAATTCGATCATAACATGTCACTCACTTGAATAGCCAGAGTCAATCCATCAGAACCCAACTCTCTACAAATCAGTGCATCAGATCCTTACTTGAAATGCCTCCCAACCTACCAGTGTCATATCATTGTGCCTTCTAATCCAATGGAGATACGTCCTAAAAAAATGTTAAATAAATAGAATGAGATTAAACAAGCTCAGTGAGTAACATAGGTTCCTACCATGGGTTTCAAAACCAGTTTATATATACAAGCATGCTCAAATGGAGCTCAAGTAGAACAATGCAGCTCAAACAGATTAGATCAGTACAGAACAGAACAGATCAGATAGGTCAGAACTGTATACCAATCGATCAAGGCATATCAACAAATGTGCCTGAACCTTCCCCAGCTGCCCACAAGCAGACCACTCGTGCGGCCTCTACCCTCTAGGGTCAGTATCAGAACTGGAACAGGACAGGATTAAGTGGATGCTAAGTTCTGGGATGCTAAGTTCACCACACCTCATAGCCAGCCATTCCGCCTTTTAGCCAACCATCCACCCATTGGTATACTCAATCATGTGGTGGGCCCAAAGTAGACACAACATCTCAAAATAGAATTAGAACAAACTCCAAGTGGCATATAATAGAACAGAATAGACCCGAATAGAATCAGAATGGAATACATCAAAGGCAGGACAAAATTGAATCATGCCATATGCAATGTAGTACAGGGAATATACATGATGGCACATGTATAAAAATAGTACAGTGTATAAAACAGTTCAGAATATAAAGCAGTACAGTATACAGAAAATATACACCAAGTGAGGAGTCTGAGTTACTAACTAGAATATTACGCTTGTCTCCATTCACAGATAGCCTAACAATCTCTAGATACGTCAGGCACTTCTATGCATATCCTAAGCATTATCCTTCTAATGGCCATCATAATAGATCTAAAATCCAAAAAGATTATCCTGTTCCTCATATGTGAATATATCCAACCTTGTTTGTTTGTAGTCAACATCCCACTGGCACTCAATCATCATTTAACCCTCCAACTGACTTGGTAGGGTAGTTCCTCTTGTTTCTCCATTCCGAACCCCAACCATGTGGACTTGTAGTGGAATCTCTCTTTTCAGTGAAACGTTTCTGGTGACCCCAGGACGACTGTACATCACTTTTGTTGCAATCACTAACCTGTTTCTGTTGATCCCATTGAGATTGTACACTTTCACTCCAACTGCCAACCTTTGGAGGATTTGTAGTCAAGTGTCACAAGCCCCTAATCATGTGTCTTGCTCCGACCTTCAACTGAGTAGCCATCTCTCATATTCCTATGAGAACATTCAATACTTTCACATGTTCTGCTATAAGGTTCAGACTTATTTACTAATAGGTCGTCCACCACTGGATTTCAGAAACTTTTCTTAAAATTAATGCTCAGACCACCTTCCCATTAGTTTGCAATGGTCTAATAGCCATTCAACCTCAGCTGAACTCCATAGCAGATCTAGCAATCGTTAGATTACAGTGTACCAGATGCCATAGAGCAGCAATTTCTTGGTGCTGTTGGCTCCAAGGAGGCTCATCACATAGGGGTCCTCTACAATGTATTTAGCACAAACTAGCAAAGACCTCATTTACAATTTGAGTTGCTAATTTTTTGAACACATAAGATCTATAACAGCAGCAACTTTATAATGTCCTATAGGATCAGTTCTCTGCCAACCATTTCCTCATCACTAGCCTACCTGTTGTTTCTGCTGTCCAGATCGCACTCTACCATTATACCTGACTAAAACGATATGGTATGCTGGCACAGAGCAAAGCCCAAGGTCTCTTCAAAGTGAAAACCCATGTTTGAATCTACTGCTGCTCCTCCATTTCCTCTATTTTTCACTAAACCCAACAGATAGTGACAGAAACACACTGATTAATATTGCAGTTGTTCAAGCTGTTGCTATTGATCCAAGAAGACCCAACTTCACTATATCGATCCATATTGTTACTTGTTCCTTTCTATGATATGAGCCAGCCAGTAGCTCTCTTGATTCCCTCATTGCATCCATAGAAATAAACTTTCTTGATTCAGGCTCAATCGATGTACACTCACTTTGATCTGAACAGGAATTGTTGGGAACTTTTACCTACTCTAACTGCAACTCATTCACTGCTAATACATGTCTGGAATTAGAATCTAGTAATTTCTCCTCCAATAGTAGACACGCAACTCTCCAGCACTGGCTCAATTGCGGTTGAAAACACCCCCCACTGGTTGTCAGCCTATCCTTGCACCTGCTGCTTTTTTGGTAGCTGTAAAACACATTACCCAATCCTCCCTATCAACGCCACCACACACACATACACACACACACATAAATATATATACCTCTACCAATCTGCTGTGCAACCAATTTATATGCAACACCGCCATATAAAATTACCTCCAATTTCCATCACCCATCCTCAATTTGACCATTGGTGTTCTAGATTACAACTAATCAAATAACTGTACTTGGAGCAGCAGACCAAGTAGCCACAATAAATAAATGGCAAAGGAAACCCCAAATGCCCAACGTGAAAACTCTAGTTCACTGCACTTCCCTCCTTCTCTTCCACCGCTACATACACACACATATATATACATATCCCTATTGCACCGCCAGAGAATTCTAGAATTCTCCTTTCTCTTTTCCATTTCCTACAGATATATATATATATATATACACGTGTGTCGATGGGTAGCCCAGCCTAGAACTCTCCAGATTTTCCCACACATGCTTGAGCTTCTTAGAGATCTACTACACTACTACACTCTGCTACACCGTCCCCTTCTAGCAGCTTCTACTATTTTTCCTGGTTAGCTGCCTTCTAGAATTTTCTATATTTTTCCACAACTTCATACTGCACCGTCTCTCTCTCTTATCTTTTCTTCTTTTCTTTTCTTTCTAGCTTCTTCCGGTTTCCAGTAGCTTCCTCTTGGAAGCTTTCCTTATATTCAATATAATATTTACTTGTATAATATACTGAATATATATATATATATTGTGGCTGTATTTTTCTTATATACATATATAAATATATTTTCGATAAAAATATTTTGTTGCATTTAATATTTTTATTTCATAAAATATTACTTTATGAAATATCGGTACATTTGGCATAAAGCCAAGACTCGGTATCATGGTTACTTATTTTGTCGATATTTGGTCCATGTTTATGTCTTATATGATATTCATTTTATTTCCAAAATTAAGTCTTCGTACCGGTCCCATTTATTCATCATAGTACTCGATCAACTGGGTTAACTATTTTCTGAGCCCATATCATTTTTTGTGGTCTGGATATTAATTTCATATTTTCTAATAATTAATCTCATCATGGCTTACTGTATTTTTAGCTTATTTTGAATCATTAGTGTAATACTCTAAAAATTCGACATGATCCAAACTATATTCTGACCTAATAAAAATAGGTTCAATAACACTAATAATTCGAGATAGCCCAAAATGCTGTAAATCATGACTGAATTAATTATTAAAAAATATGAAATTAATCCAAACCCCTAAAAATGGTGTCTGCTCGAAAAACGGATAATCTAGTCAACCGAGCCAAAATAAATTGAGTTAATATCGAAATTTACAATATGGAATCAATATGGATAACAAAATGTGAAGAGGGAATAAAGTATTAACGGGGACCTAATATTAATAAAATAAATAATAGTGAAACCGAGTCTTAGCTTTATAAGTTGATATTTTATGGATAAAAATAAAATGGTTAAAGACGAGCATAAATACTGGAAGTACCTACGAACGCATATATATATATATACCAATTAATTATACGAATTATATAAGTAAATAATAAACAAATATTTATATTTATTATATTAAAGGCTCCATAAGAAGCTGCTAGATGGAAAATCGTATATAAGCAACCGAAGTTGCTGGAAGGAGGGGCAAATCGTGAAGCTTCTGGATATTGGTAGAAAAATGGAGAAAGAGAGAGAGTCGGTGGGAACCGATTGAGAGAAAAATAAGAAAGGAGAAAAAGCAAAGAAGAAGCTTGAAGCTTCTAGAGCAGAAGAGTGGGTCGGTACAGCAGAGAGAAAGAGGGGTCTCTGTTTCCATATTTGATTCACTAGCTCTGTTTGTTTATATAGATTCATTTGAATATATGAAGAATCCGAAAACTGTTCAATTGGTGCGGTCCACTGATTGGGGAAAGGAATCATTCCCAATTACGGTTGGCGATACAGAGGAGGTCCCTCAACTGCTGTCGATTTTTGGATACGGCCTTATGGCTCAGCGACGGTCTTCTTATCTTCACTACTTGCTCACACTGCCGGACATGGGTTCAACCAAGTTTTGTGGGCGGCGGTTGGTCGCTGAGTTGGATGTCGAGACTGAGGTCTCTGCGGCTGAGTTGGTTAGTCGGGTTGAGATGGAGCAGGTTGGGTTTGCTGATCCAGTCGTGTCCGTGTTTGGAGATGATGTTGTATAACTTGATTTGTTTGTGGTTTGAATTGAGGGATAAAGGGATTTCAACAAGGATGTGTATATATCAGTGCGTATGGCGGTGCAGAGGATGGATATATGTATATAGGTGTGCGTGTGAGTAGCAGTCCAGAGAGAGACAAGATGAATATGCCGGAAATGGGAAAGGGTCTCGATCTCCGCCCAGAACTTGTGAGCTCCTTGCTTCAATTCTGCATTCAACCGCTTCATGGGGCTTCACAGAATGGAATTTAGTTTGGCTAAAGGAAGCTGATTTTGGGGGGATATATGCGCATATATATATATATATATATATGCGTGCGTGTAGCGTTGCAGGGGGATTCTGTAGTGGGACTTTCGAGTTTGTTGCTGATGAGGAAGTCGGTGTAGAACAAAGCTTTGCTTTGTGCGTGTAGGTGTAATTGTTGTTGTTATAGTAGGATATGGCTACACGTGGTGGAAACGGCAGCATGTTTGGTGCAGGGGAAGACTGATTCAGCCAAAACCAATGACCAAGGTATGTCTCACGTCCTCCTTTTATACATTGTAGAGAATTATTTGAGAGGAAATTAAGCTGGCCAATTGAAGTAACTGTATTTAATGATAAGAAAGGAGTTAGGTGATGGTCTGTAACCGTGGACGGTGCTACAATTGTTGGCACATTACCAGTTTAGCATTTCAGATACACGATAAGCGTGGTATGCAGCTTTAGGGGGCTGTTGTTAAAACTGGATTGGATGAATTGGGATTTTTATGAGATTTAGTATTGCTGTTACTGTCTATTTTGTTTATTGAGAAAACAGAAGATTGTGAACGGTTTGAGGGTTCGTATTGATGGGTGAAGCGGTGGTCATTGATGCAGCAATTGGAGCTGTTGTTGCAGTAGCAATGTGAGTTCTGTTGAAAGACTTGGTGCGACAGTTGTGGACAGTCTTGAAGATGAGAAGAATACTGCACAATTTGGCAAGCTCTATGAATTACGATGGGGTCTAGAGTGAGCATAATCAGATTCTGAACCTTATGCTTGAAGCAGAGGCTCACAAGAAAGGGCTTGAGGAACTTGATGAAATTGGAACAGGCTAATAGAAGCAGCCCAGCAATGGAGGTTGGGAACCTGTAACTGTCAGATGTTGTGATTTCTGTGATGAATTGGAGGAAGGGATTGATGTTGCTGATTTCTTCCACTGTTTTGACATAGTTGATGTTATGTTGTTCATGAGATCAGCAAGATCTTTTAGGTCGGACTACGGGCTGATGTTCCAAATACAACTTATGACAAGTTGTTGCTATATCAAAATTTCTTGGTGCATCAATAGAGCTTTCACGAGAGGAAGGGAAAGTTCTTCAATATCTAATGGATGGGATGATAAAGGGACAAAATCTGTCAGGATCATCATCTGCTTGGGGGAAAAAAGCTGAAGAAGCTGATGAAACTGGATTTAAAATGGTTGGCCGACTCGATCAATCTATCGGTGTGTTTTCTTCAACTGCTGAACCGTGGACTGAAGATTAACCTCAAACTCATGATGCACTGCAATTCTCTAAAGGTTGGATATGTTCACATCTGAGGAGCATGATCTTTTGGATGTTGAATCAATTATGATGGCCAGTAGAAGGATAATGCATAGGATATGCATGGACATGGCCAACGATGTATCTAGAGGATATTTGTGAATGGAGGTATGCGTATATTCAGGTGAGTAACTTGGACTCCTGACTCGGTGTATATTTTTTGTATACTGTACTGCTTTATATGCTGAACTGTTTTATACACTATACTATTTTAATGCATCTGCTTTCATGCATATTCCTTGTATTGCATTATGTGTAGCATGATTCTGTTCTATTCTGACTTCTAATATATCTTGTTGATTCTGTTCGAGCCTGTTGTTTCGTTACCCGTCCTTGGAGTCTGGTTCGATTTTGTTTTGTTGTGTTGTGTCTACTCTGGGCCCACCACAGGATTGAGTAGTTTTATGCCGGAGTCTGACCCAGAGGGTAGAGGCCCCACGAGTCGTCCGCTTATGGGCAACTGGGAAAGACGTATCTATACAATTGGCATTCTGTTCTGTTTCTGTCCTGCTCAATTCTGTTCTGTTCCGCTCTGATACTGACCCCAGAGGGTAGAGGCCCCACGAGTCGTCTGCTTATGGGCAGTTGGGGAAGGTTCAGGCATTTGATGCTGTGCCTTTGATTGATTGGTATTCTGTTCAGTTCAATTTAGTTCTGTTCTGATCTATTTTGTCCGTTCTGTTCTGTTTGATCTGATCTGATCTGTTCTGTTCTGTTCTGATTTGATCTGTTTGAGTTGCATTTGTTCTACATGAGCTGCATTGTTCTATTTGAGCTGCATTTGGAGCATACATGTATAGATGAACTGGTTTTGAAACCCATGGCAGGAACCTATGTTACTCACTGAGCTTGTTTAAACTCATTCCTTTTATCTAACATTTTTCAGGAATCATCTCCACTGGATTAGAAAGCACAATGACATGATACGTGTAGACTGAAAGGCATTCTCAAGTGAGGATCTGATAGCAATAAAATGTGGAGACTTGGATTCTGATGGATTGACTCTGGCTATTCAGGTGAGTCTGATGATGTAGTTGACTTTATTTATATACAATAGGTGTGTAGGGACATGGCTCATGGTAATGATACTCTGGAGAAATTTGATATGTTCTGTGTTATATATTGTGACTCTATAGCTACGGTTATTAGTTGTTTAGTTTTAGACTTGCTCTATGGTACATACCTCTGTGGTATTTATAAAAGAGTTGCATTCCCGAGATATGAAAGGTTTTAATTTCCGCTGTTCTGACCCTACATTTGGAATGCAATTCATCGTAAGGTTCAGAAGATTGCCTTTGGTTGGTCGAATTGTCAGTCGGAGACTGGCAAGGCGGCTAACTGGCATCACATCTTCAGCATCCGCGTAGGGTGGGGTGCGGGATGTGACAATTAGCATCACGTAACTTATATTTATTAGATCGGGGTGCAGTCTCGGTTATGTCAAATTTTTGGGGTATTACATTCTACCCACCTTTAAAAGAGTTTTGTCCCCAAAACTCAATTTGCCTTCTAGAAAAAACAGTCATTAGTCAGTCAAATTTATCTATAAAGGAATCTTGTGTCTGGTGTCTTTATAAAATGTCACAAGGTTTAACCTCAATCACTGATACTGCCAAGTCTCCATTTGGCACTCATCGGTAATCCTCAATCGTACAAATGTAGATCAAATCCAGAAAATCCGCAATAAAATTGATTGTCAATCCACAAAATATATTGTCACACAATTTTGACCTCTAGCATAATACTAACATGTCTCCAACAGTCACGAGTCTATAACCTCGAATCATACAAGTTCAGGTCAAATTTAGAATATCCACCAGAAGTTTGATTGACAATCCACAAAATATATGTTATCACCAAGATCAAATTTGACGATCAAACTTAGTGGTTAGAAATCTACCACTAAGATCAGTCAATCACATTTGAGTCCACAAAATAACCATTTTGATAACCTCAATCACAAGTATCAAACCAGATCCAGAAAATTTCATAATAAGGCTAGTTGATAATCCACAAAATATATACTATCACTAAGATTTGATATTAGATCCATTTCACATTAAATCGAATGCGACAATCATCCTTAAGATTATTCAATCAATCATATATGATTCCACAAAGTATACATTTTATCTCTATAGTCATCATGATTAACACCAGAGTTAGCTGACCGTCATTGTCCTCCCAATCAATATATCCACAAGCATAATTATCAATGCCAGGGTTAGCTTACCTACAATTATTTACCCTTAATAGATCCACAATCAGTCATATCAATATCAACATGTCCTAGTGGCACTTGTCATTCAATATCACTATGCATTTGATCTTTTTAATCGACCTAGAACCATCAATTTTAGTCATAACATAGTCTTTCCTATAGATTATTAACCTAAACACGCTATAGTCTCCAAGAATCACTCAATTTTTCGCTGCGCCACTTTGATATAATCCTCGAATTTCCAAGATCATCAATTTTACTTATAGGCCTACTTCTGTCTCCCAAGAAGTATTAATTATCTGATCATTCTAATTACCCAAGGAACATCAACTTCAATTATGTCCCCAAAGATTATGAACCATTGCTCAAATATCACCCTATGGTACTAGGGAATCTCTAATATTTACAACCTCAGATCAGTTGATCCATGGTCCTTAGGTTCCTTAGAAGCATAGATGCATCATCTATTACGAAGACTTCCATAATCCCACGTCTCGTCTCCAAAACCTAGTATCTATGGCTCAAGTACTCTATGGTTCTCAATCCATAACTTAGTGCTCTGATGTGGACAATGATTCCTCAACCAGTTCACAACTTGTTGTCCTCAAGTTCCTATTTTATACAGGTATCCTTAACTTTTCTCCCAAATATCACTTTGTGGTACCCGTCAATCTTAACTATTTTCAACCTTAGCCCTGATACCACTCTGTCACATCCTGCACCCCACCCAACGCGGATGCCGAAGATGTGATGCCAGTTAGCCGCCTTGTCGGTTTCTCGATCGACAATGCGACCAACCAAAGGCAAACTTCTGAACTTTGCGATGAATTACATTCCAAATGTAGGGTCAGAGCAGCGGAATTTAAAACCTTTTCATCTCGAGAATGCAACTCATCTATAAACCACAAAGGTATGTACCACAGAGCAAGTCTAAACCAGAGAACTAATAACTCTAGCCACAGAGCACATCTATAACCAGAGATATAACACAGAGCATATCTAATCTCTCTAGAGTACCATTACCATGAGCCATGTCCCAACATATCTATAGCATATCAATGAATTCAATCATAACATGTCACTCACCTGAATAGCTAGAGTCAATCCATCAGATTCCAACTCTCTACAAATCAGTGCATCAGATCCTTACTTGAAATGCCTCCCAACCTACCAGTGTCATATCATTGTGCCTTCTAATCCAAAGGAGATAAGTCCTGAAAAAAGGTTAAATAAATAGAATGAGCTTAAACAAGCTCGGTGAGTAACATAGGTTCCTACCATAGGGTTTCAAAACCAGTTTATATATACATGCATGCTTAAATGGAGCTCAAGTAGAACAATGAAGCTCAAACATATTAGATCAGTACAGAACAGAACAGATCAAACAGGTTAGAACTGTATACCAATCGATCAAGGCATATCAACAAATGTGCCTAAACCTTCCCCACCTTCCCATAAGCGGACCACTCGTGGGGCCTCTACTCTCTGGGGACAGTATCAGAGCGGAATAGGACATGATTGAGCGGATGCTGAGTTCACCACGCCTCATAGCCAGCCATCCCACCTCTTAGCCAGTCATCCACCCGTTGGTATACTCAATCATGTGGTGGGCCCAGAGTAGACACAACATCTCAAAACAAAATTAGATCAGACTCCAAGTGGCATATAACAAAACAGAATAGACCCGAACAAAATAGAATGGAATACATCAAAGGCAGGACAAAATCGAATCATGCCATATGCAATGCAGTATAGGGAATATACATGAAAGCACATGTATAAAAATAGTACAGTGTATAAAATACTTCAGCATATAAAGCAGTACAGTATACAAAAAATATACACCAAGTGAGGAGTCTGAGTTACTCACCAGAATATTACGCTTGTCTCCATTCATAGATAATCTGACAATCTCCAGATATGTCAGGCACTTCCTTGCATATCCTAAGCATTATCCTTTTGATGGCCATTATAATAGATCCAACATCCCAAAAGATCATCATGTTCCTCAGATGTGAATATATTCAACCTTGTTTGTTTGCAGTCAACATCCCACTGGCACTCAATCATCATTTAACCCTCCAGCTGACTTGGCAGGGTAATTCCTCTTCTTTCTCTATTCCGAACCCCAACCATGTGGACATGTAGTGGAATCTCTCTTTTTAGTGAAACATTTTTGGTGACCCTAAGATGACTGTACATCACTTTTGTTGCAATCACCAACCTGTTTCTGTTGATCCCATTGAGACTGTACACTTTCACTCCAACTGCCAACCGTTGGAGGATTTGTAGTCAAGTGTCACAAGCCCCTAATCATGTGTCTTGCTCCGACCTTCAACTGAGTAGCCATTTCTTATATTCTTATGAGAACATTCAATACTATCGCATGTTCTGCTATAAGGTTCAGAATTATTTACTAATAGGTCGTCCACCACTAGATTTCACAAACTCTTCTTCAAATTAATGCTTAGACCACCTCCCATTAGTTTGCAATAGTCTAATAGCCACTCAACCCCAGCTGAGCTCTATAGCAGATCTAGTAGTCATTAGATTACAGTGTACCAAATGCCATAGAGTAGCAATTTCTTGGTGCTGTTGGCTCCAAGGAGGCTCATCACATAGTGGTCCTCTACAATGTATTTGGCACAAACTTGTGGAGCCCTCATTTACAATTTGAGTTGCAAATTTTTTGAACACATAAGATCTATAACAGCAGCAACTTCATAATGTCCTACAGGATCAGTTCTCTGCCTACCATTTCCTCATCACTAGCCTACTTATTGTTTCTGCTGTCCAGATCTCACTCTACCATTATACCTGACTGAAATGATATGGTATGCTGACACAGAGCAAAGCCTAAGGTCTCCTCAAAGTGAAAACCCATGTTTGAATCTGCTGTTGCTCCTCCATTTCCTCTATTTTTCACTAAACACAGCAGATAGTGACAGTAGCACACTGATCAGTATTGCAGTTGTTCAAGCTGCTGCTACTAATCTCAAAAGACCCAACTTCACTATATCGATCCACACTGTTACTTATTCCTTTCCATGATATGAGCCAGCCAGTAGCTCGCTTGATTCCCTCATTGCATCCGTAGAAACAGATTTCCTTGATTCAGGCTCAATCGATGTACACTCACTCTGATCTGAACAGGAATTGCTGGGAACTTTTACCTGCTCTAACTACAACTCATTCACTGCTAATACACGTCTAGAATCAGAATCTATTAATTTCTCCTCCAGCAGTAGACACGCAACTCTCTAGCACTGGCTCAATTGCGGCTAAAAACACCCTCTACTAGTTGTTAGCCTGTCCCTGCACCTACTACCTTTTTGGTGGCTGCAAAACACAATACCCAATCCTCCCTATCAACGCCACCACACACACACATATATATATATATACACCTCTATCAATCTACTACGCAACCAATTTATATACAACACCGCCATATAAAATTGCCTCCAATTTCCATCACCCATCCTCAATTTGACCATTGTTGTTCTAGATTACTGCTAATCAAATAACTGTACTTGGAGCATTAGACCAAGTAGCCACAATAAATAAATGGCAAGGGAAACCCCAAATGCCCAACATGAAAACTCTAGTTAACTGCACTTCCGTCCCCCTCCTCCACCGCTACAAATTCACACATATATATACATATCCCTATTGCATCGCCAGAGAATTCTGGAATTCTCCTTTCTCTTTCCATTTTCCTACAGATATATATATATATATATATATACATGTGTGTCGGTGGGTAGCCCAACCTAGAACTCTCCAGATTTTCCCACACATGCTTGAGCTTCTTAGAGATCTGCTACATCGCTACACTTTGCTACACCGTCCCCTTGTAGCAGCTTCTACTATTTTTCTTGGTCAGCTGCCTTTTAGAATTTTCTATATTTTTCCACAACTTCCTACTACACCGTCTCTCTCTTTTATCTTTTCTTCTTTTTTTTTTTTCTTTCTAGCTTCTTCCGGTTTCTAGTAGCTTCCTCTTGGAAGCTTTCCTTATATTCAATATAATATTTACTTGTATAATATACTGAATATATATATTGTGGCTGTATTTTTCTTATATACATATATAAATATATTTTCAATATATTTTGTTGCACTCAATATTTTTATTTCATAAAATATTACTTTATGAAATATCGGTACATTTGGCATAAAGCCAAGACTCGGTATCATGGTTACTTATTTTGTCGATATTGGGTCCTTGTTTATGTCTTATATGATATTCATTTTATTTCCAAAATTAAGTCTTTGTACCGATCCCATTTATTCAACATAGTACTCGATCGACTAGGTTAACTATTTTTGAGCCCATATCATTTTTTGTGGTATGGATATTAATTTCATATTTTCTAATAATTAATCTCATCGTGGCTTACTGTATTTTGAGCTTATTTCGAATCATTAGCCTCACGTAACTTATACTTATTAGATCGGGGTGCAGTCTCAGTTATGTCAAATTTTTAGGGTATTACAGATATAACATCAACATGAAACTCTCAATAACAATGTATCAACATGACTGTACTACCATAATAAACTGATCACAATCAAATCAATAAGGAATGTCTCCCAGTATAAGATAAGTCATAAAGGATAGTGTCATTCAACAATCATAGTCATATCAATCATATAAGAGATGCATTTATACTGTGCAGGGCTTGGCAAGAACCCTTGGTATTTTGGGGCCAAGCATACCCCCCCATGAACTCCAACATCTTGTGCCATATATTCGTTCGTGGACTTGACCCGTAGGTCTCCATGTAAATCAGAAAGCATCAGATGGATATTGTGACTAAGCACAAATCTAGTATACATAAATATATCATGATCATAAGTGATTCCATAACAGTGTAAGAATGGAATAACAATATTCAGTAAAGACATAATAGTAGGCCTTTCAAGGCATGGTATAACATGATAACAATGATATAGCAGTCAATCAATGTTCACAAGATAGAACAATATCACATTGTGGAAAACAATAACATCAGATACATTCCAGAGTATACGTTCGGTAGTAAATAGAATAAACTTGGCTTGGAAACACCACATGGAAGAGAATAGGTTTTACTTACCTCTAAATGCGTTCCTTGATCAGTATCTAGTGGTTTTTGCCCTTTCCTTTCGAGTCTCTTATACATCTGTAAATACGTCTCAGTTTTAATGCTAATCATCAAATTTTATGCCTTGTTATTATAAGTATCTCTATCACTAATTTAGACTCTACCATTGAGTCCGGAATGCCGAAGAAAGTCGGTTTAGGCTTTCGTGGAATTTCATTTGGGTTCGGCTACCATTAGGGGTATTTTGGTCATTTAGCATTTGTAAAGGTTTTTATTTTTTGGAGTCCAGTCTCACAAAATGGACATCACCATTGGATCCGGAATGTTCGAGATGGGCAAAATACACTATTTATTTATTTTTATTGGACTTCGCATTATTTTACTATTATTAAATTAATTAAATATAGTTTTTACATAATATATAT
This sequence comes from Nyssa sinensis, assembly GCA_008638375.1. Taxonomy (NCBI): domain Eukaryota; kingdom Viridiplantae; phylum Streptophyta; class Magnoliopsida; order Cornales; family Nyssaceae; genus Nyssa; species Nyssa sinensis. The sequence goes on along the minus strand of CM018042.1, from coordinate 10,394,984 downwards.
ATATATATATATATATATATATATATATTTATTCACAAAAGTTAACACAGGCTTGCCTGTCAACTTGGTCACGCGTGTCTCATCCTTAGCCTAAGTCCACAGTTTGACTCGCAAGGGTAGCAGCCCCTGTGCATTTTTTTTCCTTATTTCCTAAACCAAACAACGGTTAACTCCCTTAACCGTGTACAGGATATCCCTAATTCCCTTATTCCCAATTTAAAACTTAAACCACCTGAAGCCAAACAGTCCCATTTCCATTTAAATTAAAAACACCTTTAACCCAAACGACGTAGCATCAAGGCCAATTGCCTCAATATGACACCATTCGGCTTACACTATTCATCACCTTCCCCAGTCTTTCTGGTGAAGTAACAGTAGGGTTCCATCACCTTCTCCGGTGACGGCAACCCATTTCCGATCAAGTTTTACCCCAAATCTAATGCAGTTTTCTTCTCCTTTCCATGGGGATCTCAATTTCAACTTTAGTTTTCTATTTAAGCCATTCTAACATCACGAATAGTGAGTTTAATAGCTCCAACCGATTTTTCGGCCAACTGTTCCCTTCCAGTTTTATGCTTGTTTCTTGATTGTTTTCACCCATTTTTCTTTTTATTAGTTTTCTGCACTATCCATGAACATTTCCTATCATTTAAACAAAGGTTTTAAGCATAAAACTCTAAAACCGAATTATTCCTCTATACTTGTAACTCACTATTTCTGCCTCTTCATGGCATCATTTCTATTGATTCTTTCTCCTAAACACTCTTTATTTCATGCTGATTTAGACCCTATGATTAAAACCTAGTATCATGCTTTGAATTGTAAAAATAGAAGCTTAATCACTCACCTGAATTTCTCAGTTCTGCTCACTGTAACCCTTTAGAACCCCTCAGCTCCTGTTTTTGAGTCCTTGGCAAAACCTCCTTTCAGTCTCAGCTCTTAAATCTCCTTCTTCTTCTTCTTCTTCTTTTTTTTTTTTTTTTTTTTATTTTTTTTTTTTTTTGATTTCCCTCAAAATCTCTTCTGTATTTATAGGCACAGTTCTTCCCACTTGCCCCACTCTCACGCCCACCTTTTCTCTCTCTTCCTCCCGTTCTTGCAGCTGTTTTTGACTGCCCTTCAACCACCCCTTTAATCTCGATCCTCCACGCACCACACATACAATATATATACATATGTATGTATATACAATACACCCACTTGCACCTTAAGTGTCGGCAGCCTTGCTGCCTTCACCACACCCACACACATCACACACACAGGTCACACAACACATGCACACTGCACATGCTGCCTACTCCCCTCCCTTTACTTTTTTTTTCCTTCGTATTTTATTTCAAAATACATATATATACATTATACAATACCTTATACATATATATATACGTATATTATATCTTATTTATTCATCCATATATATCCATATATATATATATATACATATATACCTATTTCTAATAGTATGTACATACACTCATATCAATGGGGCTACGCATGCATGCAAACATACATATGTATGGGAATGCATGCCTACACACATTACGAGGCTCGATCCTGGGTTGCTCGGGCATCGCCCGACATTGGTTGTAGAAATAAACTGTTCACATTCCAAAATTGTTTAGTCCAATAAAATATCATGAAATAGAGCTTAAACAGCTCAGGTTACAACTGGTATTACACTACTTGATCGGGTCTACCTCGGTATACGTGCCTTATCCCGAGTCGGGATATTACATTCTTACCCCCTTAAAAATAAGTTTGTCCCCAAACTTAGCGCATACTAAAATGAAAATAACTGAGGATACTTAGCACGCATGTTGTCTTCTCGCTCCCAAGGAGCTTCCTTTATCCGATGATTCCTCCACAAAACCATGACTAATGGAATAGTCTTGTTCCGTAAAACCTGATCTCGACAATCAAAAATCTGCACTGGATGTTATATGTAACTCAGATTCTCCTGGACGTCTAAAGGCTCGTGCTCAATTACCTGATCTGCACTCTATATACATTTCCTCAGTATCGAAATATGAAATACATCGTGTACATGTGCTAACTCTGAAGGTAAAGCAAATTGGTAGGCTACGGGTCCAACCCTTCCCATGATCCTGAATGGCCCAATGTATCTTGGCCTGAGCTTTCCCTTTTTGCCAAACCTTACTACACCCTTCATGGGTGATACCTTCAAAAACACGTAATCTCCTACTGTGAACTCTAACTCTCGTCTGTGAGCATTCGTATAGCTTTTCTGTCGGCTCTGAGTCGCGAGTAAATGTTGTCTGATCAGTTGTATCTTCCTTGTAGTATGTTCCACTATCTCTGGCCCATAGAACTTCCTTTCACCCATCTCTGTCCAACATAGTGGTGATCGGCACTTCTTGCCGTATAATGCCTCATATGGCGCCATACCAATACTAGCTTGATAGCTATTATTGTATGTGAACTCTACCAGTGGCAACTAATCTTCCCATCTCCCCTCAAAGTCTATGACACAGAACCACAACAAGTCCTCTAGAGTCTGTATCGTCCTCTCTCACTATCCGTTAGTCTCGGGATGATACGTAGTGCTGACACTTAGTTTCGTGCCCATAGCTTGCTATAGACCTCTCCAAAATGGTGATACAAACCATGGATTCCTATCAGATACTGTAATATCCCAACCTGGGATATGGCACATATACCAAGGTAGACCCGATTGAGTAGTGTAACACTAGTTGTAACCCGAGCTATTTAGGCTCTATATCATGATAATTTATTGGACTGAACAATTTTGAATATGAATGGTTTGTTTTGTACAGCCGGTTCTGGGCAGCACCAAGCAACCCAAGCTCAAGCCTCGTGATGCGTGCACGCATGTATTCCCATGCATGCATAGCCCCTTTGATATGAGTGAATGTATATGCTATTAGAAGTAGGCATAGATGTATATATATATATATATATATATGAAAGTATAAATATATGTATATATGTATATATATATATATAGTATTTTATATATATACAAATACAAGGGAAAAGAATCAAAGGAAAATGGGAGGGGAACTACATGGCAGTAGCAGTGTGTGTGTGTGGCAAGTGGGTGTGATGTGTGTGTGATTGTGGTGAAGGCAGCAAGGATGCCGACACTTGAGGTGCAAGTGGGTGTGTTGTATATAATGTAAGTATGGTGCGTGGATGATGGAGGATTAATGGGCGGTTGAAGGCAGTCAAATTTTGCTGCAAGAAAGGGGTGAAGAGAGAGAAAAAGTGGGCGTAAGAGTGGGGCAAGAGGGAGATTTATGCTTATAAATACAGTGGGGCATTTTGAGTGACATCAAAAAGGAAGAAGGGAACCAAAGAGCTGAGACTAAGAAGATTGATTCCAAGAGTTCATAAACAGGAACTGAGAGGTTCTGAAGGGTTATAGTGAGCAGAAACTGAAGCAAAATCAAGTGAGTTAGCAAGCTTATGTTTTTATGTTTTAGAGCATGAAACTTATATTTATTTAAAGAGTCTAAATCAGCATGAAATGTAGAATATTTTGGAAAAAGAATCACTTGAAATGATGCCATGAAGAGGTAGAAAATAGTAGTTGCAGGTTGTGATAGATAATTCAGGTTTCTAAATTTGTATGCTTAAAGCTTAGTTCTAATGGTGGGAAACTCATCCTCTTGAGTGCAGGAAATCATTAGGAAATGAAAGCACCCAAAATAGTAGAGAAATCATAGGAAAAATGGGGTCACCGGAAAAACGATTCTCACTGAAAAATTCCTATTCGAAAAGTTCTATTAGTTTAAATGGAAAATAAAAAATGGATTTGAGATCCTCATAGGAAGGGGAAGAAAACTGCATTGGATTTGGGAAAAAATATGATCGGAATTGGGTTTCCGTCATAGGAGAAGGTGACGGAACCCTACTGTTGCTCCACTAGAAAACTGAGGGGATGATGAATAGTGTTTTATGAGACGACACTGTTTGGTGCTTGATTAAGGCAATACTGTGTCATTTCGGGTTAAGGGTTTTTAAATTTAAAAGAGAATGGGACTGTTTGGCTTCTGGGAGTTTAAATCGAAATTAGGGATAAGGGGATTGGGGATGTTCTATGCACGGTTAAGGGAATTAGCCACCGTTTGGCTTAAAAAAGGTGAGAAAAAAAATACGCGAGGGCTGCTGCCCTCGCAAGTTGAACTAGGAACCTAGGGTAAGGATGAGACGCGCGTGACCCAGTTAACAGGCAAGCCCATGTTAACTTTTGGGCATAAATAAATATATATATATATATGTTATATAACTAATAGATAAAATGGAATAAAAATGAAAAGGGTTGCACCCTTGGAGACTTGAACCAGTGACCGCGTATATGGAAATCCCCAACCCAAACCAAATTGATGAGCAAGCCCGTGGTATCCAATGAGAATATATATATATATATATATATATATATATTATGTAAAAACTATATTAAATTAATTATAGTGAAATAATGCGAAGTCCAATTAAAATAAATAAATAGTGTATTTTGACTATCTCGGGCATTCTGAATCCAATGGCGAGGTCCGTTATGTGAGACGGAACTCCAAAAAATAAAGACCTATAGAAACACTAAATGACCAAAATACCCTTATTACTACCCAAACCCAAATAGAATTCTGTGAAAGCCTAAACCGACTTTCTTCGGCATTCCGGACTCAATGGTAGAATCTAAATTAGTGATAGAGATGCTTATGATAGCAAGACATAAAATTTGATAAATAACATTAATTCTGAGACGTATCTAGTGATATATAGGGAACTCGAAAGGAAAGGGCAAACTCACGGAATACTGATCTAGGATAGCATTTAGAGGTAAGTAAAACCTATTATCTTCCATGTGGTGTTTCTAAGCCAAGTTTATTCCATTTACTGCTGAACTTGTACTCTTGAACGTACCAGATATTATTGTTTTCCACAATGTGATATTGTTTTTATCTTGTGGAAATTGATTGACTGCTATATCATTGTTATCATGTTATACCATGCCTTGAGAGACCTACTGTTATGTCTTTACTGAATATATAATATTCCATTTTTATACTCTTATGGAATCACAAATGATCATGATATGTTTATGAATATCGGATTTGGTGTTCAGTCACAATATCCATCCGTTGCTTTCTGATTTACTGGAGACCTGCGGGTTAAGTCTGTGAACGGACATATGGTAATACATTGGAGTTTTGTTTGATTGGAGTTTCCACTAGGGGGTATGCCGGGCCCCAAAAGACCGAGGGCGTGCCGAACCCTGAAATAGTGTAAATGCATCTCTTATATGATTGATATGACTACGATTGTTGAATGACACTATCCTTTATTATTATCTTATACTGAGAGACATTCCTTATTGATTTGATTGTGATCGGTTTATTGTGGCAGTACATTCATGTTGATACATTGTTATTGAGAGTCCCATGTTGATGTTATATCCATTACTTCTGATTGTATTTTGTGACCCCACTGTCCATTGGCCAGTGTGGAAACTATTGTTATTGGCTATTACCGTATCTTATTTCTTATGATTGGCTATCATATTCTTATTCATGGATTCATATTCTTTTATGATCATCGATACCAATGTCGGAGATGGGAATTTACTTGCTGAGCTTTTGTAGCTCATTCCATATTACTTAGCATTTTTTCAGGTAGTGACGCTGCAAGACCCCAGTAGGAGTCTGAGAGTGTAGGAGGACATTTTGAGGAAATGTACTAGTTTATGATGTAGTTCTCTCATGTATTCACCACCCACGGGTGCTGGTTATGTTTTACATTGACACTTGTATAACCATATGATATGTTACAGACTTCTGCTGATTATTGAAATGAAAAGACTTCTGCTGATTATTGTATTGAAAAGACTTTCGCTGATTATTATTTTAAATTTTTAGTATATTGCATATTAGTACTATGATACAGGAATGGAAAAAGTAGGGACGGCCTTAAGGTCGGCCCAGCGATATGAGATCCGCATAGGGTGGGTTTCGGGTCATGACAGATATGATCGATATTGGAATTCCATGAAGTCTGACAATTTCTCTGATGTATAACTCGGCTAGTCGCTGTAAGGTCTATGTCATCTTGGTTGCTAAAAAATGAGCTATCTTGGTCAATCTGTCCACAATGACCTAGATAGAATCACTCCCTCTCGATGTCTTTGGCAACCCTAACACGAAGTCCATTGTAATGTGTTCCCACTTCCACTCGAGTATAAGTAGTGACTGCAGAAGTCCTCCAGGCTTCTGATGCTCTACCTTGATCTATTGGCACTTGGCACATCGTGCTATGTACTCAGCTATGTTACGTTTTATCCCGGACCACCAATAAGTGCTTCTGACGTTGTGATATATCTTGGTGCTCCTTGGATGCAAGGAAAATCTTAAACTGTGTGCCTCATTGAGGATCTCCCTCCTGAGCTCTGGCACATCGGGTATGCAGATTCTGCCTTGATAGCATAACATCCCATCTCGTACTGAAAACTCGGAGTCTATGACTGTCTCAGCTTCTTGACGAAGCTTAGCCAGCTTCTCATCATGAGTCTATTACTCTCTGATCTTGTCCACAATCGATAAACTGACTATAACGTTGGCGCACATTGCCTCAGAGATGGGCAGAACTATCTTTATCTCCATATGCTCCAAGTCTCTCAGTATCTTTGTCTGTACTGTCAACAGGCAAACTAAACTCCTTGATGACTTTCTACTAGGAGTGCCAACTACCACGCTTGCCTTCCTTGGGTGGTACTGTATGCTGAGCTCGTAGTCCTTTAACAACTCTAACCAACGACGCTGTCTCATATTGAGCTCCTTTTGTGTAAACAGATACTTGTGGCTCTTATAGTCAGTGAAAATCTAGCACGTGGTTCCATATAAGTAATGCCTCCATATCTTCAAGGCCAAGACAATGACTTCTAGCTCGAGGTCATGTGTCGAGTAGTTCCCCTCATGGGGTCTCAATTGTCGTGAAGCATATGCTACCACCCTTCCATTCTACATCAACACACACCCCAAGCCCTTGAGTGAGGCATCACTATAAATTACAAACCCTTCAGTTCTATCTGGCACTGTTAATACCGGAGCTGTAACTAGTCGATCCTTCAACTCTTGGAAGCTCCTCTTCTGCTTCTCTGTCCAAACAAAAGGAACACCCTTCCTGGTCAGTTGGGTAATAAGCGTAGCTATCTTGGAGAAGTCCTTGACAAATGTCCTATAGTAGCCTACTAACCCCATGAAACTCCACACTTTCATGACACTAGTAGGCTGAGGCCAATTTATGATTGCCTCGATCTTCTGAGAATCGACAAAGATTCCCTCATTGCTGATCACGTATCCTAGAAATGCTATGCTAGGAAGCCAGAACTCACACTTCTTTAGCTTGGCGTATAGCTTCTGCTCCCCTAAATTCTGTAGAACTCTCCTCAGATGTACCTCATGTTCCTCCTGGTTCTTGGAGTAAACCAAGATATTGTCTATGAACACAATCACGAAGTCATCCAAGCACTGCTTGAACACATGGTTCATCATGTCCATAAATGCGGCCAGGGCATTGGTCACCCCAAATGGCATAACAAGAAACTCGTAATGTCCATACCGTGTCCTGAACGCCGTTTTCTGAATGTTAGTGGGTCTGACCTTCAGCTGGTGGTAACCGGACCTCAGGTCGATCTTCGAGAACACCTGAGCTCCTTTCAACTGGTCAAACAGATCATCTACTCTAGGCAGTGGATATCTGTTCTTGATGGTAACCTTGTTCAACTCACGATAATCAATACACAGCCTACCTCAAAAAATTCCCTAGCAATGGGAATCTTCTCTAACTCAAGCTGTTGAGAGTCAGTGTGTCTTAGACACTACATAAGAAACCGTGGCATCCCTTGCGAAGTAGAAGCCTAGCCTGGATAGAGGTAACAAAGTAGGGTGGGGAAGCTGTAACACCCCGACCTTGCGTAATTAATAATTAGTTATTAATTATTAATTAGCACTGACTTAATGAATGATTAAGGGAATTAATCATAATCCCGACGGTCATGATAGACCGATTAAAATAATTAAATATGTCTGGAGAGAATGGTATAATACCCGAACCCGATTATTGATTAATTCGGTGAAATAACGCCGTTTTAACACCAACGGAATCCGAATTAGCTAACCCGGGAAATCCTGGATGATTAATAAATGACACGGAACCTCTGACACTGAAGATAACTGAAATACGAAACTCTCGGAACAAACCGCATCGAAAAAGGAGTTACGGAATGAAAGTTAGGTAGGAAACATTGAAACTGAATTACTGCGTCTGCCAAACGGGGCCTTAGCTTAAAATGGTGGAAAATGCCCAAAAGTGTGGCCAAGGGAAATTGAACCCTTGACCAAGTAGACAAGACCTTGTGTATCCAAAAAATTACCAACTGGGCTACTACTATCTTTGTGTCCATATATACAACAGAAATGTATATAACCTAAAATCTGGTTGGGCCACCTCCCAAATTGGCCAATGGCCAAGCATGCAACACATCATCTCTACATCACCCCTATGCACCCTAGCCCCCATCATCACCTACCTCAACACTTGATGACCTCTCCTCCAACCAAAATACATGCAAATTAATCATGAGGTTGGGAGATGTATTGGACAAGAAAAATCTGATTTGCATTTACACATCTCCATATATGCAATGGAGGGAAAATAGGCCTGCAAATGATCCTGTAAACTGATATTGAAAGAGAGAATTGAGGAGTGTGAGAAACACCATAGAGTGAGCTTGTGTGTGCATGCGTGTGAGGGATAATGGCATCTCCATTGGTGGTGCACAAGGGAAAGAGGTGAACTGGGCTACACACGAGCCACACCGAACTATGAGAAGGAGGAACAGTGAACGTCCAAGAGGTAAACACCCAAAAACTGCCAACTTTCTGTCTAAAAATCTGCTCCTATTTCTAATGGTTTTGATCCATATAGACTGTGTAAATTAGTTACTATGAGGCTTAGGATTGTTATAGGATAACTGGGAGGGTCGGATAAGCTTGAAAACCCAAAACTGTAACAAACCGCCATTAACGACCTTCCTATAACAGGTCTGATTCGACCTCCATAAAACTGAAATTTGATGGTCTAGAACTGATCTAGACCCTTCTAGGACCCCATAAATACTGACCCGTGACTTGGAAACACATGGAAAGCCCTCAAAACCGAACCTATTGTCTCGGCCATTGGAACCCAAACTCGTAAATAAGCTTGTAAACTGAAAATCAACAATGGGATATTGATCCCCATGGACATACGGTCACAACCAACCAAGAATCATGAAGTTTGGTTGAGAATAGGGCCACACGACCGAACTGAAAGCCTACACAATAATCGGTTATACAGAGCTTGATCCTTAGAGTCGAAGCTCAAAATCGATGCCAAATCGTTGGTCTCACATACAGAAATGTTTTGGAATCAAAACATATCGAAAACAGCCCTTGAAAACCCACGAAATTGAAGAAATAACAAACCTACAACTAGGGCAACGGACGGGGAAAAGTTAGGGACGATGGAGTTGACTCGCCAACTCGTTCGAGTTAGGCCGAGTCGACTCGGACACGTGTCGAGGCAGGGTGTGCCACCGCATTAATTGGAACGACACCGTTTAAGCCTAACCTGTTTTAATTTAAATCGAATTCCGGCCTGTTTGGTTCTTCGGTTAAGAAATGTAAAATCAGGGTTTAGGATAACCTAAATACGGATAAGGCCCAAATTGAGGTTAACTGGAATATGCTATTCTGATTTTCTAAAGGTCACTGAACCGGCTGGTTTTCTGAATTTTGGGCCGGTTCAACAGTTTAACCCTAGAACCCTATGGTTTGAACCCCTAAATTATGTAATTATGTTTTGACCCCTGAAGTCTTCTGATAATACAGTTTGACCCCAACAGTTTTTGAATATTGTACTGTGGCCCAGATTTTGGAAAAATTGTACATTTAAGCCCCTGGTAAATTAATTAAATAATAAAATAATTATTTTAATTATTTTATTAAATGGGTAAAATTACAATTCTACCCCTGGACATTAAATATGTCAAACGGAGTCCAAATAAATTAAATAAATAGTGTATTTTCATTATTTCAAATATTCTGGACTCAATGGTACAGTCCAAATTGGGAAATTATGTACCGAAAAATACAGACCTGCAAGTGACAAATGACTGTACTGCCCCTAAGGGTACCCAGGCCCAAATAAAAATAAAAGACAGTCTATTCTGATTATGTCGGGCATTCTGGACTCAAAAGTGAAGTCCGTTTAATGAACTGAAGTCCCGAAAAATACAGACACATAAATTATAAAATGACTGAATTACCCCTAAAGATACCCAGGCCCAATTAGACATAAAAGATGGTCCAAGTTGACTATGTCGGACACTCTAGACCCAATGGTGAGGTCCATTTTATGAACTGAGGTTCCGAACAGTTTGGTTATACAATATGTGAAATTACCAAAATACCCCTGATACTGTACGAAGCCCAAATGAAGTCCGATTGGGACGAAATTGATACCGATAAAAGCCCAGATACTGGTGAAACTGTAAACATGATTAAATGATGATTCGGAGTCAGAATCTTAAAAAACATAAAATGACCAAAATACCCCTGAGCACAGTAAGTGCAAAGTAGAGGTCAAATAAAGGTCAAACTGATCTGATAAATTATCATAGGGATAATTATGAACACTGAAGGGCTAAATAAGACTCCGAGACAATCAATGCGTAAAATGAGAAATGACCGATGTGTCCCGATGATCAAAAGCAGATACCAAACGAAGTCCAAAGGACTTAAGAATTTACATATGAGATATATGGGACATTCTGAGGACCACGACAGGGTCCAGGGTAAGAATGGCAAATTACCATTTTTCCCCTAAGGCTAAGTAAGCCCTTAACTGATAGCGATTCAAGTCTAAAAGACTTAGAACTTCATGTATACGATATATGGGATATTCTGAGAACCAGGACTGGGTCCGAGGCAAGAATGACAAAATTATCATTTTGCCCCTATGGTTAAAATAAGAACCTAACTGATGCCGATTGAAGTCCAAAGGACCTAGAACTTTATATTTGAGATATAAAGACTATTCTGAGGACCTTGATAGGGCCCGGGGCAAAAGTGATGAAATGACCGTTTTGCCCCTAAGGCTGAAAAAGTAACTGACTGATAACGATTGAAGTCTAAATGACTTGGGTTATAATCCTGATGACTGCTAAGCCTAATTTAAGAATAAAATAGCCCCGGATGAAACCCGATGAGAGGGCGATAGGCTACTAGGCTATCTTAGGTAAACCGATAGACACCTAAGATGACGAATAAGGCCTGAATGGATGAATTCTGATCTGTCTGTGATTGATGATGATTATTCAGGACATACATGGAGATGCCTGACGTACTTGGAGGTTATCGGATTGTTTGTGCAAGGAGACAACCGTAACAGTTTGTGAGTAACCCTGACTCCTGAATTGGTGTATAAGTACACTGTCTAGTTACTGTATTTTAAAATACTGTACTGTACTGTTTTATCTGATATATTGATTTTATGCTCTTACTCAAATGCATGATCTTTACTCTGTCTGACTTCTCTGTTCTGTACTGAAATCGCTTGTTTTAAACTGGTTCTGAATGAACAACTGACTCTTGGTACCATTTCAGTCTTGAGCGCTATATGAGCATACCGCACTGTTTAATCTGTGCATATTGTACTGTTTATACTGTTATACTAGTTCTGCTCTGCTCATTACTGACCTGTTCTGTTACTCTGATGTTTTAACTGTACTCCTGTTTTAATACTGTTTCAAATGAACGTATTTAACGCTGTTTTTAACTGGTTCTGAAAGAACAACTGACTCTCGGTACCATTTCAGTCTTGAGCACTATATGAGCATACCGCACTGTTTAATCTGTGCATACTGTACTGTTTATCCTGTTATACTGTTCTGCTCTGCTCATTACTGACCTGTTCTGTTACTCTGATGTTTTAACTGTACTCCTGTTTTTAATACTATTTCAAATGAACGTATTTAACTATCTGTTATGTTTGATCTGTTTTGTCCTGACCTGTTCTGTTTGATCCGTTCAGTTCTGATCCGTCCTGATTTGTTATGTTTGATCTGTTCCGTCCTGACCTGTTTGCTCTGTTTCGATCTGTTCTGTTCTGTTCTGTCCCGTCCTGTTCTGCTCAATACTGATCTATCATGTTCTTTGATGATGTACCTGTATCTCTGACTGACATACTATTTTCGCTCAGTTCTGTCTTGTTCCATTTCGTTGATGATATACCTGTATCTCTGGTTGACATATTGTTTCCGCTCTGTTCTGTTATGTTTTGTTCGGCTCTGATTGTTATGTTTTGTTCTGTTCTATTCGGTTCTGATTTGTTGTTCTGTTCCGTTCTGTTCGGTTATGATTTGTTATGTTCTGATCCGTTCCGTTCTATTATGTTTTATTCTGCTCCGTCCTGACCTGTTGTGTTCTGTTCTGTACGGTTATACTTGATATGGTCTGTTATGTTCTGTCTGTTCTGATCTGTTGTTTTATTTTGTTCAGTCCTGCTTTATTCTACTGAAACTGCATTTAAAGTAGATTTATAAAACTGCTATTTCAGAAACAACTGAACTACCCTTGTGCTTTGTAAACAAGAAATGGATTTGAAACCCTTGACAGGGAACCTGTGTTACTCATTGGGCTTTTCGAAGCTCACCCCATTCCCTAACATTTTTCAGGAATGATATCTATTGGATCTGATGGCACTGATCTGTGGAGACTGGATTATTGAGGATTGAATCTGTTTAATCAGGTGAGTGATGTAATACGACTGACTTGACTGATATGTACTAGATATAGACATGGCTCATGGATTTAAACGGTACTCTAGAGATTATAGTTCTGCTCTGTTGTTATATGTCGGATTATAGATATGCTTTGAGGTTAGAATTGTTAGCTGTTGGATTTTAGACTGGCTCTGTGGTACATAACCTTACGGTGAATACACGAGTTGCATTTCCTTGACAAAAAAAAAAAAAAAGGTTTTAAATTCTGCTGCATCTGACCCTACAGTCAGAGTGCAATTCATTGGAAAGTTCAGAAATTGCCTTCTATTGGTCGCGTGGCGGCTGACTGGCATCACGTCCTCGACATCCGCGTAGGGTGGGGTTCGGGATGTGACAGAAGCCACCTCTGTCCCTTCAAAATCAACTGTCAGAAATCTGGGTTCTGTATGAGAACTCGCTTGGCTACACTGTCTATCGTAGGATGGTTTACGACCAACAAATCCATTCTATGGATAACATCGAACCCACAAATTCCCAATGGTATAAGGTCAGCAAATAAATGTGTATCCCCAATCTGTATCCCATAATTCCTATACATGGTATCCCCCAACAATGATTTTCTCGATGGTATAGAAACATTCAGTAAATATCCTAGGGGTTCTGTCACTATGTTCAATCTAGTAGTATATGTAGGTGATATAAATGAGTGTGTGGATCCAGTGTCAAATAAAACATGGGCAAGCTGTGAGTAGACTAAAAGAGTACCTTGCAACTACAGAAGTTGTAGCCTGCACGTCTCTTGGTAAGATGGAGAAAACCTATCCAGCCTGCTGCTGGACGTTCCCCAATCCACTCTTGTGGGCCTGGGGTCTAGGTGTTATTACTGCGGGTACTGGTGCCCTAATCGAAGTAGTGCTCATCGTGGCCTGGCCCTTCTGAGGGCATTGCCTTGCCATATGTCCTTCCTTGCCATAAAAGTAACAAGTGTTGCTACCGTTGAGGCATTGGCCCCTGTGAAACATCTGAGAGTGGGGGCATTGGGTTACGCTCCCTCTAGTGTTGTTCTGTCTCCTCTGACTGGACCCTGTCACTTGTGACACAGCTCCAGGTCTAGTAAATGTGGATCCCTATCCAAAAGAAGAAGGCCCTTGCCTCCTATTCTGACTACCTCCTTGCCTCTACTTCCCTCGCCTCTTGGCGAACTCTTTGCCACTCCTCTCTATAATCTATGCAGTCTCTACTACGTCATCATAAGTGACTAACCGTTGGGGTTTAAGTCTATCCTTGATAGACCACCGCAACCCTTCCTCGAACTTGCGAGCTTTCAAATCTTTTCTATTGATGACATTCGGAGAAAATCTGGCCAATTCAGTAAATGTGACCTCATATTGCTCTACTGTCATCCCTCTTTGTTATAACACCATAAACTTGGCAACCCTCCGGTTCCGTACCTCCTAAGGGAAGTACTTCTTATTAAAGACCGTAGTGAATCGTTGACAGTCCATGCCTAGATCCTTGGCCTCCTCTATCATCCACCACTTGTGCGCCATCCCCTTACGCATATACATGGTGAATGCCACCTTTTGTACCTCAGTACACGTCAGGATATTGTAGATCATGTTCAGCTCTAATAACCATTCCTCAACTGTAGTGGTTCCTCTGGTACCGTCGAATGTCAGGGGTTTCATCTTCTAAAACTGCTCATATAGAAAGGTAGAGTCTCTCTCGTTTCCCTGACGTCCGCCTATGTTGCTGCCTACGTTGATAGACTGCTCCTGTTGTACCGGCTAACTCGTACTGGCCTAAATCCATGGTACAGACTCGATAACGCTCTGCATCAATCTCTCTAACCAATCTAAATGATCTATAGGTAATGAATTGTTCCTCGTGTTAACCATGTTTGTAAAGATAACCAGTGAGATGTCCAGTCAATATATAAGATAATAGTCAATGATCGCATGAATTGAAACGTCAATCTTTATCTATCGATTCTAGTTCTAGTCTTATCTCCCATGACAAACAAACGAACCTATAGCTTTGATAACAAGCTGTCACGACCCGAAACCTATAGCTCTGATGCGGATCTCATGTCGCGGGGCCGACTCTAAGGTCGTCCTTACTTTTTCCATTCCTATATCATAGTAATAGTATGCAATGTATTAAAAATTTAAAACAATAATTAGCGGAAGTCTTTTCAATAAAATAATCAACAGAAGTCTTTCAATATAATAATCAGCGGATGTCTGTAATATATCATATGGTTCTACAAATGTCAATTCAAGAACTAAACATAACTAGCACTCTTGGGTGGTGAATACATGGGAGAACTAAAACATAGACTAGTACATTTCCTCAAAATGTCATCCTATGCTCTCAGACTCCTATTGGGGTCCTTGTAGCGTCACTACCTGAAAAATGGTAAGTAAATGGAATGAGCTACAAAAGCTCAGCAAGTAAATTCCCATCTCTAACATTAGTATCGGTGATCATAAAAGAATATGAATTCATGAATGAGAATATGATAGCTAATCATAAGAAATGAGATGATGTGATAGCCAATAAGAACAGTTGCCATAATGGCCAATGAACAATAGGTCATAATATACAATCAGGAGTAATGGATATAACATCAACATGGAACTCTCAATAACAATGTATCAACATGAATGTACTACCACAATAAACCGATCACAATCAAATCAATAAGGAATGTCTCCCAGTATAAGATAAGTCATAAAGGATAGT
Source organism: Nyssa sinensis (assembly GCA_008638375.1). Lineage (NCBI taxonomy): Eukaryota > Viridiplantae > Streptophyta > Magnoliopsida > Cornales > Nyssaceae > Nyssa > Nyssa sinensis. Next base: position 10,379,434 of record CM018042.1, on the reverse strand, counting down.
GTCATTCAACAATTGTAGTCATATTAATCATATAAAAGATGCATTTATACTGCGTAGGGCTTGGCAAGAACCCTCAGTCTTTTAGGGGCTCGGCATACCCCCTATGAACTCCAACATCTTGTGCCATATGTTCGTTCACGGACTTGACCCGTAGGTCTCCATGTAAATCAAAAAGCATCAGATGGATATTGTGACTGAGCACAAATCAGGTATACATAAATATATCATGATCATAAGTGATTCTATAAGAGTGTAAGAATGGAATATCAATATTCAATAAAGACATAATAGTACGTCTTTCAAGGCATGGTATAACATGATAACAATGATATAGCAGTCAATCAATATCCACAAGATAGAACAATATCACATTGTGAGAAACAATAACATCAGGTACGTTCAAGAGTACAAGTTCGATAGTAAATAGAATAAACTTGGTTTGGAAACACCACATGGAAGAAAATAGGTTTTACTTACCTCTAAATATGTTCCTAGATCAGTATCCGGTGGTTTTTCCCTTTTCCTTTCGAGTCTCCTATATATTAGTAAATACGTCTTAATTTTAATGCTATTCATTAAATTTTATGCCTTATTATTATAAGTATCTCTATAACTAATTTAGACTCTACCATTGAGTCCAGAATGCCAAAGAAAGTCAGTTTAGGCTTTCGCGGAATTCCATTTGGGTTCAGGTACCATTAGGGGTATTTTGGTCATTTAGTATTTCTACGGATTTTTATTTTTTGGAGTCCCATCCCATAAAACGGACCTCACCATTGGATCCAGAATGCCCAAGATAGTCAAAATACACTATTTATTTATTTTAATTGGATTTCGCATTATTTTACTGTTATTAAATTAATTAAATTAATTTAATATAGTTTTCACATAATATATATATATATATATATATATATTTATTCATAAAAGTTAACACGGGCTTGCCTGTCAACTTGGTCAATTGTGTCTCATCCTTACCCTAGGTCCACAGTTCGACTCGCGGGGGCAGCATCCCCTGCGCATTTTTTTTCCTTATTTCCTAAACCAAACAACGGTTAACTCCCTTAACTATGTATAGGATATCCCCAATTCCCTTATTCCTAATTTAAAACTTAAACCACTTGAAGCCAAACAGTCCCATTTCCATTTAAATTAAAAACACTCTTAACCCAAATGACATAGCATCAAGGCCAATTGCCTCAATACAACACTGTTTGGCTTACACTATTCATCACCTTCCCTTGTCTTTCCGGTGAAGCAACAGTACGGTTCCGTCACCTTCTCCGGTGACGGTAACCCATTTCCAATCAATTTTTGCCCCAAATCCAATGCAGTTTTCTTCTCTTTTCCATGGGGATCTCAATTCCAACTTTAGTTTTCGATTTAAGCCCCTCTGACCTCACGAATAGTGAGTTTAACAGCTCTGGCCAACTTTTCAGCCAACTGTTCCCTTATAGTTTTATGCTTGTTTCTTGACTTTTTTCACCCATTTTTCTTTCTATTAGTTTTCTGCACTATCTATGAACATTTCCTATCATTTAAACAAAGGTTTTAAGCATAAAACTCTAAAACCGAATTTTTCCTCTATACCTGCAACTCACTATTTCTGCCTCTTCATGGTATCATTTCTATTGATTCTTTCTCCTAAATATTCCTTATTCCATGCTAATTTAGACCCTATGATTAAAACCTAGTATCATGCTTTGAATTGTAAAAACAGAAGCTTGATCACTCACCTGAGTTTCTCAGTTCTGCTCACTATAACCTTTTAGAACCCCTCAGTTCCTCCTTCTGAATCCTTGGGAAAACCTCCTTTCAGTCTCAGCTCTTAAATCTCCTTCTTTGTTTTTCTGATTTCCCTCAAAATCTCTTCTGTATTTATAGGCACAGTTCTTCCCACTTGCCCCACTCTCATGCCCACCTTTTCTCTCTCTTCCCCCCTTTCTTGCAGCCATTTCTGACTAACCTTCAACTGCCTCTTTAATCTCCGTCCTCCATGCACCACATAGACATTATATATTTGTATATATAATACACCCACTTGCACGTTAAGTGTTGGCAGCCTTGCTGCCTTCACCATACCCACACACATCACACACACAGGTCACACAGCACACATGCACACTGCATATGCTGCCTACTCCCCTCCTTTTACTTTTTTTTTTCCCTTTGTATTTTATTTCAAAAAATATATATATATATATATATATATACATTATACAATACCTTATACATATATATATATATAAATATACGTATATTATACCTAATTTATTCATCCATATATATCTATATATATATATATACATACATACCTATTTCTAATAGTATGTACATACACTCATATCAAGGGGGTTACGCATGCATGAAAATGTACACATGCATGGGAATACGTGCCTGCGTGTATTACGAGGCTCAGTCCTGGGTTGCTCGGGCGTCGTCTGACACTGGCTGTACAAATAAACCGTTCACATTCCAAAATCGTTCAGTCCAATAAAATATCATGATATAGAGCTTAAATAGCTCCGGTTACAACTAGTATTACACTACTCAACTGGGTCTACCTCAATATATGTGCCTTATCCTGGGTCGGGATATTACAATTACACCTTCTTCCTGTTTTCATTTAAAACATTTTCTAGAAGATCAATATAGAGATTGGCGTTGGTTTAAAGGGTTGAATCGAGCTGGAAAGATTCGGTTGAAGTTTTATGGCCATTCTGAATAATCGGTTCATTCATCCTTGTTTCTTCATGAAACTTCATGATTCTTGGCTTATTGTTATCCCCATCATAGTGGCTACAAAACCTCATTCTAAAAATCAAGCTTAGTGCTCAATTCATGAAGTCGAGTTCTTAGACCAGTAACCTGCAACTCAGTATTTCTCCCTCATTTTTGGTCCATTTAAGATGATTCTTGTTGTTTTGAAATCCTAAGAGCATTTTGTTTAAGTCCTAATCATCCAAACTCAGTTGAGTTTCAGTTGGTTCAGACCCAAACTAAAGTTGTCATCAATGGCGGATTCTTATGAGTCTTACTGTTTTAGGCTTCCTAGGTCTCATTGTTCTCTCCCTAACCATGGTATAACATCAATAAGGTCATGTATGTACTCTAACTCCATCAAATAACAAGCTGGTAGTAAATTTTCTTAGAGAGAGAAATTTTAATTTTTGTGTTTTTACCTTCTACAGTGGTGCTTTTCCTCCTTGGCTCGATTCTGAACTTTCTAATACTTCTATCTAATTCTTGGGTCTACTTCAGAGTTGCATGCAAGACCTTACCTCTCTTCTTCCTCCTTATCCTTCTTCTTTCTTCTCATTCCCTCTCTCTCTCTCTCTCTCTCTCTCTCTAGTCGTTAGTCTTGGTCTGGTTTGACACACACAAATCCCACATGCAAAGTCTGAGTTCTCATTATACACTCAAGGTTTGTTGCATGCATCATAAGAAATTTTGATGCATGGATTCCTATTGGTTGGAGTGAGGGTGCAATAGGGTGTTGACACCTCATTGTTTTATCATTTTCCCACCCAATTCCATCTTATATAATTTTTGGCCTACTTTTCTTCTTTTACTTTTTTTTTATTGTGTAGTGGAAAACTTTACACTTTTATTTAATATCTTATTCATTGAGTATACTTAATTTGTATATTTCTTAATTTCTTGATGTATTTTTTGTTCATGAAGATTTCTCTTTTATGCAGTTAAACTAATTAACATGATTAGTTATGATACTTGCTTAAACATTTAGGCTTAACATTTATGTATTTCTTTATTAATTTCATCATCGATTTTCATATCCATTTCTTTTATCTTAATTCACTCAAGGATTATCATTGCAACATTATTACCATGATCTAATTATACACTAATGTTTTCTTAAAGCTTACTAAGCATCTCTAATGATATTGTAATTAGGTCAGGATGTTATAAGTATGTCCCTCTATACCATACCAAAAATAAGTGGGGGTCATGTCATGCCCTTAGGACTAGCCTTTAACCTGTGAGTGTCCCAAGCCTTTACAATGTGACTGGGTTTATCCTCCTTGTGGGCAATCCACCCTACAATGTCCTAGTTGCTGGCATTTTAGAAAATCACCTCTCCTTGGGGATTTTTCCTTTGTGCAAAATAAGTAGAAGGTGATGGTCGTTGAAATCGATAGATCTATCCCTGAGACTAAGTGGTACCCTCTTTTTGTATCTTGTTACCCCTCATCTCGAGAGAAGAATTAACAGTTCTATTCAAATAGTAAACTTTTCAAATCCTCCTAAAATCCTTTACATCTACCTCTTCCTTACCAAGTAAGGCTCGTTCTACCAATTTAAAAGTTTGTACCCTGTTGGCCTCATCCATAACCACACCTGGTGTATATTAGGAAAGCATAGAAAAGTGGGACTTATACTGTGTCACTGTCATGTCACCCTAGTATAGATGAAGGAATTCCTGACGCATAACATCCTTGGCGGCTGCGGGAAAATACTTTTCAAGGAAGGCAACCGTGAACACATCCTAAGACATAGCCATTGAAAGCCTAACCACGTCCCACCAAACTATTGCCTCCCCCTCAAACAAGACTGTGAAAAAATTGATCTGAAGATCATCCTTATCAATCCAAACTGTGTTAAAAAGTCTAGTAATGGTTAGGAGCCAATAATCAGTTACTAGTGGGTCAGGCTCTCAACTACACTTGGGAGGATTAAGCTGCTGGAACTCTCTCATGGCCCTAATGGCCATACTCTCACCACCTTGGGGATGTGACTATGCCTCATCCCTATTGGCCTACTAAAACTGTCTCATAAAGTCCATCATACCATGTGCAATCTTGGCTCCATCTTCATGAACTGTCAAAACAGGTTATGTTTGAGGCGCTGGTGGTGGAGGCTAGAGAGTAAGTGTTTTCTCTTTATCTTGACCTCAACCTCGACCTCTACCTCCTCGTCTCAGTGGCATCCTATATAAATAGATACGAAACACAACATTGAACATTATAACTCCCTATAAATGTATTTTTCCCTTTTAGGTTCTTATGTCTCAATGATGCATCAAATAATCCCCATGTACATTAAACAATACATGTAAACATTTAATTAATTAATGCGTTGCACCAAGTGTTCAAGTCAATGCTTATATCACTACTCAATAATCTACAATGATGTTTCAATCATCTAGTAATTCAGTACAACAAGCATGCTCACATTTAGTACATATATTACACTTCATATTTCCAAGCATGCAACAATTCAAAAGCAAGAAATCTTTGAAACTTAATGTTTTTTTTTAAAAAAATTTTAGTCAAGTGTCCTAGTGTTACCCAATCCCGTCATCCCTAAGTGTTCTAAACCTAGGACTCTGTTACCATTTTGTCATGTCTCAAGCCCCAAAGACCTAAGGGTGACCCTGTAATTCAAGGTCAAACTAAATAAACAATTCTTGTACATCTCAAACCACCCTATGATTAGCATATTCTCACTTGAGTTTTCATAACATAAATGTTGATTCACATTCCATCCATATAACCCAACAAGGTTTACGCACATAATTCTCAAAAAGGTTTTCATCATGTGATATCTCTTCATAATCAAAAGAATACAAGTCATGAGTTCCAAGGTTTACCCTTGTAATTGCACCAAAACAAATATCCAAGTCCCGTCTAGGCTTCTAAGCCTTGATGTCAATAAATACCATAAGGTCTTTTACATTCCCAAAAATAAACAAAAGGTTAAAAAAGGAAGTTATCTTTAATGCACGTCATCAAATGGCTGACTTGTTGCCATTACCTACATCTGGTAGGGGTCAAAACAACAACCCCAGTAAAGATTATAAAATAGGAAAAATTAAGGTGGTGCCAAGTGTATAGAAGTGACATGTGTAGTGTTAAGTAAGTGTCCATTCATCATGCATATACATCAATAACAAGATATTCATTTCACTTTAATTCTTTAGATGATCACTTCAATTCAATCATATGAAAGAGATGATAAACAAAAAATATAAGCAAGTGTCATGTAATCCATAAAAGAAATGTGCATCATGTAACAATAGATTGAGCTCACTCTCTATTCCTCTCACATTGAATCCTAACATTCTGAAACTTAAGATTTTCTATCGGCCCCCTCGAAAGGCCTGATGCTTTATGAGCTACTAACTCGTTGGCAATGCGCTGCCACCCGCCCAGGGTTAGGGTTTGTAACCGAAGGGAAACATAATCCCCATCACAAATAGATCCATCGAAAAATAACGAAATCTTACTGGCACACACTCTCGCTATTTTGAAATTTTAAAGCCTTTTGTTAAATTCCCAACCAAGGCATCACAATTCCAACAATCTCACATCCTTCCTTATTCATTTCATCCCAAGGAGTAAATATCCACATTTTTTCATTCCTTTCCATTTCATATTTTCTATCATCACCAATGTTTCCCAATTCATTTATAACATGTCAAGAGTAACATCATTTCATCATTTATCACCAAGGTATAATAAATATAACATAACCTTATAACCTTTAACAATTTAATCATTCCACTCAAGCATGAGAAATATATATATATATATATATATATATATGCACATGTTATTGAACAATTTCATCATTCAACTCAACATAGAAAATACACATGTACATAGCACTCTCATTCATCATAAGAATACACCAATACTAGTAAAAATCAAGATCTCCAACATTCCATTATAATCCAAGGCACGAGCAACATAGTATAACATGACATTCTAGAGAAAATCACAAGATAAGTAAAATGCATCATGCTTTAGATGGAAAACACCCAACCTTCAACCTAGGTTAGAATCCCTACCTCAAAGCCTTAAAAAAATAGATTTCTTATGTGTAGAGAGAGAGAGAGAGAGAGAATAGAGAGATTCCAAGGCCTTGGCTTAATCCTTGTCCACAAACCTTAAGAAAGATTTTACACCATTTATTTTACTTAACCAAGATAGATCTATAAGAAAATACAAGAAATTTGAAAAGGAAAATAGAGCCCTAAAACTTACCCCTTTCTTGGAAAAATTCTTGGAATTCCTAGTTTCAATCAGTGAGATTCTTCTTATACATGAATCTTTATGGTATGATGTGTTTACAAGGCTTAAAAACCCATGAACACTCAAGAAATAATCAATCTTAACTTTCCTCTTGTCTAGAGAGAGTTTGGAGAAGAAGAGGAAATGATTTTTGGGCACAAATTATTTTTTAACCCGCAACTTAAAGTGTTCTGACGCATGCTCGTTCAAACGAATAAAGCTTCAATCGAACAAATTTGTCTTCGTTCGAACGAAGACGTATACTCATTCGAACGAAGAGTTTCAGGTGCTCATTCGAACGAAAGCCCCCTTCGTTTGAACGAAGACCAAAAGGTTTCTAGGTTTTTCGTTGAGATGTTTTTCTCAAAGTGTTATTGTCCCAATTTCACTCTCTATGTGCATTTACCCAAGTTAGTCTACATTCATTTGTATGTTTGTGGTTACTTTAATAATGCCAAGAGTAATATTATTCATTACTTATTAATTTCCATATTACTAAATTCATGAAACGTTATAGTGTGCAATTGTAAGAATATTGGATTTTGCTATGGTTGTAATATCCCGACCCGGGATACGTCACGTATACCGAGGTAGGTCGGATAAAACATGTAACTTGAACGGTAAGATATGTATATCATAGTATTTTCATGAAAATGAATGACCAAGGCTGAGTAACACCTGAGCACCACAAGGCATTACATCGTAATGCGTGCATGCACGTATTTCCATGCATGCATACGTGAACATAGATACATAGCTTAATTAAAATCAAAGTATGTAAATACGATTTAAAATGGATTTAGACTCCTACATATACATGTATATGCATGTATAAAAGAGATGTATGTTATGTGTATATATGTATAAGATGTAATGTATTATACATGTATGATGTATTTATGTATATATGTATATATACATAAGAAATAAAAAGGAAATGAAAAGGGAAAAGGGAACTGCCCTTGGGCAGTATACAAGTGGAGTGTATGAGAGTGTGTGCGTGTGTCGGCTAGGTGAAATATGTGTGTGTTATATATATATATAATATGATACATGTATATATGAGTGTAACACAAGTCTCCCAAGCCAATTAATGCAAAGTTGCATTTGGCAGAGAGAATACAGACCCTAGGTCAAGGAAAGAGGCCATAGAAGGGGGAGAAACCAAGAGAGAGAGAGAGAGAAAAGAGAGAGAGGCGGTGGAAACCATTTCTCTATATATGAACCTACGGGTGAGGGTTTAAAGGCAAAAAGGAGACCAAGGTTGGGAGAACACTTTGGCAAAGAATTCAGGAGCATAAACAGGAAGGTTTGGAGGGTCAAAGTGGGCTAAATCTGAACACCCAGGTAAGCAAATTTAGTTCTGTTTTTACGATTTAAAGCATGAAGCTTATATATAATTATATGGTCTAAACAAGCATGAAATATAGGTTATTTTGCAAAAAGAATCAGGTTAAATGATTTAGAAACCATAGAGATATCCCAAGTTGCAGGTTATAGAGAATAATCGGCCATGTGATATTATATGCATTAAACCTTGTTTAAATCGACCCTAGCATGACCCTATGATATGCAGAAAGCTGTTAGAAGCGATTAGGGGTCAAAACCGTACTTAAAACGCCATGGAAATGAAAAATGTCACTTGGCCGGAAAGTCGGCCAGAGACATTTAGGCTCTATTTCGTGAAGATGGGGAGGGTTTTAGGGCAAGCCGAGGCTAGGGTCGAGATCCTTGAAGTGAAGGAAATAAAACTGCATTGAAAATGGGTTTAAAAACCATCAGAAATTGGTTGCCGTCACCGGAGAAGGTGACGGAACCCTAATACAGGCTCATCGGAGCCTTGAGGGAGATGATCGGAAAATCGGGGAAGCTACCGGGTTAAGTCTAAACAGATCCGGGTTGGATCCGGGTCGGTACCCGACCGAAAATAAAACGGGATTGATGCTGTGTTGTTTTGGGATTTTAAATTAAATGGATTTGGGCTGTTTGGTTGCAGGGACAATAAATAGAAATGGGTTTTGGGGGTTATCCAAACCATGGATAAGGTGGTTAGGGTGGATATGTTAATCCGGTTCTATGAATTGCACTGAACCGTTTGGTTCAGTGAGGAACCGAACCGGTTAGGGTTTCTGAATGGTGAACCCACTGGTTCAGACCCCAACTTTGGATATTTCCACTTTGACCCCAAATGTTTTAGAAAATGTCACTGTTGCCCAAACAGGAAAATTAATTAAATATTAATTTTTACAATAATGCCCCTATTTCAAATATGGGTCAAACGAAGTCCAAACGATGCAAATGAATAGTCAAAACTTATTATCTCAGACGTTCTGAGTCCAATGGTGGGGTCCGTTTTACAAGACGGAGCCCCGAAGTATAAAATACCGTGAAAGTGCAAAATAACTATTTTGCCCTTTTTAGTACAAAAGTCCAAATGGAATTCCGCAAAAGCCTAAACCGACTTTCTTCGGCGTTCCGGACTCAATGGTAAAGTCTAAAATAATATTTGAAATACTTATGATAGAAAGGCATAAAATTTGATGAATAGCATTTATTCTGAAACGTATTCACTGATATATAGGAAACTCCAAAGGCAAGGGTACATTCACGGATTTCTGAGATAGAATCACGATAGAGGTAAGTAAATTCCATTTCTCTTCCATATGGTGTTTCCAAGCCAAGTTATTCTCTTTACTGCCAAACTTGTACTCTTGAAAGTACTTCACGTTATTGTTATCCACAATGTGATATTGTTCTATCTTGTGGACATTGATTGACTGCTATGTCGTTGTTATCATGTGAACCATGCCTTGAAAGGCTTACTGCTATGTCTTTATTGTCTGCTATGTCCTTATTGTGAACCATGCCTGGAAAGGCCTACTGTTATGTCTTTACTGAATATATGATATTCCATCTTATACTTCTATGGAATTATGAATAATCATGATATGTTACGAATACGGGATTTGTGCTCAGTCACAATATCCATCCGATGCTTTCTGTATTAACTGGAGACCTAAGGGTCAAGTACATAAATGGACAGGTGGCAGGAATGAATTCCTCGAAGGCTTTCCACCGGCAATTGACTGGCATAAACATTGGCATTTTCATTGCCTTCCCATTGGCATTTCATTTACATTTACATTGGGATTTTACCTGAGAACAGAGTAAATGCATCTCCTAAGAATTGGTATGATTACGTTATTGAATAACACTATTCCTTGTGACTTATCTTAAACTGAAAGGACACTCTTCATTGAATTGATTGTGATCGGTTTATTGTGGCAGTACTTCTTGTTGTTGTATTGTTGTTGAGAGATTCATATTAATGGTGTACCCATTACTCCTAATTGAACATTGTGACTTATTATTCATTGGCCTTCATGGCAACTGTTCTCATTGGCTATTACAGCATCTCCTTCCTTATGATTGGCTATCATAATCTTATTCATGGATTTGTATCTTATCGATACCAGTGTTGGAGATCTGTTTTTACTTGCTGAGCTCTCGTAGCTCATTCCACCCCATTTACTCCCATTTCAGGTGATGACGCTGCAAGACCCCAGTAGGAGTCTGAAAGCATAGGAGGACATTTTGAGGAAACGTATCAGTCTATGTTTTAGTTCTCCCATGTATTCACCACCCTCGGGTGCTGGTTACGTTTGGTTCTTATTTTGCTTATGTAGAACCATATTATGTATTGTAAAGACTTCCGCTAACATTGTGTATTGAAAGACTTCCGCTGATGTACTATTACTGATAAGACTTCCGCTGTTATTGTTTGAGGATTTTAGTACTTTGCATATTAGTACTATGATACAGGAATGGAAAAAGTAGGGACGGCCTTCGGGTCGGCCCCGCGACACGAGATCCGCATAGGGTGGGTTTCCTAGCTTTGCCATGGGTCAGGGTTAGTCAACAAGAATATAGAAGAAAAAGATGTCCTATAGCCAGTCACCAAGATAAAGCAATAATGACCTGTGGGTGCAAAAAGGCTTATCCCACAACATGATACAAGAAAATGATGACAAAATCATCCAAAATGGGATCTAGCCTAACATGATGATTCGCTACCACAAACAAAACGTTAGCCATTCAAAAGTATATCATGCTTGCAAATAATATGATCATCCACTGGGCATAGAATATGATCATCCAACGAATGCAAAAATGTCATTATCGAGTTCTAACACAATAGATACGTAAACAAAATGGGGACCGACATACCCCCACAACACACATTCAGGTTCGCCTTTCTCTCTTGGGCTTACTGAATAGCATGAGAGCTCTTTCACCTCAAGTCCTCAAAGGACACAAATGACCACACGGGTCCAAAACACAATCTCTGAATGAATGGACATTGTGACTAAGCACAACTCTAAACACTTATAAAACACCATGATCATCAAAACTCCACACAAGATGTACAGTCGTATGAAACAACCAAAATCTCAATCAACGAGACATAAAGTGTGTGGAACAAACAAACTCTCTATCAATGAGATATATCACAAGATCATGGCATAGTATAAATGAAGGCACAGTAATTCTCAAGTATTGGTAATCAAGTTCTCAAAATCATATAGGCAAGCAAATCGAATCCGAAGTACGAGCATAAACAAATAATCACCAGTCGACGGGCATCAAATCGGAGAAATCAAGTTCATTAGGTAGGAAATAGAGTACAAATTTTGGCAGCATTTGAAAATAAATGTGACTTGGCTAGGAATAACCCATATTAAAGCATAGGAGTTACTTACCTCAAAACAATTCCAAGCAGTTCCACAAATCTCAAGTTTCCTTTTCTTTTCCTTTGGAGGTTCCTATAAACCAGAAAATTAATTATTATGGTCAATTCTAATCTATTTAATAATTCATTGCCCTTAATTGTCTAGGTCGATTCTAATGCTCGTAGATTCTACTTTAATTATTCAACTCCCCGGGTATCATTTAGCATATTTTCGAGTTGTTAATTTACATATCAGTTTTTAGAATATTATATTTGGATAAACAGACTTCACCGTTGAGTCTGGAACATCTAACAAAATAAATCTAGGCTTTCACGGGCACTCATTTGGCTATGGGCATCTCTAAGGGTAAAATGGTAATTTCATATTTTATATGACTTAATTTTTTGGAACTCCGGTTCATAAAATGGACCCCACCATTAGGTCCAAAATGTCCAACATAGTCAAAATACACTATTCATCATCGTCCCCAAACCCCCATAACACTATAGCCCTAGTTCATTATTTTCTTGAATTTCTATTTCGTGCAATTTGGGGTCGATTGCTTCTCTGTTTTGGGTGCTATGGGCTTCTGGGTGTTTGGGCAATGCTTTGGCATTCATTTGATAGCTCAAATTAAGCTCAAGGAACCATGGTGAGTTAGATGGCCTAGACCTGCAACTAGGTCGTACATGCCCATTTCTTCATGAAAATGGGTAGGTCTTGGTTTGTTAGGGTCCTAGAGTCTTGAGGATTCAATCCTCGTTCTAAAAATAGGGTTTAATGTTCATTTTAAAAGGTTTGGCAAAAGACCCGAAACCTATAACTTTAAATTCTAGGGGTTTTCTTTGGGTTTCTAGATCGCAAACTACTAGTTTTATAACCTTTGGAATGTCAAGTTTCATTCCCAAACAGCCAAACAAGGTTTGGTACTAGTCGATTCAGACCCACATTTATGGAGGTCCTTTCATGGCGGTCTCTATGGGTTTATCTAGGCCTCCCCAATTCCTTTATAACATTTTTAAATGTCAAAATCAACCCCTGCATGCCCTTATAACATTCTAAAATAGTGTGTGTGTGTGTGTGTGTGTGATTGTTTTTGAAAAGAAAAATGGGAATCAAGGGGTTTGCATGGCTTTATAACTTAGCAATAGGTCTCCCTTTCCTTTTGCTTATCTTTTAAGCTCCTTAGGTCTCCTTAGAGCACTTCAGGTCTCCCCCTTTCTTTACTTCTTTGTTGTAAGCCTTTCATGCACACACATACAACATTCACTCACACACACACTACCTCTCACGCACATATAGTACTACTCACACACACTGGACATGCAGCACACACATACATGGGAAGAGTTTTGAGGTATTTCTCACACAAAAATATTTCCAACATGTGGGCCTATATATATATACACAAGTATATGTATATTAGGGCTGAGGTGGTGCTGATGTGGTGGCTGATGGGGTGCTAAGGTGGGCTGAGGTGGAGAGTGTTAGTGGAGGGTGATGTGTTACATGAATGGCCATTGGCCAATTTGGGAGCTGGGCTTAGCTAACTAAGGTTTATATACATATTTGGTGTCTATTTAAGCACAAAAGTGCTGCCAGCCCACTTGGTAATCTTTTTGGGTGTTAAACACTTGCCTCACTTGGTCAAGGGTTCAAAACCCCTTGGCCTCATTTTTGGTTATTTTCTCACATTTTATGCTTATACCTCGTTTGGCACGGACAGTTTATCATTTTGGCTTTTACCTTTCTATTTTCTTTTCTATTCCTCTTTTTACCAAAAGGTTTCTTCTGGTCGTTTCCTACTTGGGTTGGCTTCGAGGTTCAAAGCCTTGTGTCTTTTATCATTTCCTTGTGGTTTTCGTGGCTTGCTAATTCAAATTTTTGTAGTGTTAAAATTAGGCTAAGATGACTAAATTAACGCATTAAATTCTAAAAAAACATCATTACATTAATTAATCGGTAAACTAGGTTTGGGGTATTACACTTTTGATACAAATGTCACCTTGGCAGCATACTCCGATGCCGATTGGGTCAGGAATGTGGATGACCGGAAGAGTACTTCCAGTGGTTGCTTCTATCTTGGAAATGCCCTTGTCTCTTGGCATAATAAGCAGCAAAACTCCATTTCCTTCTCCACTACTAAGGTTGAGTACATAGCCGTAGGGAGTTGTTGTTCCCAACTTATGTGGATGAAACAAATGTTGGCAGATTATGGAGTTGATGTAGGTACCATTACCATTCATTGTGATAATTATAGTGCCATAAGTATATCCAAGAATCCAGTCCAACATTGTAGGACAAAGCATATTGATATTTGACACCATTACATAAGAGAACTGGTAGAGGATGGTCTTATTTTCTTGCTTTATATTCCTACCGAACATCGACTTGTGGACATCTTTACCAAACCCTTAGACTCTCTTAGGTTTGAGTACCATAGAAAATCTATCGGTATGTGCATTCTCGAGTAAGTTATGTTCTTTTCCATAGTCTAGGTGATTCTTAAGTTTTCTATCTATTCTAGGTCTATGAATTTTATGTTTGCTTGTTTTTTTTTTTTTTTTTGTGGATTTTGGTTCCCTCATAGCTAGGTGCATTTCATACCTTTGTGAAGTCAATAATCCAAAAATATTTTCCTTTTATTTAAATTGTTAATGGTAATCCCAATTTTTTTAAAAAAGAGAATTATATTAAGTGCATTTTGAGTGATTAATTCTTGACTTGTGAACTTTATCCTATCAATATCTTCACTTACTCTTTTTCACTTGGTTGCACACAATCTTTCAATCTACTTGTGATTTCATAGGTGTTAGTCTTGCTTATTCCTTGCATAAGATTGTTGATAATCACTAAATAATCATCTATATTACCCTTTAATTTATATTTTTAGTTAATAAAATATATTAAATTTAGTGTAATTGATGCATTTGTAGTCTTTTGTAGGCCGGTGATGATTTTGTGCCAAAATATGATATTTGGACCCATTAGAGCCATGAAAAAAGATTCGGAGTGGATATAAGATTATTTTTTACTAGTTAAAGTAAAAACATCATATCTTTCATCTCCGATATCAAATTGATTTGATCTTTATGGCGTTGGAAAGATAATTGAAAGTTCTACAAAGTTATTGATCATGGAAAAAGTCTAATTCGAACGTTTGGAGGCGCAATATGGTCCTAAAATTGCTACTGATGTAGTGCCTACCATACTTGGACGCGGTTTGACCACTGCGCGGTATTTGACCATCTCTTTTAGATAAAAATTTGGTTTGGCATGAAACAACTTGGGTTGTAAAGCTAACATAAAGGGGTACAATTCGTCATAAAATAGAGTTTTCCAATTTCAAACGTTTACTATAGTCAATTGAGCTCCAAATAAAAGCCTAAAAATCTGGCAAAAATCTGGCTAAATGTCTCCCATACCTAATGGATCTCCAGAATCATATTTTCTTGGAGACTTATATAAGCCTTGACAAGGGGGACATAAGGGAGAGCGATGAAAAAGAAGCAAAAAAGAGGACCTCTTATTATATAGTGATATTCACAGAATTGAGTGAGATTCTTCGTCATGTTCAATTCATTTTTGTATTTTCTTTTTATTATAGGTTTGTAATGAGTTTCTAAAACTCTGGCTAAGGGTAGGACTGAAGCAACAACAATTGTATTATTTTTTTGTGTGATTTTCCAATGCTCTTAATGCAAGATTCAATAATTTTTGGTTTAACTCAAGTGTTAGTAAAAAAATTTTATTCTGTATAATTCTTTGATTTATCGTAGACTTGGGGCACGATAAATACCTAGAATTCCCTACGAATCAAATAACTAGTGTTACCATGTTTTGAATTAACCAAACATAATAGTATTTTCATAATCACGGCTCCATCTTTCAATTGGGATTACCCTTTGTGTGAATTTCAATTGAGTATAAAAGAAGAATTACACAAAATTATCATAAGTTTGTTGTTGTGGATTAATGATGCCTTAGTACTCTTGTATATTATTTTTAGTTATTTCATTTGTTTTAGCAATCAATCAACCATTTTATCCAAGCAAACATATTTGATTTTATTAAATTTTTATTTTTGTCAATTGTCAATTGACTTAAGTTCCCTGTGGTTCGACCTCGGACTCATTGAGTATTATTATTTCGCGACATCCTACACTTGGGATTGCAATGTTAAAGTCACAGCAAGTTTTTGGCATCATTGTCCGGGAGCTTGTTAGCACAATTGCACCCTACATTAAATTCATAGTAAAAAAATAAGTAATATAGTTTTTTTTTCTTCTTGTATTCATAGTTGGTTCTACTGCATACTCTTTTTTTAATTTTTTTTGGTTATAGTATTTTATTTGACTGCTTATTCTTATTAAATTTGTTACTCTTCTTACTTAGTGCATGCTTCATTGGTTCTGTGACAATACAAGACGATTAGTGAAAGGTAATCATTTTGGTTCCAATTCATCTTCTAATTATTCACATGTAACACCCCGACCCAAATGAATTAGAATAATCCTATTTATGTCCTAAAGATCAAATAATAATACCGAGATCAGACCAAACCAATGAGCATAGTACCAAAAGTAAACCGAGACCAACACAAACCAAGAACAATAGACCTCAAATATACCCAAACTACCATGATGATTAGTGTACAGTGATGGGTACGCATACCGAGGCAAGTAGTAGAATCTATGATCTCAAGAAATTCTGAGACCTTGAAAATCCCAAGTACGAACAGACAGAACTTATGTTAGATTCCTGCACCACATAAGTGCACAATCAATGTTAGTATACGATAGTGATTTCAGGCGACCTTGAGTGCCCAGGGAATAACCGTACAAGAAAAATCAATAGTACGAAAATACGTGCCTACGTGAGTGTATATACACATACATGTGTACATATATATAGATGTATAAGTATATATATATATATATGTAAAGGGTATATAAAAATATGTACATAAGCATATATATTGTAACACCCCGACCCTGATTAATTAATAATTAGTTTACTAATTATTAATTAGAACCGACATAAAGAATAATTAAGATGTTAATCGGGAACCTCATGATGGTCATGATAGACCAATAAAATAATTAAGCACATCAGAAATAAGGGCGTAATGTTCAAACCTAATTACCAATTAATTAGGTGAAATAATGTTATTTTAACACTTTGGAAACTCGAATTGGCAAACTATGATGGCCACAAATAAATAATAACTGATACGAGGCCTTTGATAACGAGGCTAACCAAAGTACAAAACCCTCAGGAGAAACCGTTTTGTAAAAAGAGCACTAGAAAAGAAAATATAACGGAAATAGCCAAAACGGAATTCTGCGCCAACCAAACAGGGCCTAAGCCCAAAATGTGGAAAAATGCCTAAAAGTGAGGCCAAGGGGATTTAAACCCTTAACCAAGTGGGGGCAAGACTTTATGCACCCAAAAAATTACCAAGTAGGCTGTTAGCATCCTTGTGTCTAGATATGCAACAAATTGTATTTGAACCCAATTCAGCCAAGGCCACCTCCCAAATTGGCCAATGGTCGTGCATGCAAATCCTTCATCATTAGCTCACATCATCTCCTTTCAACTCTCACATCAGTCATATGATCCCATCAAATTCTGATATACATGCATCTATACATATATAGGTGTATATGTATGAGAATGCTATAGTGTATATATATGTATATCACACAACCTGACCCTCTAAAAATCAGTGTGCTGCAGACGTGAGTGAGTGATTTTCTGTGTGTTGTGTGGGTGTTAGAGAGAGAGAGAAGAGTGAGAGAGAGGGGAGCATTGTGTGTGAGAGGAAGATTTATATACATGTGTGTGTGTGTGTGCATGTAAGTGTCACCCAAGTGCACGTGAAGGAGTCTGGGCAACCTTGAGGGGCATTGAGAGGGCCTGAACCAAGCCAAGAAGAGAACAGCCCACTATCAAGAGGTATAAACCTCAAACTGCGTTATTTTCTTTGGTTAAATTTTAGTACAGTTTTGATATTGTTGAGCCTATTAAATTGCATGCACAATGTTTAGAATAAGAAACCTTGTTTAAGGTGTGAAATTAGAGCCCTGAAACAGCCTAGAACACTAAACTCATATACAAACCGCCATGGATGGACCTTAGAGGTGCAAGTCTGAAAACATCCACACCGAATCAAGTTTGGGTTGTCAAGACCTCAAATAGAGACAATTGGTGTTCCAAAACCACTTAGACATGATCAAAAACATCAAAATAAGGCCTCCAAAACCTGAGTTGCAGGTTTCGGCCATGAAACCTAGTTCCTGTTCTGGACTCCTAAACCCACTTTTGAAGATAAGAACGTAAACCCCATGAAAAATAAATCATCCTAGAAGAAAACTCATGGAATTTGACTCAAATATGAGCCTGTGGAGTCAAGTTGTAAGTTCGGGTATCCAAGGTTAGACCAAACAATTGGGTTAGTTTTAATGTGTCAAATGAATGCCAAAAGATTGGCCGAGCCTCTAGGAACATATTTCACCTAAGAGCAGAGGTAACTAGAGATTAAAAATGCACGAAAATGGAAGAAAAGAAACCCAAAAATTAGGGCAACAGTGAAGAAATCAATGAAGAAGACGACGAGTCGACTCACCGTTTTGAAACGAGTCAGTCGTGTTAACTCAGGACACGTGTAACGAAGTGGGGTGGCCACCGCATTATAAACACGACCCCATTTTGATTTAGGTTAGAACGGTTCGGTGAGAGTGAACCAAACCGGTCGGTCCAGTGGTTTAATAAACCGGTTTAGGGTTTTAAATCAGAAACCCTCCGGTTCAATGATTTAATTAATTAAAAGAAAACCAAGACTTTACTTAATTGTACCTTGACCCCAACAGTTCTACGGAATTGGATTCTGGCCCAAGTTTGAGAAAATCCTTTCACTTATACCCCTAAAGAATAATTAAATAATTAAATAATTAATTTAATTATTTTATATATAGGGTAAAATGACTATTTTATCCTTGGACACTAAATAACTCAAACGAAGTCCAAATTAAATAAATAAATACTGTAGTTTTACTATTTCAGGCATTCCAAACTCAACGATGGAGTCCGATTTGGGAAATTAAGTCCCGAAAAATAAAGACACGCAAACGGTAAATGATTGTATTGCCCCTAATGATACCTAAGGCCAAATAAAAATAAAAGATAGTCCATTTTAATTATGTTGGGCACTCCGGACTCAACGGTGGAGTCCGTACTAGCAAACGAAGTATCGAAAAACATGAAACATAAAATGACCAAAATACCCCTGATGTATCCAAAGCCAAATAAAAATCGAGAAAGTCTAAATTGACTTTTTCGACGTTTCGGAGTCAATGGTGAGGTCCGTGTTATTAAATGAAGTATGAAAAAATATAATACGTAAATACGTGAAGCAATAAAATCAAAACCTTATGATGTAACGAAGCTACCAAAAGAGTATATATATAAGTATACGTCTAAGATAGAAATTAGAAATTAATTACGATCTAAGCATAAAATAAGAACATCAATAGGAGATATTTGAAGTACATATGAAGTTAATAGATTATTTATGAATTGTTCTTAGGAACTGCAGAAGAAGTGGGAAAGCGCATTATTAGCACCAACCCTAAGGACTAAGGTGAGTAACCCTGCATTTGAAGTGGAGATTTAACTCCATGGATTTGAAGATGTTTTAAACTTCAAAATATCTGAAGCATTAAATTCAATATTACATGATTCCTGTTTTAAGATATTCCGTTCTTATAAATTTTATTGTGACATGCTCAATGAATGATTTCTATTACAGTCTTCCTTAGAAGTATTTAACATGTCTGCATATTCTGAAATATCTTATTCCAAGTATTTGAAAATTCTATCATAAAATCATGTTTTAAATACTCATGAAAAGTATTTATTTGAAGAAGCCATGTGATAAATATTTTACAAGATAACAGTGCATAAGCACACAAGCAGGATTTTAGGTTTCTTCGAAACTCAATTGACTTGTCAAAAACCACATAGTCAGGATTTTGGGTTTTCTTCGGAACTCAATTGACCTGTCATATGAAATGCCAGGTAGCAGGATCTAATCCCCCAGGCAATGAGATATCTCCACGTATAATTAAGCAAAACGGGAGTCTGGTTCGAAGTAGATTCCACCTAATCCAAGAGAAAATATGACAAACGCTTTTGAAAATGGAAGTAGGTCTTACCCCCATTTTTTCACTATGCATGTTTATATGTTTTGAAATGCTTATACTCTATTTAAAGAAATGTATGTTTAGCTTGAGTATTTTAAATGTTTCAAAGCTATCTGTTATAAAGAATGCATGTACTCTATGTTCAAAGTATACGAGCAATTGGTAGTGAGTATTTTATTAACTCTCATGTGCGAAACCACTGCTAATTGAAACCTATGACAGATGTAAGAATTACTCACTGGGCTTCTTGAAGCTCACCCCATCTCCCTAACATTTTTCAGTTATTGAAGATGAATAGGAGCCTTGCTCCATTTTGGGATGACGATTAGTGGCTCCATTATGAGTATGGGCTTTTGGAAGTATTAAAATCTGTAGTTGGATAGATTTTGATGTAATAGATTTTGGATAATATGTACTTAAGCCCGAGAGGCAACTGAATATGTAATATGTATAAAACTCTAGAATTGTTATTATGCTCTGATGTTATATTCATATGTACCGTTATAAAGAGCGGCAGTACCGGACGGATGTGTGAAAGTTTTAAATAAGAAAAGAAAAGAAAAAGTTTTTCACACCTCCGCAAACCAAGGCCGCACCGCCATCCGATACTGTTGTTTATAGAGCCTTGCCCTAAGGCCTCTAAGCCGAAGGGTGGCGGTCGCAATACGAGATCCGCACAGGGTGGGTTTCGGGTCGTGACATATATACCTACAAGTATATATATATATATATATACAGTAGTGTGTGTATAAATATGTGTATATGCATATATATATAAGTAAAATGAAAAAAAAAAAATATATATATATATACACATAACTGAGGGTGCATATATATATATATATATATATATATATATATCAGTGTGTGGCATGTAAGGAAGAGGACACAGCCACTATCAACAGTGGTATGTGTACCTAGTATGTGTAGTGTGTGTGTGTGTGCGTGTGTGTGTGTGTATATATATATATATATTATATGAATATATTACATAAATATCTTACTACATTAAATGCTTAAAAAACAAAAGAGAAAAAGAAGCAGAAAGCAAAGAAAGAAAAGTCAAAAAAATGGGGTAGGAAAGGAGAATGAGAGAGAGAAAGCGGCTAAGTTGCATATATATATATATATATATATATGCGTAGTTTGGTTTTAGAGAAATTCAGAAAAGAATGAGCAAATAGAGAAGCTAGGAAGAAGGAGGATCCTGCAAAGGTTTTACAAGTGAAAATCAGAAGAAGAAAAGGAAGATCCAGCAATAGGAAAATGTGAGTTTTAAATTTGAATTATCATTTTTGTATCAAGGATTTTTAGGGTTGTATACATGATAAAAACCCTAAGGTCTTGTAGCTTAATCAAAAAGAAGTTTAATGCAAAAAGAATGAGGCAAAACGATGGGAAAACCAGTAAGAAAAACTGAATTACAAGTTTGTTAAGTGAGAGGATTTTAAGAGTTTTTTAGGTTTTTACTATGGGAAAATGTTCCCCTTGGGTGCAAAAGAGGATTCAAGGAAAGATTGGGCAGAAATTGAATGAAAATAGACACGAAATTATAAAATAAACCCTCGCCAAAATTTCAGGTCTCGTCGGAGACCCACTGGTTTTCGTCAATTCGTGAAGTTTGAGAGGGTTATGTGGAAAAACAAATATAGGGTTGTAATCCTGGTTGGGAAAGGAAGAAAAATGCATAGGAATTTGGTCAAAAAAGTGATCAGAACAAGTCACCGGCGCCGAAGAAGATGCCGAAGACCTGCCGGAGAAGAAGAACAGTGTCGGGTTCTAGGGTTAGGGTTTGGTTCGGGTTCGGGTTTGGGTCAGACCTGACCCACCTGCATGTAAGACCAACCCGATACTGTGTCATTTTGTTTTGTTTTTAAATTGAATTGGGGGTGTTTGGACACAAGGATAAGAAATTAATTTGAACCTGATTTGGGAATAGGGATAGCTTATTCCAATTTAGTGGCTTATCCGCTGTTTGTCTATTCCAAATGGGAATAGTAAATTCTGGAATTACGGATTGACCCAAAAGTCTTGTAAATTACAAATTGACCCTGAACTTAGGGTTAATTATGAAAGGACCCAGGAATAAATAAATTAAATATTTATTTAATTAAATTAATTAGGGGAAAATTACTAAAAATGCCCTTAAGTCAAATGTGAGTCAAACGGACTCCGATTAAAGTGAATGAATAGTGAACTTTTATTATTTCGAGCATTCTGGACTCAACAGTGAAGTTTGACTTATGAAAATAGGTCCCGAACAATAAAGACACATTAAAGTGCAAAATGACCATTCTGCCCTTTTTGCTACAGATGTTTGAATTGAAGTCGTTGAAAGCTTAAACTGACTTTCTTTGACGTTGCAGACTCAATAGTAGAGTCTATCTTAGCAAATGAGATACTTATAGTAATGAGACATAAAATTTGATTAATAGCATAGATTATGTGAATAATTTACTGAGATGCATTTCCTGATTAAATAGGAACTTCAAAAAGAGAAGAAAGAGTGATATGAGTTATAGAGATACTATAAGAGGTAAGTAATATCTGATCTCTACATGTGATACTTCTAGCCATGTCATTAGTTTTTCATATACTGCCAAATTGTACTCTTATACGTACCTGATGTTATTGGATCCACAATGTGATATTTGCTCTATCTTGTGGAAAGTGTTTATTAACTGTTATATATCTTGATCATGATTTTCGTACAGTTTGTACATAGGCCTCAAAGGGCAAAACATTGTGATCTTAGCAGCCCAGTTTGTATTGGCCTAGAAAGGCAACAGTTTCATTTTCACTGCTGAGACAAGTGATATTGCATTTTACTCTTCATAAGATTTAGCATGATCTCAATATATTATAAAGTGCCAGATTTATGATCAGTCACATAGTCCATCTGATGCTATACTAGACTTACGGGTCAGAAAAATGGAACTTAAAGTGGCAATTAAAATGGCAATTAAAGTGGGATCTATGAGGTCGAGTACTAAACTGACGGGTTAAGTGCTAGGCTGACAGATCGGGGAAAATGGAACAATGAGAGCTTTGTGCTATAAGCACGTAAGGGGTATGACGGGCCCCAAGTTAAGGTGCATCCACTTTTGTTGATATCATTATCTTTTATTGGAATTCATAGGTTGATCATATTTTTCCCTGTGAATGATCATGTGATTGCAAAGCTTTATTGAGTGCTTCCGATTATGCCTGAGATAGCTCATGATTATATCAGTATGATTATTGTTATCAGACCAGATTTTCATTGATTATCTCTTGTGTTTCTTACCATTTGATATTCATTGATGAGTTATGACTTTATGATATTGACTAGCTATCATGTTTTCATATCCTTGTCTTTCTTGGATTATGTTTTTTTATATTGACCTGTACACATGGCAAAGTAAAGGAGAATTACTTACTGGGCTAAGTTAGCTCATTACAAATTTAATCTGACTATTTCAGGAAAGGAAGCTGTAGGAGGATAGTAGCAATCTGCTAGATAGTTGTGGATATTTTTGGGATAAATGTAATGTATAATATTCAGTACAGTCTTGTAGCCTCTCATGTCATCCATGTCTTGGAGATGTAATGTATTAGACTTTTTAAAGTCTGTATTTTGAGAACCAGATATATAGACATGCAAATTTTATTTAAATTCTTCCGTTGTTTGTGTTATGATATGATAGTTGTTGCATTTTAGTATCACTGATTGTGTAGCAAGTTCAGATGTTGGTTCAGCAAAAGGGTCGGGCTGGTGTCGTGATTCAAAATCTATAGAGGGTGATTTTGGGTCGTGACATCACACACTTGCATCATAGAGAATGAAGGTAACAATGATCTAAATCATGTAGCTCAACCTAATGAAGTTCAAAGGGAAGAATTGTCACCCTTGAAAAGTTTGAGAGAATACTTGCAGCCCACTAGGAATAGTGCACTATCCTACATTATTTTTTCTTTTAAATGCTAATAATTTCAATTTTAAGCCAGGCATGATTGCATTACTTCCAAAATTTCATGGCTTAGATTCTAAAAATCCCTATTTACATATCAAAGAGTTTGAGGAAGTTAGTGCCACTTTTTATGACCAAACCTATAGTGAAAAGACTATTAGATTGAAATTGTTCCCTTTCTCTGTCAAGGAGAACGCGAAAACTTGGCTTAATTCCTTGAGACCTAGATCTATTAGTACATGGAAAGAAATGAAAATAGAGTTTTTGAAATAGTTTTTTCCAATTCATAGGACAAATGCTCTCAAAAGATAAAACATGAATTTTTCACAAAAAGAAAATGAGACATTTTATCAATGTTGGGAACGTTTTAAGAATTTGTTAAATTCTTGCCCACATCATGGCTATGCAACTTGGCGCATAATCAGTTTTTTCTATGAAACTTAACTCCTCAAATGCGCCAATTTGTAGAAACGATGTCCAATGGTGAATTTTTGAACAAGGACCCTAATGAGGCTTTCGACTATTTTAACCTCTTAGCTAAAAATGCCCAATCTTGGGACATAACAAATCCATTAGCGAAGTCTAAGCCTTCTCCCACTTCATCTGGAGGTGGTAGGTACCAACTTAGGGAGGAAGATGATTTGAATGCAAGAATTTCTAGTTTGACCAGGAAATAGAGGCCATGGAATTAAGGAAAGTTAGTGAAATCACGACAATGCCTGAAGTGAAAGATTTTTGTGGTATTTGTGAGATCGTGGGACATATGACAAATGAATGTCCAACCATCCCTACTTTCAAGGAGGTGTTGCACGATTGAGAAAATACCATAGATATAAATAAAAAGCATTTTTCTCCTTATTCTGAGACTTACAACCCAGGTTGGAAGAATCGCCCAAATTTTAGTTAGAGGAATAATAATATAGTTGCACCACCTGTAACACCCCGATCCGGTTATTTGATGTTATGTTATTCGCTCTGCATTAATTATATGAATCATGTCTTAAGAAATATATGTGCTATTATACATTTTGTGAATGACTCTTTATCATCTGCTTTGTGTTTTGATATTTGAATTGTACTACTAAAAATGACGTGTTTTAAAAATGCATGTATTATATCTATTTGAACCTTCAATATGTTTTATACATGATCCATTTTGAAAACGTGTTTTAAGATATTCTTGTGTATGTGTTATCTGTTTGAGGAAACTTGGTGCCCATGGTATTTTGTGCAAAACCCTGCTTTTGCAAAACCTGTGATGGGATGCAAGAATTACTCACGAGCTTAGTGAATCTCACATGGATTTATCCAAACATTTAAAATAATTGCATTAGAAAGGAAGTGGTAAACTCTACAAAGAAAAGCTAAGAGCGTGAATGCGATGGACTTTTTGCACGAGGATCATGATTGAATGCGATGTGAGATCTTTTTGGTAACATATGATGTATCTTTGGGCACAACGACAACTTAGACTTTTGAGAATCAGTATTATGTACCTTTTATTGGACACATACATGGCTATGCACATAAATCTTGATGAATTATGTTAATGATGGTGATCACAATGACTTTACCTTGAAAACCCCTTTATCAATGATTGGTGTTGATCAGTTATCAAATGAGTTGAATATGTGTAGCTTCCGCATGTGATAAAATAAAAGAAAACAAATTACTATCTCGTGCAATTTATTTGATTTTGTATGGCCTGTCTGAGTGACAATGTCGGTCACCGTCCCTAATCCGCATAGAGTGGGTTTCAAGTCGTGACACCACCTCCTTAAAGCCCTTCCAATTTTGTTCCATATAACTCCCCACCAAAGAGAAGCCTTGAAGATACTTTGCAATAATTCATGCAAAATCAACCCACCATAAATAGTCAGACCTCCCAATCCATTGATGATATCAAATCCACTCTTACTAAATTGACCTCTTCATTGAGCATTCAAGAAAACGGTAAGTTTCCATCCTAACCCAAAAGGTCAATTTGTTGTAAGTGAGTCTACTTTGACTGACACAAAACTTGAGCATCTCAAGTCTATCACAACTCTCTATAGTGGAAAAGTTATTGATAAGACATTTTAACCAAAGGCCAAGAGTGTGAGGGGTCTTCTAAATCAAAGGAGAATGATGAACAGTCTTCTAAATCAAAGGAGAATGATGAACTTGGTGATCCAAAATCAAGTGAAGCATTGCAATGTCCCATCTCAGCTCCTTTTCCTCAAAGATTTCTTCCACCCCAAAGATTGAACCAAAATTCAAAAATTCTTGAAATCTTTAAACAAGAGAAAATCAACATCCCTTTGTTGGATGCAATCAAGAAAATAGCTTTTTATGCCAAGTTTTTGAAAGGTTTATGTATAATTAAGTGTCAACTGAATGTACAAAAGAAGGCATTTTTGATTGAACAAGTGACTTTTATAATTTAAAACAACACTCTACCTAAGTACAAAGATCCAGGTCATCCCACCATTTCATGTGTCATTGGCAATTTTGAAATAGAGAAAGCTTTGCTTGACCTTGGGGAAAATGTGAATTTGTTGCCATATTCAGTGTATAAACAATTAGGTCTAGGTGAGCTAAAACCAACCACAATCACTCTCCAGCTTGTAGATCGTTCTGTGAAAATTCTAAAGGGAGTAGTTGAGGATGTATTGGTCCAAGTTGACAAATTCTAATTTCTTGATGATTTCATTATTTTGAACACACAACATGTTTTGAATGCTAATTCTCAAATTCCTGTGATTTTAGGCCGCCTATTCCTTGCAACTTCCAATGCTTTGATAAATTATAGGGGGTATCCTGAATTGTCTTTTGGAAACATAACTATTGAGTTGAACATTTTTAATATGTGCAAACAACCAAGTGATGATGATAACGTTCATGAAGTTGATTTAATTGAGACACTTGTACAAGATCAATTTAATGTCCCTTGTTTCTCTGATCCTTTAGAAGCTTGTTTAGTTAATTCTCATGATTTTGAGTTTGAAAAAGAATCTAAAACTGCATATTTATATTATTTACTTGATTCTACACAAGAATTGGAGGTTTACAAATGGAAGCCAAAGTTTGAGAAGCCACCACCGTGAGAGCTTAAATCCTTACCATCAACCGAGGAAATGCCTAAATTATACTTGAAGCCCTTACCTGAGGATCTCAAGTATGCATTTTTGGGTCCTATGGAGACTTTTCCAGTGGTAATATCTTCTAAACTTGACACATTTCAAAAAGCTAAGTTGCTTAAAGTTTTGAAAGCACACAAGGGAGCTATAGGGTGGAACATTACTGACATTAGGGGAATAAGTCCCTTAGTGTGTACCCATCACATTTGTTTGGAGGAAAATGTTAAACTATCTAGGGAAATGCAACTTAGGTTGAATCCTACCATGAAAGAGGTCATAAGATCTGAAGTGTTGAAACTATTGGATGTGAGAATCATTTACCCTATAGCCGATAATAAATGGGTGAGTCCTACACAAGTAGTGCCCAAAAAATCTGGAGTCACTGTAGTCAGGAATGAGAATAATGAATTGATCCCAACTCGTGTTACCATAGGTTGGCTCATGTGCATTGACTATAGAAAACTTAATTCTGTCACTAGGAAAGACCATTTCTCACTGCCCTTTTTGGACCAAATTTTAGAAAGAGTGGCTGGTAATGCATTCTATTGCTTTCTAGATAGATATTCTACGTATTATCAAATTCGAAATTGCACCCGAAGACCAAGAGAAAACTACTTTTACACATCTCTTTGGTACCTTTGCATTTCGTAAGATGCCATTTAGATTGTGTAATGCTCCTGCCATATTTTAGAGATGCATGCTTAGCATTTTTAGCCACATGGTAGAGCATTTTCTTGAAGTTTTTATGGATGATTTTTCTATCTTTGGTGACTTATTTAATGATTGTTTATCTAATTTGCAGGCAGTATTGGCTAGATGTGAAGAAAAATACCTTCTATTAAATTGGGAGAAATGTCATTTCATGGTCTCAAAAGGGATTATGCTTAGACAAATTATTTCTTCCAAAGCAATAGAAGTGGACAAATCTAAAATTGAATTGATTGCCAATTTTTCCACACCAAAGATCATTAAGGATGTTAGATCATTCTTGGGACATGCTGGATTTTATAGGAGGTTCATTACAGATTTTAGTTCTAAATCTAGACGAATGTGGAATCTCCTATCAAAAGACACTCCATTTGAATGGGGTAAGGCTTGTGAAGATGCCTTTAAAAAGCTAAAGGCATGTTTACTTCTGCTCCTATTATGCAGCCAAGTAATTGGTATTTGCCCTTTGAAATAATGTGTGATGCTAGTGATTATTCACTTGGGGCTGTTTTGGGGCAATGTAGGGACAAGAAACCTTATGTTTTATACTACGCAAGCAAAACCTTAGATAGTGCTCAAATGAATTATTCCATGACTGAAAAGGAATTATTTGTAGTAATATTTTCTTTTGAAAAATCTCATGCTTATTTAGTTGGTTCACCTATTGTTGTTTTCTCTAACCATGCAGCATTAAAGTACCTTCTCACAAAGAAGGATGCTAAGCCGCGATTGATTAGGTGGATCCTTTTACTCCAAGAGTTCAACATTGCGATCAAAGACAAAAAGGGAGTTGAAAATGTGGTGCCAAATCATTTATCTAGACTGCCTTTGATTCTTCCTTAGATGCCTTGCCAATCAAGGACACTTTCCCTAATGAGAAACTTTTGGCTATGTCTGCTTTGCCTTGGTTTGCTGATATTGTAAATTTTCTTGTTACAGGCAAAATCCCACCACATTGGAGTGCACAAGATAAGAAGAGATTTTTGTTTGAGGTTAGGAGTTTCTTCTATGATGACCCATACTTGTTTAAGTATTGTCCTGAGCAAATCATTAGAAAATGTATCTTAGACAATGAAATACATAGTGTCATCTCCTTTTTCCATTTTGAGGCTCGTGGTGGCCATTTTTCTTCAAGAAAACCACTGCAAAAAAATTTACAGTGCAGATTTTATTGGCCTACCCTTTTCAAAAGATACTCATCACTTTTGCAAATCATGTGAGCAATGCCAAAATTTCTGAGGAATTACTCGATGCAACATGATGCCTTTACACCCAATTTTGGTTATTAAAATATTCGATTGTTGGGGTATAGACTTCATAGGCCCATTTCCTTTTTCTTTTGGATACCTTTATATTCTTGTTGCAATTGATTATGTTTCTAAATGGATTGAGGCTATTCCTTGCAAAAACAATTATCACAAAGTTGTTTTGAAATTTTTAAAGGAAAATGTTTTGTCAAGGTTTAGAATACCTCGGGCCATCATAAGTGATGGGGGATTGCACTTTTATAACTGACCTTTTGAGTCTTTGATAAAAAATATGCTATAACACATAACGTTGCAACCTCGTATCACCCGCAGACAAGTGAACAAGTTGAACTAGATAATCGAGAAATTAAACAAATTTTGGAAAAAACTATTAACCCAGATCGTAAGGATTGGTCTTTGAGACTAATTGATGCACTTTGGGCATACCGTACTACTTATAAAACCCCGATTGGCATGTCTCCTTATAGAATTTTCTATGGGAAAGCTTGTCACTTGCCTGTGGAATTGGAACATAAAGTATAATGGGCCATAAAGATGTTTAATTTTAATATGAATAAGGCTGGTGCTTTAAGAAAATTGCAAATGAATGAGTTGGAAGAAATTCGAAGAGATGCTTAAGAAAATTCAAGAATTTACAAAGAAAAAATGAAAGTTTTTCATGACAAGAAGATTTTGAGAAAATATTTTGAGCCATCTCATAAAGTTCTCTTTTACAATTCTCGATTGCACTTGTTTCCTGGAGAGTTGAGATCCAAATGGACAGGGCCATTTGTTGTTAAAAATGTTTTTTCTCGTGGATCTGTTGAAATTAAGAATCCGAAGGATGGTAATATTTTTAAAGTGAATGGACAACACCTTCAACTATTTTTGAAAACTTTTCACATGAAATTGAGTCTATTGATTTGGAGGACCCGGTGTACCAAGATTCTTGAGGTAGTTAGCTTTTATCATTTTTTTTACATTATTTTTCTTTCTATTTTTTGTTCTAGCATTCTAACCAATTGCACGAATATCATTTTTAGGACTTTTCTTTTCATTTTAAGGTAATTTTCATTTTCTTTACTATTTTGTTTCCTTTATTTACATTGAGGAAAATGTGACATTTAAGTTAGGGGGTGAGTAATGTCAAAACATAGTCACATTAAAAAAATGAAAAAAAAAAAAAGAATAGATGCCTCTATACCATGAGTTTGAAGTTGAATAATGCTCATTTAAATAGTTAGTTTAATATGGAATGATTTTTGAATCTTAGTTTCATATTATTGATGAAAAAAACTTTTGAACACATGTCATTGGATTAGCAATCCTAGTTTAGTTCTTTGTACTTATGTTTTCATAGAGATTTATCATTTCTATACTTCATGACATGAGCACATTAGCACATTGTGTGAAGCTTACAAACTTGAAATTGGTGTGCATATTGTTGATAATTCCCGATGAGTTGAATGAGTTGTCGATCAAGTGTCATTGGCATAACAGTTCTCAAAAAAAAAAAATGAATAACTACTCACCTAGTAACTGGACCTCTTGCCTCGCCTAAGCAGTGAGTGTTCATGTCAAACAGTGAGAAGTTTTTTTTTTTTTTTTTGGTGACTAGTTTGGGTTCGTAGCCTTTTTAACTTAAGCTAGTAAGCTCGTAGGGGTGTCTCTACACCTAGTGCCTTAAAACCAACTGGTTTGCGAATCATTGGCCTAACATTCATTACATGGGTTAATTAGAAAGCTAAAAGGACTCAAGCATTGCATAGTCATATGTAATAAATAAAAGTGTGCGTTTTGAGCTAAAGTCGTAGTTTACTTTACAATGACAATTTTGACATATCGAGGAATGTTGATAATATGTACATTAACGTTGAGTTGTGGCCCATGCTTTGTGTGAAAATTCATTTTACATTAAAGGAGCTTGTGATGATTTTCTATTTGAATATAAGTAAATTGAACTTTATGAGTTTTGTCTAAGAAAATGTGGTGTTCAATTGTTTAATTTTATTAATAAAATGAAAGCTTTGATTTGAGTCAAGTTTAATTAGCTATTTGGTGAAATATTACTTGAATTCAAAATCATGGTTGGCATCTTTTACACTAAGATGTTTGTGGGTATCATCACTGGAAACCCTCATGAGACTACCACTCGTCCACTAGTGTGAGCTAGGGGTTTAAAGGCTTATTGCCTATGCAAAATGCAATCGTGACTTCCTACGAAAATATAGTTAGTTGTTTTTGTTTTTATTTTTAATTTATTTATTTCATTTTGGTTTGTTTTATTTTACTTTGCTCGAGGACTAGCAAAGTGTAAGTTGGGGGGTGTGATAATCACTAAATAATCATCTGTATTACCCCTTAATTTATATTCTTAGTTAATAAAATATATTAAATTTAGTGTAATTGATGCATTTGTAGTCTTTTGTAGGCCAATGATGATTTTGTGCCAAAAGATGATATTTGGACCCATTAGAGTCATGAAAAAGAATTCGGAGTGAATCTAAGATCATTTTTACCAGTTAAAGTAAAAACATCATATCTGTCATCTCCGATATCGGATTGTGTTGATATTTATGGCGTTGGAAAGATAATTAAGAGCTCTACAAATTTTTGGCTCATGGAAAAAGTCTAACAAGAACATTTGGAGGCTCAAATATGGTCCTAAAGTTGCTACCGCTGTAGTGTCTGCCATACTTTGACACAGTTTGACCACTGCACATTATTTTGATCATCACTTTTCGATAAAAATTTGGTTTGTCATGAAACAACTTGGATTGGAAAGCTAAAACAAAAGGGGTACAATTCATCCTAAAATAGAGTTTTCCAATTTCAAACGTTTACTATAGTCAATTGAGCTCCAAATAGAAGCCTAAAAATCTGGCAAAAATATGGTTGAATGTCTCCCATACTTAATAGACCTCCAGAATCATATTTTCTTGGGGACTTCTATAAGCCTTGACAAAAGGGACATAAGGGAGAGCTATGAACAAAATGTGAAGAAGAGGAACTCTTGTAATATAGTGATAGTCACGGAACAGAGTGAGATTCTTCATCACGTTCAATTCATTTATTGTATTTTCTTTTTATTTTAAGTTTGTAATGAGTTTCTAAAACTCTGGCTAAGGCTAGAAGTGAAGCAACAACAACCGTATGATTTTTTTTGTGTGATTCACCAATGCTCTTAATGCAAGATTCAATGTTTTTTGGTTTAATTCAAGTGTTAGTAAAGTTTCTTTGTCCTGTATAATTCTTTGATTTATCATAGACTTAGGGCACGATAAATACTTAGAATTCCCTACAAATCAAATAACTAGTGTTGTCATGTTTTGAATTAACCAAACATAATAGTATTTTCATAATCATGGCTCCATCTATAACACCCTGACCGGGATATGGCACTCAAACTGAGGTAGGCTGGGTTAAATAGTGTAATATCAACTTGTAACCCGAACATGTATTGTAATGAATGATGTATAGTTTTGGAAACATACGATGATGTCAATCACACGAGTGAAGTTACAATCAATTTCGAGTACCCTGGGATCACCTATACGACGAAAAATCATGTACGCATACTCGTACAAGCATAGATATACGTGCATAGCATATTATGTATACATATATATATATGCTGAATTATATAGGTATATACATGCAAATGCATGCAAGAAAAAAGGAAAAAGGATACACAACACATTATCGACAGTGTGTGTATGTATCCAATGTGTGTAGTATGTGTATATATGAATATTATATTTATATATATATATTATAAAACAATATCCTACTACAATAAATGCTTAGAAAAGAAAAAGAAAAAGAAGTTGAAATCAGAAAAAGAAAGTCAATAAAAGTGGCTAGGAAAGGAGAAGGAAAAAAGGGTTGCGGCAGTGAAATTTGCCTATAAATAAAAGTTGGAGCAATAGAGAAAAATTAGAAAGAAAATAAAGGAAACTGAGAGAAAGATTGGAGTTTTGAGATTTAGAGAGGAAGCAAGGAAGAAAAGGAAAAAAAAAAAAAGGGAAACAGCGAGCCAGAAGCTTAGTAAGGTAAGTGAAATTCGTTTCTGTTTTTAGAATTTCAAGCATGTTGTTTAAATATAGATAGAGGGACTTAAAGAGCATGAGATGTAGTTTGTTTTTCAAAAAGAATCAGTTAAAATGGTCAAAAATTGAGGTAGAAAACCTCAATTGCAGGTTTTATGTAAGAAACTGAATTTTATGATTTTATGCTAAAAAGTGAAAATAAACCATGGGAATTTAGTCCCTTGAGGTGCAAAAAGAGGGTAGAAAGGAATTTGAGCCATTTCCATGAAAGGATTAACACGAAATTGAAAATTTTCAGTTGGCCGAAAAAATGGGGTCTCACTAAAGACCCACTGTTTTTCCATATTCGTAAAGCTTGGTAAGGTTATGTGAAAAACCGATGATGGGGTTAGAACCCTTGGGAAAAAAGAAATCGAACTACAATGAGTTTGGTCGAAGATGTGATCAGAAAATGTTGGCCCTCGCCGGAGGGGATGACGGAACCCTACCGGAGAAGATAGCGAATAGTGACAATCAAACTGCATTGTTTAGGCTTATAATTGGTTGAAACTACGTTGTTTAGTTGAGTCTGATTTTTTAAATTAAAATAAGATTTTACTTATTTAGCTGCGAAAATAGTAGGATTGATTTCTTAAACCAAATAAGGGTCTGATATCCTATCCTAGGATAAGCCATAAGTCCACTGTTTGGACTGTAGCTAAGGAAGAAAAAAATGGGGGAGCAATCTCCCCCAAGTTTCGAACCTGAGACGCGTACAGAAGGGGGGGCACTTAACCCACACGTGGAAGCCACTGTACCATCGTGGCACATGTGTCCAATTTCGCCTAAAATAATATATATTATTATTTTAACTAATTAAAATTAATTTAATTAGGGGAAATAATCCCGATGTCCAAATTAGTCAAATGAATAATCGATCTTTATCATTTTGGACCTTCCAGTCTCAATGGTGAAGTATGATTTATGAAAATAGGTCCGGAAAAATAAAGACAAGTAAAAATACAAAATGACCATTTTGCCCTTTTATTATAGATGTCTGAATTGAAGTCCGTGAAAGCCTAAACCGACTTTCTTCGACGTTCCAAACTCAATAGTAGAGTTTATTTTACCAAATAAGATACTTATAGTAAAGAGACATAAAATTTGATGAATAACATAAATTATGTAGAGATAGACTAAGATGTGTTTCTTGAATCATAGGATCATCGAAAGGGAAAGGGAAAGCAGTCTGACTGTCACGACCCGAAACCCACCCTATGCGGATCTCGTGTCGCGGGGCCGACCCGAAGGCCGTCCCTACTTTTTCCATTCCTATATCATAGTACTAATATGCAAAGTACTAAAATCCTCAAACAATAACAGCAGAAGTCTTATCAGTAATAGTACATCAGCGGAAGTCTTTCAATACACAATGTTAGCGGAAGTCTTTACAATACATAATATGGTTCTACATAAGCAAAATAAGAACCAAACGTAACCAGCACCCGAGGGTGGTGAATACATGGGAGAACTAAGACATAGACTGATACAGTTCCTCAAAAATGTCCTCCTACGCTCTCAGACTCCTACTGGGGTCTTGCAGTGTCATTACCTGAAATGGGGGTAAATGGGGTGGAATGAGCTACGAGAGCTCAGCAAGTAAAAACAGATCTCCGACACTGGTATCGATAAGATACAAATCCATGAATAAGATTATGATAGCCAATCATAAGGAAGGAGATGCTATAATAGCCAATGAGAACAGTTGCCATGAAGGCCAATGAGTAATAAGTCACAATGTACAATCAGGAGTAAATGAAATAACATCAACTTGAATCTTTCAAAGATAACATAACAAGGATGTACTGCCACAATAAACCGATCATAATCAATTCAATGAAGAGTGTCTTTTCAGTTAAGATAAGTCATAAGGAATAGTGTTATTCAATAACGTAATCATATCAATTCTTAAGAGATGCATTTACTCTGTTCTCAGGTAAAATGCCAATGTAAATGTAAATGAAATGCCAATGGAAATGCAATGAAAATGCCAATGTTTATGCCAGTCAATTGTCGGTGGAAAGCCTTCGAGGAATTCATTCCTGCCACCTGTCCAATCATGTACTTGACCCTTAGGTCTCCAGTTAATACAGAAAGCATCGGATGGATATTGTGACTGAGCACAAATCCCGTATTCATAACATATCATGATTATTCATAATTCCATAGAAGTATAAGATGGAATATCATATATTCAGTAAAGACATAGCAGTAAGCCTTTCAAGGCATGGTTCACAATAAAGACATAGCAGACAATAAAGACATAGCAGTAAGCCTTTCAAGGCATGGTTCACGTGATAACAACGACATAGCAGTCAATCAATGTCCACAAGATAGAACAATATCGCATTGTGGATAATAATAACGTGAGGTACTTTCAAGAGTACAAGTTTGGCAGTAAGGAGAATAAACTTGGCTTGGAAACACCATATGGAAGAGAAAGGGAATTTACTTACCTCTATCGTGATTCTAAATCAGGAATCCGTGAGTGTACCCTTGCCTTTCGAGTTTCCTATATATCAGTGAATACGTTTCAGAATAAATGCTATTCATCAAATTTTATGCCTTTCTATCATAAGTATTTCAAATACTAATTTAGACTTTACCATTGAGTCCGGAACGCCGAAGAAAGTCGGTTTAGGCTTTCGCGGAATTCCATTTGGACTTTCGTACTAAAAAGGGCAAAATGGTCATTTTGCACTTTACGGTATTTTATCTTTCGGGGTTTCGTCTCGTAAAATGGACCCCACCATTGGACTCAGAACATCCGAGATAATAGGTTTTGACTATTCATTTGTATCGTTTGGACTTCGTTTGACCCATATTTGAGATAGGGGCATTATTGTAAAAATTAATATTTAATTAATTTTCTGTTTGGGCCTTAATGGGATTTCTCAAAACATTTGGGGCCGGTTCATAATTTCCAAAACCTGCGGTCTGAACCAGTTGGTTCAGAACTAAAAACCCTAAACCGGTCTGCCCCTCCCCTGAACCAAACGGTTCAATCTATTTCAGAGAACTGGATTCCAATATCCTGGTTCCTATCCTATCCCAGTTTCGGTTAACCTCATAACCCAATTTCAATTTACTATCTGTGTAACCAAACAGCCCAAATCCATTTAAATTAAAAACCCAAAACGACACAGTATCAATCCCGTTTTATTTTCGGTCGGGTACCGACCCGATCCAAACCCGGACCCATTTCAGTTTTGACCCGATATGGCCCCCGAACTTCCGGTCGTCTTCCCCGAAGCTCCGGTGAGCCTGTATTAGGGTTCCGTCACCTTCTCCGGTGACGGTGACCTCATTCCGTTCATTTTTAAACTTGTTTTCAATGCAGTTTTATTTCTTTCCCTTCAAAGATTTCAACCCTAGCCTCGGCTTGCCCCAAAACTCTCCCCATCTTCACGAATAAGGAGTCATTCAACTCCGGCCGATTCTCCGGTCAAGTTTCATTTTCTATTTCGTAACGTTTTGATCACGGTTTTGGGTTCTAGAATTCTTCTAGCATGTTTCTGCACCTGATTAGATCATTTTTAGAAACTTTAAAACAAGTTTTAAACATAAAATTCATGGAACCCGAGATTATTCATCAACCTGTAACTCAGTTTTTCTCTCTCGGTTCTACACCATTTAACCTGATTCTTTTTGCAAAATAACCTATAAATCATGTAGATTTGAACCCTATTCTTTAAATAACCTATCATTCTTTTAAATTGAAAACTGCAGCAACCCACTTACCTTTCAAAATTCGGATTTCTTCCTGTTGCTTCTTCTTTCCTTTCTTG
Organism: Nyssa sinensis; assembly: GCA_008638375.1. Classification (NCBI taxonomy): domain Eukaryota; kingdom Viridiplantae; phylum Streptophyta; class Magnoliopsida; order Cornales; family Nyssaceae; genus Nyssa; species Nyssa sinensis. The sequence continues at coordinate 10,342,566 of CM018042.1, read as the reverse complement.
GTTCTACTTGGTTCACTTCTGTTCCTTCTCCACACTTTTTCCAACCCTTAGACAGTGTTCACGGCCCTTCCAACCTCTCTGTTTTCTTTTTCTTTTCATGTAATACATACACATATATATATAAGTATATATGCCTTACACGACACACCACCGCCCCTCTCAGTTCTCTCTCTTGATTCTCCCCCCTTCTAGAGCCCCTTTTCTTGACCAAAAATTCTGATTTCCCTCTCCCAATTGTAACTTTACATTTAATTGGTGTAGGATATTTGTGTACATGTAATATATATATATATAATATATATATATATATATATATCACACACACACACCTCACTCAACCGACACACACACACACATAGCACTGTTATTGCTTGGAAGCTTCCCTTCCCTTTTTCTTTTATTTTAAATTACTTGTATTTACATACATAATACATTACATTATACATGTATACATATAAAATACATATTTCTTATACATGTATTTATAACCATATAAATACGTATAACTGTATTTTTAGTCACGTACACATACACTAATATTTCGTGAACTATGCATGTGTACGTACGTATGCATGCATGGGTTGCATGCATGCACGCTTTTCGAGGTAAGGTTCTGAGTTGCTCGGGTACTACCCGACACTGGCTATATTACTGATACTATTCTGTACATACAATAAAATAATTTAGAGCTCTAAACAGCCCATATTACACTATTCAATCAACTTGCCTCGGTATATGTGTCGTATCCCGAGTCGGGATATCACACTGACTTTCTAGAGGAATACAATAAGAAGTAAGTAATATCTAATCTTTGCATGTGATACTTCTATCTATGTCATCAGTTTTTCATACACTACCTATTGTACTTCATATATGCTAGAATTTTTATTGAATCCACATTTACGATATTGTTCTATCTTGTGGACTACGTTGATTACCATATATATTGATCATGATTTTTGTACACTTTTGCAAAGGACCTTTCTGTACACTTATACTTAGGGCCAAAAGGGGCCAACCAGTTATGTTCGCAGCTGCCCCGTAACCATAGTCCTAAAAAGCTATAGTTATATTATGTTGCCAAGAACTAGTTATGATTCCACTATACTCTTCGTGGAAAGTAGCATGATCCTAATAAATTATTAGTGCTGGATTTGTGCTCAGTCACAAATTCCATCTAATGCTTACTACGACCTACAGGTCAAGGTTCTAGGACGAACGTTAGCGACCGTGGCTATGTGAGACATAGTGCACGATTTTGTCCTGAAGGACACGGATTATATATATTACAGAGCTCTTAGTACTATTTAGAGACCCTGGTCTGGGCCTGAATGAATGCTCCAGGGGGTATGTCGGGCCCCAAGTTAAAGTGCATCTACTTTTGTTGATATCACTATCATTTATTGAATTTTATAGATGATCATATTATTTCCTTATGAATGATCATGAGATTACACAGCTTTTTATTGAGTACATACGATTATGCTTGAGATAACTCATGACTGTAACGGTATGATTATTGTTATCAGATCAAATTTTCATCTGATTGTCATTTATGCTTCTTACCATTTGATATTCATTGATGAGTTCTATATTTCTTGACTGGCTATCATGTTTGCATTATCATCGTCTTTCTTGGATTATGCCTTTCTATTTTGACCTGTACACATGGCAGAGCAAAGAAGAATTACTTATTGGGCTAAGTTAGCTCATTCTGATTTACTTTAAATATTTCGAGAACAGATGTTGAGAGTAGACCATAGAGCCTGCTAGCTAGACATTGACATTTTTGAAAGTTGTAAATGTAATACATAGTACAATCTTATAGCCTCCCATGTCATCCACATCTTGGGGATGTATTATAGTTAAAAAAATTTTACAGTCTGTATTTTGAGAACCAGATGTATTACATGCAACTTTTATTTTAAGTCTTCCGCTATTTATGTTTATGTTATGATAATTGTTGCATGTTAGTAGAACTGATTCTGTAGCAAGTTCAAATCCAGTTCGGCACAAGGGTCAGGCTGGGGTTGCGATTCGAGATTCGCATAAGGTTGGTTTCGGGTCGTGACACCATCTTCCGATTGAGATCTCCTTTTGTGTGAATTTCAATTGAGTATAAAAAGAGAATTACACACAATTATCATAAGTTTGTTGTTGTGGATCTCTGATGCTTTAGTACTCTTCTATATTATTTTTAGTTATTTCATTTGTTTTAGCAATCAACCAACCATTTTCTCCAAGCAAACATTTTTGATTTTATTAAATTTTTGTTTTTGTCAATTGTCAATTTTCTTAAGTTCCCTGTGGTTCGACCTCGAACTTACCGAGTATTATTACTTCGTGACATCCTACACTTGGGATTGCAATATTAAAGTTGCAACAATTGTCTCATAGAAAAGATGAGTTTAATGGTTTTATGTTTTCATCTTAATAAGTCCATGGCTAGAAAGATTGACTTAGGTTGAAAAAATCAAAGGACCAAAAGTAAAAGCCTAAAAAGAAAATGGCACACACAAAAAAAAAAAAAAATAAAGAATGGAAGGAAAGGACTACCCTTGAGATAGTGTGTTTGCTAACATTGGTAAGTCCTTTAAAAAGATCAGCCTACTCGGTTGTATGAAAGTCGTCTTGCAAAAGGTGAGTCATGTGCAAATTCAATTTGTAATTTTTTACTTTTAAGTTGAGAGGGAGTTTTGATTGGAAATGGTCAAAAATATTTAGGTTTGTTGACTATGGTTGTTTTCTCTTATTGATGTGAAAATCATTCAACACTATAGAAAGTCAACCTTGAGACAAAGAACATTTCATGGTTGAGATTAATGATTATGTCTAATTACCATGATTGAGTGAGTAGAGAGCGAGCTTGTATGTGTTTTAGTATTCTAGGATCATTTAAATGAATTCATATTATGTACAACACATGTACATATCTCTAATTCACTCAAAATGTTCTTCAAATTCAGTTTTCAACTCAGAGACATTGGGATTATTTTTAGCTTTGAAAACTATTGATTTCATCTTTAAGTTTATAGCTAAAAATAATGTTCTTTATGAAAATCTCCAGTATTCCCCTGTTTTGTAATTGAAAAATGTGCAGGATTTTCATACAAAACAGGACACTCTATTTTTCTGAAAGAAGAGCAGCCTCTGGTGTTCATTCGAACAAAGGTCACTTATTTGTTCAAACAAAAAACTACTCAGTTTAAACACGCGAGAAACAACCATTTTTCATAAAATTCCTTTTTTTCTCTTTTTTTCTCTCAAAATCCTCTCAGTTTCTTATGTCATATTGATCCCAAAGTTCATCAATCTTCGATTTCATTCCGGTTAGTGTGTTCTACACATTAAGTTCACTTTCATCGATTGTTTTATGATTCCTTCCTTCATTGTTATAGTAGGTCCTCGAGTCCATTTTTACTTTCTATTTAGTTTATTTGATCTTTCGTCTAAACTTGGGATTGGTGTGGAATATAGTTCAGTACACTTGACGTAGTACCATCTTAGGTTCATCCTACATTTCTTCTATTGTTATATACTATGTGGACATGGTGACCAAGACAGTCCCTATAGAGCGATGACAGTTTCCATATGTCATTCGCTTAGGAGTAGCACCTCAAAACGTTGTTCAATTTCTGACACAGGTCACTCAGTTTCGAGCAGAGACCATCATGTCCCGTCCAGTTCTAGCAGAGCGAGTATGTATCATTGATGATATTCGTGATACTTTAGCCTTTAGGCTATTTGACTCATGAGGTTGGCTACCCCTCTTATCAGTCACGAGTTCGACCAACGAGGTTCGAGAGTTCTACTCAAGCCTTAATTTCTGAGTTCTGTTTGAACCTTGATTCTCATAATGCCTAGAGAGCCTACCTTGTGACTGGACACGGTATCCCTTTCTCTCTTACTGTGAAGATGATTGCTGAGACTCTTGGTCTTTCTCGAGTCGAGTAGCCAAGCTTCCCATACCTTCAAGGTATAGCTCTTTCATCTGCCAGCCTTGTTATTTCCACCCTATATGTTGAAAGTTTGTCTATTTTCGCCTCGCAGGGTGCGACCCTAGAGCATGGATTTCTACACGAAGGTTTTCACATCCTCAACCTTGTCGTTTGCAGTGTGTTGCATCTTGTTAGCCACACAAACACACTGACACTCTCCCATGCCACATTCTTGTATGCACTCGGTGCTACTATTTCTATCGATGCTTTCTCTTCTTTCGCCAGTCAGCCAATTACTAGGGATGAGCTAGATGAGCGATTACAGCTTCATCATAATCAGATCACTACTCATATTGATCACAGGTTAGAGCAGCATTATCTTTGGGTTTGCTCAAATTACTTTATCCCGATGATGCAAGAGACTGCCTACTTTCAAAGAGGTCTTCAAGGACTGACAAAAACTATAGCTCAGGTCTTTCCTCCTCCACCTCTGCCTGCAGATGATTAGTGATGTAGACTGTAGATAGTTACATGAGTGATGAGTGTGACTATAATGAGGTTTTTACCTGTATTTCCTTTACTTATCAGTTATATATATTTCTATTTTTGACAGTATTTCTCTTTACCTTTATTGTATATTTTTTTTGAGATTGATGATAGAACATTATTTTTTATATCTTTGATATATATCTCCTATGTTTATTATCTTTACTGTTTGTACTCTGTTATCTCTATATGCATGTTTGTTTTGTGATATCTTACTTCCTTACTATATTCCTTTGTAGTTAACTGCTTTGTTATCGTGACAAAAGGTGGGAGATAGTGTTAGGGGGAGTTGTACAAAGGAAGAGACTAGATATTTTGAGCATATACTGAGGGGTAGTAATATACATTTTTTTACATATATATGAGATCGCTTAGAGTCACTTTGTATTGCTCATGTCATATTTTAATTTCATATGACTTTCATGTTTAATGTACCTTGTTCTATATTGATACTTATCTATCATGTGATCTTATTGAATTTATTTGATATATCTTTTTTGATGTGATCTCACGTGGTATAGTTAGGGGTGTTATGTAGGAAACAAGTTGGCTACTTGTTGAACAGTACTCAGTGATATCTCTAGTATAGGATACTGAGTCAAAATGTATAATTTCCTTCTATCTGGCTCTTTGGGGGTTATAGATTTTGGTATTGTATTCTTATATTTTTTTTACAATTTTGTCACGGATTACCAAAAGGGGAGTTTTTTAGGATCATGGAGTCCAATATCGTAATTAGCTAATCCGGTTAGACAAAATGTGCTTTGTGTGTAATCCTTACATAAGTCCTACGAGTGAGTACCTCGATGCCCATTCATCCCCAAGTTCATCCAAGAGACATTACCCTGTATCATTACTGGTCGACTTGGTTCTCAAAGGGTAAAATGAACTTTTGTATTTGATTTGGATCTCACATACTCACATCATGCAAGCATTGCATATAGATTTTATCTTATCATCATGTATGTGATTGACTTGTGTTTGTGAACTATTTCTCCCAAAATGCATCTTTAAAACACTTATGGGAAAAATTCAGTTCACAAGACAGGCAAAGAATGAGCAACTCACTATTGCTCGTTCGAACGAAGCTTAGCTCATTCGATCGAACAATAGAGAAGCTCATTCTCATTCATTTTCATTCATTCAGGCCTCTGTATCAAACGAGTTGTTGCAACCTCAGAGTTATACTCATTTGATATTCGTACCTTGTTCATTCGAACAAGCAAGTGCTCGTTCGAACGAATCACTTGCTCGTTCGAACAAACCCTGGGTGAAAAATAGATTTATATTCTAATTTCTAGCCATTTGGGGATTAATTAAGCTCTTTGTAAAAATAGGTGAAGATACAATTTAGAGCAGCCAAAAATAGAATAAGTGGGTCTCAAATTGTGAGAGCAAATTTATTGATAGATCTTGAAGGTCTTGTGAGAGATCATTCATACATGACATTCATAATCATTTCTATTCATTTTCATTGATCACATTTGATCAAAACACAGGATCCAATCAAATCTAAAGAGCCTTGGTTCACGTCAAACTCACCATCGACAATAGACGGAGTTCAAGCACGAGGATTCGGCATTGAGTGATCGGTGGCCACCGAGGTCATAAGGATTTGCGATTGTTGAGTGACTTGATTGTAGGAGTATGTTTCTTTGAAGGATTAGCTATGAGAAGCTTGAGGATTTGAGGGGAACTTGAAGACGTAATCAGGGAGAACAAAGCTAGAAGTACTTAGCTCGTTCGTAGATTCATTGTTTTTCACTTTCTATCATAGGGCATTCCTTCTATGAGCATTGGCCTAGCTCTAGAGTTTTACTCCAAGGATTGTTGTCCTTGGTAGTTTTCTCCGTCATTAATCAGTTTGCAATCTTTCTCTCTCTATCCATCTCTTTTAATTTACTATGTGCTTAATTGAATTGCTTCTGCGTAATTTTAGAAATTAATTTTTGTATGTTTTCATAATTGTTCATCCAATTATTATATTGAAAAACTTGATTTAGCAAATTGATTAAAATCAAAATTTATAGCTTAGTTAATTTTGCTTTAAATTATGAAAATTGCTATAAAATCAATCTAGTTGATCAATTAGGTGAAGTTTGAATAGGTGAGTGAATTGATTGATTCTTGGTGGATTCATTGGTTGAAGAGCATAAATGTTGGATTAATCACATTGAGTGATTTGTTATTGATTGTGTTTAACTAAGAATTAGAATTAACTTGAAAGAATTTTTTTATTCAAAACCTATATATTCAACCTCCCCCCCCCCCCCTTCTAGGTAATTCACGCTTTGGGGCCTTGAGTGATGTCACGACCCAAAACCCACCCTGTGTGGATCTCGTATCGCGATCGCCACCCTTCGGCCCGGGGGCCTTAGGGCGAGGCTCACATAAGCAGCGGCATCAGACAGGGGTGCGGCCTGTGTTTACGGAAGCGTGAAAAACTTTTTTTCTTTTCTTTTCTTATTTTAAAATTTCGCACATCCGTCCCATACTGCCGCTCTTCACACTGGTACACATGGTTATACATTCAGAGCATAAATAAAACTTAAAGACTTTATAAATACAATTATATTCAGTTGCCCCATGGGTCTTAATACATAACAGTGTACCATCTTCTAATACAAAGTCACTGACTAAAATTTCATAGTATTCTCCAAAAGACTGCTAATCCTGAATAAGCTTCATATGCCCTTCCTCAACATGAGCATAATTCAATATTTTCATCAAAATCAGGACATGCTTTTAGTCACCTGAAAGGGGGGTCGGATAAAAATCCGGTAAGCTAATCTAAGCTTTTGAGTAATTCCAACATTTGTCATGGGGTATCAATTGGCAGTGATTAGTATAAGAGATTTTATAAAACAATCACTACCAATTTTTCGTATACTTTGAACACAGAATGTATGCATTCCTTAAACAGATAGCTTTGAAACATTTTAAGTATTTAACTAAACATGTACTTTTCAAATCGAGTAAATGAACTTCATAACATATAAACATGCATAGTGAAAATGAGGGTAAAACTTGTTTCCATTTTCAACACAACACCTTATCACTTTCATTAGTGGAATTCGTTTCGAACCAGATTCCCATTTTAATTTTCGTGGAGATATCTCATATACTTGGGGGATTAGATCCTACTACCTGGCATTTATTTGTATCGGGGTTGAGTTCTGAAGAAACCCAACAAAATTCGTGGTGCTTATGCACAGGTTATCTTGCATTTAAATACATTTATCACATGACTTTTTCACATCGATGCTTTTATGAGCATTTAAAACATGATGTTCATGACTTCATGATAGAATCTTCAAATACTTGGAATATGCAAATTTAGAATACTTCACATAATTTTGGCATTTTAAATTTAGACATGCTGAATTATATTTTTAGGAAAACTATAGCAGAAACCATTCACATGAGCATGTCACAATTAAGTTTATAAGAACCGAACAATTTAAAACTGAAATCATGTAAATACTAAATTTGGAATTCAATACTTCACATCTTTTGAACTTAAAACTTCTTTAAATCCATGGAGTTAAATCTCCATTTCAAATACAAGGTTACTCACCTTATACGTCTGGGCTGGCTCTATTGTTGTGCCTTTCCTTTCCCCTTTTTCAACCTAAAATAATTTATGAAGATTTCATAAATTTCACATGCATTTAATTCAACTTGTGATCCTACCTATTCTTAGACTATGTAAGTCTACTTTTATAATAGGTTTTATTCTTAAGAATTGAACTAAATAAATTTTCTTTATAGTTGTATTTCATGTCCATTTACTTTATACATATATTCTTATTTGATAAATAGACATTACCTGCGAAGCATGTCATTTAGTGTTTCGGTATTTTCTCTTTCTTCCCCTTCTGCTTTTAATTTGGCCTCAGCAAGTCTTCTTGCTGCTGCTTCATGCATGAGTCGCCCCATTGGGACTATAGGGGCTTTGTATATAAATGGCGTAATAGAGATGATTTGATATGTCTTGGCGATTCTTATCTTTCTGTTGATTACCCTATTTTGCCATAAGAGCTCATCCATGAAGTCTTGTTTCGTCTTATCTATGATAATTTACTTGAGCTTTAACCTAAAACACCATTTAACGTGTTTGGAATTAATTTTATTTTAAACTATACTCTTCTGGTAGCTCTATTAATTTTAAGTTTGATTTATTTACTTCACATGTTTACGTGTCGTGTCTTTCCGTATTTTATTTCAAAATACGAACCGTATCATTTAGTTCAGTACATCAGGCAACGTTCTAGTTTACAGTCACATGACTTATGCTATTCATAAAATTTTATGTCTCATCATTATAAGTACTTCTTTTGGTCAAATAGACTCTACCATTGAGTCCAGAACGTCGAAGAAAGTCGATTTAGACCCTCTCAAACTTCCATTTGGCTTTAGGGGCACTACGGGCAAAATGGTAATTTTTACCCCTTTACGTGTCTTTATTTTTTTGGGGTCTCATCTCACAAAATGGACCTCACCATTTGTCTCAAAAGGTCTAATATAGTAAAAATACACTAATAACTTGTCCCATTTGGACACCGGACCATTTCATCATTATAATTAATTTAATTTATTTTATTTTGTTTTATATAGTTTATATATAATATTTATATTTTTTTTGTGCATTTAAAAGACACGGGATTGTCCTGTCTCAGTGGTTTGTATGCTTCACTCCTTCTTATTGGTTCCCTGTTCGAGTCCTAAGGTGCGCAGCGCCCTTTTTTTTTATTTTTCTTTACTCTAATTATATATATATATATATATATTATATATATATATATATATATATTCTTGCCCCATTACATAACACGAGCGTGCACGTCCAAGTGGTAAGGGTTTGGGGTTAGGTTCACGAAGTGGGACGTTCGAATCCCAAGGGCTATGGCCTTATTTTTTTTCTGATTTTCCTTGGCCCAAATGGCGGACAAGGGCCTTATCCGTGGATAGGCTATCCCTAATCGTGCACAGGCTATTAAATCGAGCCTAAAACACGTAGCCAAACAGATCAAATCAGTGTTTTAAACCCTTTAGCCCCAAAACGACGTCGTCCTAATAATGCGGCGGCAATTTCGAAAGCCACCATGTGTCCCGAGTCCACACACTCGTTTCAAACGAGTGAGCGAGTTCACTCGTCGTCTTCCCCATCATTCAAGTCACTGTTGCCCTAATTCCAGACTTCCATTTCTTTCAATTTCATGAATTTTGAAGTTGTTTTACTCCCTACATTCAATTCTAAATGGTTTCTGGATGTCCAAGGGTCATTTTGGCATTCATATAAGAGCTCAAATTAAACTCGTGGGCTCGGTTAGAGGTTTGATAATCAAGCCTGCAACCCAGTCGTTCATGGTTGTTTTTTAGCCAAATCTCTTGGGATTTCTTCTATTTTGGTCCTCTCATCATGAGGTTTCATCTCTCATTCTCAAAGGTGTGTTTTAAAGTGAGTTCGTGAGGTTGGGTTTCAAACCCAAAACCTGCAACACCAAATTTTATGGCCTTTCCTTGGTTTTCTTGGTCGCGGTCTAGTGTTTTTAAAACACTTGGAGGGTCTAGTCAAGGTCCCAATAGATTAAATGGGTTTTGGTTACCATCGATTCAGACTTGCTCTAAGTAAGGTCCATCAATGGTAGTTTAATGTACGGCTGGGTGTTCTTGATGGGTTTAGGTTCCATTTTTCATGCCTTGTTCAAGAATATACACCCTAAACATCATATATGCTTAAATATAACCTAAACAATTTGTATACATGCATAAATTCTAGAGAGAGAAAATATGGTTTTTGATATTTTCACACCTTTTCTCTTGATTCTCTTCTCTTTTTTCCTTCTGAACCCTTTCTTCTTCTTCCTTTAACTTCCTTGTTCCCTTTTCTCTTGATTTCTTTCTTAAGAAATGAGCATGTTGTGCATACACTTGCTTTAAGCAAGCTTCCACTGCCTCCTCTCTCTCTTCCCATCTCTCTCTCTATCCCTTCATAGCCCTAATCTAGACTTCCAATCCATTTAATTCTACTTTTTCAATTCAGCCTTTGCATTAAATTTTTGTTGATATTTTGTATATTATATACATATAATATAAACACACACTAAAACACATATAAACACACACACATGCAGTCCGACACCCACACACACTTTTTCACAGTTCGGCACACACATACATACTTACATGCATCTATATTTTCATATATATATATATATATATATATATTTATGTGTATAGTTATATGTATGTATACTTATATATATACACATTTGGCTATATACACACACACAATACACACTCAATGTGTGTATTAGCATGTGTAAGTATACATATATTATTTTATGTATGTAACATAACCATGCATTTGGAAATATACGTATTTTCATATTTCTTGATTCTCAGTCTTTTAGTAGTTAATTTTTAACTACGGTTCGTTACCTCGTAATGCATGTCACATTACCCGATATTTCAGGTCAGGGTGTTACAAGTGATATCCTTGTGGTATCCCTCCACGCAAACAATCAATGTTATGAAAATGTACACATATGTAAAATACATGGAAAAATACTTAAAAGGATAGAGACGAACATGCATGTATGTATATGTATATATAAACACATGTACACATACGAATATATATATATATATGAGAACTTACACATGAAGGTATATATGTGTGTATATATATATATATATTTATATATAAAGAATGTGAAAATTGTATATGTGATGGGTATGTGTGTTCTTAGGTGTGTCAATGTACGTGAAGTATGAAGGTGTGAGGTATGTGCGTATGATTGCGGGGAAAGGAGGCATGGTGGTAGGACAATTCCTTAAGCATGAAAAAGAAAGGAAGGGAGGTTGCAGCCTTGTGGCTGCCGACCCAGATAGGAGAAGCTGATTAGAAGGCTAAGGATAATGGAGTGTACATATATGTATATATATATATACATATTGTGAAACCCTACAAAAAGTTGTGTAAGATAAGAGTGAGAGAGAAGGAAATTGCTACAATTGTTGAGAAGGAGAAGAGAGAGAAAGCAGAGGGAGAAAAATGCAAAGGGCCATGGTTTAGACTCAACCAAGGTTAGTATCAATTCTTCTTTATTTCTCTATGTTTCTGAAGTGTGATAGACTTTTTAAAACCAAGAGAAAGGCCCTGAAACAGTGAGAATCATGAACCGTCATTGTCGTAAGCTTAGAAAGTGGGTCTGAAATAAGTAAAACCAAACTGAAATTGAACAATAAGGGTTTAAACTACATGTCACATAGATCATTATGCAGCAAGTATTAAGTTAAAAAACTTAAAAACGAGTAAGAAAAACCCAATTACAAGTATGAGCCTTCGAATTGGGTTTCCTATATAGGCCCCCAAATCTCACTTTTCTTATATGGATAGAAAGCCCTTGAGATAAGGAACACGACACAACAAACCGTTCTTAAATTGGTTGAGTATTGAGAATGAATCAGATTATTATTCAAAATGGCTATTGAAGCTCAACCAAGCTTTTGTGTTGATTCGATCCATGAAACCAATGCCAGAACGTAGATTAAACTTCCATAATTGATTTAGGATAAAAAAAAATAGGTTGCAACCGTGATTGAAATTGCATTAAAAAAGGGTTGAAAATCTAGGATTTCAGTAAACAATAACATGTTCCATGAGGAAGACAATGAACAATGTCAGGTCGGTTCTTAGGTTCGGGTTGGTATCTAATCCACGCATTATATAGGTTAGCTGAATTACGTCGTTTTGAAATGTTTCAAAATCACCAAAAAAAAAAAAAAGGAAGCGCATCTGCGCTGGCTCGAACCTATGACCACACGGAGCCTAAGCCTTATGGCTTAGAAGGCTACCACCATGCCACTGGTTGTGGCTGGTACACATAATGTAAATTACATAATATATATATAATATACATAAAATACAGAATATCATAATTAATTAATACCCATGATGGCCAAATAAAATAAAATAGGGGGGGTCTACCCTGGCAATTTTTGACATCCCGGGCCCAATGGTGGGGGTCCATTTTATCAAACGAAGTTCTGAATAACTATACACAGAGTACACTAATTACGATAATGCCCCTAATGACACCCAAAGCCAACTAAAGGCTAAAAGGGGTTTATTCTGACTTCTTTCGACGTTTTGGACTCAAAAGTGGAGTCCATATTTCCAAATTAAATACCAAAAAATAAGATGCATGAAAATGTAATTATTAAAGTACCCTTAAAAGCAAACTTAACCATGAACTGAACTCGGGTGAGTGAATGAGACATACGTTAAGGATTTAGTGATCATTGAGTCTAAAAACAAATAAGAACACTATCTAGAAAGTGACTTCAGCAAAATAAATATTAATAAATTTTAGTGACTTGTATTTTAGGAGCAACAAAGGAAAAGGAAAAGCCAACAGCAGCAAAGATCCCAAAACCCAAGGTGAGTAATCATATACTTTGAAGTGAAAAATTTAATTACATGTTTTATGAAATATTTTGATTCAAATTCCTGTTATTTACATAACTCATGTTCCAAGCCTGCTTCTTGTTCTGTTTTGAAAATGTTATCATAAATTAAAAAAATGCTTATTTAAATGTCATCAAATTATATGACTCTCATTTCAAGAATTCCTGTTGCTCTATTTGTAAAGTTATGATAAATATCTTCTTTTGAAAATGAATGTTTCTCATTCAAACTATACTCAACTTGCTTTTGAAAAAAAAAATATTTTAAATAAATGCTTCATGTTTGTGAAATGGTATTAAAAAATAATTCATGCATAAGCACTCATGATTAGTGGATCCTTTAAGACTCACCCGTGTAAAGCACACAAGAAGGCTAAAGATATTTTGTGTTTAGGTCATGAATTATATGACCTCGTGTAAGCTTAGAGTCCAGGTTGACATGGATTCTTGCATAAAGTGAAAACAAGCAAAAATAAAGAAATGGAAGAAGGTTTTAAACCCTCTTTCTTCTAAAAAGGATTTTCATCCTCGTGTTTTATGATGAAAAGGGTCTACCCTCCTGACTAATTTAAAGAACTGATTTCTCTTGCTATGTACTTGTGAAATGAAATGCATTACTTGAATTACCCTAAAATGCTTCTTGTTTCAAGCTTACGTGTTTAAATATCATGATTCAAGCATCATGTATCCTACATTTAAATTTGTGAACAATTAATGGTGGCCTTTTTTATGAACTCTTTTATGCTTAAAAGCACTATCAGTTGCAAACCCATGACAAGGTACTGGAATTACTCATAAGCTTTTCACAAAACTCACATGGATTTACCCATGAATTTACACGCGATGATGACGAGTGGGAGCCAGTCCCGTACTAGTGAAGGACATCTAGAACTTCACACTTTTGGAATCATTTTTTGTTGTAGATAGTTAATACTGTACTTGGCTCCTAGCTTGAACCAAACTTTTAGAAAGTAAGAATTGGATATCAAAATGAGTAGATCGTCCACACCATTTGTATTATTATTGTGGGACAAGAATATGTAACTTGCATTTGTAGAGACACGGTTATGGAATATGATTGTATGTATTACAAAAAAATATTTGGTATGATTAGAAGTTCTGGTCGGATGGTTGTGCATTTTTCTTTACATTTTCACATTATTTTAACTATTTGTTTTGTTGCACTATCGCCCGACTCCATTTCGGCCCTCGAACCGGATTGCGTTTCCTAATCTGCACAGGGAGGGTTCGGAGATGTGACAGAAGTCTTGAGATAGGAAGTGACTTGAAGCATTCCTTACATTCTGAGCATGAAAATTTGACTAAGTTTCTTGCATCATGTTACTTGTTGGACATTTAGATTGGTTAAATCATTATAAAAGTTTTGAAAACATGTTGAGAATATTGTTTGAGAAATGAACATCCTTTAGGTGGAGGTTTTGGACTTGACAAAATGGCCTAAACAATCCCAAAATGAAAGGCATAATAGATATGTTTAGTGGCTACCAGTCAACCAATATCTTTTGCCATAAAACCCTCAATTTCCCTGTCCATACTAGTCAACAAGTATAATTTATCCAATAGAACAGTGGTCAATTTAAAAAATTCATAGTAAATTCATTTCAAACTCGATTTATGTCAGATTTGTGTCCAAATCGAATTTATTTTTAGTCTAATTTCATTTAAAGTTGATTTTAGGTCCCAATTTTCCAGTCCATAGTAGTCAATTGGTATAATCTATCCAACAGAAAATTGGTCAACTTCAAGAATTCGTAGTAAATTCATTTCAAACTCGATTTAGGAAAACATTTGTGTCCAAACCGAATATTTTCGAGTCTAATTTCAGTTAAAATAGGTTTCAGGTCCAAATTCATTCTGTAAAAAGTAATTATAAACTTTACAATGAAGGGAGGTCAAATCTAAAATTCGGAAAGAATTATAAAATCAAAGGTTGTTTTCAAGGAGTCAAAACTAACTCGTTTCTAAACCAAACTTAATAATTCTTATGGCTAAAATAAACTCCTCATAATCTAGTTTTCATTTCAAACTGGTCCTTATTAATGATATAGGGTATTTGGAACATGTAAAGTTGGGTTGGTTTATGTAAGAATTGAAAATGAATAAAAGAAGATGAAATTAGGGGTTTTGAGTAAAATAAATGAATCAAGTACTCTAGTGGAACTAGTCTGACCCACATAGATTTTTTTGTAAGGTTGTCGAATCATGTTTAGACTGCTAACACTCATATAATGAATGTCAATGGGATTACTTTACATAGGGATCTAGTAAACCAAATGTATTGATAAGAATATTAATTTAAGAAACTAAAATAATAAATGAATCCATTTACTTGTCACCAAAGGAAATTCATTAATTTAATCTAGTGACCTATTAGAGTTTAGGTCACTCTCGGGTCCTTGGGATTCATGGCATGACACCATATGGCCAGTTTGCCACGCGTGCCCGAAATTCAACGATATCATAATCGCACCAAAATTGGCAATGTAGCTAATTTTAACGTGTAGATTCCACATACGCAATTTGTTTCTTCATATTCCAACGTTAGAATTTTCATATTTGTTTGTGCCCCAACCTAACTATGTGTCTCCATGGCCCACACTAGTCCCGAATAATTTACTAAATTCTATTTTAAGCTCTCAATATCATATATATGATTAATTAATTAATTTCATAATTTATCTGATTAGTTTTCATTCAATTAATTATCTAACATCGATTAAATTAGAAAATTATTAAAATTTTCTTTGATAATATTTTGTGTCATTACATTCTCCATCCCTTATAAGAACCTCGCCCTCAAAATTTGAGTTGCATCTAATTAATCTAGATGGAATATTACCAAATTATCCTTTGGTAATTTTCCAAATTGTTACACCAAGGTTAGACACCCTTACCTCTATAGTTGCTTTCCAAGCAAAAACTCCAATTATCTTCAAACCCTAGGTTTGGAATTCTTCACAAATACCTCCATTAGTGTTTCTTTTATACCGATTTTACTTTAGGTAGGTTGTAGCTAAGAGGTTAGAAGAGAAATTGAGAAAAAAAAAAAAAAAGAATTTGAAGAAGGGGGAGAATCCCCTTGTAGCCGTGAATATAGAGAAATAGGGAGAGAGTTCCA
This sequence comes from Nyssa sinensis, assembly GCA_008638375.1. Lineage (NCBI taxonomy): Eukaryota > Viridiplantae > Streptophyta > Magnoliopsida > Cornales > Nyssaceae > Nyssa > Nyssa sinensis. Next base: position 10,326,468 of record CM018042.1, on the reverse strand, counting down.
TGAGTGGGGGGAGAGAATGGGTGAGAAACAAGTGGTTGGGGTTTTTTTATAATGAGAATATCCCGCCTTTATCAAATTCCACAAATACCCTCACTTAAATGATTTTCATTTGTTCTTAACTCTTGCCCTTTTTTTCCTCTTGGTGTACACCATATATTTCTTATGTTTCTAAGGTCTAATTAAGTCCTAATACAAATATTTATGAACACTTCACCAGCGAAATTCTGATTCTATGAAAAATGATAATTTTGTCCCTGGTAGCATTTTAAGGCCTTTAATGAACTTCAAAAATTTCAAAAAACAGTTGAACCCATTATTTTTTCATAATAAATCAAATATATACTACTGTGATACATTATTTATATTTTTAGATATTTATTTAATATTAGATAAAATATGGACCGCTATAGCAAGCTTCCTCGTGAATGGCCTCGTACATGAAAGTCCCTCTAAATTAGCATATCCACGATCCAAGTGAGGGCCTGGACTTGTTGAGACATACATTTAAATTGGACCATATTGGAGGCTTCTACAGTTTTTAGGGGTGCTTCGACATGATGAGATGATCTTCCAACATGTCGAGTTATTGCTTGAGGCAACATTTCACCTTAGTTTTCAATATTTATACCAGATTGCAATATTGTAGCCATTGTGTGTGTCACGCCCCGAATTCCAGAGAACCCGAGGCGTGAGTAACGAGACGAAAAGGAAATAAAATAATAAAGAAATAAAGGACAATCAAGTACAGTTCAACACTTAACTTAATCCACCATTCTGATACAATACATAAAGTCTTGTCCATTAGTTCACGACATACAAAAATAAGAAATAGTCTCGGGCTTATGCCCTTGTACAACATTAAATGCGCCCATCGGGCCAAACATAATCCAAAATCAAATCATCTCTACGTCTCGCACAGTTGGAGCGTCATCTGAAATGTTTGTCCCACGAATGGGTCAGCTCAACTGCTGGTACAATATAATGCTAGTGCAAGAAACAAAATTAAGGGCGTGGCATGTGCAAGTGTACAATTGTATCTACATGGCATTCAATATCATCAATGCATCATATGAACAATATGCGTGACGCACCCATGCAACTCTATGCCACCCATGTCTCATCTTACGGTCCTTCCCCGATAGCCCGAGTACTAATATATGTCTCGCTTCACGGTCCGGAACCCGTCAGGCATGCGAGTACCTAATGGCCGATTTTGGGTTTTTTACCACAGGATCTGCACCCTCATAATGAACAGCACCACGTGCTCAACTCACGCCATGCACAAGGAACCACACTATGCCAATATGCTCTGATTCATTCATGTCACAATGTAATCTCAATGATGCATCTCATTCATACATGAAGCATGTTTTCAATCACATATTTCATGGTCTCAACAGTTCTCAAAGAATAAAACTCACACACACTATACTAACACATGCGATATACACGTAATCATTATTCACATTATCACCAACTTACAGCAAGATAGCATGAAGCACATAAGCATGTGAACAATCAAACACACATGTGAAGCATCAAGTCAGCAGAGCAAGTATTCCCAAGCTCAATTCTATTTCTTACTTAGCACAATATATCGTACCTGATAATCAACCTCAACCCGGAAAAGTGTACTCGTAGTATAGTAGGATCACTGTGAGAATACCGAAGGTCAGATCACCTTCTCCTTGCCTTTTCGTATCCCTAAGATCATAACATGTGACTCAGTTCATTTGTTTCCTAAATGATACTATTCAACAAATTTTATGTCTTTATTTTAGAAGTTTCTATTTTGCTAAATTAAACCCTACCATTGAGTCCGGAACGTCGAAGAAAATAAGTTTAGGTTTTCGTAGAATTCAATTCGGACATCTGGGTTTAAAAGGGCAAAATAGTCATTTTTCACTTTTCACGGGTCCTTACATCCCGAGACCTTTTCTCATAAATCAGACTCCACAACTGAGTCCGGAATGGTCGAAATAATAAAGTTTCACTGTTTGTTTACTTAATTTGGAGTTCGTTTGACTACGTTTCAATTCAGGGGCATTTTGGTAATTTTAAAGGTTACTACGGGTCTTTTATTTTTTGGGACCCCGTCTCGAAATACGGACCTCACCATTGGCCTCAGAATGGTCGAGATAGTCAAAATACACTAATTACTTGTCCCATTTGGACTCCGAATTATTTTAGAATATTTAAATAATTAAATTAATTAATTAATTTAATTAATATTTTATTCTGGTGGGGTCAGATTATAATTTCTCAAAAGTTTAGGGGTCAACGTGTAATTTTTGAAAGTTCTGGGGTCAAACTTAATTTCTAAAAAGTCCAGGGGCAAATTTGCAAATTCTAATTTTTCTATTCCTAATTCGGTTAACCAAACAGGGATTAATCCAGAACAGGGATAGGATATCCATGTTCCCGTTTCAATTTCAATCTTTCAATTTCTTACACCCGTAGCCAAACGGTCCCTATCCATTTTTAATTTAAAACAACAGGCTGACACGTGGCAGAGGCGGGTCGCCCAAGCCCGACCTGAACCCGAATCGGACCCGGACCCAGACCCGAACACCCCCCTTCTTCCCCGTTTTTTCGGCGAGACACCAATAGGGTTCCGGCGCCGGTGAGATTTTTCCGGTGAGTTTTCACAGTTTTAAAAATGCGGTTTTCTTAGGTTTTTCATGTAGATTTCTTATCTAAAGTTGGTTTTGGATTTAAACCATCGAATCATCACGAATAGAAGGTCAAACCCCTCGGTCAAATTTCCGGCCGACTCTCCTCTTTCATTTTCATGATAGTTTGGTCACGGTTTAACCTCTATTTTTATCCTAATGGGTTTCTGCACTATGGAGGAACAATCCTTCCTCCCCAAAACCAAGTTTTCAATCAATATTTCCCAACCACCCGATTATCCAACCCACCTGCAACTCACTTTTTCTATCTTATTTCTTAACCATTTTAAGTGATTTCTTTTGCAAAATGTTCCATATTTCATACACTATAAGACCCAAGAATTAAAGCTAAACAATATGCTAGGAAATGGAAAAATCAGAATTGAACCACTCACTGTTTTTCCGGGTTTCTCTCTCTAGTCGTGCGTCTCCTTCACCTTCTGGTTCCAAGCTTGATTCAAGCTCCAAGGTCCCCTTCTCCTTTCCAGAATTCTCTCTCTCGGTCTCGGTCTCGGTCTCTCTTTTCTCTCTTTCTTTCCAACCGACCGAGACATATACACCCACACACATCCACGCTCTCACGTCACCACTGCACAGCCCTTTTCCTTGACCTTTTCCCCTCTGCTCAACCTCCCTTGTTTCTCTACAAGGCAGCTTTGCATTAAATGCAAAGCTGCCCTATATATATACCTATATATCCCACTCATATACACACACCCGTAGACACACACACACACTCTTACACGATCTGGCACACACCTGGTCTGTCACACAGTGCACACATGCACTATTATGTATATATACATATATGTCCACCCACATGCACACACTCCCACAGATTTATATATATAAATATATATATATATATATATATACATGCATATACATCATTTTACACATATGCATACTATATATATATATATATATAACACACATGCATTAATAATAATAATAATAAATAAAAAAAAATTTAATAACCAAGAAAATTTTTATATAAAAAAAAAAAAATTCGGGTTATTATAGTGTGACTTGATTGGAAAGAAAATATGAGTAGTTGGAATGGAAAACAACTTCAAAATTTGTTTCCCACAGATGGTGCCAAGTTGATGCAAAAATCTATTCAATGGCTGAGATGGGTTGTTTTCCCTGTAAGAGAAATTACGTGAGAATTCTTGTAAACCCAAGTCAATCAGCAATGGAGAATGAACAAGAAGTGGTTGAATCCAAGAGTGATTATTTTAGCGTACCTTTGAATGGTATTATCTTTTTTTTTTTTATGTTTGAGAGTCCTATACAATTAGTGAAGGCCCGTTAACCAATCTTCTCTAGAGATGCTGCATGCCTTTGCTTAACTATAGGGAGATGTTATGTGTGATGTGCATGGTCTCCAACTTAGCAATCGGTCCAAGTTATAAATGGTTCAAACACATCATAGAACCAGCTCAGCAATGTCGAACACTTGTTAATGTTGATCATAAATATAAGTTCCTTATGTCTTACAAATATTATTCACAATTTAGATAAATTTGGGCAATTTATTTGATAGGACCGTAACACTCTAATTTCAATATGATAAGATGATTTATCTTGGTCATCGAAATGAAAATTTCAAGTTAGGGTGTTAGTGCATGTGATGCATTAAACTGGATTGATTTTAGAACCAATCATGAAATTACTGTAATTTAGATTTTGATTCTCATAACTACTAAATAAATTGCAAAGGCTCTTAATCCTGAAAGAATAGTGGATTTGAATCTAAAGTATTGGTTACTTTGATTTACCAATGAGTGAGATCTTTGTTTGTTAACACCTCGATATTTGGGGTGACTAGTATGATGGAATTTGGGAATGTATATTCTCAAATTGAAATCCATAGTCTCATTATAAGAGGAGTTGATATCTCTTTTAAGTAATTTATGATATTTGATCACTTGAGTCCAAACGCAGTATACTTTAATAAACTGGTTACTAAAAATGAATTAATTACGTGATCAAATTATTAAATTAAGTGCTTAAGGTATTTAAGATGTAAATAGAGAGTTTGACACTAACTTACCTATTTCTATTTACGAATATCAAATTATGGAGGGGCTTTTTTATAGTAATTTAGTTGGTCAACTAATAGGCTTAAACCTTTTGTAAGTCTTATAGCTTTTGTGTAATTTACAGTCTTAGAGTGCAATTATAATTTTATAGTGGTGTAAACTATAATTAATAGGTTTTTGAAGGTAAACTTCTTAAGCCTATCAGAACTTGGACTTGTAGATCCATTCTGATCCCCTCTCTAGCCTCTATATATTATAACTACTTGGGATGGCCGGCTATAGATAATACATACATTCCCATGTGAGTTTTTCGGTGGAGAAATTTGTTTGGGAGGTTGAGAGCCTACCTTTTCATGGTGGTTTGGCTGATTGAGGTATAGAGAGAAAATTGAAGGTTTCGAAACTTCTTGAATTCAAAAATCAGATTTGAGATATTTATTTCTTCCTTCTTATGTTTGATTCAGACATAATTAAAGAGATTAAAATCTGAAATTTTTGAAAACTTTAGAAATTCATCTATACAGGCTTCTGTTTTTTTTGAACAATTAAGGGGTTGGACCAACTCGTCCTTGTTGGTATAAGTTGAGCTATTTGCTCAGTGTGAGTTTGACCAGGTTGTTTAGGTCATTCTAGTTTTTTAAGCGCATCATCTTTGTAATATGATCTGATGTGTGTTAGTGTGCCTTATGTGAATTGCCTAACCGTCTCATGCCTTAGACACGAGGCACAATCGTGAAGGTGTAGGTGTAGCCAATTTAAGTCGCATAAAGTTGATTAGTAAATGAGTTTGAGAAAATTTAATTTAGAAATGCATGAGTTGAATCAGAAACTCCAATGGATGCACTAACAGCTCGTTTCATACCATGTAAAATTTCATTTGGATTTTAATTACACCTTTGTGAATTAGTTAGGTCATTCATGGATTGGTTATTTCCAACTTACTGGAGGTGAATAAAAGGGATACATTGAAGATGGAAATATTCCAAATCTAAAATGTGACTCTTGTGGTTGTGGGACTGATCACTGCCCTCCATTACTTGGACTCGTTCATCTTCTTTCTTCTGATGGCCCATCTGCCGTTTGGTTCATGTATTTAATGACATAAAAACAAAAGACAATGCAAACAAAAACATTATCTCTTATTTGGTTATTATGAAAAATAAATTGAAAAAAAAAGACGTAAAATTCATTTTACATATCAACTTTTTTTTATTAGTTACATATTAAAGATTTATAGTTTTGCATATCATTTTACTTTCCTCTTCTTTTTAAAAAAAATATCATCTTTATAAAATTTTAATTTTATTTAAGATGAAGAGTAAATATGACAAAAGAAAATCTATTTTTCCTTTCCCTTCCCCTCATTAAATCTTCTTAAACGAACAATAGTGGAGTTGTGCCAGTTTGATAAGAAAAAAGATAAATACAAGATGACATGATTAGTTAAGAAGCATTTTAGCAGTCATAACGATTCCTTACTTATAAATAACACTTATTTTCAAGAAATATGAATTGCTTTTTTTTGAAAAACAATAATATATAAAATAAAATTATTTAAGTTAAAAGAGTTTCAAATTTTGGGTGTTTTGAAACGAAAATTATACAAGAAAATGGTACATGGTAGTGGAAATATTACCAAAATAAAATAAATTCAGAATGATGAAAAAAATGTTAATGAGAATATATATATATATATATATATATATATATATAGTAAAACCCTTTCCATCATACATATCTAAAGAAAAACCCCTACCCAGCACCAGCAATGAAAATAAAATAAAAAGGAGACACTTCCATAGATTGCAACATCCATGAAGAGAAAAAAAAAAATACATTTCTGGAATTTCTGATACATGCAAAGAATACCTAAAGAAACACTCGCACTTCAGAAGGTATATGTACACAGTTTATTCTTCAGTGCCAAAAAAAATTACTTCCCCTGTAGAAAACAATGTGGGAAAAGAATTTAAAATAAAGTGGCCATGATCTTTTCAGCAGCAAAAACAGGAGAAATTTACCCTCTATGGAGAAAACAAAGCTTCCAGATAGTCATCTATATAAGCTAGGCATGGCCAGTGATCAGTTCTAATTCGAACTAGTGTTGAAACATCACGTACTTCCATTTGAAAAAGAAGATGGAATATTGGTGGAAGGAATATCAAAATAAGAAAGCAACCCATGTTTTTCTTGCTCATGTGCTGACTCTCTCTCACATCTTCTTCCTCAATGTACTTCAGATAAAGTGGGCCCCTATCGGAATTAGAATCAGAGATGGCAAGATCAAGGACAGAATCTGAGGTTATGTCATCCTTCCAGATAATGTCTCTAATGATTCCCCCACTCCTCACAATGTTAACAAGGGGTTCACCAGTAACACTGACAACAAAAGGTGCCAAGTAATTTTCAACAGCCTTAATCAAAGAGGTTGCAGGAACTTCAAGCAGCTTGACTGATCGGGTCCCACTGACTGCTGTGACCCCTTTTCCTCCTTTCAATGGAAAGATCTCCCGCCCTGTGTTCGAAGTGGAACCACATGCCTCCCACAGAGCACTGAACAAATCCAAGTAATAACCAGGTACTGCATCTTCCGGTATGTCAGAGGGGACAATAGCCTTAAGAAACATGTCTTCAATGCCAACGGTGATGCTCTGAAGCTGCCCACGGATGACTTGACCATTTTCTGCATTTGCTTCAATTGAAACATCAACAAGACCAGGCATTGGCTCCCGTGGTTCCAATTCAATCATTACAGGAGCTTTGAAGCTTTCTTCTTGTCCTGAACCATTTTCCACAGGAATAATATCTAGTGAATCCCTTTGGCCCAAAGAATAATCATTTCTGGGAGGTTCACCGAGCAGAAATGGTATGTGATATAATGGAATAAACCCATATGGTGCCGAAGAGGAAAAAGTGAGCACGGTTGCATATATGGCAGGAAGTACATCCACACCATCTAAACCACTGGCAGGCAAATCAGCTCCCCATATGCGATTGAAAGGCCCTGATTCAAATCTCAGACTACAGGATATTCTTATCTTGAGACCTGGCAAGTGTCTGAAATCAGGAATAGCCGAAAAATGCTTCCTTAATGTTCCAACAATCTCTGCAATTTTTGAATCCATCACACGTAATGGCTCCTGTGGCTGATCAGTTCTTTCTGTCTCTGAAATAATTAAAATATTAGTACATCCATCAATATCCCTTCGATCAACCGGGGGTTCATTGTCCCTGATGCCCTCTAGATAACCAACATTGTTGCCATTGATGCCTAGAGTTGGTAAAGACAAGGACCAAGATTGTTTGACAAGTAGTGGTACTACCCGTTCAAGGTGAATGTAAGATGAAATGTTCCTGGATTTCTTAAGATCTCGAGAAGGTTGAGGAGTCTGAGAAATGAAGAATGAGCTGGGATGGGGAGATGGGGAAATGCCAGGGAGTTGCTCCCCGATGTTCAGTATGTGCCTGAGCTTTTTTCCTGGTACACAGATCAGCATCCGCAGGTAGATCCTGCAAAAACCATATCTATTGAGAAAAAATAATCGCATGCATCAGATAATGACAGGTAATTTAATCTTCACAGAGGCTGTTTATGCTTTCAGGTAATTTTTCATCTCAATCTTCATGAAGAAGAGGACCTTATAAACTTTACATTGTGATTATCAAAAGAAAAAAATCCAAAATTAAGACAAATAATAAAACAAATAAACAAAAAAAGACCTTTTGTACCTTGCATCATCACGAACCTCCAAATCAGGAAAATAAAGGCAAGTAAAAGCAAGAAGACGAGATAGTCCAAGGAACAATCTAGAGCTATGGTGGTGCATCAGCATTGTTCGGCAAATGCTAAGAACTTTACTTCCCTCAGACCAAGATTTCAATCCACTGTCTGGGCCATGTTTCTTGACTAGGAAAATCATGAACCTAGTAAGCAGCTCCAGCAATCCACCAGGAGGAACTGAATCATTCTCAGCAATTCTATCAAATATTGGGAAGTAAGATGCCAATTTATAGTCTACGGTGACTTTTGGAAGTAAATGCTCATCAAATGTCTGAAGCAGGCGCTCTCCCAACCAGCAGTGATTATGACAGCCCAATAAGCGGTTGATGAAAGAGACAATGACCGGGACCAATCCCTTGAACTCTAATGTCAGGTCTACGAGCATCCGCTGCACAACAAAAGTTGGAAACATCAATTCTGCAACTGATTCCACAGTTGACTATCAAAGACACCCCCCCCCCCCCCCCCCAATTTTTCTTTTTTTCTCTTCTTGCCATGATGTGGTAGCAATAACTTGGTTAGGCAATAGGTAGGCATGCCCCCTTTCGGCCACACGCCCATCAAGAAATTATTTTGGTCAAAAAAAAGTCTGCTGATTTTAACCTAGTATTACAATAATAGGTACTGTTCGTGCAATTATAGAAAGTTACTGTTTGCATTAATTTTATGCAATTATTGGTTCTCCGTTTTGAAAAAATTAGCCAAACACGTCAAAAGCTGATTGCACACTTCCCTATGCACCAAAACCACGTTTTGAGGGGTCTAAATTACTAGATTCATTAGTAGAGTTCTTGAGTGAGATGCATTCAGAGTAGTCCATTATTCTTCTCATGTACATGGGTGTAAATCACTAGACTCTTTTGTAGAGTTCTTGAGTGAGATGCATTTGATGCAAATTCTTCTCGTGTACATGGGTGTAAATCAAAAGCTTCTTTTGTAGAGTTCTTAAATGAGATGCATATGATGCATTGATACTGGTCTATGTATTCTTCTTGTGTACATGGGTATGACTTCCTTTTTTTGGCATTTATAGTGAATTTTACCTTGAAAAAATTTTGTGAAAAAGAAGGGGGAAAAAAAGAGTTTTTATCCATTTGGTGGTGATCTTTCTTTAATTAATAAAGATTGAAAAAAAAAACTATAAATTCTTCAACTGAATTCAATTATTCAAACTTCCAACTGTTTAAGAGAGGGGGGGAGGGAGCAATGCTTTTCTAGGATCACTTGCTTACCTCTTGATTTGTGGTAGATCAATTCTTGTAGTTCATAGTTATGCTTTTTGTAGTTTTTTTGGTTTCGTATATTATCATGATCTATAAAAAGAAATCCATTAAAAAAAAAAAAAAAAAGGCTCTGATGGTAATATACATAAACAAAAAAAAAAAACCTATGAAAAGCAGAACTTTGAACTACAAAAATTGATCTACCACAAATCCAGAGGTAAGCAAGTGATCCTAGAATTAATACTTGGTTGAAAGTATTAATATTAATTTGAATTAATATATTTTTGTTTATCAACATTATTATGTGTGTGTGTGTGTATGCTTGAGTTTTCTTTTTATGATTCGCATCTTGATCAGAACACGGTTTTTGTGAGGTCGATTGAACCCCTAAAGTAGCAACAACAACCAGAATTGAGGCCTGAATTAACATGGATGTGGATCAAAACTTCGTCATGCTTCCACCCATGGCTGCACTTGTTTGGCAAGAATCGTGAATTGGAATTGCACTTGGTAATTGAAAAGGGTGTTTCCAGTTCTAATTTTTTTTTATAAGAAAAACATTCAGCACTTGTTTCCAATTCTAATGTTTAAAGGCTAGATATCAGGTATAATCAAAACTGCCATAGTTTTGGTTGCTGGATACAGCATATTTAGCAGCAGGAGAACATCAAAACTGGACCTCTAATTATTATACTTCGACAAAGATATGAAAAGGAGAATATCATTTATCTAATATGCTAGAAATTCTCATGTTTTGTGTTTTTTTTTGACAGGAAAAATAAATCCATATTAATAAAAGCACCAAAAGTTAAATAAGGCCAGACAATAGGATGGTAATTAGCCCTGGGGTGGGGTGTGTGTAATTAGCCCAAACCTCAGGATAGGTCGGTGAAATTTTCCCATATTTCTGAAAACTAACAAAACAACATTTGATGAATTAAAGAAACTGAAGATAATCACAAAATGCCCAACAACCCCAGTGCTACGAGCCTTTTTTTTTTTTTAATAGGTAGCAAAAATTTTATAAATATAAAGGCACCAAGGAGATGCACTTGTTTACAACCAACACTATACAATTATGCTCTCATATTGTTCAAAAATTAATGAAATTATCCATAGACCGTGTTGAGTCCCCCAATATTTCTTCTTTTTTTTTTTCTTTTTCTTTTGTTCTTTTTTTTGGGGGGGCTGGGGGGGGGGGGGGGGGGGGGGGGGTGTTGTTAAATAAGCCCCCTTATAAAATTTTGAATCATTTGACACAGTTTGTTTGGTAAGAGCAATTTTTCAAAGTAAAATGAAAGAGATAGCCAATGCACTCTATAAGGAGCTCAAGGAAAATCAAACTTTTTTTTGATAGGTAATGGTAAAGTATTTCATTAAAAGGCAACAGGGGAGTGCACCCATGTACAAAAAAACAAGTTTATGCTATACAAAAAGGATAAAAAAGAATCTAATGACAAGTAAGAGCCCCCAAAAAGCCAAAAAATAAAAGGAGCTCAACACCATAGATTTCACAACCCAAATTGGAGACCCAACCCCTTCAAAAACTCTATTGTTTCTTTCCCTCCAAATAATCCACCAAATGGAAAGTGGGGGGTTATAGGCCAAATTCTCCTCAACCTTCTACCAAAAGATCTTCCCCTCCAAGAAGCAAGCACCTCCAATGTAGACTGTGGCATCGCCCAATAGATTCCAAGTAATCCCAATAAAATAGACCAAATAGACCAACTAAAAGGGCAATGAATGAGAAGATGATCAATCGTCTCCTCGTTGCATTTACATAGACAATACCAATTAACCACTATTGGGCCTCTTCTACTAAGATTATCCAATGTCAAAAAATTTCCCTAAGCTGCTGTCCAAGCAAAGAAAGCCCAACTTTAAAGGGGCTTCTGACTTCCATACCACCTTCCAAGGAAACGATTGTCCCCTGCTACCAATGAGAATCCAATAGTAGGTCTTACTTAATGATTTATTTAGTTTCATTTGCTGCTTGTTCAATTTTATGAGTCAATGTTATTTTAGTAATTTTCAAATTGCTTGACATAGACTATAGTAGACTGTTGGTCCTATCTTGGGTACAGTATGTTATTTGGTATTTTTATAGTCTTTAGTTGGTTTAGGTAAGTTTAATAAGTCAAAATCTTAAGTTTCTAATTTTCAAGTAAAGCCTTTCTGGTAGAAAAGTTCCACCCGCCATATATACCAACGTAATCTTCTAAATTCAATGAAGATATATTACAGAATTTTCAAGAGCTTTGAAGCCCTTAGGATCGGTGGAGGCTTTTCTTAAGCTCTTATATGATTGAAACGTGGCGGTGGATAGAGTTGATATGATTAATTGGCTGCCTAGTTCCAATGGGGACTTTAGTGTGAAATCTTTTATGAGGTGTTATGTAACAGTAATGGGCAGCACTTTCCATGGAAAGGATTATGGAAATAAAAGGCCCCTTCAAAGGTTTTGTTTTTGCTTGGACCGCACGGCAGCATGGGAGGCTAATCTCAAAATTGACAATTAAAGAAGGAAAGAAATTATTTTGGTGAACATGTGTTGTATGTGCAAGCAATCGGAGGAATCTGCCAACCATCTTTTTTGTGCATTTTTTTGGTGGCTAGGAAATTGTGGGTTGTGGTGTGGTCAATTTTTGTCGTATATTGGTTATGCCAAGATTGGTGAAGGATCTTTTGTCTTGTTGGAATGCAGCATGACCAACAAAGAAACGAAGGAAAGTGTAGATTGCAGTCCATCTTTGTATATTGTGGCACATTTGGCTAGAAAGGAATAGTCGGACTTTTGAAGGGGTGGAAAATCCTATCCATAGTATAAAAAGGCAAATTCTAGACATGCTTTACTTTTGGATTGTAGGGAAATATCCCATTTCCCTTTTTAACTTTGTTGATTTTTTGGGAGAGTTTAATTGTAAGAAAGATTATATGTAGCTCTCCTTTTTTGTATATAGGTTGAGCCCGCTTTGGCACTTGTTTGTAATAAATTTCTTACCATTACTTGTCAAAGAAAAAAAAAATCCCTTTGGGATTGTATGACACAACTTCTCTTTATTTTTTTAGCACTTGCAAAATTATGTGGTTAACCAATCTTTCAGCCCTGAAAGTCCCTAATTTAAAAAGTCCAATAATTTTTTCATCAAAATTTAATTCTAACAACTAAAAAGTGGTTGTTCTTAAACTCAAATCATCGTTCTTAGGTTTGACAGCCTAAACTTTTACTGTTGCAGTAGACAACATAGTTTTTAGTATCTTACGATATATTTCGATTTAGACATAAAACGATGTCTTATAATTGTATATTTTTGCACCGTATCTTACAATACCCGATACATGTCTTACAATATGTTTTGATATGCACGATACATGTAATCAGGCTAAATGGTATAATTTTGACCTATTTTTTATTGTTTTGTTATATACATGGAAACGTTTTTTTTTTTGTTTGGTCTTATATTACCTCTTTGTAATGCCTAAAGATCTTTTTTTAAACAAAAAAGAAGGAAAGTAAGTATTTTGATAAGATGAAAATGAGGAGTAAGTACAAACAAGACGTTAAAGAAGAAAAAAGAAGTAAAAAATTATTAGCATATGATGATGATTTCGATGCCTCAAAATTAGATATTAAGATGAAAATAGGACGGATTATAAAATAAAAAATTTTGAATTTTGTCTTTAAATTTTGATATTACTAAACTATGTTGGAAACTTGGATTATCAAATTTTGGTTTGAAACTCGTAGTATTTATAAATCTTATTTCTTGTATTGTATGAAATTTAAGTTGATTTTTTTTATAAATGAGTTAGAATTTTATTTTTATCATTTTATACATTGCATATACATATATAATACTATATATAACACGAAACAAAATATTTGAAAAATATGAGAACTATGCTTAGAACTCAGCAGTGAGCGACTGACATAGGGGTTATTTGGCTCTTTTAAGAGTGCTTTGCGGGTTTCGTTCCCTTTTGTACAAATAGAGCGCCACATATACGTATCTAGTTATATTAATATTTTATTTATTTAAAATTTTAAACATTTACTTACTCTATAATAATCTAATCTTGAGAGTTGAGAACTTGAGACCACTTTTAATTTTTTTAAAATTGTCATTAAAAAATTATTAAAGTTATACTTATCAAAGAAAATTAATAAAATTATATCTCCTATTTGAAACCACTTTGATATTTAATATTTTCTTCATTCAAAAAATTTAAAAAAAAGAACTTGCATATTTAATTTATATTTAGAACCTATAATTTATCTAAAAAATTTACAGTCTAAAGAATATTTAGAAGACATTATTTTTTGTATTGTATGGACTATAAATTGTGGAATTTGTTTTGAATTTTTGTTATGATGAGTGAATTGAAATGTTATTTCTATCATTTTTAACCATGTGTGTGTGTGTGTGTGTGTGTGTGTGTATATATATATTAATATATTTTAAAAAAAATTACCCATATCTACAATACACGATATGATATATATTTTTTAAAAAATTACCCATATCTACAATACACGATATGATATGTATTTTTTGGAAATCGATACACCCTCTGATACACATTTTGACCACTCTGCTAGGCAGTGGTCCAAAAAAGAATGTTACTCAATATTGGTCCCTCTCATGCAGTGCACTAGGACCAATAAACTAGAGACATACCTATCATTTGACATTATTCTTGCACAATATAGGAATAGCCCCGAAATAGTCCCCAAAACCTTATTTTCTTTTCACTAAGACCCTGTCCAACTCTCAACCTTCCTACATCAAACCTTCATCTCGATAGCTCTATTTATAGTGCAACACTCCAACAGTCCTATATCAGTAATTATGTTTTCATCTATGTAATTAAAAAACACTCAAAGAGGAGGCAATGCAAGCCGTCTTGGTTGTAACACTAGGGGTTGGCTATTGTAACCTGTGTTTCCAATTTGAAACATTGCAATACCTCAAACTGTATTACACAATTAATTCAGTTAATTTTTACAGTAGCTAAGGGGAAGCCAACTCAATAGCTAACGCCTACATAAATGTAAAATTTAGTTGAATTTTTTCTTTTGTCTTAATTAATTACCATAAACAAAGGAACACTTGAAAGAAAGAAAACCATCATGTACCTGTAAAGTGAGGAAGATGGTGGACTCCATGAGAATTCTAGTGGAAGAAGGATCAATGTCAGAATGAGATGACGCACCTATCATAAATTTGTGGAAGGTACGGAATGCCACTGCAGTTTCAGTGCTCCACGGAGGCAACCATTTGAAAGCCGATACAGAGACAATACCATTTTCAAAGACCTCCACCACAGATACCCCGGGACCTGCATCCTGACCGGATACAGCATTGACATTTGCCAATCTAGAGTTATCAAGTAAAATTGAACAATAGGCAAGCAAGTCAAGCTTCAATGACTTCAGCGCTAGCGGATCAAATACTGTCGGGTAAAAACTAGAACTCATTTCAAGAATTGCTCTCTTTTTTGCAACTTCTCTATTCGATATCAATCCAATGAAACCAAATAACCAGTGAAGGGCAAGCAATCTAAATACCAAATAATGCTGGGCTTCTCTCGATATTAACACAAGGCGATGGGCAACCTCTAGCTCTTGCCCATCGAATGCATCCAAGTATTGCGCATACATCATTAAAAAGGCATGGCATAGCAATGGGTCATACGAATACAGCAGGCCAGAGAACTGTACCTTCAACAAAGATGCCTGCAACTCCAAAGCCACTGCCACCGGCATTATCATAGCCATGAATTCCATCAACCCACACGGAGTCAAATACTGAGGCCATTCAAGCAAGAAGGCCATTGCCTTCCTCAGCTCCTTATAACTGGAACCCGAAATCTCCTTATTCAAAACACCATCACCAATCAAATATTGCGGAACATTGAACGGAACCAAAGGGACGGCCGTGTTAAGAATAGAAACATTTGCCTTTGACATCACTATCCCATGAATCACACCCGCCAACAACAGCACATAGCTCTGTGCAGCGTGAGTCCGCTCGCTTTGACACAATCCCCACAAATGCCCTGCGATTTCCGATAGCAAACAAGGGCAAGCTCTCTCCAATTCACGCAAGCACTCGCATGCCACCGCCCGACTCTGCCGGTCCAACCCGTGGTTCGGCCGATTCACAACCGTCAACAACAACTCCGTCAAGATCTTGAGATGGCGCACATAATAATCACAACGAAGCAAGCCATCACCATCATCAACTGTAATAACAGTCACAAACATTGATGTCGTTGAAACCATCATTTGGTCTTTGAGAGCGTAGGTGACCGAGACACCATCAATTGGCGCTTGAATTAGTACGAGGAGGGTCTCGACGAGTCGGGTCAGAGCTAGCTCAGCGGTTTCGGGTTCAAAGAGCGAGTCTGAGAATGACTCTTCTAGAAAGACGATGAGGTGGAGCTTGAGATTGAGAGGGAAGTCCTTTCTGAGGAGTGAGGAGAGAGAGAGGTCGAGGAGAGAGAGACCCGTGTAGTGTGCGGAAGTCCATCTCGCGCGACGTGGGCCTCCATACTGGTAATCGTCGATCAGGGTCTCCCATTCTTGGAGTGAGAGAGGTTTTAACGATGGCGGCTTCTCCATCAGCTTTCACAAATCAGCATGCATACATATATATATATATGTGTGTGTGTGTGTGTCTATAGTGTTAATACATGTGTGTAGTGGTAGTGTTAACCCTAATTTATATGGCCTCGGAGATGGGTATTGATCAGAGGAATAAACCCTAAATTTTGATGAAGACGAGCCTGCAGGTCTGTAATATAATATGCATCGTCTGGGAAAGATGTAATGCAAGAAAATGTAAATGTCAATCCAAGTAAATCTTTTGCTTTATAATTTTAATTTGAGTACAATGTTCGGCTCCGAACCAGGATCTACCCATAGTTATCAGTATAGGATATTACGATAAATCGGTGAAGGCGGTTCCCAGTTCATTCATTGAATTCGTACTTAGTTCAATTAATTTTATAATTAATGTATTAAAAATAAAAAAAAATTAATAAAAATATTTTTTTTTATGATTTAATGATAAATTATAAAATATAAGTATAATTATTTAAATTATTTAAATGTATATATATATATATATTTGTATATATAATAAAAATACATATAATAATATCTTATTTTTATATTAAATTTCATCATTTAATCACCAAATGTAAGAAGTTTTGTAAGAAAAAAAAATTATAAATAATAAAAAGATAAAAAGTGATTCAATCGAATTTTTAAAAAATCGGTTAGTTTACACAATTTTTAAAAAAATTGACTGGTTCAACTGATTTTTTTCAATTCTTTAGCAAAAACGATATATTAATCAAACTGAACCGATTTAATACCCGATTTTCAATTCAACCGGTTGAATCGGCCGATTCAGTCTGGTTCTGATAACTATGGATTCTACTTGTATATGTGGCACATTTTTTATTGGCCATTAATGTACTCACATATATATCAGTCTGGTTCTATCCATATATTTGGCACATTTTTAATTGGTCATTAATGTACTCACATATATATCATGTGACTATTTAGTTTTAACGAAAAAATAAAAATTTAAGTAAATTAAAAAGCACATGTGTATTACATATGTGTCAAATTATGATTAAAATACGTATTTGGGTAAGAAGAAGTTCTTCTTCTCAAGTTTGAAACTAAGTATTGTCTTTACTTTAATGCTTTGTTTGAAAGTTTTGAGAGAAAAATAAAATAAAACAAAATTTAACAATTATACCCTTTCTTTTTTTTACGTTTAGAATTTTTAATTTTTTCATTTATGAATACTTTGGGTATTTCAAAAAATTTATTAATTACACTTTATTTTCTCTTCAAATCTTTCAACTTTTAGAGAGAATGGAAAAAGTGGGTTAAAACCTTTAAACTTTCTCCTATATTTTCTCTTAACCTTTTTTTCTCTTTATTAAAAACTTGCAAACGAGAGATTTAGCTATCTCTCCACCTTAATCTTTTCTTTTCTTTTCTTTCTAATTCTTTTTATCCAAACGAGTTTTTAGGGTTAAGTACCTCAAAAGATACTAAATTATTATAAAGTCCATGCCTTTTTCATTTTCGAGCCTAATGACAATGGATATTTTATTTTTTGAAATTAGGTCTATTTCGCACCAACTAATTTTAATATATGACTTTTTATCATATTTAAGTTCTTAAAAAAGAACTTTCAACAACAAAATTGATGAAAGGAAAGTCATTCTTTATTCATCTCCACCAGAGAAAAAACTAATGCTCTGTTCGTCTCCAACATATAGAAGAAATAGATGCTCTGTTTGGTGAGATAGAGGGATTGGTCTGTTTAGTCATTGTGGGTTTGTTGGTTGCAATGGTGAATGAAGGTGTTGATTTGGTGAGAGAGAGGGAATGGTTAGTTGAATCAATATGGGTTTGTTGGTTGGATGGTGAATGAAGGCGTTGATGGTGGATTCATATGGGTCTTCCACTTTTTATATAAAAGTCGGTTGTCATTTGTAAATCACATTTCTTATTTGTCTGACCAACTAAAGAAAACTGTTTTTGAAAAACAAACTATACAACTTTCTAATTCTATGGTGTCTTTAAACCTAAACCCACGGTCTCAAGAATTCTACATAGATTCTGATGATGTCGTTTTTTGTGTTTGATAGTTGATGCATAGAATCTCTTGTCCAAGTATCTGTAAAAAAATTATTAGAATACCACCAGTGAAGGTCCGGTGATAGAGCTTCTGATGGTCAAGTTAATAGCTTAAATAAGGAATTACTATATTGAAAGTGTGAAGTTTTTCAAAAGCGTACCCCTTTAGGTTGAGGTTTCCTTCCTTCTCTAAATGATATATATCTTATTGTTAAGATCTTCCCCTAGAGAATAGGGATTTGGGATTCGTATCAATCTCTTGATCTTATTAGTTTTGGTAGTTGTTCTGAACTACTAAGTCTTTTCGTACATACTTCAGCATTGAGCAATGAGGTCTGAAGGATGTACTTCTAAACTAGATTTCCACATGTCATTTTCGCCTTGCGAACTAAACTTGGCTATACCAGCTACTCCCCCTTCAAGACTTAGATCTTATGATCTAAGTCCAAGATTTCGATGTTCAAGCTCAATGCTCTGCCCTTTTCAATTGCGACCCATCGGTTCATATTTCGAGGGGCTAACTGTCCCATTGCTTTGTAAAATGCTCAAGCATTTATTGTGCATTGTCGCTTCAGAATCCAAGGACAATCATTACTCTTCATTAATAGCAAGAATTACCAATAAAAGCATCATTTCGCATTCAAAAGGAAATTTCTGATCCTTTGATGGAATTAAGACGATTTCTGAGCAAGTCCACCCACCTTCGATGACAATTTTTAGGCTGGTTTCGTGCACCTTAGTAGGTCAGAGTTCTTTTATTTTAACCCTAATATTCCTTTCCCTCCATTTCTCTTTGTTTTTTAATTATCATATCAACTCAAGAAGAAAAAACCTTAGGCTTAGTGTGTCTAACCCGATTAAGTCTGAAGGGACTGGCGATTCCGATGAGTCTAACTTTAATGAGGTTGGTAGTGTCGGGATTGATGATGCCCCTGAACCTAGGGATCCTATGGCCAGTCATTTTACCTTAGATAATTTAGATATACTGAAGGTCACTTATGTCATGACCCGAAACCCACCCTATACAGATTAGGGGTTAGTGACTGATTTTATAACTCAGACAGGCCGTACAAAATCAAATGAATTGTGAGTAATAAATTTTTTTTCTTTTATGTATCAAGTGCGGAAGCTACAATATGCAACTCATCTGATAACAAATCAACTTTATCAATCATCAATAAGATCATTCTCTAAATACAATTTCCATCATTATTGATCACAATTCAAATCTAATGACATCTTTCAATATTATAATGTCACAAGGTCTAATATTAGTATCATCCTTACATGATTAATTCAAACTAAGTCTTGGAGCTTTACATCATCAACATTACCCACAAGTATATCATTAGCTCCATTAGTCGCCATCATTGTCTTTCCTTTCATATTGTGTAACCTAAAAAATTGTTATAATTCTAGGGTGAGCTAACTTAGCTCAATAAGTAAATCCTTCACTCTGTCATGGGTTAAACAAAGGTGTATAACAAAAGGATAATCATAAGATTTCAAGCTCAAAGGGATTGGCCATCAGGCTAAAATAACACAGTTCACAAGGGGTTTACAAATGCGATAAGAATGACTAAGCAAGTCAATAAGTACAAATTTATCAACATATGATGTTTAGCTGCTCAAATGAAAGAGATTCAAATCGAATACAAAGATAAGTATCAAAGACGTATTTATCATTCAAAGATAACATCATCAAATCAACAAATGATGTGGAATCAAACATATACAAATTGAGTCAAATGGATGCTATCAAATAGGACCCGGCTACCCCTACACAACACTCATCCAAGTTCACCACTCATCTCTGGGTTCTATTGAATGGTACCAAGAGCTCTTTTCATCATATCAAAATGTCATTATTAGGACAACGTGTTGTGTATCATTTTCAAACACCGACCTGTAGGTCATCAACATCACAAAATGGGCGTTATGACAAGCACAACCCCGAGTAGTCACAAATAGAGTCATAAAAAAAAAAGATTCCACAAGGTATGTACATATACATATATTATAAATGTCCACAACAAAAAGGATTACAATGATCACAAAGACAATACATAGTCAACGAGTCAAAGGACTCATAGATGTTCGCAACAAATAGGATATCAACAAATCAAAATTTTTCACATAATGGAAACACAATAATCAATGAGTTGTGGACTCGAAGCAATTACTAATGCATGTTTCAAGAAGCAAAGATTGACAGCTATACAAATAGGCCACATTGGTAGAGTAAAAATCCACATATTAGAGTTCGGGTTTACTTACATTAAGTTCTTAGCATTGCATTCTCATACTGGTACCATAGTAGCTATCCTATAGTAGGGGTGTCAATTCTTGTTATCGTGTCGTGTTCGGGTTGTGTCAAGGCATACATATTCAAAAATATGTGTGAACTCTAACTCGACACTATTAACTAATTGTGTCAAGTTTTAAAACCCAAACACAACCCATTTATTAAACATGTTACACGTGTCGACACACTTAATCATTTATTTTAATTTTTTAAATAAAAAAATTTACCTATTTTTTAATATGTATAGATAATTTTCAAGTTTAGTAACTTTGGATATGGGACAAATCAAAGTAGAAACCTCTTTTATAAATAAAAAATCTCAAAACCTTGATAAATATTTGATGTGAGACGAATTACCTTAACTCATACTATATTTTATAATTAAACATATTAAGTCGTGTTAAACAGGTTGACACTAGTAAAACTCAAACACGACCTGTTTATTAATCGTGTTATACGTGTCAACCCGTTTATGACCCAAACTCATTTATGTTAAACCCAAACCCGTTAACTTCATGTCATGTTCGATTCGTGTTTGTCACGACCCAAAACCCACCTTATGCAGATTAGGGGCCCGTGGGCCGTTCCCCATCAAAAGGATCTGAAATACTAAGTAAGGTTTTTAACAAAAAATTTTATAGTCATTAGTAAATCTGGTAGTATAGTCAGGTCATCCTTTAATACATGCCAAATGAACATAAGTGTTTATAAGTACAGATCCTCCAAAATGCAAACTAATAGGACCGTGGTGACATGGGAGATAATAAGACCTTATAAAAACTCACCAAAAACTATCGGTGGCTCGTAGGCGTCTAGACCTCTTGAGAACTTGAGGGTACTCCTACTTCTTGCTGTCTGAAAAAAGAAATAAGGGAGGGGTGAGCTAACTAAGCCCAGTAAGTAATTTCCTAACTTTAACATGGGTCAGGGTTAGTTCAAAATAATAATAATGGAGTAAAGAGTAGTAAATAGCCAGTCACCAAAATGAGCAACAACGACCCGAGGGTCCAAAAAGGCTTATCCCAAAATATGACACAAGAAGATGATAATCAATCAAAATGGGATCTAGCCTATCATGATGTTTCACTGCCACAACAAATACATTAGCAAATTAAAAGTGTATCATGCTTACAATAATATGATCATTCATAGGACATAGAATATGATCACTCAACGGATGCAAAAATATATCATCATCGAGTTCTAATAACCTAGAAATGCGTGAATCACCTGGGGCCCAGCATACCCCACTGTAACGCACATTCAGATTCGGCTCTTTTCCCGAGCTTACTGAATAGCGCTAGAGCTCTTATCTCTCAAGTCCCGAAGGACATCTAAGACCCCAAAGGGTCTTTTTCCCACGTAATATGTGAATAGATGATTCATTGTGACTGAGCACAACCCCAGGTACTTATGAATATCATGATCATCTACATTTCACACAAAATGTACAATCATATGAACAGTCAAAATCTCAAACAACAAGACATGAAGTGTGTGGAACAACAAGATTTCTATCAATAGGATATATCACAAGATCATGACAAGGTATACATGATAGTTCAATAGTGCTCAAGTATCAACTATCAAGTTTACAATGGTATAAGCAAACAAGTCAAATCCAAAGTACAGGCATAACCGATAATCACAAGTCGATTGGCTTCAAAATGGAGAAATCAAAATCAATAGGTAATGATAGAGTACAAATTTGGCAGCATATGAAAATAAATGTGACTAGCTGAAAATAACCCATTTTAAAGCATAGGAGTTACTTACCTCAAAAATAACTTTCAGTAGTTCTACTAATTCAAATTTCCTTCTCTTTTCCTTTGGAAGTTCCTATAAATCAGAAATTTAATTGTTATTAACTCATTTTTAATTATCTAGGTCGATGCTAATGTTCATGATTTACTTAACTCTCTCGGGTATTATTTAGTATATTTTAAGGTTACTAAATTTTATACATCGTCCTTCAGAATATTTTATTTGTGAAATGGACTCCATCGTTAAGTCCAGAACGCCCAAGAAAATAAATCTAGGCCTTCGTGGCTTCTCACTTGGCTTTGGGTACCCCTAAGGGAAAAATGGTAATTTCATATTTTATGTGACATAATTTTTTGGAACCCCGGTTCACAAAATGAACCTCACCATTAGGTCCAAAATGTCCGATATAGTCAAAATACACTATTTGTTTATTTAATTTGGACATCGGGATATTTTCCTAATTTTAAATTAATTTAATTAATTTAATTTAAAATAATAATATCATTATATAATATATATATTTATATATATATATATATATTATGCCCATTAAAACCACGTGAGCATGGCTGGTACAGTGGTCATGCGTGGGGGGTTAAGTCCTTCATGTGACCGAGGTTAGGCATTCAATTCTCAAGGGCGACAGCCCGATTCATTTTTTTCAAAGATTTCTAGACCCAAAGAGCGAACAGTGAAGCTGTCCGAGGATAGGTTAACCTTGTTTCAAATAGGGGCATTGGATTTAAGGCTTATACTTGTAACCAAACAGGTCAGCATTGGATTTTAAAAGAAACGCGGAAGCTAAACCTCGTCGTTCCACTTATTGCATTAACCCAAAACAACGCAGCTTAGGTTTTAGATTTAAAATGTTACATGGTTCTAAACGGTGTCGTGTAGCTAATGCCGTTTTAAACGGTGTCACTTCGATATCACTGCTTATTTTCGTCCCTAAACCCCCACGACTGTTGCCCTAATTTCTGGTTTTCAACTTTTCCAATTTCGTGCATTCGAGGGTTGGTTTCTTCTCTGTTTTTGGTGGTTTAGGCTACTGAAAGTATGGTCAGGGTTTGACATTCATTTGAGAGCTCAAATCGAGCTCTAAGGGCCATGGTGGGTTGGATGGCTTCGGGTTGCAACTGCTTCGTAAACCCTTATTTCGTTACCAAATCCTGTGAGGTTTGGCTCATCATAACCTTCATGACATGGGGGTTCAATCCTCATTCCAAAAACAAGGGCTATGAGTCTATTTCAGAGGTTGGGTTACAAACCCGAGACTTGCGACCTCTAATTCCAGGACATCCTTGGTGTTTCTAGGTCGCGGCTTGGTGATTTCTTAATGCTAGTAAGGTCTATTTTTGGTTTAAACTGCCAGAAACTAGTTTCATGAAGGTCGCCTCAGACTTGCACTGTTAAAGGTCCAACAATGGAGGTCTTTCTCGGTTTAGGGCTTTTCAAGCCCTCTTTACCCTCCCAATTCATACAAACTAGTCCCTAAATGCTGCAATATTTCATGCATGTTGTTTAATTTTTAAATAAAACTAAAACAACTTAAAAATATCAAAAGGAAAATTTTCAACTTAGGGGTCTTATACCTTTCGGACAATGAGCTTCTCTCTCTATTCGTGGCCCAGCTTGGTCTTCTTAGACTCCCTCAAATCAGCTCAGTCTCCTCCCCACTTGTGCACCTCTGATTGGACACACGCACATGCATGCACACACATTTGTATAAACACACACACTCCTTCTCACACAATGTCCCTCTCCCATAATCACTCACACACACACACACTGTTGGTCTCTCTCACACACACGTTTGAAGACACAACATTTCTCACACTTGGTGTATTTTAAAAATGTATGAATTTTATATATATATATATATATATATATATATATATACACTTGTAGGGTTTTGGTGTATGTATGACCATTAGCCAATTTAGGAGGTGGGCTTGGGTAATTTAGGTTCATATACAATTCTGTTGTATAATTAAGCACAAAAGTGCTGGCAGCCCACTTGGTAAGTTTTTGGGTGCCATGTGCTTCCCTCACTTGGTCAAGGGGTCAAATCCCCTTGGCCTCACATTTTGGCATTTTTCCCTTATTTTGGGCTAATGCCTCATTTGGCTGGTGCAGATTTCCATTTTGGTTTTTTCCTTCGCAATTTTTTTTCTATTGCTCTTTTTACAATGCGGTTTCTTCTGGTCATTCCCTATTTAGGTTAGCTTTGATGTCAAAGGCCTTACGTTAGTTTTTATTTCATTGTGTTTTCCATAGTTAGCTAATTTGAGTTTTAATAATGTTAAAATAACTAATTTAATGCATTAAACTTCAAAAATAACTTCATTATATTAATTAATTGGTAAACTAAGTTCGGGGTGTTACATCCTTCCCCTCTCAAAAAAAGTTTGTCCTCAAACTTTAAGCATCTCATACTACAAAGAGGTGTGGGTACTTGGCACTTACTTCATCCTCCCTTTCCCACGTAGCCTCTTCGATCTGATGGTTTCTCCACAGTACCTTCACAAGAGGGATGGACTTGTTTCTCAAAACTTGCTCTCGGCGATCTAGGATCTGCACTGGATGCTCAACATATGTTAGATCCTCTTGGACATCGAGTGCTTCGTGCTTGACCACTTGGCTGGGATCATGTAAGCACTTCCTCAACATGGATATGTGGAAGACATTATGTACATGTGCTAACTCCGCTGGTAAGGCAAGTCGGTACGCCATCGGTTCGACTCATTTCTTAACCTCAAATGGTCCAATGTAGCGAGGTCCCAACTTTTCTTTCTTCCCAAATCTCACTACGCCCTTCATGGGTGACACTTTTAAAAACACAAAGTCGCCCTCCTTAAACTCGAGCTCTCGTCTCCACATATCGACGTAGCTCTTTTGGTGGCTTTGGGTTGCTAATAGCCGTTGCTTAATCAGTTGGGTCTTTTCTAAAGTCTGCTCTACCATCTTAGGGCCATACAACTTCCTCTCCCCTACTTCGGTCCAACACACTAGAGATCGGCACTTCCTACCATATAGTGCCGCGAATGGAGCCATCCCAATGTTAGACTGATAGCTGTTGTTGTAAGTGAACTCTACTAGTGGAAACGAATCCTCCCAGCTCCCCTTGAAGTCTAGAACACAAAACCTCAACAAGTCTTCCAGTGTCTGAATGGTTCTCTCGGACTGCCCATTAGTCTCGGGATGGTAAGCTGTGCTAAGAATAAGCTCCGTGCCCATTGCTTTCTGTAAGCTTCTCCAAAATCTAGACACGAACCTCGGATCTCGATTATATACAACAGATACTGAGACTCCATGTAGTTGAACTATCTCTTGAATGTAGAACGCTACCAACCGCTCTAATGACTAGGTCGTCTTAGTTGCTAGGAAGTAAGTTGTCTTTGTTAATCTATCAACAATCACCCATATCGAGTCACTCCCTCGAGGTGTCATTGGCAAACCTAAGACAAAACCCATAGTGATGTGCTCCCATTTCCACTTGGGTATTGGAAGCGGCTGTAACGGTCTACTAGGCTTTTGGTGTTCGACTTTGATCTGTTGGCATCTGATGCATCGTGCAATATATCCAACTATGTCCCTCTTCATCCCTGGCCATCAATAAGTTGTCTTGACATCGTGATACATTTTAATACTCCTAGGATGTACGGTAAATCTCGAATTGTGCGCCTCATCAAGAATCTCTTTTCTAATCTCAGGTGTGTCTGGCACACATATCCGATCTTGATAACACATTATCCCATCACGTACCACAAAATCTGAGTTTCTCCCTAACTCAGCTTCTTCACGGAGCTTGACTAATTTCTCATCGTGGATCTGCTGCTCTCTAATCTTGTCCACAATCGTCAGCCCAATTGTGACATTGGTAAGCATCGCTTTGGTACTGGGCAGAACCACTTCTATTTCCATCTCTTCTAGCTCCTTTAGTAACTCTCACTGTGTGGTCAAAAAACAGGCAAGGCTCCCTGAAGACTTTCGGCTAAGAGCATCGTCCACTACATTGGCCTTCCCTAGGTGATACTGGATGCTGAGCTCATAATCTTTAATCAGCTCTAACCATCGGCGCTGTCACATGTTGAGCTCCTTTTATGTAAAAAGATACTTGAGGCTTTTGTTATCTGTGAAGATCTCACATTTTGCTCCATAAAGATAGTGCCTCCAGATCTTCAATGCGAACACCACTATCGCTAACTCCAGATCATGAGTCGAGTAGTTCTTTTCTTGAGGTCTCAATTGCCTTGAAATATAGGCTACTACCCGGCCTTTCTGTATCAGTACACACCCTAAACCCTTGTGTGATGCGTCACTGTAAATTCCAAAGCCCTCAGTCCCGTCCAGTACTATCAAAATCGGAGTCAATACCAAACAACTTTTTAATTCTTGAAAGCTCTTCTCTCTTTCCTTCGTCTATACAAATGAGGTATTCTTGCGAGTCAATTGGGTGATCGACACTGCTATCTTGGAGAAATCCTTGACAAAACGCCTATAATATCCAGCCAAGCCCATAAAACTACGGACCTCAGTGATGCTAGTTGGCCGGGGCCAACTCACAATGGCTTCTATCTTTTGTGAATCTACTAAAATCCCATCCTTTATAACCACATGCCCCAAAAATGATATGTTAGGAAGCCAGAACTCACATTTCTTCAATTTTGCATACAATTTCTGCTCCCTCAGCTTCTGTAGAACTTTCCTTAGATGCACCTCGTGTTCTTCTAAGCTCTTAGAATAAACTAAGATGGGGCATTTGTGAACAGACGTCTGGCCTAGATGAAAGAAATAAAATTCCTTTCTGTAAAACCCATGACATACCTTTCTGAGCAGATGTCTGGCCTGGATGAAAGAAATAAAATAGGGTGGGGTGACTACTGTCATCCCCTCAAAGATAACCCTCTGTTGCCCTAGACCCTGTATGTGAACCTTCTTAGATACGCAGTTAATGGTGGCACGATTCACTGCTAACCAATCCATACCCAGAATCACATCAAATCCACAAATCTCTAGCCGTATCAGGTCTGCCATGAACTGAGCACCCATGATCTCAATCCCACAAGATCTATATACAATATCCCCAAATAACGACTCCTCCGATGGTATAGTAACAGTCAACAGATAACCTAGGGGCTTAGCTTCTACGTTCAGTTTATCAGAAAATGCTGGTGATATGAATGAGTGCGTGGATCCGGTGTCAAATAAAACGTGTGCAGGCTGAGAACAAACTTTAGCGAGTTGTAATACTTTGGTCTTAATCTCCCATGAACCACTAGAACCATATGCTTTGATACCAACTCTGTCATGACCCAAAACCCACCTTATCCGGATTAGGGGTCCGTGACAGAGTCTGCGGCTCGTGGGCCGTTCCCTGTTAAAAGTATCTGAAATACTAAGTAAGGTTTTAACAAAACATTTTATAGTCATTAGTAAATCTGGTAGCATAGCCATGTCATCCTTTAATACATGTCAAAAGAACGTAAGTGTTTATAAGTATAGATCCTTCAAAATGCAAAATGACAAGATTGTGGTGACATGGGAGATAATGGTGTGCTGTCGCAAGCAACCAAAAAAATAAAACCTAAACTCCTAAAAATATATGTAATAATGCAAGTAAAGATCGTTCCCACGGAGAGTGTCTAGACTAGTTTTATGCTACGTGAACAAGGATGAGGGGGCTTTGAGTATAACGAAAACAATAAAAAAAAAAAACAACTAAGGAACAATTCAAATTAAAATATCAAATTCAATCAAAAGTACAAACATTGGTCTAAGTCAACATCCACCATCAAAATTTTACAACTGATCATCAATGCAAATATATATCAATTCACACTTTGAATATTCACCGTTGGAACTATTTTTCTATCTCTCCTTAGTCATAGTTAATTAGAAAACAAGCTGATATACCATAAACAGACACACCAATCAGTTTGAGACACGTGTGCCTATCAGATTAACAAATCTCGATCCTACAGAGCTCATATATTTCGGTCATACAGAACAGCTACAAGCCTTCGGGGTATTCTCATATATGTCTATCATACAGAGCAGCCATAAGCCTTCGGGGCATTCTTATTTATATATCATTCAGAACCGATGAACTCGGTCATACAGTACAGATGGAGCATTCAGGATATTCTCATGTACATCGTCCAGACCTCCTGTTCTGGACAGTATTTATTCGACACTGCATATATGGTTTCCTTAACAGCCGTTAAGCGGGGAATAAGGAAACAGCCTTCAACATGGAAACTACTATCTATGGTTATCTCCATCTACGATTCAATGCTCCACAAGGTAACTGCAAATCTCTGATGATCAAATCCCGATATTCGTGGCGGCAAAACCTAATCAAAATTAGGAGAACCACGACTTATATATTAAACCCTAGAGGTACGCTTTGGATGCTTATGCTCATTCTTTGACTTTCAATACAGTCTTTCAATTCCCTTACTTACTTAAGCATCGGAGCGGCTACCGCCGGAGCCAATCCGGTGGTCCTCTGATCATCTTTCTGAGTGTTCTACAGGTCACGGAGCCCTCACGTGTTGCGAGTCAAAAAGTGCAGCATCAGTTTGGCGCCGTCTGTGGGAACGACTAATCTTTACGTGCTTTATTCGTAAACTCATCTTTTTCCCCACCGAAAAACCATGGCACCAAATCTCCGACCCCGACAGAATACTCAGAGTTCGCAAAACGCTCAGCGTCAGCCGCCTGCTCCACGCACAAGGGGACCAGCGGCCAACCCTATGCGACAAGAGATCGAAGCAATAAAACGACACAATGAACTGGTACAGGAGCAGTTGCTAGCCATTACTAGAACGCTGGCAACGCTCACGCAGAACCAAGCGGCGGCTTCTCCTAGCCCACCGGTCAACTTCGTTGCAGGAACGCAAACCCCGGTTGCCATGGGGAATGAAGAACTTCGTGGGCAGGCCCCCACTAACCAGCCTGGGCACCCCTCAGGCGTTGCTCACGCTGGCCGAGATCCACAGCCATCAATAGTCCCTGGCTGGGGAACATCCGCTTTTGTCCCCGACGTGCATTACCGGAGCACTACTCGAGCCCCAACTCCTAGGGTTTCGAGAGCACCCCCGGCACCACAGGAACCTTATCATGCAGCGCCAGTCCCACCGGTTCGGATTCCTCCTCCATCCGAAGGGCGCACTCCACCCTACTACCCTGAAGCCGAGGCTGTCAGGCAGGGTTCACAAGATGTCAGACTCAAAGACCCGCGAAGGGTAGAGGAGATTGCCGAGTCTATGGACCGGACAATCGGCTTAAGAGGACCTCAGAACCCTCCAGAGCAAGACGAACTGGCCAGGCTGCTCGGAAGACTAGCCACTCCGTTCACCCACGCCATCATGTCCGAAGAGAGGCCTAGAAAGTTCGTGGTGCCCAAATTCACTCTCTACGACGGATCTGGAGATCCAGGGGATCACCTATCTCATTATCAGCATACGATGGCCCTTCACGGAGCCTCAGATGCTTTCATGTGCCGAACGTTCATCACCAGCTTGAAGGGAACAGCTCTGAAGTGGTTCCACAACCTCCCTCCGAACTCCGTTGCCAGCTTTTACGAGCTCGGTAGACAGTTTTTGGATAGATTTATGACCAGCAGGAGGCTCAAAAGGGGGCCAGAATTCCTGCTGAATGTTAAGCAGACCAGGGAGGAATCCCTCCGGGCCTACATTGCCCTCTTCAACACCGAGCTCACTGAGATCACAGATTGCAGCCCGAAATTCCTTGTTGCGGCCCTTACTGCCGGGCTTGCCCAAGGTGGCTTCAGAGATTCCTTGACAAAGAGCCCCCCGGCCGATATGGCAGCATTGATGGATCGGGCCAAAAAATACATCAACCTGGAAGAAGCCAACCGCTCAGCCCAGAAGG
Organism: Nyssa sinensis; assembly: GCA_008638375.1. Lineage (NCBI taxonomy): Eukaryota > Viridiplantae > Streptophyta > Magnoliopsida > Cornales > Nyssaceae > Nyssa > Nyssa sinensis. Next base: position 10,296,108 of record CM018042.1, on the reverse strand, counting down.
GCAAGGATCAGACCCAGAGGGATAATCCGAAGCGGGAGGACCATAAGAAGGAGGATCACAGAAAAGACTCCAACAAAAAGAGGGTCAAAAGCCCAGAGAAGAAAACAGCTCCCAGAGCTGTGTACAACTCCGCACCAAGGGAGTTCACCAACTTCACGTCTTTGAACACCACTCCGAACCAGGTACTCCGGCAGATCCGAGATCGGGAGAACCTGAGGTGGCCAGAGCCGATCAAAGGAGATCCCAGCCTGCGGGACCAAAGTAAGTATTGCAATTTCCATAAAGATCATGGGCATACTACTAACACTTGCAGGACCCTCTGATATGAGATAGAACAGCTCATAAAGAAGGGACGTCTTCGGGAGTTCGTCAAACAAGACGGAAGGCAGAACCCCCAAGAAGACAAGCCTCAGCAGCGGCCAGATCAGAGGCCCGAACAGAGGCAAGAGCAGCGGGAAGGACAAAACGAGCCTCAGAGGCAGAACAACCATGTTATCTACGTCCTCCATGCTGACTCCCTGATAACTGGTTAAAAAGTGCATATTTATCTTATTAATCCTAGATATTCTTGCACTTTTATTATTTTAATTTCTCCAATCTATATGCATTTGCTAGTTAATTCTTGTTTTATCTTTTTGCAGAGAAAGCTCGACAAAGTTGATGATTTAGTGGTGGATTTGGAGCAAAAGGAAAATATTGGGCTTTGAAGTGCGAAAAGAAGTGGAAAACAAGTGATTTTGGGTTAAAAGAGAGGCTTGGTCCATATGTAGGTGGACTAGGGCCCATTTTAGCATTATAGGCTCTATTTTGGAACACTTTAGACTCCCTTTTTGGGCCCCTAATGTCTAATTACGGGATTTTATGTTATTCTCCTAAATTATTATTTTGTAAGGGTATTTTTGGAAAAAAGGGAATAATATTGTAACCTAGGGTTTTGGGAAAAGAGGGAGGCCGTCTTGGAGATCTAGAGAGGAAGAGAGGAAGGAAGGAGACAACTCAAAAGAAGAAGATGATGAACTCCATGGCTATGGTGGTCTCCTCTACCACGATCATGGGCTAAGTCCTCTTATTCCTAGGGTTTAGATGAAACCCTAGTCAAGTAATATTGTTTCTTTGTATTTTATTTTTGGGTTAATTAGTCTTGGATGTTGATTGTATAACATTGGAATTTTATTAAAGCATTGATCGTATTATTCAATTACACATAATCAATTTCTGTGATTTTGTTTATGTGGTTATACAATAGTAATATGTGTACATACATCAAAACCGTAGGACGAGTCATAACTCAGGGAAAAACAAATTGTGACTATGACCTTAGAATTAGCGTAGACAATTTGTATTGACCAAAGATGATTCGTGCTTAGGGTTTTGGTGCGTGATTTTCTTGATGATTGTATTGAGGCTTGTAGCCAAAATACATCTTTTACATCCAAATTTAATGACCCAAGAATTAATACAATTGAAGCTAGTTACAAGATTAGTGGTGAATTCAACACCCTAGGAATCCTCTTTTAATTTGATTCTTCATTAATTCAGTTAAATATTTGCTTTAATTATAGTGCTCATTTAATTTTAGGAAAGAATCAACAAACAACCACTCTTTGTGAATGTGAATTAAAATTAATCTCAACTTTGGTTTTTAAACAATTAACAGTCTCTGTGGGTTCGACCCTTACTTCTCTACTATACTAGTAGTTTAGTTTGGTAATTTTATTGATTTCCACGACAGATCAATTTTTGGCGCCGTTGCCGGGGACTGTTAAATTGTTAAAAAATTTAGTAGTTGATTTTTATTTTAATTCTTTATTCTTTTATTTTATTTTATTTTTTATTTATTTATTTATTTTTTTTGCTATTATTCTTTTTCTTTGTCTTTGGTGTGCAGCAATTATAAAAAGCTAAAGAAAAGCGGAGTCGTTTGAAGCAAACGCGGGTTGCTAAAAAAAAAAAAAGAAGAAAAATTCTACCTGCTTTGCAATCTATCACGGTGAAATCTTTCCCTTCTCTTTGCATTTTATTTTTGCTACAGTTGGTATATTTGATTGGGTAGGTTTATTTGTTTTATGTTTGGTCGCCGTTCGTGCAACCCAGACTTAGAAAAACTAGACCTTGAGCTAGAAAGAACTTTGAGAGCTTTTCTTAGTTTGTCCATTAAGTCTGAGGTTTTAGGAAATCCTATTTCTATAGACATGGCTGATAATGGTGGACAACAACAACCACAGCCTCTTAAGGCTCATTTTGTTCCGACAACATATACCAATCCTTCATGTATTCAAATGCCTACTATAACTGGGCATTATGAAATTAGACCGCAAACCATTCAGATGTTACCATCTTTTTATGGGAAATCAAATGAGGACCCATACCAACATCTGAATGAGTTTTTAGAGCTTTGCACCACTGTCAATGTGCAAAATTTGAGTGAGAATGCTCTTAAGTTAAGGTTGTTCCCTTTTTCATTGAAAGATAGAGCCAAACAATGGCTTGGTTCTTTGCCTACAAATTCCATAACAACTTGGACTCAACTCCAACAAGAGTTTTTAAAAAAATACTTTCCTATAGGCAAAACCAATGATATGAGAAGAGCCATCACAAATTTTACTCAACTCGATGGCGAGTCTTTTCATGAAGCTTGGGAGAGATTTTTGGACCTTCATAGGAAGTGCCCTCATCATGATATCATGCGTTGGCAGTTGGTACAGAGTTTTTATGACGGTATCACAGAACAAAACCGTCAAATGATTGACTCTGCTTGTGGAGGGACTTTCCTCAACAAGAATCAGGATGAGGCATGGAATCTTTTTGAGACCCTTAGTGAGAATTCACAGCACCATGCCTCAGCAAGTCGGAGAGCTCCACCCACCTCCTCTAGTGTCTCTAAAAGAGGTGGCATTTATGAAGTTGGACAAGCTGTGGATGTCCAAGAGCAAGTTGCGGCGTTGTCTAGGAAATTAGACCAAGTTTTGGCTAGGGGACAAGTTTCTATTTCTGCTCCTGCCACTCAAGAGGTGTGTGCTTTATGTTCATGCCCAACTCATTATGTGTCAGACTGTCCCTTAGCCCCGCAATATCCAGAGTTTGTGCAAGAGCAAGTTAATGCTCTTCAAGGTTTTTCCAAACCGGGTAATGATCCATATTCTAACCATTACAACCCGGGATGGAGAAACCATCCAAATTTTTCTTGGAGGCCTCAAGCCTCAAATCCTTCATTCTCATAAAATTCAAGGCCAAACATGCCTAATTCTTTTCCATCATCGTCCTACCGTCCTCCTCCTCAACAATATCAACAACCACCTCCTCCCCCTAGAAATTCAGCTTTTGAGGACAAGGTGTTGAGTGCTTTGCAAGCTTTAGAGTCAAATCATCAATCTAACACTCAATTGCTCCACTCACACACTCAGTCCATCTCGAAGCTAGAATCCCAAATGGGACAACTAGCACAAGCTTTGAGTAGAAGAGATGAGGGACGTTTACCAAGTCAACCGGTGAACAACCCTAAAGGCCAATATGGGGTAGAGTCTTCTAACCCCAATGATCAATATCATGAGCAAGCTAAGGCCATAACTACTCTTAGGAGTGGGAGAGTGGTAGATAACAAAGTTGAGTATAAGGTGGAGGGTGAATCGACAAGTTCTTCTAAAAAGGATGTAGTTGAGAATGAGAATTTACAAAAAGGGGATTCTTCATCCCCAAGTGATCTTTTGAGTATTCCTGTGGCATCCTATATGCCCAAGGCCCCTTACCCTTCCTGTTTGGCCGACCCTTCTCCTCTTGGGAAAAAGGGTACAAATATGGAGGAAATGCTTGAGATTTTTAAGCAAGTTAAGATTAACTTGCCACTTCTTGATGCAGTCAAGCAAATTCCTTCTTATGCCAAATTCTTGAAAGACCTTTGCACTCAAAAGCGAAAAGCTAAAACTCATGTGTCAAAGAAGGTCTTTCTGACAGAGCAAGTGAGCTCAATTCTCCAGCACCAAACTGCACCTAAGTTCAAAGATCCTGGAGCCCCCACAATTTCTTGTGTCATAGGTAATCACGTTATAGAGAGGGCGCTCCTTGACTTGGGGGCCAGTGTCAATCTATTGCCATACTCTGTCTACAAGCAATTTGGGTTAGGTGAGTTGAAGCCTACGACGATGTCTTTGCAGTTAGCTGACAGATCCGTCAAGATACCTCGTGGGATCATTGAGGATGTTTTGGTGAAAGTAGACAAATTCTACTTTCCAGTTGATTTCCTAGTTCTAGATATGGAGCCTGCTCATGACCCTAAGCGTCAAATTCCCGTCATCTTAGGTCGACCCTTCTTAGCTACTGCTAATGCATGTATTAATTGTCGAACTGGAGTGATGGATATTTCTTTTGGGAATATGACTGTGAGGCTCAATGTCTTCAATGCTTCACAACAACCTCCACATGAGGAGGATTGTTTTTCAGTGGATGTGATTGATGGGAGAGTTGAGGAATCTCTCCCTCAAATCTTGATTGAGGATCCTTTGGAGAGATGTTTGACTTACTTTGATAGTGATGCTTTCGATGTTGATGCTTCTATTGAAGAAGTCAATTCATTGCTTGACTGTTCTCCTTTTATAAACTATCCTCCTTGGAAGTCTAGACCGGAACCCCTACCTAATCTTGCGAGCACTCTTGCTCCTCCATCTTTAGAGGTTCCTCCAAAGCTTGAGTTAAAGCAACTCCCGGCTACTCCTAAGTATTCATTCTTAGGACCTGATGACACTTTCCCTATTATCATTGCTTCTAATATTCCAAGTGAGCAAGAGTGCCATCTTCTTGATGTTCTTAGAGAGCACAAGGGTGCTATAGGTTGGTCCCTAGCCGATTTAAAAAGGATTAATCCACCTATTTGTATGCACCATATTCATTTAGAGGAGCTTAGAAATGATGCGTATGAGAGTTCCCGTATTTACAAGGCTCGGACTAAGGCATTCCATGATTCTCACATTAATCGTAAGTCCTTTGAGCCCGGTCAAAAGGTGTGGTTGTTTAACTCTAAGTTACGGTTGTTTCCTAGGAAGTTGCGTTCTAGATGGGATGGTCCATATGAGGTTATTCAATCTTGGTCTCATGGTGCGGTAGAAATTCATAACCCTCGGAGTGGCCAAACTTTTATAGTTAATGGCCAAAGGTTGAAATTATTTATTAATGGTGTGGAGGAAGGGAGTTTGATTGAGGAGATTGGTCTTGAAGACCCAGTTTATATTGATTGATGTTTTTCTCCTCGTGCTGTGTCTGGCTGAAGACATTAAACTTAGCTCTTCTTTTGGGAGGAAACCCAATTTTATTTTATTTTATTTTATTTTATTTATTTTATTCTTGTTTATTTTTTGTTGTTTTTAATTGGGTTTTCTTTTTATTGTTTTGTAGGTGTTTAGTATTTATTTTATTCTTATTGTTTTTTTTTTTTTTTAAAAAAAGAGGGGTCTCTCTTTAGTCATGTTTGTTTTTTGGACTAAAAAGCTCGAGCAATTTCAAAAAGCTCGAGCATTTTCTCATGTTTTTTGTTCCAAATGTTTCTGGTCCAGAAAGCTCGAGCACTCGCCAAAAAGCTCGAGCACTTTTTCATCAAAAATTGGTTAAACATTCTTCCCCGAAAAGCTCGAGCACTCCAAGAAAAGCTCGAGCTCTTTTTCTTCCCTCAAAGCTCTTAAGGTGCTGTCCCCAAAAGCTTGAGCTTTTCTCAAAAAGCTTGAGCACTTTTAATTCAATTTTTTTTAAAAAAAAAAAAAATCAAAAATCAAAAATCAAAAATTTTAAAAAAAAAAAAACTAAAACCCTTGTCTCTCACAGTCCCTCCATCACCACCGTATCATCTCCTCCAGCCCCCACCATCAACACCGCCGCACCACTGCCAACTCCGACCACAACAACCACCACAACCACAACCGCCCCATCATCGCACAGCAGAGCCCGTAACCCTCCTCCATCCGCTCCACCCCGTCCTCCTCTCCATCCCAACACGCACCACCGTCGCCGGCAGCCCCTAAGCCTCTTTGCAGCACCATCATCTCCATCGCCGACCACCTCCATCACCACCTCCGGTCCGTCCACATCACCACCACGACCGTCTCATCTCCAGCCCCAACTCCACCGCACCGCTATCACCACAGCCCAGCTGCACTTGCTAACCACCGCCGATCCGCCCCTCCCTCATCTCCCATTGCTCACCGCCGTTCCACCGCACCACCAGAACCACCGCCGACCGCCGCACCTCCGCCTCCATCTCCATCAACCCCAACCGTCACCCCATCTCCATCGCGCCGCACCAGCGCCCGGCGCACCGCACCGCCATCAGATCCACCGCACCACCGAGCCACCGCCGCTCCGGCCGCGTCGCTACCATCTCCACCGCCATCAGATCCGCCGAACCCCCGACCGCCCGACTCCAACGTCGCTCCCTTCATCTTCCCTCACCCACAGCCCCACCGTAACTCCATCCCCACCGCACCTCCATAGCCGCCGCAACACCCATCACCCCCATAGCTCAGCCGCACCTCCATCAACCCACATCTATCTCTGTTAATTTTAATTTTAAGGATTGACTTTCTTAATTTTTCAATTTGTTAATTTTGATTTGTTGAGGTGGAGTTGAAGTCTGGTGTTGATAATTGTTCAATTCTCTGGTTGGAGATTTGAATTGAAATCAAATTCCAGAACAAGCAAGGGGAAGCCGAAGAGGCGGTGCAGTGGCTGAGGTTGTGTTTTTGATTTTGGGTCAAGCCAGGTTGGGTCCGACCCAACGTACCCATTCATATGCTGCCAAACACTACTATTTTATGTGAAAAATTTTCAATTTGCATTTGGAAGATGTTTGGTTAGAAAGGAGAAGTTATCTAAATGGATAGCTTAAACCTATTTTGGTATGGTTAGGAAATTGCAGCATAAAGCCAAGACCTTGTCTCTCATTTTTCATAACCTCAAACCCAACTACTAATCGTTTATTTATTTTTTATTTATTTTTATTTATTTATTTATTAGTATTTCTTTATTTATTATTCCTCTATTCCAATTTTGTTTTTAGTTTTTTTTTTTTCTATTTTTATCATTATTATTATTATTATTTTTTTCTTTATTTTTTTTTCTTTTATTATTTTATTCTTTTATGTTAGTTTATTTTATGTTAGTTTATTTTAGTTTATTTTATTTTTAATTTTCTATTTATTTTTATTTTATTATTTATTTCAGTTTATTTTGTTATTATTCAATTTCATAAAAAAAAAAAACAAAAAAAAATGTGCACTGGTAATATAATTTTAATTTTTTTTTTTCTTCTGATTGCAGAGCAGACAGAGTACATAAAAATATGGAATTTGTAACAGGTTGGTGCTGGGACAGGTGATCCATTCTCAACATCTGATAAAGAGTTATCGCACTGCTTCCTATTTGGCATTCGAGAAGATCAAAGAACTAGCGGTTAGTATAGAGGGGAAAAGTTTAAAAGAAAAGAAAAGTTTACTAGTTAAATGTGCTGCTACAACACCCTCTTCGAAGTTGATTGGTGGAGAAAAAGAGTCTTTGCATCTATGCTTGTTGATGCTGTAATGGCAATTGGGAGCGATGATTGGCTAAGTTTGATTGGCATAAAAAGTTGATGTAATTGAATCTTTGGCAGCCAAATGAGCAATCAAATGAGAAATGGGCCCCAAAACCTTCTGATTCACCGCCTTCTTTGCACCCTTAGTTCTCTCCACTCAGGTGCACTCCTTCCTTTTACTTATTTCGTTTTATTTCATGTTCTTTCATGTCATGTCCCCTTGAGGACAAGGTGTCAAATAAGTTGGGGGGAGTTGCTATTATTTTGCCTACTTGAGCTCAATATACTTCGTGATTACAATTTTATTGATTTGAGCGTATTCATGTATTTCTGAGCTTGCATGAGAATCATTGTGATAGTTGTGCACTGTTAGTGATTTGTCTTTCCCTAACTTTCATAATTGGAGACAAATTGGGTTGCTACTCTTGTGACTCTATGATTTGATGGTTAGACTGTGAGACTCTAGTATCATGATGGCATTTACTGAGACTTATAACCCATATTATGTAGAATTGAGCTTGAACTTTATTTTGTGGGTTATACAGTTTGCATATCTCCATTCTATCAATTGTCATTGTCACATGTCTAAGGTCAGTCAGTTCAAATGTCGGATGACACTTCTTGCCTTTAGGGAATGAAACTAGGCCCTCTTTCTACTTTGAGCCTGTTCGTTTGTTTCTTGCATCTTCACATTATTTACCTGATTGGAACCAAGTTGAGCCTTCATTATTATATCTTTCTTTTCTTAGCCAGTAGCCTCGCTTTGGGTGAAGAAGTTAGATGATTTTTCTTTGAGAAATTGGTGTCGTGAAAGTAGAGAAGTGAAGATGTACATTTTTCTTTTATTGTAATTTTATTCAGTTTCAAAAAAAGAAAAAAAAAAAAGAGAAAAATATATATATATTTCATTGCCTTTTCCTTTTCTTTTTGGTTTGCTCAAGTAGAAAAGTTGTGAGTAGTTTGGGAATGCTTGTATTGGAAATTTTGGGAGTGGTGTTGCAATGTTCAAAAGAGATGATGAATTTGGAAAACTCCAATTTATTCACTTCAGCTTCTTCGCTAATCGCATGGAGATTATTGTTCACTTACCCCTACATTATCCTTGACCCTGACCTACGTTACAACCAGAAACAAAGACCTAGCCGACCCCGAAGGTGTAGTAGTTGATGATTGAGGATGTGACTGTAGTGATTATGTGACATTGGGAGTTGATTTTCGTAGTGGTTAGAATTCTCTCTATATTATTCTTGTTGTGCTTTCATTCATGTTTGCATGTGGATTATTTGATTTGTACTCAACAATTATTCCATCCACATGTATGAGAGGATACATATGCACCCTATCTCTGTGAGCTTCATTTGTGAGTGATATCTTTTGGTGAGATTTGGAGTCAAAGTAATGCCTGATTGAAAAAAAAAAAAAGGTTTCATTGCCTAGACATCTTGTTATGGTTGTTGCTTTTATGCACACTGATTCTATCCATTTATGAGCACTTGAGAAATTCACAGGTTGCTTTTAGTGACATAATTGCTACTTTGATTCGATTATAACTCAGTTATACATTCATTAAGATTCATTTTTATTGATTGTAGAGTATATTGTGTTCAAGTTGGGGGGTGTCGAATTTTGTGGGTAGATTCACTGCAAACCCTCACGAGACTATAACTCGTCCACTAGGGTAGCCTAGGGGTTTAAAGCCTTATTGCATATGATAAATGCAATCGTGTATCCCACGAAAGAGGATTTAGTTAGTTGTATTTTTGTCTCTTGTTTCCTTGGCTTTGCTCGAGGACTAGCAAAGTGTAAGTTGGGGGGTGTGATAACTGGTTAAAAAGTGCATATTTATCTTATTAATCCTAGATATTCTTGCACTTTTATTATTTTAATTTCTCCAATCTATATGCATTTGCTAGTTAATTCTTGTTTTATCTTTTTGAAGAGAAAGCTCGACAAAGTTGATGATTTAGTGGTGGATTTGGAGCAAAAGGAAAATATTGGGCTTTGAAGTGCGAAAAGAAGTGGAAAACAAGTGATTTTGGGTTAAAAGAAAGGCTTGGTCCATATGTAGGTGGACTAGGGCCCATTTTAGCATTATAAGGCTCTATTTTGGAACACTTTAGACTCCCTTTTTGGGCCCCTAATGTCTAATTACGAGATTTTATGTTATTCTCCTAAATTATTATTTTGTAAGGGTATTTTTGGAAAAAAGGGAATAATATTGTAACCTAGGGTTTTGGGAAAAGAGGGAGGCCGTCTTGGAGATCTAGAGAGGAAGAGAGGAAGGAAGGAGACAACTCAAAAGAAGAAGATGATGAACTCCATGGCTATGGTGGTCTCCTCTACCACGATCATGGGCTAAGTCCTCTTATTCCTAGGGTTTAGATGAAACCCTAGTCAAGTAATATTGTTTCTTTGTATTTTATTTTTGGGTTAATTAGTCTTGGATGTTGATTGTATAACATTGGAATTTTATTAAAGCATTGATCGTATTATTCAATTACACATAATCAATTTCTGTGATTTTGTTTATGTGGTTATACAATAGTAATATGTGTACATACATCAAAACCGTAGGACGAGTCATAACTCAGGGAAAACAAATTGTGACTATGACCTTAGAATTAGCGTAGACAATTTGTATTGACCAAAGATGATTCGTGCTTAGGGTTTTGGTGCGTGATTTTCTTGATGATTGTATTGAGGCTTGTAGCCAAAATACATCTTTTACATCCAAATTTAATGACCCAAGAATTAATACAATTGAAGCTAGTTACAAGATTAGTGGTGAATTCAACACCCTAGGAATCCTCTTTTAATTTGATTCTTCATTAATTCAGTTAAATATTTGCTTTAATTATAGTGCTCATTTAATTTTAGGAAAGAATCAACAAACAACCACTCTTTGTGAATGTGAATTAAAATTAATCTCAACTTTGGTTTTTAAACAATTAACAGTCTCTGTGGGTTCGACCCTTACTTCTCTACTATACTAGTAGTTTAGTTTGGTAATTTTATTGATTTCCACGACAGATCACTCCCCTGTTACAGGAATGTCCAACAGGGCAAGAAAAAGATATGCTCGGGAGGCCAGAACCTGCCCCAAACATCTTGCAGGTCTCCAACGTCGAAAAGAGGCTCAAGCCAGGGCCAGAGATCCAGTTCACCGAGCAAGATCTAGTAGGGGTACACTGCCCTCACAGTGATGCCCTTGTTATCACCCTCAGAATCGCCAACTTCGAAACTAGAAGAGTCCTAGTCGACACTGGCAGCTCAGTCAACATTCTATTCTATGAACCGCTTAAGCGGATGGGCATAGACCAGGACAGCGTCAAGCCCACCACTGCCGTAATGGCAGCTTTTGATGGCAACCTCAGCACCATCCTGGGGAGAGTTGACCTTCCTACCACTATTGGGGAAGGTGAAGGGCAGAAGACCACCATCTCTGAATACATGGTGTTGAACATGAAGTCTCCATACAACGTCATCATCGGGAGACCCTGGTTACACCAGATAGGGGCGGTCACTTCGACCCTTCATCAGTGTCTGAAGTACGTCCACAATCAGAGCGTGCACTCGGTCCGAGGATGTCAGCCAACCTCACGAGAATGTCACGCTATTGCCCTCAAGGAGACAAGCTCCAAAATAGCAATTACAGTACACTCGGGACTGTGCAGATCCGGTTTTCACTCACACTCCCGAGGTGGAAGATTGCCCATCCGGCGTTGAAGAGCCCCTGAGCCCAAGGGGACGTGATAGCCGAGCCAAGCCTGTTGGTGAGCCCATCAAGATACTGGTCAGTTCAGAAGCAGAGGGGTGTTATTTGTACATCGGCCCAGACCTTACGCCCGCCGAGCAGGAAAAGATAGTCAGGTTTCTGAAGAACAACCTCTCTATCTTTGCTTAGGAAACCAGGGACATGGAGGGAATAGATCCTAATCTGATAACTCACAAACTGATGGTAGATCCAGATCACCCCCCAGTCAGACAGAAGAGAAGACCGATCGCTCCCGAACGGCATCGGGTTATAGACGAAGAAGTCCAGAGGCTGCTGGACGCCAGGATGATACGGGAAGTTTTCTATCCCGAGTGGCTAGCCAACACTGTGCTCGTCAAGAAGAAGAACGGCAAGTAGAGAGTCTGTGTTGACTATTCAGACCTCAACAAAGCATGCCCCAAGGACAGCTTTCCACTGCCGAGAATAGATCAACTGGTTGACGCCACTGCAGGGCATGAGCTTATGAGTTTCATGGACGCCTACTCTGGATACAACCAGATCCAGATGTACCCTTCAGATCAGGAAAAGACTGCCTTCATAACCGAAAGATGGACTCTACTGCTACAGAGTGATGCCTTTCGGTTTGAAGAATGCTGGAGCCACTTACCAACGGTTGGTGAACAAGATGTTCAGCCCACTGCTTGGCAGCACCATGGAGGTATACATCGACGACATGCTGGTAAAGAGCCTCCAGAAAGGCAGCCACCTCCAGCACTTAGCCCAGACCTTCGATATCCTCAGACAGCACAAGATGAAGCTCAACCCCTCGAAATGTACCTTCGGAGTTACGAAGGGAAAATTCTTGGGGTACATCGTCTCTCAAAGAGGTATCGAAGCAGATCCCACTCAAATCCAAGCCCTGATTGGACTGAAGTCGCCAAAGACCAGAAAGGAGATTCAGGCACTGAACGGCAGAGTCGCCGCATTGAGCAGATTTATATCCAAGTCCACCGATCGTTGCCTACCTTTCTTTAAAGCTCTAAAGGGCAGCAAGGCTTTGCAATGGACAGAAGAATGCGAGCATTCCTTCCAAGAACTAAAGGAGTACCTAGCCTCTCTAGAGCTCCTGTCAAAACCTGTACAAGGAGAAAAGCTGCTCTTGTACCTAGCAGTCTCTGAGAACGCGGTCAGTTCCGCACTAATCAGACAGGACAAAGGAGTACAAAGGCCTATATTCTACGTCAGTAGGGCACTACTTGACACGGAGAAAAGATACCCAGAAGTAGAGAAGCTGGCCTATGCCTTGGTCATATCAGCCCGGAAGCTTCGACCTTACTTCCAGGCCCATCCAATTGAGATTCCAACTGCCTATCCTCTAAAGTCAATACTGAGGAAACCCGAGGTATCGGGAAGATTGGTCAAGTGGTCTGTGGAGCTAGGGGAGTTTGACATAGCATATGTACCCCGACACTCCATTAAAGGGCAGGCCTTAGCTGACTTTGTAGCCGAGTTCACCCCGGCACTGCAGAACGAAGCACAAATCGCCGAAACTACAGGAACTTGGCTGCTGTATATTGATGGATCGTCAACCGATCAAGGATCAGGGGTAGGACTGGTACTACAGTCCCCTGATGGACTTACATCGGAAAAAGCAGTCAGCCTGGGATTTAGAGCTTCTAATAATGAAGCTGAATATGAGGCTCTAATCTTAGGGATGAAGCTTGCCCTGGAATGCGAGGCTCAGAACCTCGATGTCTTCTCTGACTCCCAACTGGTAGTAAGCCAAGTTTTGGGAGAGTTTGCCATTAAGGATGACAGGATGCTTCGGTACTCCGAACTGGTGAACCATTTAAAGCATTCTTTCCAGACTTTCATTATCCAGAAGATTGAGAGAAGTCAGAACTGCAGAGCAGATGCTCTGGCTAACATGGCCTCCCGCCTCAAGTCTGAAACAGACTCCACCGTTAAAATCTCTTTTCAGCCAGGATCCAGCATTGAGGAAGCATCAGTTGCTCAAATTGATGAACAGACCCAAAGCTGGATGATCCCAATCCTCCAGTATCTAAGATCCGGGCTCCTCCCAGAGGATAAAAACAAAGCCAGGAGAATCCGAATCAGAGCGGCTCGGTACCTGATCCTGAACAACAAACTTTACAGGAGGTCATATTCTCAACCTCTGTTAAAGTGTTTGGCTCCAGACGAGTCACAATATGTTTTGGCTGAAATTCACGAGGGAATTTGCGGGAATCACAATGGGGGCAGAACTATAGCCCACCGAGCTCTATCACAGGGCTACTACTGGCCCGGCATGCTGAAACAGGCTAAAGAATATGTTTGGAAGTGTGACAAATGTCAGAGATTCGCTTCGTACCAACACCAGCCTCAGCACGAGCTCATCCCGATTCCTAGTCCTTGGCCCTTTGCTCAATGGGGAATGGACATTGTGGGCCCGTTACCACGAGCACCTCCAAACAGGAAGTACCTCTTGGTGGCTATCGACTACTTCTCTAAATGGGCCGAAGCCGAGCCTTTAACGCATATTACAGAAAAGGAAGTCGAAAGCTTCACCTGGAAGAACATTGTCTGCAGGTTTGGCATACCACGTGTAATTATCTCGGATAATGGGACACAATTTACTGGTAAAGGCTTCAAGGCATTCTGTAAAAATTTCAACATCAGGCAGCACTTTGCCTCTCCAGGCCATCCACAAGCAAATGGGCAAGCAGAGGTCACCAACCGAACAATCCTTGATGGGTTAAAGAAAAGGTTGGAACAAGCCAAAGGGAAGTGGGCAGAAGAGCTCCCAGGAGTCCTTTGGGCCTACCGTACAACCAGAAGAACTCCCACCTCTGAAACACCCTTCTCATTAGCCTATGGGACAGAAGCAGTAATTCCGGTTGAAATCGGTATGCCAACTCTGAGGACTGAGGCCTTTGAGCAAGAATCCAATGATCAGCAGCTGATGGAGAACTTGGATTTGCTCGAAGAGAGAAGGGATCAGGCCAGCATCAGGATGGAAGCCTACCAACAAAGAATGGTCAATAAATCCAGGATAGGACTCAAGACAGTCAGCTTTCAAGTTGGAGACTTCGTCTTAAGAAGAGTCTTTCAGAACACCAAGGATCCCACCATGGGAAAGTTGTCACCAAATTGGGAAGGCCCCTACAAAGTAACGAAGGTCGTTCGACCTACCACTTACTGGCTTGAAGACACGACTGGGAAACCAGTTCCTAGGCCATGGAACGTAGAACACTTGCGGAAGTATTATCAATGAAGATTTTTTTTTTTCTTCTACTTCCTTAAAACTGTTCATCTATTAATGCACAGGCCTCCAGAGCCTGGTCCATCTATTAATGCACAGGCCTTCAGAGCCTGGTCCATCTATTAATGCACAAGTCTTATGACTTGGTCCATCTACTAATGCACAGGCCTTCAGAGCCTGGTCCATCTATTAATGTACAGGCCTTCAGAGCCTGGTCCATCTATTAATGCACAGGCCTTCAGAGCCTGGTCCATCTATTAATGCACAAGTCTTATGACTTGGTCCATCTATTAATGCACAGGCCTTCAGAGCCTGGTCCATCTATTAATGTACAGGCCTTCAGAGCCTGGTCCATCTATTAATGCACAAGTCTCATGACTTGGTCCATCTATTAATGCACAGGCCTTCAGAGCCTGGTCCATCTATTAATGTACAGGCTTTCAGAGCCTGGTCCATCTATTAATGCACAAGTCTTATGACTTGGTCTATCTATTAATGCACAGGCCTTCAGAGCCTGGTCCATCTATTAATGCACAAGTCTTATGACTTGGTCCATCTATTAATGCACAGGCCTTCAGAACCTGGTCCATCTATTAATGCACAGGCCTCCAGAGCCTGGTCCCTCTATTAATGCACAGGCCTCCAGAGCCTAGTCCCTCTATTAATGCACAAGTCTTATGACTTGGTCCATCTATTAATGCACAGGTCTTTAGAGCCTGGTCCATCTATTAATGCACAAGTCTTATGACTTGGTCCATATATTAATGCACAGGCCTCCAGAGCCTGGTCTATCTATTAATGCACAGGCCTTCAGAGCCTGGTCCATCTTCAACTAGCGGATTCTGTGATCCGGTCTATCCAAAGGCAGAAGTTCCGAGCATCTGTCAACTAAAGTTTCCTAGAACGGAATACCTCGGATCTGACACTTACATTATTTGACTTATCTGTCAAACAAACCAGCACCATGGTTTCAACCAAAGGTGAAGTACTTCGATTCTGGCATTTTTCTAAGTTTTTGATTTATTTTCAGAACAATCGGCAATGCATTAGAAGGTGCTTAAGTTTCAAAAGAGCACATTCACAGAAAATATCAGATCTGAGAAGAAGAAATTCAACTTTATTGATAACTCAAAAGATTTACATCAGTACCAAGACACTACTACAGAAGCTATTACAGAAGCTACTACAGAAGCTATTACAGAAGCTATTACAGAAGCTACGCTTGGCAACATAATGGCTCTTCTCCTGGGATGATAAAGGGGCACAAGATCCAAAACCTTCAAAACCGCCTTCATCGGCTCCATTTGAAAGGAAGGAACCCTGAACCCCAGTCTGCATCAAGTAGTGCCCAGGCCATTTCATCATCACTATCACTGGTCCCATGACCAACCGATGATGAGGGCTCTGAGCCTCAGAAGACTTTTCGTTCTCCACCTTTGTAATCGGCATAACGCCCCAGCCAATTGAAGCAAGGGTTCCTGCCAAGTCACAAAGGGGAGGAGGCGGCCCCCGTTCATCTCCCTCAGAGCAGTTGTCACTGCCAAGTTATAAGCGGGAGGAGGCAACCCACCTTCAATCTTCTTCTTCACACCATCTGTTTCACCCCAGCCACTTGGAGCAAGGGTCTCTGACAAGGGCGTAAGGAAGAGGAGGCAACTCACCTTCGTCTTCATCACCAACGCTCCAGGCCTCGGTTGAATCAGGGAGGGACCACCACCAGTCGGAGAAATCTCGACTAGATATCGGAGGAAACAAGAAGACTTGTGCCTCCTTCAATCCTTCCTTGGAGACTGAAAATAAGGGAGGGTTAACTTTTGGCCACAGTTCAGTTATTCCCAACTCAGGCAAGGAATCATCCATCATCTCCGAACGAGTGGAAGAACTCCGGCAGCATATAAAAACCTCTCTTACAAACAATTCGGGGAGCAGAAGGGTTGAGCACAACCATATGCCCTCGTTTCCATATATATAGACACTGGAAGACCAAAGGCCACCCAGCTGAACCGTCACAACGGTTAAGCGAAGTGCTGGCTTCGAAATCCCAAACGGCGAAGGTGCAATAAATGGAGTATTAAACCACCTTCTCGGGAGAAACAAAAGGCAGGGCCATACACGTAATACACAGGCTTTTAATCTTTCCCATGTATGTGACGTGACGGTTTCTCCATGTCATTAACACTTACAGGACCACGTGTACAACAGAGGTCCATCAACTATGACGTTTCTTGATTTCTAACAGATCTGGAGACAGAAGATCTGATCAACCAAACTACAACCGCAAAGATATCCACTTATTATTATGTCCCCGAATTCAGAACGGTCAGCTTTGAAATACTTCAAAACAAAAGTCTCCAATTACTGGCCTAAGGCAAGTAAAGAAGTTCGGAACACAGCTTCCTGCAGAAGAAAATCTGATTTGGTATACACTAAACTCCAGAGCAGTGTAACTTGCAACAATTATTACCATTAACTACATGTTAAGGCACTACAGAGCTACATAACTCAAAGATACGCACAAATGCTACAGAGCAATATAACCAAAGAGGCGAGCATTAACCAAAAGACTGTTCCATTAAATAAATGTATGTCTCAAGTACATTGAAAAATAACAAAATATGGATCTTAAGCCTGATCAGCAGGAACAGGATCAACGACAGGAAAAGGTTCGGCAGGTACAGTATCAACCACCTCAGTCGGTACAACCACTTCCGTGGGATCGGCCGGGAGGACATCAGCCACTTCGTCCTGGTTGACCTCTGGAGGTTCAGACCCAGGTGGCACAATAAAGGAGACATCTAGATCGGGAAACTTGGCAAGAAGCCGAGAGCGGAAGTTATTAAACCCAAACGTAATCAAGCGATGGGCCATTCCTTCCAGCTTCGACCTCATCTCATCCTCATTGTCCATCAATGCCTGCTCCACGGCTTCATCGAGCTGCCTACTAGTGCTGGTACCGCAAGCCGTTCATCTCCACCTGCAACCTCCTCGCCCGCTCAACGGCAAGGTTCCTCTCCGACTCCATCACAGTCAAGGAGTTCTGATACTCCTTCAACTTCTCCGCAGAGTCATGAGCCTCCGACCGAGCAGTACCCAACTGGAGTCCCAGTTCGTCCAGATTGGCCCTAAGTTGGTCGAGCTCCTCCACAGATGGAGAAACCTCCACCAAAGCAGAAAGGGTATGCAAGGTCTGCATAACACAAAGAAAACGACTCAAACACCAGTAGAAACGCTTAAAGGTAAGGAAAATATGGTCCTAACGAGCTCACCTTAACCTGAAGAGCGGTCAAGTCAGCAAGAAGCTTCCCAAACGCCTGAGGCTTAATTTTAACTGAGCCTTTGGCCCAGAACTCACTCAGAATCTTCTTGGCTCCCTGACCAGCAACGTCAGGAGCCACCGATGATGATGCCTCCTTACCCGCTCGACGAGACGGGATTGGAGGAACCACCGTGATAGGGACGAGAGCCTCTTCCTCCCTCTCAGCAGGCCCAGGAGAGGACGAAATCAGCCTCCGCTTCTTCGGAACGGGAGGGACCACTAGAGAAGAAGCCTCCCCCACCGCAGGCGGTGATGGCCCGGACTCCCACTGAGCCATCACATTATCAGCAATCTCCTCGACACTACCCCTGGCAGCCATTAATTTATCAGGGTTGACAATGGAAGAATGATCCCTAATGCTGGGCTTCAAAAGCTTCTTATACTGCTTCTGAATCGCGGGAGAGAAATCTGGTCTCTTCCACGCACTCTTAACTGCAAAGCAAACACAGAAATTGATCAGTTCAACAAATTGGCAAATAAAACAGAGTCAACGCAGCCATGAAAAAGTTAAACCTCACCCTTTGGCCCAGTGGTTCGAGGGAATGTGGAAGGTTGACCCTCGAAGTTCTTGAATTCCCATCCTCCTTTAATAAAGAAGTACCATTTCTTCCAGGTCTTGTTGGAGGAGGGCACAGAAGTAAGGGGTCTGAACCCACTATCAAAAGACATGTAATAAAGGCCTTCTGCCTTTTGAAGTTTTAGATCCATATTGCTACGGATCAGGTCAAGGGACACCTCGACATTATTCATATGCCCTAATACGATAAAGCTCAACAGATGTCTCCAACTGTTAAGGTTCAGGTCTGCGGGGCATAGATCAAACCAACAAAAGAATTGTTTTATTATATCAGGAAAGGGGAGTGTAAGACCCAGTTCAAACCAGGCCAGATAGGCACAGATTTCTCCATCTCTAACATCGCCCGGGCGATCTTGAGAATCTGGGACCCTGAAAGCGACATTTTTGGGAAGTTTGAACTTCGCCCATAACTCCTTCAGCATACTTTCAGTAATTACACTCTCACCCTCTTCTCTGCGACCAGACCGACCAGAGGTCTCGCCAGCCCTGTTCGGGGGATCATCAAAAGCATCGACAATCCTGACCCCCGGACTAGAGGGAGGAACTACCATTCTATTTTCGTCAACATTCACTAATTGCATTTGAGGATCAGTCTCAGAAGGACTTCCCAAACCAGAGTGTGATTCTAAGCCAGACATGGCGAACAAGAGAAAGAGATGAAACAAACAAGAAGGAATGAAGAAGGGGACTAAAAGTCGAACCTGAAACCAAGAAAGAGTTATGAACACCGGGGATCCTCCAAAACTTCAAGATATGTCGAATGGCGGTCTGGTACTGTAGAAGTAAATACAGAAGAAAGGTATGAAAGGCTTTTCCCGCTCTCTATATACACATTCGAAATATGAGCCTTCGAAGACGAGCCGACACAACGGTTGAAAGTAATGATGAGTTCTCGAGTATCGGCTGCGCAATAAATGACGCGTTAAAACGGCGTCTTGAGAAATGGGAAGGCAAAATGTATGACTCTTCACAAAACCCTCAACCCTAGTTAAAACCCTTGCTTTTGACAAGGGCTCTGGGGGGGAGTAGCTGATATACCATAAACAGACACACCAATCAGTTTGAGACACGTGTGCCTATCAGATTAACAAATCTCGATCCTACAGAGCTCATATATTTCGGTCATACAGAACAGCTACAAGCCTTCGGGGTATTCTCATATATGTCTATCATACAGAGCAACCATAAGCCTTCGGGGCATTCTTATTTATATATCATTCAGAACCGATGAACTCGGTCATACAGTATAGATGGAGCATTCAGGATATTCTCATGTACATCGTCCAGACCTCCTGTTCTGGACAAGTATTTATTTGACACCGCATATATGGTTTCCTTAACAGCCGTTAAGCGGGGAATAAGGAAACAGCCTTCAACATGGAAACTACTATCTATGGTTATCTCCATCTACGATTCAATGCTCCACAAGGTAACTGCAAATCTCTGATGATCAAATCCCGATATTCGTGGCGGCAAAACCTAATCAAAATTAGGAGAACCACGACTTATATATTAAACCCTAGAGGTACGCTTTGGATGCTTATGCTCATTCTTTGACTTTCAATACAGTCTTTCAATTCCCTTACTTACTTAAGCATCGGAGCGGCTACCGCCGGAGCCAATCCGGTGGTCCTCTGATCATCTTTCTGAGTGTTCTACAGGTCACGGAGCCCTCACTGTGTTGCGAGTCAAAAAGTGCAGCATCACAAGCGATCTAATTAACCCTAACTACTAAACAACCCGAGACAAGCGCTAAAGGTTTAATTTAGTAGCAATTTTAAGAATTAGAAAGAACAATGAAGCTAAACAACACAAGCACAAGCGGTTGTATTTAATTTAGTCGAACGTTCTTCCTAAGATCTAACAATTTCTGACGCAGCAAATCATTAAATCTTAGTTGCTTCACAAATTAGAGGGAATCAAACAATTATAGATTTGATATCTAACCTAGCAGTGATTGTAACGAATAATAAACTAGTAGGCCTCTTAGAAATTAAATAAGACAATCATGAAAATAAGAACACAAGAACATATGATACTCAAAGCATAAATTGAATAATAAAAACAAATTAGATCTCACAGTTTTATTGATTCTGAGGCTTTTGTTTCCTTCGACCAATTATATAAGTTTAGCCACGTAGGGCCATGAAAACTCAAAGGAGAAGTTAGAGAAGAGGAGAGAGAGAGAGAGAGAGAGAGAGAGAGAGAGAGAGAGAGACATCAAATCTTATCTCCTCCTCCCTTTACACATTAATTCAATGTTGGAAGCCTACTAGAATTCCTAAAGATATTCTAAATATTATCCTAAAATAAAAATACCCAAATCTAACTATAAAAAGAAAAATCTTAAAAATAAAATAAAGTCCTAATATAACTAGGAAAGTGGTGTTTGTAGCTGCGATTTTCGTGCACTAGATCTGGAATTTCCAAAAATAAATCGCGTGGACCCGCGCATTAGAATTTCGCGCAACTAAAAAAGCTCCAGAACGTCTATAGTGCAGGTGCAGCAACTTCAATCCTAATTTTGACCTTTATTCAGCCAAAATCTCTCAAAACTCAAAACATAAAAGTTGTATAAATTTTTCTTGGCTTTCCATATCATCTTGAATCATTGCAATCGGAGCTCGGCTGAGAGATTTATGCCCAGATTACAAAGTAATATCGAAATTGTCCAAAATCGCCCAATTAGCTTCGTTTTGCATTTAGCGCTTCCATTTGCATCCTAAATTAAAATATAAGAATAATGAGTACATTTAGGAACCAAATAAGTATAAAATACTAAACATTAAGGGAGAAAAAATATGAAATTTTACATTCTTATCAAATTCCCCCACACTTAACTTTTGCTCGTCCTTGGGAAAAACTCAAATTCACTTTCCCAAAAACACCAAGGTTGCAACGTCATCAACAAAGAACAACCAAACTCTTCAAAACTTATAATATATCATGAACAAACATTCTTAAACAACTTATAATTACTTAGTAAGCATTTTCACTCAAAGATGGAGTAAACTAAATACGTAAACCCTCACAGAAATAAACACTCGACTCTCATGTGTTTAAAGGGTATGTGTTTCGCTTAAATTCATTCCAATAGAAATGATCCATCATAGGCTTGCATATCTTCTCATTCTCCACCACTGGGATCACATGCATAACACGGATCTAAGGACTTTTCAAGGGTTATAACGAGGTTTAGGGTCAAAGTGAAAAATATTTGAGAATGTAGCTCAAAAACCATCAAAACTAGTGGAGCAAAAATGAATCAACTCAAGCTCAAATATATAAGACATGTAAAACCAATCACTCCATTCAGCAGCTTCTTCAATTTAGCTTTAAAGCATTTGAATCATGTAAAACTCCTACATTGAAAAAAAGATCATTCAAAAGGAACAATTTTCATTTGCAGCAGGGAACTAGCCTCGCTTATTTGGGTCGGGATGTTACAACTTATCCCAGCGACCATAATCTATTGGGTCCCTGAACCTGATAAATGTTTGAACACCCCAGGACTTCGAGAGTTATGCATATACAGAGAATAGTTCGAATTAGGTTTTAGGTTTCCTTCTCATCCCTTCTTAAAACGCTTCCTCTTCCTCTACGGTATTTATCGCGTCGACATGAATGTCAACAAATTGAGGCAAATTATGGCCTCATTGGTATTGTCCTAACAAAATAAAGTAGAACCTGACCTTGATCTTTTAAGGTGCCACATGGACCCTAAGAAGAGTACAAAAGGTCAATATTACCTTTTCTTCCCCTCTCGGTACTGTCACGACCCAAAACCCACCCTATACAGATTAGGAATCCGTTACTAGGTCTGCGGCCCATGGGTCGTTCCTTATAAAAAAGGATCTTAAACATTGAATAATATTTAATAAGTGCATGTTACAGTCATTAGCAAATCTGGTAGAATTATCAGGTTATCATTATACATGCCAAAAATATAAGTGTTTATAATACAGATTCTCAAAACATAGAACAAAATAAGACTGTGGAGACATGGGAGAAGTTAAGACTTTACAATATTTAATCTATTACAAAACTCGCAAAAAGGCTACTAGTAACACGTAGGCGTCTAGCTTGCCTGTGCACCCGAGGGTCCCCTTGAGTCTTGCTATCCTGAAAAAGAAATAAAACTGGAGTGAGCTAACAAAGCTCAATAAGTAAATTCCTAGCTTTACCATGGGTCAAGGTTAGTCCACAAGAATATAGAAGAAAAGATGTCATATAGCCAGTCACCAAGATAAAGTAATAATGACTCGAGGGTCCAAAAAGGCTTATCCCATCATATAATACAAAAAGGTGATGACAAAATCAATCAAAATGGGATCTAGCCTAACATGATGATTTGCTGCCACAAACAATACGTTAGCCAAGCAAAATATATCATGCTTGCAAATAATATGATCATTCACTGGGTATAGAATATGATTATCCAACAAATACAAAAATATTATTTTCGAGTTATAACACAATAGATGTGTAAACAAAACAGGGCTCGGCATACCCCCACAAACGCATATTCAGGTCTGCCTCTCTCTCTTGGGCTTACTAAATAGCGCTAGAGCTTTTTCATCTCAAGTCCCCAAAGGACACAAATGACTTCAAATGGTCCACAATGCAATCTGTGAATAGATGGATCGTTGTGACTGAGCACAACTCTAGGCACATACAAAATATCATGATCATAAAAAATTTCACACAGGATGTACAATCGTATGAAACAACCAAGATCTCAATCAACGAGACATAAAGTGTGTGGAACAACAAGATCTTCATCAATAAGATATATCACAAGATCATGGCATAGTATGAAGGCACAGTTATTCTCAAGTATTGATAGGCAAGTTCTCAAATCATATAGGTAAGCAAATCGAATCCAAAGTACAGGCATAACAATTAATCACTAATCGATTGGCATCAAAGTGGAAAAATCAAGTTCATTAGGTAGTAAATTGAGTACAAATTTGGCAGCATTTGAAAACAAATGTGACTTGGTTAGGAATAACCCATATTAATTCAAATGTGACTTGGTTAGGAATAACCCATATTAAAGCATAGGAGTTACTTACCTCAAAATAATTTCAAGCGGTCCCTCAATTTCAAGTTTCCTTTTCTTTTCCTTTGGAGGTTCCTATAAACCAGAAAATTAATTATTATGGTCAATTCTGATCTATTAATAATTCATTGCCCTTAATTATCTAGGTTAATCTTAATGCTCATGCATTCTACTTAAATTATTCAACTCTTTTGGGTATCATTTAGCATATTTTTGAGTTATTAATTCACACATCAACCTTTAAAATATTATATTTGTGTAAACGGACTCCACCGTTGAGTCTGGGACGTTTAACAAAATAAATCTAGGCTTTCACGACCACTCATTTGGCTTTGGGCATCTCCAAGGGCAAAATGATAATTTATATTTTATATGACTTAATTTTTCAGGATTTATTTAGGCTTCATGAACCTCACTATTGAGTCTGAAATGTTTGTTATAATTAAAATAGACAATCTGTTATGTTCAATTAGCCCTGGGTATCGTTAGGGGCAATATGGTCATTTTAATTCACGTGTCTATTTTTTTCAGGACTTAACTTCACAAATCAGACTCCATTGTTGAGTCCGAAATGCCCGAAATAGTAAAAATATACTATTTATTTATTTTATTTGGGGTTCGTTTGACCTATTTTTAGTGTCCAAGGGTAAAATGGTCATTTTACCCAATTGATAAAATAATAAAATAAATTATTTTATTACTTTATTATTTTTCAGGTGCTTATTTGAATTAATTCTTTAAAATCTGGGCCTCAAGAGAATTTCACTAAACAGTGGGGGGTTCAACTATAATTATAGAAACTATTGGTTTTTTTTTTTTTTAGGTTTAACTTGAACCCACTGATTCAATAGTTACTTTTTGAAACCCTTTTAAATTTATTCTAAAAACTGATTGGTTTGCCACATTTTTAAGTGAACCGGCCCCAATTGTGCTGAACCAACCAGTTCAGCCGGTCTGCTACATCATGCTGATGTTATGCTGACATCAGCCCTAATATATAATACATTTTATTTATTCTTTTAAACAAAACGACGTAGTTTCACTAAAGGGTTTTTAAACCATTTCACAAATGGGTCAGGGCTCGACCCGAAACCCAGTCCATGACCTGACCCATGAACAATCATCGTCCCCAAAAATCCAGCGAGGGTTCCAGGCGCCGGCGACTGTCGCCGATTAGTTTTCTAACCTTTTTTCGATGGGGTTCGATTCATTTTTTGATGAGGATTCCATTTTTGACATTTTTTTCTTGATTTGGTGGGTTCTCCTACTCAAAACAAGGGGTTATAGCTGAGTTCTGGCGACCCATCGCTTTTTCGGCCACCCACGGTTCTTAATTTTTTGTGGTGTTTTACATAGCGGTTTCCATCCGTTTTTCTTCCTATCTATTTCTGACACCCTAAGGAACAAATCCTCATCCTTAAAATGAAGATCTAGCCTCGGTTTTGCCAAAACCCAATTATCCCCTCACAACCTGTAACTCTTTATAACACACTCATTTCTGGGCCAAAATGGACACTTCTTGTTCCATTGTGATCCTTTGGGGACCTAGTTTTGATTCCTAATCATTAAAATAAATTTTATTAAATTTTTATTTTCTGGGCAGCTTGAAGCTTCATTAATGGCAGCCATAGGTATCCTAACTCTCAAGCCCTTAAGCTCATCTATTTTTGCTTCTAGTACCTTAGTTCATCAAAATAAGGCCATGCATAAATTTATACAATCTTAAAAGAGTATGGCTTTTTCAAAGAAAAGAAAATAAATCATGAACTAGGGTGTTTGTGCCTATACCTTGACTGCCCTTCTCCTTTGCCTGCTTTTCTGGACTTCTTAGGTTTTTTTAGAGCAACTTCAGATCTCTTCCTTCCTCCTCCTCATTCTTCTTCTCCTTCTTGCTTCACTTTCTCTCTCTACCTTCTTTCTCCAGCAATACACATGCACACACACCTCTCTACTCATACACACTATCTCTCACGCACACATTCACACACTCTGAATATGCAGCACACAACACATGGGTATTCTCACACAAGGCACATTTTAAACACATGGGCCTTATATTTATTTATATATATATATACATATACAGCGGTGCATGAATGGCCATTGGCCAATTTGGGAGGTGGGCTTAGCTAACTAGGGCTTATATACATATTAGATGCATATTTAGGCACAAAAGAGCTGGCAACCCACTTGTTAATTTTTTGGGTGTTTAAAACTTTGTCGCACTTGGTCAAGGGTTCAAAACTCATTGGCCTCACTTTTGGTTATTTCCCCCCCATTTTATGCTTATGCCTTGTTTGGCATGCCTAGTTTACCGTTTTAACTTTTTCCCTTATATTTTCGTTTCTATTACTCTTTTTACAAAACGGTTTCTTCTGGTTGTTTCCTACTTGGGTTGGCTTCGAGGTCCAAAGCCTTGCGCTGGTTATTATTTCTTTGTGGTCTCCGTAGTTTACTAATTCAAATTTTTATAGTGTTAAAATGAGGCTAAAACAACTAAATTAATGCATTAGATTCCAAAATGACATTATTACACTAATAAATTAGTAAACTAGGTTTAGGGTATTACATCCTTCCCTTCTCAAAAAAAAGTTTGTCCTCAAACTTGGCGCATCTCACACTGCGAAGAGGTGTGGGTATTTGGCACATACTTCATCCTCTCATTCCCATGTGGCTTTTTTCGATCTGATGGTTCCTCCAAAATACCGTCACAAGAGGGATAGTCTTATTTCTCAAAAATTTCTCTCGGTGATCTAGGATCTACACTAGATGCTCAACATATGTTAGATCCTCTTGAACATCTAGTGGTTCGTGCTCGACTACTTGGCTGGGATCATGCAGGCACTTTCTCAACATGGAAACATGGAAGATGTTATGGACGTGTGCTAACTCTACTAGTAAGGCAAGTTGGTACGCCACCGGTCTAACTCGTTTCATAACCTCAAATGGTCCAATGTAGCGGGGTCCCAGCTTTCCTTTCTTCCCGAATCTCACTACGCCCTTCATGGGTGACACTTTCAAAAACACAAAGTCGCCCACCTCGAATTCCAATTCTCGTTTTCGTACATAGACATAGCTCTTTTGGTAGCTTTGAGTTGCTAGTAGTCGTTACCTAATTAGTTGGATCTTTGTTGTAGTCTGCTCTACTATCTTAGGGCCGTACAACTTCCTCTTACCTACCTCGGTCTAACACACTAGAGATTGGCACTTCCTACCATATAGTGCCTCGTATGGGGCCATCCTAATGCTAGACTGATAGCTGTTGTTATAGGTGAACTCTACTAGTGGAAGCTGTTCCTCCCAGCTCCACTTAAAGTCCAGAACACAAAACCGCAACATGTCTTCTAATGTCTGAATTGTTCTCTCGGACTGCCCATCAGTCTCGAGATGGTAGGTTGTGCTGAGGCTAAGCTCCATACCCATTGCTTTCTGTAAACTTTTCTAAAACCTAGACATGAACCTCAGATCTCGATTAGAGATGATAGACACTAGGACTCCATGTAGTCGAACTATCTTTTGAATGTAGAGAACTGTCAATCGCTCTAATGTCTGAGTCGCCTTGGTTGCTAGGAAGTGAGCTATCTTTGTTAATCTGTCAACGATCACCCATATAGAGTCACTCCCTCGACGCGTCTTTGGCAACCCTGAGACAAAGTCCGCAGTGACATGCTCCCATTTCCACTCGGGTATTGGAAGTGGCTATAATGTTCCACTAGGCTTTTGGTGTTTGACTTTGATCTATTGGCATTTGATGCATCGTGCAATATATGCAGCTATGTCCCTTTTCATTCCTGGCCACCAATAAGTATTCTTGACATTATGGTACATTTTGGTGCTCCTAGGATGTACGACAAATCTTGAATTGTGCACCTCATCAAGAATCTCCTTTCTAATCTCAGGCGTGTCTGGCACACATATCCAGTCCCGATAGTACATCATCCCATCACAGACAACAAAATCTGAGTTTCTCCCTGACTTAGCTTCTTCACGGAGCTTAACTAATTTCTTATCATGGATTTGCTGCTTTTTTATCTTGTCCACAATCGTCAGTCCGACTATGACGTTGGCAAGCATCGCTTTGGTACTGGGAAGAACCACCTCTATTTCCAGTTCCTCTAGCTCCCTCAGTAACTCTCACTGCATAGTCAATAAACAAGCAAGGCTCCTTGACGACTTTCAGCTGAGAGCATTGACTACTACATTGGCTTTTCTTGGGTGATACTGGATGCTGAGCTCATAATATTTGATCAGTTCTAACCATCGGCGTTGCCGCATATTGAGTTCTTCTTGCGTAAAAAGATACTTGAGGCTTTTGTTATCTGTGAAGATTTCACATGTTACCCCGTAAAGATAGTGCCTCCAGATCTTTAACGCAAACACTACTGTCGCTAGCTTAAGATCGTGAGTCGGGTAGTTCTTTTCATGAGGTCTCAATTGTCTCGAAGCATAGGCTACTACCCAAACTTTTTGCATCAGTACACACCCTAAACCTTTATGTGATGTGTCACTATAAATTACGAAGCCTTAGTCCCATCTAGCATTGTCAAAGTTGGAGCTGATACCAGATGGCTCTTTAATTCTTGAAAGCTCCTCTCTCTTTCCTCGGTCCATACAAAAGGGGTATTCTTGCGAGTCAATTGAGTGATCGATGCTGCTATCTTGAAAAAATCTTTGATAAACTGTCTATAATAGCCAGCCAACCCCATAAAGCTACGGGACCTCAATAACGCTAGTTGGCCGAGGCTAACTCATGATGGCTTCTATTTTTTGCGAATCTACTGAAATCCCATCCTTTGTAACCACATGCCCCAAGAATGATATGCTAGGAAACTAGAACTCACATTTCTTCAATTTTGCATATAATTTCTGCTCCCTCAACTTCTGTAGAACTTTC
Organism: Nyssa sinensis; assembly: GCA_008638375.1. Taxonomy (NCBI): domain Eukaryota; kingdom Viridiplantae; phylum Streptophyta; class Magnoliopsida; order Cornales; family Nyssaceae; genus Nyssa; species Nyssa sinensis. The sequence continues at coordinate 10,267,730 of CM018042.1, read as the reverse complement.
CTTAGATGTACTTCGTGTTCTTCTAAGCTCTTAGAATAAACGAAGATGTCATCAATAAATACGATCACAAAGTCATCCAAATACGGATTAAAGACGTTATTCATCAAGTCTATGAATGTAGTTAGGGCATTTATCACCCCAAATGGCGTCACAAGGAACTCATAGTGCCCGTATCGGGTCCTGAATGTCAGTTTTCTACACATCATCTGGCTTAACCTTGAGCTGGTGATACCCTGATCTCAGGTCTATCTTGGAAAAGATCTGTGCCCCTCTCAGCTGGTCGAACAAGTCATCTACCCTTGGCAGCGAGTATTTGTTCTTGATGGTGACCTTATTTAGCTCACGATAATCAATACACAATCGTATGGTCCCATCTTTCTTTTTGACAAACAACACTGAGGCACCCCGTATGAACCTTTTGTCAAGCAATTCTTGCAGTTGCAGCTTTAATTCCTTTAGCTCAGTCGGCGCCATTCTATACGGGGTTTTGGACACTGGTGTTGTACTAGGAACTGTATCGATACTGAACTTAATCTCTCGGTCAATGGGCATGCCAGAAAGGTCATCTAGAAATACATCAGGAAATTCTCAAGCAATTGGAATCTGGTCAAGAATAGGCTCCTGTGAGCGAGTGTCAATAATACTGCACAAAAATCCATGACATCCCTTTCGGAGCAGACGTCTAGCCTGGATAGAAGAGACAAAATAAGGCGGGGTGACCACTCCCCCCCTCTCAAAAATGACACTCTATTGCCCTGGACCCTAGTGGCACGATTTGCTATCAACCAATCCATACCAAGTATCACATCAAATTTGCAGATCTCTAGCGGTATCAAGTCTGCCACAAACTGAGTACCCGTGATCTCAATCTCATAAGATCTATATACAACATCCCCAAATAACGACTCCCCCGATGGTATTGAAATAGTCAGCAAATAACCTAGGGGTTTGGCTTCCATGTTCAGTTTAGCAGAAAATGCGGGTGATATAAATGAGTGCGTGGATCCAGTATCAAATACGATGTGTGCAAGCTGAGAACAAACTATAAGAGTACTTGTAACTACGGAGGTAGTGGCCTAGACATCTCCAGACGTGATGGAGAAAACTCTCCCTGGTCGCTGCTGCTCGGTCCTGGGTCCCTCACTCCTATGCTGGGGTCTTGTCACGGAGGCTAATGCGGCTGGTATAGTATCAACCATTGACTTGCCTCTCTTAGGACAGTCCTTCATAAAGTGCCCAGTTTGTCCATAACTGTAGTAGGCTTTAGTGTCCTGATACCACTGTCCCCTATGAAATCCCTAGCAGGGGGGGCATTTAGGCGTGCCCCAATTGTGAGATTTGGCCTTCTTCTAGTTGGGCCCTGCTCTTGTGTTGCGTGATCCAGCACTAGTCCTAGAAAATGAAGATCCCTACCTTTGGTTCCAATTTCCTCCCGTCCTTTGGTTTCTTCACCTCTTTGCATACTCTTCCCCACTTTGTTCTATGACTTTGGTGGTTGCCACTACTTCGTTATAGGTGGGCAATTGATGGGGCCGAATTTTATCTTTGATGGCCCATCTCAGTCTGCCTTCAAATTAGCAGGTTTTCAAGTTCTCTATATTGACAACATTTGGTGTGAACCTGGCCAATTTAGTAAACTTGGCCTCATACTCCTCCACATACATGCTTCCCTTACTGAAGAGTCATGAACTCGGTAATCTTTTGATTTTTGACTTCTTGTGGAAAGTATTTCTGATTGAAGATCTCCACAAAATGCTGCCTGTCCATGCTAGGTTCCCTAGCCTTCTCCAGTAGCCACCACTTTTGCGTAGCCCCTTTGAACATGTAAGTGGCGTAGGCCACCTTTTGAATCTCAGTACAGGTCAGAATGCTGAAGATTTTATCCATCTTTAACATCCATTCTTCAGCTACTGTGGATCCTCCCGTGCCATCAAAAGTAGACGGCTTCATATTTTAAACTGCTTGTATAGATAGGTCAGATCCCCGTCATTCCTAGGTCTGTCCCCCTAAGCTACGAGTTGATTTTGTCGTGCCGGCTCATTTGCTCGAGCTTGCATCCTAGGTAGTGTTTCCACTACTCGGTTCAAGATGTGTTCCATTCGATCCAACTGCTCTCTATTTGATTCCATAGCCGCACTACGGGTAAGCACCATCTACTACAAAAGGACAGTACACAAAGCTTAATTAATTATTTGACCCCTAGACTTATAACCCTTAAACTTTAGTGAGTTCTAATACTCTAGTCTTAATCTCCCATGAACCACAAGAACCATATGCTCTGATACCAACTCTGTCAAAACCCAAAACCCACCCTATGTGGATTAGGGGTCCGTGATTGGGTCTACGGCCCCGTGGGCTGTTCCCTGTCAAAAAGGATCTCAAACACTGAATAATATTTAATAAGTGCATGTTATAGTCATTAGCAAATCTGGTAGCATTATCAGGTTATCATTATACATGCCAAAAATATAAGTGTTTATAATACAGATCCTCAAAACAGAACAGTGGATACATAGGAGAAGTTAAGACTTTACAATATTTAATCTATTACAAAACTTGCAAAAAGGCTACCAGTAACCCGTAGGCGTCTAGTCTGCCTGTGCACCCGAGGGTCCCCCTAAGTCTTGTTGTCGTGAAAAAGAAATAAAGCTGGAGTGAGCTAACAAAGCTCAGTAAGTAAATTCCTAGCTGTGCCATGGGTCAAGGTTAATCCACAAGAATATAGAAGAAAGATATCATATAGCTAGTCACCAAGATAAAGCAACAATGACCTGAGGGTCCAAAAAGGCTTATCCCATCATATGATACAAGAAGATGATGACAAAATCAATCAAAATGGGATCTAGCCTAATATGATGATTCGCTGCCACAAACAATACATTAGCCAAGAAAAATATATCATGCTTGCAAATAATATGATCATTCACTGGGTATGGAATATGATTATCCAACAAATGCAAAAATGTTATTATCGAGTTTTAACACAACAGATGTGTAAACAAAACGGGGCCCGGCATACCCCCACAAACGCACATTCAGGTCTGCCTCTCTCTTTTGGGCTTACTGAATAGTGTTAGAGCTCTTTCATCTCAAGTCCCCAAATGACACAAATGACCCTAAATGGTCCACAACGTAATCTGTGAATAGATGGATCATTGTGACTGAGCACAACTCCAAGCACATACAAAATAACATGATCATAAAAAATTTCACACAAGATGTACAATCATATGAAACAACCAAGATCTCAATCAACGAGACATAAAGTGTGTGGAATAACAAGATCTCCATCAATAAGATATATCACAAAATCATGGCATAGTATGAAGGCACAATTATTCTCAACTATTGATAGGCAAGTTCTCAAATCATATAGGCAAGCAAATCGAATCCGAAGTACAGGCATAACAATTAATCACAAATCGATTGGCATCAAATTGGAGAAATCAAGTTCATTAGGTAGGAAATTGAGTACAAATTTGGCAGCATTTGAAAATAAATGTGACTTGGCTAAAAATAACTCATATTAAAGCATAGGAGTTACTTATCTCAAAATAATTTTAAGATGTCCCTCAATTTCAAGTTTCCTTTTCTTTCCTTTGAAGGTTCCTATAAACCAGAAAATTAATTATTATGGTCAATTATGATCTATTAATAATTCATTGCCCTTAATTGTCTAGGTTAATTTTAACACTCGTGCGTTCTACTTAAATTATTCAACTTCCTTGGGTATCATTTAGCATATTTTTGAGTTATTAATTCATACATCAGCTTTTAAAATATTATATTTGGGTAAACGAACTCCATCGTTGAGCCCGGGATGTTTAACAAAATAAATCTAGGCTTTCACGGCTACTCATTTGGCTTTGGGCATCTCCAAGGGCAAAATGGTAATTTATATTTTATATGATTTAATTTTTTGGGATTTATTTAGGCTTCACAGACCTTACCATTGAGTCCGGAATGTCCGTCTTAATTAAAATAGGCTATCTTTTATGTTCAATTGGCCCTGGGTATCGTTAGGGGCAATATGGTCATTTATATTTTACGTGTCTATATTTTTTGAGACTTCACAAATCGGAGTCCACCGTTGGGTCTGGAATGCCCAAAATAGTAAAAATACACTATTTATTTATTTTATTTGGGCTTCGTTTGACTTATTTTTAGTGTCCAAAGGTAAAATGGTCATCTTACCCAATTAACAAAATAATTAAATAAATTATTTTATTACTTTATTATTTTTCAGGGGCTTATTTGAATTAATTCTCTAAAATCTAGGCCTCAAGAGAATTTTCCTAAATAGTGGGGGGTTCAACTATAATTATAGAAACTACTGGTATTTTTTTTTAGGTTTAACTTGAACCCACCGGTTCAACAGTTACATTTTGAATCCCTTTAAAATTTATTCTAAAATCCAATTGGTTTGCCATATTTTTAAGTGAACCGGCCCCAATTGTGCTGCACCAACCGGTTCAGCCGGTCTACTACATCACACTGATGTCATGCTGACATCAACCCTAATATATAATACATTTTTTATTCTTTTAAACAAAAAAACATAGTTTCACTAAAGGGTTTTTAAACCATTTCGCAACTGGGTCGGGGCCCAAACCGAAACCCAGTCCATGACTCGACCCATGAACAGTCATCGACCCAAAAGTCTGGCGAGGGTTCCGGCATTTTCTCCAACGCCGGCGACCATCGCCGATTAGTTTTCCAACCTTTTTTCGATGGGGTCCGATTCATTTTTTGATGAGGATTCCATTTTTGGCATTGTTTTCTCGATTTGGTGGGTTCTCCTACTCGAAACAAGGGGTTACAGCTGAGTTCCAGTGACCCATCGCTTTTTCGGCCACCCACAGTTCTTCATTTTTGTGGTGTTTTACATAGCGGTTTCCATCCATTTTTCTTCCTATCCATTTCTGACACCCTAAGGAACAAATCCTCGTCCTTAAAATGAAGATCTAGCCTCGGTTTTGCCAAAACCCGATTATCCCCTCACAACTTGTAACTCCCTATAACACACTCATTTCGGGGCCAAAATGGACACTTTTTGTTCCATTGTGATCCTTTGGGGACCTAGATTTGATTCCTAATCATTAAAACAACTTTTATTAAATTTTTATTTCCTGGGTAGGTTGAAGCTCCATTAATGGCAGCCATAGGTATTCTAAATCTCAAGCCTCTAAGCTCCTCTATTTTTTCTTCTAGTACCTTAGTTCATCAAAATAAGGCCATGCATAAATTTATATAGTCTTAAAATAGTAGGCTTTTTCAAAGAAAATAAATCATGAACTAGGGTGTTTGTGGCTATACCTTGACTGCCCTTCTTCTTTGCCTACTTTTCTGGACTTCCTAGGTTTTCTTTAGAGCAACTTCAGATCTCTTCCTTCCTCTTTATTCTTCTTCTTCTCCTCCTCTTGCTTCACTTTCTCTCTCTACCTTCTCTCTCTAGCAATACACATGCACACACACCTTTCCACTCACACACACTCACACACTCTTAATATGCAGCACACAACACATGGGTATTCTCACACAAGGCACATTTTAAACACATGGGCCTTATATTTATATATATATATATAAATATACATATACACACATATATATATATACATAAAATAGGGCTGAGGTGGTGGCTGGGGTGGGGCTGAGGTGGAGGGGCTTAGTGGAGGATGAGGTGGTGCATGAATGGCCATTGGCCAATTTGGGTGGTGGGCTTAGCTAACTAGGGCTTATATACATATTAGATGCATTTTTAGGCACAAAAGAGTTGGCAGCCCATTTTTGTAATTTTTTGGGTGTTTAAAACTTTGTCTCACTTAGTCAAGGGTTCAAAACCCCTTGGGCTCACTTTTGGTTATTTTTCCCCCATTTTATGCTTATGCCTCGTTTGACATGCGCAGTTTACTATTTTAGCTTTTTCCCTTATATTTTCTTTTCTATTGCTCTTTTTACGAAATGGTTTCTTCTGGTTGTTTCCTACTTGGGTTGGCTTCAAGGTCCAAAGCTTTGCGTCCGTTATTATTTCTTTGTGGTATCCGTAGTTTGCTAATTTGAATTTCTATAGTGTTAAAATGAGGCTAAAATAGCTAAATTAATGCATTAGATTCTAAAATGACATCATTACACTAATAAATTAGTAAACTAGGTTCGAGCTATTATAAGGACAAACCTCTTACCTTGGTTCCTTCTAATAAAACTTAGAAGAAGTGGTACTTCTTCGCGAAAGGAGCTCTAGATGATGGTAATCATACTGAGCGGGGGTGATCCTTTTAATCCCAGGAATGACTAGTGAGATACATCACCTTTTTGTTTTTATCTTTCATTAACTTACATTATTCTTCTAAGTTAATCACTGGTACCTTTTATTTTTATAGCTCAGAATACCAAAGGTTATACTAGGCTCACTAGTGAACAACAAAAGAAACTTTGGAAGATTCTGAGGTCAACGTAACGAATTCATAATAAAGTTCTGAGTATATAGAGCTTAGTCAATGCAAGATTGATTCAAAGCTTGCTTAAGTCCATAATGGACTCATGCAACTTATAGATGTCTTCCCCAAGATAGCTATTTAAGAATGCTGTCTTGACATCCATTTGCCAAATCTCATAATCAAAATGAGCTGCAATGGATAAGAGAATCTGAATAAACTTAAGCATAGCAATTGGTGAAAAATTTTCCTCATAATCGATACCCTTTTTTTGAGTAAACCTTTTCGTCACTAGTCTAGCTTTAAAAGTCTCAACTGATCCATCGGGTCCTCTCTTTCTCTTATAGATCCACTTACATCCAATTGGTTTAATATTGGCAAGTGGTTCCACAAGTTCCCAGACCTGATTAGAATACATAGATTCAATTTCACATTTTATAGCATTTTACCAAAGTCCCGAATCTTTATCAGAGATTGCCTCATCATAGCTATTGGGATCTAAAACATGTTCATCTGAGACAGACTCTCCTAAGAACAATTTCGGCCAATAGAGTGGCTATATGAGATGGTTCTTCTTTAGAGAGGACCACGATAGGAGAGAGTTTTCAGAACCCCAAGGTTCTTTCTTCCACTGTTGAGCTATCGGACTCCCCAATTACTGCAAGTGCTGACGTGGCTAAGACTTCTACTTCGTCAAGATAGAGGGGAAGGAAATTATAACTCTAGAGTAGAAAGGAAATGTTTTTACTTGGACGCTAGGAGAGAATGACCCCCCTACCCTCCATCAAGAATACCTTGAGGATGGCCTGGGATCTGAGCTAGGATAAAATCTTGGGAAAGTTAGCCCAAGTTAGCGTCCCTTAAGTTGTTTATGGTGGATTCATCTCATTATGCAGGGTAAGGGTAGCATTTAATATTGTGAGTTTCGTTTATAATTTTCATACTTGTAAAATATTTCATGTTTTGCAGGCATTACATGTCATGGATGCCTTAGGTGTAATCAGATATGAATCCCATGACTTGAAGGCACGACTTCAGCTCCAACTCAAAAGCTTTACCAAGGTGGCAACAAAATTGATGAGCTGAAAAAGAAGTTTGAGGATACTGAGATGGAGCTCGGAATCGATTGATCCCTAATAGGCAATCTTAAAGAATAGCTGGTTGTGTCACGACCTGAAACCCATCCTATGCGAATAAGGAGTCAATGATCGGCACTGTCACCCAAACAGGCCGTACAAATCAAATGAATCGCACAAGACAATAAAAAAATTATTTTATTTTAGTAAATGCGAAAGCTAGATATATGCAACTCATCTGATAACCAATTAGTTTTAACAAACATCAATAAGATTATCTCCAAGTACAATTTCCATCATCATTAATCACCATTCAAGTCTAATAAAATTTTCTAGTGTTACTACGTCACATTATCTTATATTAGTATCGACCTTCCATGATAAGTTCAAATTAAGGCTCGGAGTTGTACATTATCAAAGTTGCCTCACAAACATATCATTAGCTTCATTAGTTACCATCACTGTATTTCCTTCCATGTTGTGCTACTTGAAATTTTTTTTATAATTCTGGGGTGAGCTAACTTAAGCTCAGTAAGTAAATCACTCTATCACGGGTTAGACAAGGGTGTATCACAAGAGATAATCACAGGATTTCAAGTTTCTAGAAATTGGCCATCAGGCCAAAATAACACAGCTCGTAGAGATTACAAATGAAATAGGAATAACTAGGTAAGTCAATAATCACAAATGTGTCAACATATAATGTTTAGCTGCCGAAATCAAATGGATTCAAATTGAATACAACGATAAGCCTCAAGGGCGTATTTCACATCCAAATAATACCATCATCAAGTCAACAATCATGGTGTGAAATCAAATATATATGAATCTGAGTTTACTAGATGCTATCAACAAATAAGGCCCAACTACCACTAAATAGCACTCATTCAGGTTCACTACTCATCTCTAGGTTCCCCTGAATAGTACCAAGAGCTTTTATCAAATAGCCATGTCCTCATCAAAACTATGTATTAGTTATCATTCCTAAACACCGACCCGTAGGTCATCAGCATCTAAAGAGTTAGGATGGACGTTATGGCAAACACAACCCCGGGTAGTCACAAACAATGTTTTCATCACATGAATTCCAACAAGTTCTGTACATATACATAGATTACAAATGTCGACAACAAAAAGGATCATAAGATAAGATAAAGCTAACGAGTCAAAGGACTCATACATATCCACAACAAATAGGATCTCAACAAATCACAAATTCCACAAAATGGATACACAATAATCAATAGGTTGTGAACTTAAAGCAATTATTGATTCATGTTTCAAGAAGCAAAGATTGGAAGTTATACAAGTAAGCCACATTGGCAGAGTAGAAATCCACATATTAGAGTTCGGGTTTACTTACATTGGCTCCATAGCATTGCATTCCCATACTGGTACCATAGTAGCGATTCCATAGCCATGTTCCATTTTTTCATCAGTTGATGATCCTATAATCATAGATCAAAAATACATCGTATGTCGAATCAGCATACATTCTAATTTAGGTACCTCAATTTAGTGTTTAAATTTCTTTTGAACTTAGTCTAATTGATTAAGAGACCCTCAAATTCCTAATTTAGGCTTCCTAATACTTTATAGCTTATTTGACCCTTTAGGAGTATGATGGTAATTTACACTTTTAATGTCCCATATTTCTCCGTACACGATTTATGTATTCGAACTTCATTTTTGAGTCTAGACAATCCTTAAAATATTTATATAGACCTTTTAATTTCATCTATACTCTCTCCTAGTAGATTCATTAAGTTTTAAGGACATATTCATCATTTTTTAGTTTGTTACTAGGTCATATTTTTCTCAAAAGGTCATGATCGTTAGATCCGGAATGTCGAAGATAATTAATTTAGGCTTTTTCAAATCTTAATTTGCCTATTTGTGACTTATATTAAGCCTAGAGTCATTTTTGTAATTTTACATTTTTCATGTGTCCCATTTTTTGGTACTTCGTTCATCAAAACAAACTCTACCGTTGAGTCTGAAAAGTAAAAAAAAGTCAGAATATGCTATCTTTGGCATTTAACTAGCTTTTGGATCACTAAGGGCATAATGGTAATTATGATATTTCACGTGTCTATATTTTCGAGACTTCATTTCATAAAATGGACCCTGCCATTAGGTCTGGAATGTCCCAAAATGTTAAGATAAATATTTTTAAAGTCATCGGAGTTCAATTGATAGCTTAATTAATACATTATGACAATTGAAATTATTCTATTTGTCCATTCATATTTTTCGATGTCTAATTTCACAAATCGGACTCCGCCATTGAGTCCGGAGCATCGTGAAATGCTAGGGTGGACACCCTCTTTATTTTATTTGGCTATATGTAGCGTTTAATTAAATTAATTTATGAATTACATCATATATACTTATTATGTTAGATAAATACATAGGGTGGTTGGTAGCATATTGGTAGCCACTAAGCCCATAAGTTCTTACAACTTCATGTTCTTGGGTTCAAGTTAGGGGGGCTGCGACTCCCATTTATTTATTTATTCTGAAAGCCAATCAGAGGATAAAGGAGCAATTCTGGAATAAGCTATCCATATTCCGATTTAGTTTACTAAATTGAGTCCCTAGCCCTATATCCAAACAACCCCATTTTCCTTTTAAAAACATTTCTAAACTTATCTAAATGTCGTCGCATTAGGGGTCCGTTAGTTGCCTGAGTTGGATTCCAACCTGAACTCGAACCGACCTGTTGACTGGTTAACTAGGTTCCTTGCCGGCATTGATCGCCTTCTCCAACGACGGCGATCACCAACAATTGTTTTCCGGCGAGGATTCTGATTGATTCCAAACCGTTTTTCCATAAAAATTCCCTTTCTGGTGTTATAAATTGATTCAGGGTAAGTTTTCACCGTCAAATGGGGTTCACAAGTGGGTCTCCGACCACTCCCATTTTTCTGGCGAGTCTTTTGGCTTCCTATTTCGACATCATTCCTTTACCATTGTCAATTTGTTTTTGTTCCTTTTTCTTTCTAGGATGTTAAGGATCACTTTCTTGTTCTTAAAACAAGAAAAATCCAACTAAAACACATGCATTGGATTTTCTCTCCCCCTAATTGTAAATCCGATTTTCTCAGTAGTTTCTCGACCAATTTCAATGATTCAACTTGAATTATCTTCTATTTTCAGTTCTCTTTCAAGCCATATGTCTTGAATTAAGTTTGGTTAAGTTTTCTTCATAACCCAATTTCCTGGGGTTTGGTCACAATGTTTTCCTAGGGTTTCTCAAGCTCAACCATACCATTTTCTCCCATTTTCATTCATTTACTATATTCAATACATGCATAAAGCTTAAATCAACCAAAAGCAAAAGAGACGCAAGGTTTTTAGTGAGAGAACTTACTTGTTCGGTTCTCTCTCTTTCCATTAGTTCAAGTGCTACTTCTTCCCTCCAAGAATTTCTTCTTCCCTCTGATTTTGGTGATTGTAGCAATGTCCCCTCCTCATTCTTCTCCTTCTTTATTTCTCTTCTTTCTCTCTTTAGATTTCCTCTCTCTCTCTCTCTCTCTCTCTCTCTCTCTCTATTTCGGCTGACGAGGAATACCAACACATATAGGTTTTGTGCATATCATATATACATAAGTAGGGGTTGTTGCATGGATTGGTATTGGTTGAGACCTTGTCCCAATAGGGTGATGACATCCCATTTTGACTACATGAGGTCTTGACGCCTCATTTTTCATGCAAGTCTTATACATGCATTTTATTGGTTATATGTTTTAAGTGGGTATTATAGCATAAAAGTGTTAGCAGCCTAGTTAGTAGAGTTTTGGCACTCTTCATATGAGGTCTTGGTTTCAAGACTTTATAGGAGCTTTTTAAGCCCTTTTCCCCTTTTTTCTTTTCATATATGCATTATATTGCATGTTAGAGTATTTTACTTACCCCCAAAATTTTCATTTTAATCTCTTAAAAGTTTCTTATAATTTTTGCAAAGCTTCTTGATTAAACATACTTTATTCATGTATCATTAGTCTTGCCTTAGTGCTAAAAATTTTATTCATGTGTTAATCCTCAATTAACACCAATCATAATCTGTTATCAAGTTGACCGTTGTCATTAAATCACTTTCTTAAAATTGATTGTCTCGAATTCATAGCTAATTGCTCTCACTTATACATTTATTTTCATATTTATAAACTGTTAGTCTCAAGTAGAATTGTCCATGATTATTAAAAAAGTTCTCTTACAATAATCATCATTATGATTAATTGTTTCACTTAATTAGGTCGTGATGTTACAGGTTGAGTCCTCTAACACCGTATTACTTAGGGATTCAGAGATAACTTCGCTAAGCAATGAGGTTTCCGACCTGAAGAGACAGATATTTGAGCTCAAATTAGATTTATTTATCTTCAAGACTGCTGTTTCTGAGGCCAAAACAAGACACCATTCTAAAAATGAGGCTGCTAAAGTTACTGTAGTTGAAGAGTAAAAGGGTAAGACCCTAAAGCTCGGGAAGAAGCTTGTTTTTTATGGCTATAATCTTTTCCTTAAGAAGATGGCCAAAGCCTATCCCAAAATTTATACAGAGGTGTTGGATCATATAGAGGTTTCTAATGAAAAGAGTGAGGTTGTTGACCTAAAAAGGCAGATATCTAAGCTCTAATCAAATTTATCCATCGTTGAGACTGCTATTTCTGAGGCCGAAACATGACATTGTTCTAAAATTGAGGCCGCTAAAGTTGTTGCAGTTGAAGAGCAAAAGGGTAAGATCCTAAAGCTTCGAAGGAAGCTTACTTCTGACGGCTACAATCTTTCCCTTAAGAAGATGGCCATAGCCTATCTCGAAAATGATACAGAGGTGTTAGAGCATATATAGGTTTTTGATGAAGAGAGTGGGGAATATGAAAATAATAAAGACCCCTATGACTCTGTTGCCTCTTAGTTATATTTTCTTCCATATTTTTGCAATAGTCCTAAGTTTTGTAATGATCTCAAACATTGCCACCCATACTTCTAAATATAATTATGATATTTTAGTCCTTTATCTAGATCTATGTTTGGTTTTGTTTTTGGATTTGAGTAACTTGGATTTACGAGTTTTTTCAACATTATAACTTTCCGATCTTCAAGTAGCTCTAGATTTCAGAGTTAAAATAACTTGAGCTAGAATGCTTAGTAATATTTAAAGCTTTAATTGATCTTTAAAGCCGTAACATCCCAAGCTCAAAGGTTTCATGGAATTTAAAGCTTTAATAATCTTCAGAGCTGTAACATCCCGAGCTCAAAGGCTTCGTGGAATTTAAAGCTATAATAATCTTCAGAGCTCTAACATCCTAAGCTCAAAGGATTCATGGAATTTAAAGCTTTAATAACATTTAGAGCTGTAACATCCCGAACTCCAAGCCTTCATAGAATTTAAAGCTTTAATAATCTTTAGAGTTATAATATTCTAAGCTCAAAGGTTTCGTGGAATTTAAAGCTTTATTAAACTTCAGAGTTGTAACATCCTGAACTCAAAGGCTTCGTGGAATTTAAAGCTCAACTAATCTTCAGAGTTGTAACATCCCGAACTCAAAGGCTTCGTGGAATTTAAACCTTTATTAAATTTTAGATACTTATATAGTACATAATACTTTAAAGGCTAGATTTCTTAAAGGTCAATAGAGATTTAGAGATCTTTATTGATAATATTTCTTTAAGTGCTCTATGTACCAAGGTCTCGAAATTTTCTTCCCATTGAGTTCTTCCAAACCAGTAAATGGTTGGCCTACATGTCTTTATTACCCGGTAGGGACCCTCTTAGTTAGGGGATAGCTTTCCCGGACTTGATTATTTAGTATTTGGAAAAACCCTTTTAAGGATGAGATCATCGACCTGGAAACTGATGGTCTTTGTTGCTTTGTTGAAATACTTTGACATTCTTTGTTTATAGAAAGTCATTCTGATCTGGGCCTGCTCTCTCATTTCTTCTAAAAGATCCAAATCTTGTGAAAGTAGATTGTCATTTTGATCTAACTGATGCATTTCAGTTTTGAGGGATGGTAGGCCAATCTTTACTGGTATGATGGCTTCAGTTCTAAATGTTATGGAAAATGGTGTTTCCCTGGTAGAAGTTCTTCTGGTGGTTTGGTAGGCCCAGAGAACCCTAAGTAACTCTTCGACCCATTTTTCTTTTGCTTCTTCTAGTCTTTTCTTAAGAACCTCTGGCATAGATCTATTAGTGACCTCTACCTACCTGTTGGCTTGAGGGTGCTCTAAACAAGAGACATGTTATAGTATGTGGAGGTCAATGCAAAATTTTTTAAAAACCTTTTCTTAGAGCTGAGTTCCATTGTTTGAGATCAGTACCCTAGCTATTCCAAACCTCCATACTATTTCCTTCAATATGAAACTTCTCACCTCAAATTTTGTTATTTTTGGTAAAGGAAAATCATTTACCCATTTGGTGAAGTAATCTATAGTCATAAGGAGAAATATTTTATTCTAAGCTACCTTTGGGAATGGTCCAATGATGTCCATCCCCCACTAAACAAACGACCAAGGTCTTATGACCAGGATCATCTCTTGTAGAGGCCGATGTTGGTAAGGCGCAAACCTCTGGCACTTGTCACATTTTTTGACATGATCCTTGGCATCTTTTTGCATAGTCAGCCAATAGTATCCCTGCGTGAAAGCTCGATGGGACAGGCTCCTTGCTTCATTGTGATTATCGCATATTGCTTCATGTATTTCCCTATACAAAAAGTGAGCTTCTTCTAGAGTAAGGCACAGAAGAAGAGCAACATGAAGGATCTTCAGTAAAGTTTGTAATTCACCAATAGGTACTGAGCTGATTTAATTCGTATTTTTCTAGACTGATCATTCTCTTCTAGTAAAACTCCATCTTTTAAGTACCGAATAATATACACCATCCAGTTATCTTCTTCATGGACTTGTAGGATTTGCCATTTCTAAATTATGGTCAGAGCTTCTTGGAATGAAATCTTGATGTCAGCCTAAAATTCAAAACTGAGGGACCCTATTGTAACAACCCGACTCGATTACCGGGAAATTAAGTCACTAATTTAGTATTAGAAACTTTACGAAGCAAAATGAAAAGTTACGGGAAATTAAACTGATATAATAAAGATTACAAATGTCACGACCCGGAACCCACCCTATACGAATCTCGAATCGCGACCCAAGCCCGACCCTTTTACCGAACCGACTTCTAAACTTGCTACACAATCAGTGCTACTAACATGCAACAACTAAGATAACATAAATATAAATAGCAGAAGACTTAAAATAAAAGTTGCATGTAATATATATATATATATATATCTAGTTCTCAAAATACAAATTGTAAAATTTCTTTAACTACAGTACATCCCCAAGATGTGGATGGCATGGGAGGCTACAAGACCGTACTATGTATTACACTTACAACTTCTAAAAATGTCCATGTCTAGCTAGCAGGCTCTATGGTCTGCTCTCAACATCTATTCCTGAAATATTTTAAGATAAATTGGAATGAGATAACTTAGCCCAGTAAGTAATTTTCCTTTGCTCTGCCATGTGAAAAACGAGGATAATGCAAACATGATAGCCAATCAAGAAATAGAAAACTCATCAATGAATATCAAATGATAAGAAGCACAAATGATAATCAAATGGAAATCTGATCTGATAACAAATGTCATACTACTATAGTCATGAGCTGTCTCAAGAATAATCATACGTACTCAATAGAAAGCTGTGAAATCTCATGATCATTCATTCGAAAATAATATGATCATTTATGAAAGTCAACAAATGACAGTGATATCAACAAAAGTGGATGCACTCTAACTTGGGTCCCGGCATACCCCCTAGAGCACTCATTCAAGCCCAAACCAGGGTCTCTGAATATCACTAAGAGCTCTATAATATCTATAATCCGTGTCCTTGAGGACAAAATCGTGCACTATGTCTCGCATAGCCACGGTCGCTAACGTTCCTCTTGGAACCTTGACCTATAGGTCGTAGTAAGCATCAGATGGAGTTTGTGACTGAGCACAAATTCGGCACTAATAATATATCAGGATCATGCTACTTTCCACGAAGATTATAGTGGAATCATAACTAGTTCTTGGAAACATAATATAAATACAGCTTTTTAGGGCTATGGTTACGGGACTGTCGCAAACATAACTGGTTGGCCCTTTTGGCCTTGGGTACAAGTGTACAGAAAAATCTATGCACAAGTGTACAAAAATCATGATCAAGATATATGGTAATCAACGTAGTCCACAAGATAGAACAATATCGTAAATGTGGATTGAATAAACATTCTGGCATATATGGAGAACAATAGGTAGTGTATGAAAAACTGATGACATGGCTAGAAGTATCACATGTAGAGATCGGATATTACTTACCTCTTACTGTATTCCTCTAGAAACTCAGACCGCTTTCTATTTCCCTTTCGATGTTCCTATGATTCAGGAAACACATCTCAGTCTACCTCTAAATAATTTATGTTATTCATCAAATTTTATGTCTCTTTATTGTAAATATATTTGCTAAAATAAACTCTACTATTGAGTCCAGAACGTCGAAGAAAGTCGGTTTAGACTTTCGTGGACTTCAATTCAAACATCTGTACTAAAAGGACAAAATGGTCATTTTGCACTTTTACGTGTCTTTATTTTTTGGGACCTATTTTCATCAATCAAACTTTACCGTTGAGTTTGGAATACCCGAAATAATAAAAATTTTACTATTCATTCACTTTAATCGGAGTCTGTTTGACTCATATTTGGCTTAGGGGCATTTTATTAATTTTTCTATTTAATTTTAACTAAATAAATATTAAATAATTTACTCTTGGGTCAGAACACAATTAATCCTAAATTCAGGGTCAATTCATAATTTACTAAACTTCTAGGTAAATCCGTAATTCAGAGGTTTACTATTCCTGTTGGGAATAGCCAAACAGTGGATAACCCCTAAACCAGAATAGGATATCCCTATTCCCAATTAAGCCCCAATTTCAATTTCTTATCCTTGTGTCCAAACACCCTCAATTAAACTTAAAACATAATTAAATGACGCAGTATTAGAATCCTATGTGTGCGGGTGGGTCGGGTCTGACCCGAAACCTGAACCAAACCCTGACCCGTTGACCCGATACTGTGCTTCTTCTCTTGTGGGTCTCCGGCGTCTTCTCCGGCACCGGTGACCTTTTTCGGTCACTATTTTTGGCCAAACTCAATGCAATTTTCTTCCTAATTTCATAAGGATTGTAACCCTAAACTTAGTTTTTCAAATTAACCATCCAATCTTCACAAATAAGAGAAAATAGTGGGTTTCCGGCAAGAACCTGTTTCTCCGGCCAACTGAGTTTTTTCAATTTCATGTTAATTCCTTCACTAAAATGACTCAAATTATTTCCTACCTTCTTTCTGCACCTCAAGGGATTAAATTCCCATGGTTTATTTTCACTTTTTCACATAAAATCATAAAATTCAATTTTCTCTCCAAAACCTGCAACTGAGGTTTTCTTATTCATTTCTAAACCGTTCACCTTATTCTTTTTAAAAATTAAACTAAATTTCATGCTCTCTAAGTCCCTCTATCTAGAATTAAACAACATGCTTGAAATTCAAATAAAATAGAAACAAATTTCATTTACCTTGCTGAGCTTTTGGCTCGTAGTTTCCCCCTCATTTTCTTTACTTTTCTTCCTTGTTCCTTCTCTAAATCTCAGAACTTCAATCCTTCTCTCAATTCCCTTTGCTTTCTTTATGATTTTCTCTAAAACCAACCACGCATATTTATAGGCAATTTTCACTGTCGTAGTTCCTCTTTCCTCCTCCTTTCTTAGCCGTTTTCCTTGACTTTTTTTTTTCTTGATTTCAGCTTATTTTCTGCATGTGTATATATATACATTCATATTCATATGCATATACATAATATACTATGCACGTACATCTGTGCATGTATAGGTCTACGTGCACGATTCTCTGTACTGTCAAGTCCCTCGTATAGGTGATCCCGAGGCACTCAGAATTGGTTGTAACTTCACTCGTGTGATCAACATCATCGTGTGTTTCCAAAACTATACATCATTCATTATAATACCTGTTCGGGGTTACAAGTCGGTATTACATTATTTGACCCGACCTATCTCGATTTGAGTGCTATATCTGGGTCAGGGTGTTACAATAAAATAATAATAATAATAACAACAACAACAATAATAACAACAACAACAACAACAACAACAACAACAACAACAACAACAACAACAACAACAACAATAATAATAATAATAATAATAATAATAATAATAATAATAATAATACAAGTAGACGAGAAGAAACAAGAAAAAAGTAAAAATAAAAATAAAACAAGAAGAGGGAAATAGGATAATGCCAAACAAGGCATAAGGAGAAAAAGGTTTGGAAAATAGCCAAAAGTGTTGGCCAAGGGATTTAATCCCCAAGACCAAAATGTGGAAAGAATTTTAAAACCAAAAATTAAGCCGACTTGGCTGCTAGCACATTTGTGCCATACATCTCACTAGATATGTATATATGTCATATAAAAGTCATCCCATCTCCCAAATCAACCAATGAGGTTACATGCAACACCTCACCCTTATGTCATATATATATATATATATATATGTATGTCTATGCAAGTGTAGTGATATATATATATATGTGTGTGTGTGTGTGTGTCTTGCGTGTGACAGAAAGAAAAATCAGTGTGTATGTGCATGTGGGAGTAGAGAGAAAGAAGAGGAAAAAGAAGAAAAAGAAAGGAGCTTTATACTTGTATGCATGGCAATCTGAAGGGAGAAATGGGGACCTAGAATCACACCAAGCAAGAAGGAAGGGAACACCATTGTTGGAAGGTAAAAACACTCAAAACCAAAAATTTTCTCTCTCTAGAAAATCATAGCTAAAACCTACTATTTAAGGGCTTAAATTGCATGCATGCATGCATATGATGTTGAAAGAGGAAGAAAAATGGATGAAAATGACTTGGTTAAACTAGGAAGAACCCTAGAACTACTTGACCTGAAATAATAAAAATAATGTTTTTGTGTAAACTTGCCTTAAGCTTGAAACCATTCACATGGCTCGAAAGAGCACTGAAAATAAATCATATTGCAAGTTAAATCAATCAAAATGGTCAAGAGACCAAGGAGAAATATGGAGTTGCAAGTTTGGTGAATAAGTTTCGGGTGGTGAGGATCTTGGTGGTTTTGATCGATTTAATGATTGGGGAAATGTTCCCCTTAACTCCAGATTTGGATAGGAAGAAAAATGAAGGAAAAATATGGTTTGAAACATCACGAAATAAGAAAAATATTCCTCGCTAGAAAGTCGGGCTCTCGCCGAAGCTCGACTGTAAGTGCCTATTTCGAGATTATTGGGGAAGCTAGGTGAAAAACTAAAACTAGAAATGGAATCCTTAAGGAATTAGGCTTCGAACCCCAGTGAAAATACCCTAAAATCTCACCAGCGACAGTCGCCAGCACCAGAGAAGACACCGGTAGCCTTACCGGAGAAGAAGAACCGTGGTCGGGTCAAGTTCAGGTCGAAACCCGCCCGACCACACAAAAGGCTTTATTGAAACGGCGCAATTTTGAGTTGTTATTTGAATAGGAAATAGGGTGTTTGGCTATAAGGTTAAGAAATTGAGTTAATAACCCACGCGAATTTAGGATACACTATCCACGTTTAGACCGCTAGTCCACTGTTTGGTTTTGAAATAACTTGAAAAAAAATGTTGGGAGCCGCAGTTAGAGGGCTTCGAACCCTTGACTGCATGTGTGTGTGAATCTTATACCAAGCATGTGAACCACTGTGCCATTGAGGCACTTGGTTAAAAGAACACCTAAACAAATATATAATATAAAATAGTAAAATTAAATTAATTAAATTAATTTTAACTTTAGTAAATCGTCCCGTTGTCTGAACAAAATAAAAAGATAGTGTAACCCAACATTTTTGGGCATTCCGGACTCAATGATTTGTTTGATTTGTGAGATTAAGTCTCAAAAAATTAAGACACGTAAAATATGAAATTACCATTTTATCCCTAATGATACCCGGGGCCAATTGAATATAAAAGGTAGTCCATCTTGATTATTTTGGACGATTCGGACTCAATGGTAGAGTCCATTTCAGTAACAAAGTACCGAAAAATATGACATGTAAAAGTATAAAATTATGAAAATACCCCTAGGATCAAAACAAACTATAGGTACACAAATTCAAATCTAGAAAAGCCTAAACCAATTATCTTCGACACACTGGACCTAACAATGACATCCTTTAGGAAAAAATAAGACCCGGTAACAAACTGAAAAATGATCAATGCATCCTTGAGACTTAATGAAGCTATAGGAAGAGGGTAATTGGAATAGAAAGAGCTCTAAGTTAACAGTTGAATTGTGTGATGCTTTAAACAAGAAAGTGACAAGACCTTGAATTGTGATTATAGGGACCCTCATTTAAAGGAAGGATTTTTGGATTAAGCTTTTGGGACTTCAGGTGAGTTTTTCATATCATGTCTAAGGTGGATTTTATTATAGATATAAATATTGAATTCCTTTATGACTTTGATAATAGACACCTTGTAAGTATCTTCATGCTATGTCTAAGGTGAATTTTATTATACATATAAATATTGAACTCTTTTATGACTTGAAAATAGACATCTTCCATTTGATATCATTTTGAATGACTTATTGATATACATTTCCATTTTCTTATAGCCTTTGTTAACAGATACATTGTACCTAGTATATGTTTTAAATGACCTATTGATATCTATACTGTCTTCCCTTTGATTCAAAAAAATGTTTTGTAAAATACTCATGACACTATACAGATTCCTTACCAATCTCTGAACTGTTTGGACTAAAGGCTAAATATAGAACTCTTATTTGAATAACTGAGATTGTTATTGATGTTATTGATTTTGGATATGATTTTGATGTTTTGAATGAAACACCCTTCTATGATTGGTCATTATTGAATAGATTGTAACTTTATCGAACCCTAAACACGGGGTATATTGGTGGTGAGCCGTACAGAACGGCATTATCGAACTAGTCTTATTGAATCTCGATCTCAATCAGCAAGGTTCCAATTTGCTAGCCATAGAAGTGAAATTTTTAATGATTTGAACTTTTATGAATATCGAATATGAACTATGATTGAACTTTGAATCATCGAACTAAGAACTATTGAACTACGATTTTGATTATCAAACTATGAAATTGTTATCGAACTATGATGTTGATTTGACTATGACTATTGTTATTGAAAATGACTTTGAATTGTAACTATGATTGAATTTACAATATTGTCCATTGATATCAAACTATGGTATTGGATCATTATTATGATTGAGCTATGTTATTGATTATTGATTTACGATTGTGATTGAACTGAGATCTATTAAAAATGACTTTGATACTATTTTTTGATATGTTGTATTCGATATGACATTTTCTAATTTCATGTGAGTATAGAAATTTTAGAATAAACTACATAGTAGTTTTGAAACCCTTGGCATGTTATGGAATACTCACTAAGCCGTCAAGCTCATTATAAATGTTTACCATGTTTTCAGGTGAAGACTAGACAAACTTGCTTTCAAGTGATGCAGGATAAATGCTTAAGTGATAAAGCGAGTTCTTTTCGATGAGTCATTGACCGAAGATAGACTAGATGGTTTTGATTTTTTGAATCTAGATGGTGTAATATTATACTACTCAATTGTATGGTGATGTGAAAATTGTATCCTTCATAAACAATGTTAATTTCACTAACCAGGTTATGTAGCCTACTTTATGAATGTGAAACGAGAAATATTTATTCCACTGCGTAAATGGTAATTAGAAAGGTGTTATGATCATTGAAAGAACTTGGTGACCGATCACGGACCCCTAATTCGCATAGACCGGGTTCTGGGTTGTGACACCTATTGTCACTTCGGAGCTGAAGGAGGTAGTCATATTTGTTAAGGTATCTGCTCTTGAATTTTCATCCAAGTTTATCTTCTCGAGAGAAAAGCTATTAAGGGAATCGCCTAAAGATCTAACAATCTCGATATACTGACCCATTCTCTGGTCTTTTATAGCAAATTCTCTAGAGACTTGGCTAACCACGAGCTATGAATCAAAATATGTTTTCAGATCCCAATCTCCACATTCCTAAGCTACCTTGATCCTGATGATTAAGGCTTATACTCTACCTCATTGTTAGATGCACGAAAACCCAAGGATACGACTCTTTCTAGTACATCTCCTTTTGGGCTCTATAGGACTATCCCAACATTGGCGCCCTTGTTAATGGAAAACCCATCTATCTGAAGGACCCAAATCTGAGCGAGGGGTTAATAGCTTTCTTATCGTGGCGGCCTAAAAAATTTCACCAAAAAATCAGCTATGGCTTGCGCTTTAATAATAGTTCTAGGCTCGAAGTGGGTAGGGTCCGAAATGGTTTGTGGAGCACGATCCGAAGTATGTAGTAGGCACAATTATAGTGTGTGCTTGGAAGCAAGGTCTAAGCTTTCGAGCTAAAATAATTAGTGCACAGGTTAACTTTTCTATGTCTGGATATATAGACTCAACTCCTACAAATGTCTTACTGACGTAAAATATTGGTCTCTAGATTCCATCTTGTTCCCTCAATAATACAGAACTAACTGCATGATTTGAGACCACCAAGTTTCTCCCCTATGATTGGGTTTAACAAAAGTTCTGGGGAACCGAGGTAATCTTTAAGCTGCTGGAAGGCCTGTTTGCACTCCGGGGTCCATTCAATGGACTTTTTTCCTTTGAGTGATTTGAAGAACGATAGATATCGATATGTTGATTTAGAGATAAAATGGTTTAGAGTTGTTATCCTCCCGTTTAAGCTCTAAACTTCTTTTTTGGTCCTGGGAGAACCCATCTTCCTTAGGGCTCTGATCTGAGATGGGTCAACTTCTATTCCATGTTGAGAGACTAGGTACCCCATGAACTTCCCCACTGTTATGCCAAAAGTGCATTTTGTGGGGTTCAGATTCATGCCATGCTTGCTTAAAATCTTGAATGTTTGAGCCAAATGTTGAACACGACCTCTCTGATTCGTGCCCTTTACGAGCATGTCATCTATATAAACCTCCATGGTAACACCAATTTACGACTAGAACATTTTGTTGACCAATCTCTGATAGGTTGCCCTTGCGTTCTTCAACTCAAAAGGCATTACTTAATAGCATTATATTCCTCTTTAAGACATGAAAGCCATCTTCTCTTGGTTTGGGGGGTATATTTGCACTTGATTATACCTTGAATATGTATCCATGAACTTAAGGGCTGATGTCCCATAATTGCATCCACTAGTTGGTCTTTTTTGGGAAACTGGGAAACTGTCCTTAGGGCATGTTGTGTTGAGGTCGGTATAATCAATATAGACCCTCTATTTCCCATTCTTTTTCTTTGCCAATATTATATTGGCCAACCAATCTGGGTAATATACCTCCTTGATCATTCTAGTATCCAGAAGTCACTCAACTTCCTTGTTAATTATCTTGTGTCATTGTGGAACAAATGTCCTTATCTTCTAGCGCACTAGGGGTAGCATGAATCAATCATAAGTCTATAGTTGATGAAGTCGGGGTCAATACCTCTCATATTCTTTGCATTCTAGGTAAAAGCTGACATTTTGTCCCTTAAGAAAGTAGTTATCGTTTTTGCCTCTTCAGGTTCAAAGTTGATCCTAGTTGAATAACTCGGCTGGAGTTTTTGGGATCAATTTGTATTTTCTGCACTTCATCCTTAGGCCGGAGTAAACTACTAGTTCCCCTTGAACTAAGAGGTTCTTCTAACTATTCTGGACATGGTTCGTCCAACTCTAAACTTGGAGTTCTGAGGAAGCAAGAAAACTTTTGTAATTGTTATTTCTCCATTTTAGGTTTCAAAGTGACTACCTAACATTCCCTGGAGGTAGTTTGGCAACCTTTGATAGTCACCACCCTTTCGTCCAAAACGAATTTCAAGCATTGATGCATAGTAGATGTTATCGCATTCAGATTGTGGATCCAAGGCCTTCTGAGGATCAAGATGTATGGACAAACAATGTTAATAACCACGAGCTCAGTTAGAATAGTCTTTTGATCTTAAGCCTCTTCGATCGTGATAGGAAGTTCGATGGTCCTAAGCTGAGAGCTGAGATCTCCGTTGAAACCTGCCATCACTGGTGTAGTAAACTCAAGTTCTTTCGGGTCTAACTTTATTTTTTAAAAAAAACGAAGAGTGAAAAACGCATTTGCTAAGCTCCCAGTATCAATGAGTACTCTTCTGACTTGGAAGTTTGAGACTTTTAAAGATATTACAAGTGAATCATTATGAGAAAGGTACATATTTACCAGATCTAGATCTGAGAATTGAAGTATGGGGGTTAACTTATGTTTTTTTTTTGAGTGTATTAAAGTCAAGAACCTCCGATTCTCTCTTGGCTTCACGAGCATACCTCTTTCGAGCCCTATTTAACATTCCAACCATCTAGCAATCTACGTGAAGGACGTATATAACATGATGTTGTGGTTCTGTTCACCCCTATCATTCGGTTCTTCAGGTCTGGGGCCATGCTACCGATAAGGAGTTTTTTGTCTGTACTTATCGCCTCTATATGGCTGGCTGTCATTTCTTTGGGCAAACTAGGTGAATTCCTGAAGTTTTCCTCTATGAATTAGGCTTTCAATCTCTTGTTTCAAAACTCAGCATTCATCCATGGTATGGCCATGATCCCTATGAAAGTCACAATACTTGCTTTGGTTCCTCTTCCCAGAGTCTTCCCTCATCCTCTTTGGCCTCAAAAGAGTGTTCAAAAGTTTATAAAGGCTACTATTCTTATTGGAAGTGTTTGATTACTCTTTCTGTTCACACCTCTCTGGGCTCCAAGCTCTCTTCTTCTCGTATTTAGTTGACTTTGAAGGTGGTTGCTCCTCTTTCTTAACCTACTCCTTGGTTTCCCATGAGGATGACCTTACATCTTCCAAGGTGATATACTTTTGAGATTTTTGGAGAACTTCTAACATTGTGATTAGAGGGATTTTGATGAGAGAATCTTTGTACCTTCCATGGGAGAGTCTAGAGGTTAGTGCTAGTATTGAAAATTGTTCCTCACATCCTTTCACTGAGGTAAGTTTTTTACCGAATCTTTTGATGAAATCTCTCAAGGATTCACCCTTGCTCTATTTGATTATCACTAGAAACTGAGGACCCCTCCTAAACCTTCTATTAGTGATAAATCTGTTCAAAAGTTTGCTATTCAGATTTGTGAAGCTTGAAATTGAGTTTGGAGGTAGGTGGTGGAATCATTCCAAAGCTGCACCCCTAAGGCTTATAACAAACGATCTGCACATCAGCATGTCTGTGCCTCCTAAGAGAGCCATGGTGTGCTAGAAATGAGAAAGATGGTCTACAAGCTCGATGCTACCATCGTGTAGTTCAAACTTCAGAAGGACATACTTCCTTAAAGGTGCTTTTACCATTATTTCTAGGGTGAACGAAGTTCCACGCATGTCAAACAAATTGTAGAGCTGTTCAGCTGCGTTTTGGATGGATCTAGACCTGGCAGGATTCTTGGATTCTGCCTTCCCCTCGCTGCTCTAGCGAGATTAGTGAAGACTTCTAAAATGTTGGAGTACCGCTCCAACACTAACTTGTTCAGGGTTATTCGGTTGAAGATGGTTTACTTGTTAAGGTTGCTGTCCTTGCCCCTAGAGTTAGTCCTGTCCTTAGGTTATATAGCTTGTTGGCCTTGACCATTTAAAGGCTGTTGTTGATCCTAACAATGAAAAGGCTGCTGGTTCTGGACTGACTGATGCAGTTGTTGGTCCTAACCATGCAAAGGTTGTTGGTTCTAAATTGGCTGAGGCAACTGTTGGCCCTGGACACGAAAAGGCGTTGCTAGTTCTAAATTGGCTGAGGCAGTTGCTGGGCCTAACCAAGCAAAAAAATGATGGTTCTGAACTTCCTGAGGAACCTATTAGCCCTAGCCATGCAAAGTCTATTGGTTCTGGACTGGTTATGGTGAGGGTTGAATTTGAGAAATTAGAGCTTGCTGACTCTGAACCAAATTTGCCACAGTTAAGTTCAAAACCTCGATTTGCTGTGTCATGGAATTTATCCTCCGATCAGCCGCACTCGTACAAGGTTACGTCCCTAGTACGCCCTTGAGCTAAAGCCAGTGCAAGGATCGAAGCTAGTTGATCCTGCTGTCTAAGATACAATCTTCGAGCCATTGTCGTTTAATCATTTTTTTTAATAAGAGAACTTGTTGATTTCTCATAGACGGCCCCAAATTGATGATGTCATTTTTTCTGTTTGATAGTTGATGCCTGAAATATCTTGTCTAAGTATTTGCAAAAAAGGAATTAGTAGATCATCGGTGAGGGAGCCTCCGATAGTCAAATTAGTAGCTTGAACAAAGAATTACTATATTAAAAGTGTGAAGTTTTTCAAAACTGTACCCCTTCAGGTTAGGGTTTCCTTCCTTTTATAGATGATAGATATCTTATTATTAAGATTTTTTCCCAAGAGAATAAGGATTTTCTGTAACACCGCGAGCCAGTTAAGTAAAGCAATTAACGATAATGACAATTATCATAAGTTAATTTGCTTAATAACCATGGGTGATGCTAGATATGACTAATGACTCAAAATACAAAAGCAAAGGCATAAATGATGAAAAATAATTAATTATTAATTAGATACGACCAATGTAAGAATGTAATGTAATGCCAAGGCTCATGATTTGATAGAAGTTATGATAAGTGTTAATCAAGGATTAACACACAAATGAATATAGAAAATTAGTGCACGAGGTGCACTTAAGCAAGATTAGCATGACGCATGACGAGAGCACGTTTAATCAAAATTATTCCGATAATTATGATGGACTATTAAAATACATTTAAATACATCAAAGTGAGACAATGAAGGCTATGAAAGCTTGATAAGATCTCAATTTACGAAATTGACATGTGAAGAGAATAAATAAGCGATACAAGTACATGAGGAAGAAATAAAATGAATCAAGAATTTTTCGATAAAAATAATATGTTTTTGGCACAAACCAGAAATGATGTGATGTGTTAAAAATAAAATTTATGACATGAAGAGGAAGCATGCAAGAATAAAAAAACACAGCGAGAATGCCAAGAGATTTTACAGCAATTGAAACGCAATTTCAAAAATTCAAAAAACACATCCAAAATGTCAAACAATGCATAAGAAGAGAAAAAGAGAAAAAATAAAGCCAAAAGTATTAGCTAGGGAACTTGAACAAGGGGAATTCTATACCAAAAAGAATAGCCAACTTGGCTACAATACTTTTGTGCTATATATCTCACAAGATATATATATATATATATATGCTACATAAAATGTCAAGTTTGCATGCTCTAGGGCTGAGGCGTCAACTCCTTATTGGGCCCTCACATGGGCCGATCAGATTTCATGCAAGAATAAAAATATATAAATATATAAATATATAAATATATATATGTATATACATTGTGTGTGAGAAGAAATAAAGAGAAAAACAGAACCAAGTGTGTGTACTGTGTAGGGGTAGAGAAAGAGAATTGTAGAGGAGAGTGAGAGACTTGCTGAGAGACGAAAAAGATGAAGGCCATGCAACCCCTATATGTGGTATGTAAGGTCAGAAGCAAGGAGGAAGAGAGAGAAGCAGTAGAGAGGGAAGAAAACTGAAGAGAGGGAGAGGTAAAATTTTCTTTCTCTAGAAAAATTCAATGACAAGCTTGTTTATGACCTAGAATATGCATGCATGTATTTTATATTATTGAAGGAAAGAAATAAAAGAAAAATGGTGAGGTTTAAGCTATGGAAACCCTAAAAACTCTAAGACCCGAATATGTGAAAAATTTAGTTTTTGATCAAACTTGATTAAAGCTTTAAACAAACTACATAACTCAAAAGAGCATTAAAATTGGAACATGCAGCAACTTGAATCACTAAAAATGGTTAAGAAACCATTGAGAAAATAGTGGTTAGAGTCGGGGGAAGAAAAATTGAAAACTCAAAATTTGAGTGGGCTTTGTTGCATTAAAGGAACAGGAAAACCTTCCTCGTAGTTCTAGAAATTTATAGGATAAAATTAGGACAAAAACAGTGGCTAAAAAGCCAAAAAATAGGAAATGAATACCTCATCGAAAAATCGAGGGTTGCCAGAGTTGCGACTGTAACCCTCTATTTTGCGATGGTGGAGCCCTCAAATCTAGAAATCAAATATAAAAATGGAATCCACATAAAATTAAGGTTCAAACCACGTTAAGTTTGCACTGGAACCCTCACCGAAGTAATGGGGAAGAAGAATAGTGGCGGGTCGAGTCTCGGGTAGGATCGGGTCGTGCCCCGATCGAATTATAAAATGGTTTTAAATCACTTATCCAAACTACGTCGTTTTACTTAAATGGAATTAAAAAAATAAAAAAGGTAAGGCTGACGTCAGTATGACACATCGAACTGGATGGATCGATTGGTTCAGCACTATTTGGGGCTGATTCACTTAAAATCCAATTAAACCAATTCGTTTTATTTAAATAGTTTTCAAAAATTATGTTTTGGTCCCCACTAGTTTCTGAAATTATAATTAGACCCCCAGAACCTTCAGTTAATTGTAAAATGACCCCCAACAGTTTTGATTAATTATGAAATGACCCAGAAATTAATTAAATATTAATTTTAAATCCCTTTAATTATGTGAAAAATTATCAAAATGCCCTTAGGCAAAAAATAGGCCAAATGAAGGCCGATTAAAATAAAAGAATAGTGCAACCCAATATTTTTGGGCATTCTGGACTTAACGGCGGAGTCTGATTTGTGAAATTAAATCCCAAAAAATATGAACGGGCAAATTAGAGTAATTCCAAATATGTCCAAATGATTGGTTAAGTGATCAATTGGACTCTGATGACCATAAAAATACATACCGTATTATTTTGGGACATTTCAAACCCAATGGTAGAATCCGTTTTGTGAAATGATGTAATATCCCGACCCGAGATGTGGCACTTATGCAGAGGTAGACCCAGTCAAGTACACGTAAACCGAGATAGGTTGGGTCGAGTAGAATAATACCGGTTGTAACCGAACATGAGTTCGGAATAAATAGAATAATTTCATTTTATCTAAAAAGGTCAAATAATAATACCGAGCTTTGACTCAGCATTGATCATAATATCAAGAACAAACCGAGACCGATTCAGACCGAGAATAGTAAACCCCAAGATATATCAAATTATTTAATCTACAGTGATGGGTACAATTACCGAGGTAATCAGCAGAAATTATAATCTCAAAAAATTATAAGATTAAGAAAAGCCAAGTACAAATACACAGAGCCAATGAAAATAATACCCAATATATATATACAAAGCATCGCAATAAATATTATACAGTAATTGGCACGTAGTTCGAGACAGATAGCGAGAGTTATAAATGAAGTAATTTCGATATTAAAAATATACGAGAAGTAGTTTTGAGTAACCCTGAGTGCTTAGGAGTATTTCTACAAGTAAACCCGAGCGACACAAAATTATGCCTCGAAATGCGTGCACGCACGCAAACCCATGCATTCATACATGTACGTATGTGTGTGGCCCGTTCAAAATGAGTGTATGTATATATGACTAAAAATAGATTTATATGCCTACATATGGATATATATACACAAATAAAATATGTATTTTATATGTATATATATATATGTATAACATGATGTATTATACATATATATGTGTACATATATATATAAGGAATTAAAAAGAAAAGAAAAGGAAATAAAGGAAGGAAGGAAAGGAGTGAGGCATGCAGCAAGTGCATGCATATAAATATGTGTGTCGGCTGGTGTATATGTGTGTGTGCTATGTGTGTGTGCTATGTGTGTGTGAATATAATATACATATATATAATACAAGTCTCCAAGCCATAATTGCTACCTGCAATTGGGAGAGAAAAATTAGAAAGATAAGTCAAATAAAGAGGCTTGGATGGGGAGAAACCGAGAGAGAAAGAGAGAGAGGGCCGAGAGAGAGAGAGAGGTCGGTTGTATCTTATATATATATATGGCTTGCGTAAAATGGAAGACAAAAAAGAAAGCAGTGATTTGGGGAGGTTGTAAGGGTTTGGAGAGGCTCAGAAGTGAAGTAAGAAGGTCCAAAAGCATAGAAACAGAAAAAGGAACCTGTACCAGAAAATCAGAATTTGAAAGGTAAGTGGGTCGTTTCTGTTTTAAATTTTTAGCATGATTCGTGTAGTTTTAACAGTAGGATCTTGTTAAGCATGGAAAATGGGAAATATTACAAAAAAGAATCACTTGATTTGGTTTAGAAACAAGCTAGAAATCATGAGTTGCAGGTTTGAGAATAATTCGGATTTCTTTATATTTTATGCATGAAACAATGTTTGAACGACTTAGGAATGATCCCCTATAGTGCAGAAATTAAATAGAGAAAAAGAGGGGTCAAAACAGTGAACGAGCCGAGCATGAAATGTAAAATTACAGGTCACCGGAGTTACGGGTTTGGCCATATTCGTAGGGAAATAGTGACCCAAATGAAAAAATAATGTTATATTCGAGATCCTCATGAAAAAATAAAGAAAACTGCAAAGAATTTGGTTGAAAAAATGACCGGAATCCAGTCGCCGTCGCCGGAGAAGAGAACTGTTCATGCCGAAACCCTACCAGAATTCCACCGGAACAACGGGGAAGATGATACTGTTTGGTTAGGGTTGGGTTCGGGTCATGGGTCGAATCCGGGTCGGGACCCGACCGAAAATAAACGGGCAGTGACACATGTTGTTTTATTTTTAAATTTAGGGCTGACGTCATCATGACGTCAGCATTACATGTAAAAACCGGTCAGACCAGTTGGTTTACAAGGAAACCGAATGGGTTCACTTGGGTTTGAACTGAACCCACTGGTTTTTGATTTATTTAAAAACTAAATAAACCGAACCTTTTCATATTTACAGATTGACCCCAATTGTTTTACCGATTTGTTCTGTTGCCCAATTTTTGGAAATTTTGCGCAATTAGACCCCTGGAAAAATAATTTAATTATTATTTAATAAATAGAGTAAAATTTCTATTTTGCCCCTAGGTCATAAATAGAGCAAACGAAGTCCAAACGAGGTAAATGAATAGTCAAAATTTATTATTTCGGACATTCTGAGTCCAATGGTAAGGTCCGTTTCATGAGACGGAACCCCAAAAATAAAATACGTTTAAAAAATGACCATTTTACCCTTTATAGTAACGATGTCCAAATTAAACGTATGAATAGTGTATTTTAACTATCTCAGACATTTTAAGATCAATGGTGAGGTCCGTTTAGCAAAATGAGGTCCCAAAAAATAAAGACCCGTAAAAGTGCAAAATGGCCATTTTGCCCTTTTCAGTACAGGAGTCCAAATAGATTTCCGTGAAGGCCTAAATCGACTTAATTCGACATTTCGGATTCAATAGTAAAGTCTATTCAAGTAAAATAAATACCAATAGTAAAGAGACATAACATTTGATGAATAGCATAGTCTATATAACTATAGACTGAGATTGAATTTCCTGAATCATAGGAATACCGAGATACAAGAAGAAGGCGGTTTAACCTTCTAGACAGATACAGAAAGAGGTAAGTAAAACCCGATCTCTGCATGTGTTACATTCCAAGCCATGTCACAGTTCTTATACATATATTACTTTTGTACTCTATACATCCACACCAGTATTTATTTAGCCATATTGATATTGTCCTATCATGTGGGAGACAGTTATTGATTTCTATATATATCTTGATCATGATTGTACACTTGTGCACAGATTTCTTTATGTACACTTGTACTTAGGGCCGTGAGGGCCAGACAATTTTATTCAAAGTAGTCTAGTAACCGTAGCCTCGAAAACTATTGTTACGTCAGATTGCCTAGAATCAGTTATGATTTCACTATACTCCTCGTGGAAGATAGTGTGATCCTGATATATTATTAGTACCGGATTTATGCTCAGTCACATATCCATTCTGATGCTATTTAGGACCTTCGGGTCCAGGTTCCAAGTGGAACATTTACTACGTTGCTATGCGAGGCATGGGACATACAGTCACAATGTACACAGAGCAGTATTCATACAGCCGACCGGAACTAAATATTCATAAAGCCCGAATGGGAACTGAATATTTATATAGCCAACTGGAACTGAATATGAGCTCAAGGGGTAGCCGGGCCCCACCAGCACCAGTGTATCTCAGTTTTAGTTGATATCACTATCTTTTATTGTTGATATTCATAGCTTGATCATGTTATGTTGTTATTGAATGATCATGAGATTTTACAGCTTTCAGTACAGTGCTTACATTTCATACTTGAGATAGCTCATGACTATAGCAGTATGACATTGTTCTCATAGCAGTTTCTTTTCCTTATTATTTGACTTCCATCATCTGATATTGAGTTATATATTCATTGACTGGCTAGCATTCTTTTATACCCTTGTGCACATGGCAAAGTAAAGGACTACTTACTGAGTTTTCATAGCTCATTAGATACTACACAACATTATGCAGGTACCGATATCGAGAACAGACCTTAGAGTCTGATAGCTAGGAGGTGGACATTTACTTTTGAAGCTGTAGTGTAATACTTAGTACAGACAGTCTTATAGCTCTCCCATGTTATCCACGTCTTGGGGATGAACAGTTGTATTAAGAAATTCTGTATTCCGCATTTTGTAAACATTATATATCACATGCAACTTTTATTTATTTTCTTCCGCATTTTAGTTGTTGCATGTTAGTAGCACTGATTGTGTAGCAAGTTAAGACCCTTGGTTCGACAAGTAGCATCGGATCGGGTGCGCGACACGAGATCTGCATAGGGTGGAGTCTCGGGTCGTGACAAATAAAGTCCCAAAAATATAGACACGTGAAACGTTAAAATTACCATTATACCCTTAGTAATCCAAAAGGCAGTTAAATGTCAAAGGTGACATATTCTGACTTCATTGGGCATTCTAGACTTAACGGTGGAGTCCGTTTTAGCAAACAAAGTATCGAAAGATGTGACACATGAAAGTGTAAAATTACAAAAATGCCCCTAGGCTTAATATAAGTCACAAATGAGCTAATTAAAATCCGAAAAAACCTAGATTAATTATATTCAATATTCCAGACTTGATGGTAACGTTCCTTTGAGGAAAGTAAGACCCGGTAACAAACTAAAAAATGACGAATGAATCCTTAGGACTTAATGAAGTTACTAGAAGTATAAAAATAAAATAAATAAGTTTACGTAAATGTTATAAGGAGCAAATAGGCTTAAAATGGAGTTTGAATACATAAAATCGTATATAGAGAAATATAGGATATTAAAAAGGTAAATTACCATAATGCCATTGAAATGTCAAATAAGTTATAAGGCATTAGAGAACCCTAAATGGAAAATTTGAAGACCCTAAATTAAATAGACTAAGTTCAAAAGAACTTAAAACATTGAATAACAAAGTTTGGGATTACCATGAATACTAATTCATTATGTCATGTATTTTTTATCCATGATTATAAGATCATCCAAACGATGGATAATGAAAAGAAAGCTACGGGATAGCTATTATGGTAACTGTAACACCCCAACCCAAATAAATCGGACTAATTCCAAATACCCAAAAAGAGTCAAATAACACTTCAAGTTCTTTTATTCACTAAGACACCACTGAATCTCATGTAGTTGGAGCGTCATCTAAAATGTTATCCCACGAATGGGTCAGCTCAACTGCTGGTATAATATAATGCTAATGCAAGAAACAAAATTAAGGCGTGGCATGTGCAAGTGTACATTTATCTCTACATGTCATCCGATGTCATCAATGCAGTACATGATCAATATGCATGACGCGCACATGCAAACTCTATGCCACACATGTCTCGTCTTATGGTCCTTCCTCAATAGCCCGAGTACTATGTTTCACTTTACAGTCCGTCCCCGCTGGCGTGAGAGCCATGGCCAATTTTGGGTTTTTCACCACAGGATCTACACCCTCATAATGCATAGCACCAAGTGCTCAACTCACACCATGCTTTAAAGGAATTACACTATGCCAATATGCCCTGATTCCACCATGCAATGATGTAATCTCAACGAAACAATTTATCAACACATGAAGCATGCTTTGAGTTATGCATATTCTACTTAAAGCAATGATGGCATTAAATCACACAGCTCAGTCCACAAATCCACATATCATGAACAATCCACTTATTCACATGCTTGGTTTTCATATTCATCATCTTAACATTTCCATAAATTTCACACAATGACAACTCATGGAGTATACATGTAGTCATGGCCCACATCTATCATTCAACCAAACTTTCAGAAAGATAACAAGAAACACATAGGCATAGAACAAATCAAACCACGTAGCAATTACTCCTAAACTCAATACTATTTCTTACTTAGCAAAATATCATACCTGAATGGGTTGATCTCATCCCTAAGACGTAGTGCTCGTTGTGTAGTGGAACTAACAATGATGATGTAGAAGGTCGGACCACCTTCTTCTTGCCTTTCGGTGTTCCTAAAATCACAAAATGCAATTCAGTTCGTTTGTTACTTGCATGATGCTATTCATCAAATGTTATGTCTTTATTTTATAAGTTTCTATTTTGTTAGATTAAATTCTATCATTGTGTCCGAAACGTCGAAGAAAATAGGTTTGGGCTTTCGCAGAATTTAATTTGGACATTCGGCCTAAAAAGGATAAAACTGTCATTTTGCACTTTCACGGTTTTCCATTTCCCGAGGCCTCTCCTTGTAAATCAGACTCCACGGTTGAGTCCCGAATGTTTGAGAAAATATGATTTCACTATTTGTTTATTTAAATCGGGTTTCGTTTGACTGCGTTTTGACTCAGGGTCATTTTGGTAATTTTTAAGGGTTCTACGTGTCTCCTATTTTTTGGGACCTCTTCTCGCATCACGGACCTCACCGTTGGTCTTAGGAGGTCCAAGATAGTTAGAAAACATATATGGCTTGTGTCATTTAGGTCCCGGGCCATTTCGGTGTATTTAATTTAATTAAATAAATTTAATTTATTTATTATTGTAGTTATATAATATATATATATATATATATATATATATATTTTAGGAGGGATTGGTTACCACAGTTGGTAACCGTCCCATTGGCAATGCGCGCGTCATCCCCCCATTTCCCACCAGTGTTCGAGTCCCAGGGACGCCACTATGCGTCCTTTTTTTTTTTTTGATATGTTGGGCCAAAGACCAACAGGCCCAACCCCTTTAAAACCCCAAACAGCCCGTCCCTTTTAAAAAAACCAGGCCCAATTTCTTTTAAAAAACCAAACAGGCCCCAACCCAAAATCAGACAGGCCCAAAGTAGCCCGCCTCCATGCCCGACTTTCCGGTCATCCCCTCCGGTGAGGATGGTCGGCCGGTCGCCGGACTGCGTGCCACCGCCGCTGCCTTTCACTATTTTGAGCCCATTTTTGTGCCCTTTTCTCACGGTCTTCGCCCCTATCCACTCCTAAAACCTCCAAGCACCTCTTTAGAACCCTCAAAAACCCTCAAACTGTCCCCATGCATAAACCCAGACCGGTTTTTCGACCGAATAAGCCCAGGTTTTCGGCCAGCCGTTTCTCCCTATTTTATTGGTTATTTTCCCATTATTTTTGCTCCATTTAAATCCAAAATTTTCCCTGCACCTAAGAGGAAGGTTCTCCTTCCATTTAAACGAGTTTTGAAACAAAAACCCATGGACCCAATCACTATTCCGAAACCTGCAACTCCACTATTCTCCCTTGTTTCTCAATCGTTTTAATTGATTCTTTTTGCATTATTTTCTATTTTTCATACCCTACACACCCCCATATTTAACTACACAATTTATGCACTTTAAGATTTAAAATAGAAACAAACTTGCTTAGCCATTTTCGGATTTTCTCTGGTGCAGCTCCTCTCTCTCTCTTGGTTCGAGCTCCTGGTTCAAGCTCCTTGGACTCCTCCCAATGTACACGACCTCTCTTGCACAGCCTCCCTCTCCCTTTTTGGTTTCTCTTTTTTTTTTTTTGATTTTTTCCCCTCTCAATCCCAACGGGCACACACTCATATACACTTAAGTTTGTTCACCCTCTCACGCCACCACCTGCAACAGCCCCATTTCTTGACTTTCCCACTGCTCAAGCTACCCTATTTTCCATCACAAGCAACTTTGCATTAAATGCAAAGTTGACTTGCATTTTATATATATATATATATATATATTATACCACTCATACACACTCCCACACACTCTCAGCCGAACACACACATATATGGCCAGCTTGGCTAACACCACTTGCACACACCACTGTTTTGCACATATATATATATATACATATTTTATTCACAATATATTTATATACATTGTATTCATAACACATTAACTATATTCATATATATATATATATATATGCACATACACATCACACATACCTACACATGCATAGCAAAATAATAATAATAATAATTAATAAAATTTTATTTATAAAAAAAATAAAAAAAATTCATGTCATTACATCACTTATGTTTAACTGATATGTTTACGTTTATTGGATTCATAGGATGTTGTCATTTCCTATGAATTCTATGTTGACAGTTCACTCATTGATTGTTACCGAGTTATTGTGGCAGTACTTTTACGTTGATTGATTTCTATTGAGCTTTTCCATGTTCATGTTATATCAATTATTTATGATTGATTATTGTGACCCTATTGTTCATTGGCCATTGTGGCATTTTATCCTTATTGGCTATCACAACATCTGGTTTCATGATTAGCTATCATGTTCACACTATAAATTCATGTTCTTTCTATGTTAACCCTAACCCGTGTCTAAGATAGGAATTACTTACTGAGCTTTGTTAGCTCACCCCGACTTACTTATTTTTCAGGTAAGGATGCTGTAGGGCCATAGTAGGAGTCCAAGAGCATAGGGGGACAGTTTGAAGAATATGTTAAAAGTGATATAGTTTCTCCCATGTATTCACTACCTAAAGGTGAGGTGATGTCAGTTCTTGTTTTGGCATTGTAAAACCATCTGATGTATTTAAGACTTCTGTTGATCTATTGTTTAAGTTTTGCATTATATATTGTTGTCATTGATTCAAAAAAAGAAAAAAGTAGGGACGGCCACAAGGTCGGCCCCGTGATACGAGATCCACATAGGGTGGGTTACGGGTCGTGACAGCTTAGTATCAGAATAGAGTCTTAGGTTCTAGTGAGTCATGGAGATAGGATTAAAGTACTAGAACTGTTAAAGTCTAAGAGTCAGTTGATAGATAGCACTGACATTACTAAGTTAGAAGTTTATGTGAACATTGACTGGTATTTTACGTATACATTAATTGATTTTTTTTTTACAGAAAAGGTTAACACCAGGAATACATCTATCACGACCCGAAACCTACCCTGTGCGGATCTCGCATCGCGACCGCCACCCTCAGGTCCGAGGACCCTTGGGCAAAGGCTCACATAAGCAGCGGTATCGAATAGATGTGCGACATACGTTTTGCGGAAGCGTGAAAAACTTTTTCTTTTCTTTTCTTATTTTTAAATTACGCACATCCGTCCGATACTGCCGCTCCATACATAGCATACATGGTTACATATTCAGAGTATAACTAAAACTTAAGAACTTATAACATTAATACAAAACATGTTCGGTTGCCCTGAGGGCTTAATACATATTCTTACATTGTCTACTAATACAAAATGTACTACTAGAGTTCATAGGTTCCTCAAAAGAAACTACTTAAACA
This sequence comes from Nyssa sinensis, assembly GCA_008638375.1. Classification (NCBI taxonomy): domain Eukaryota; kingdom Viridiplantae; phylum Streptophyta; class Magnoliopsida; order Cornales; family Nyssaceae; genus Nyssa; species Nyssa sinensis. The sequence continues at coordinate 10,230,367 of CM018042.1, read as the reverse complement.
TATCTTCCCAAAAATAGCTATACTCATCTCCATCGTCCTCAAGACCTTGTCTGCTGTGAATCACCTGAAAAGGGGGTCCGAACAAAGTCCGGGTAAGCTAATCTAAGCTTGTGAGCAATTCCAGTGTTCGTCATGGGGTTTTCAATTAGCAGTGGTTTTTAGTACATAAGAGTTTGTAAAATAATCACCGCCAATTGTTCGTATACTTGAATACAGAATATATGCATTCCTTAAAAACATGTAGCTTTGAAACATTTAAAGTATTCAAGCTAAACTTGTACATATGAACTTCAAAACATATAACATATCATGTATTTCTTAAATAGAGTATATAAAACTCAAACATATGCATATTGAAAATGAGGGTAAAACCTGCTTCCATTTTCAAATCATTTGTCATCTTATCACTTCCATTAGTGGAATACGTTTCGAACCGGACTCCCATATTACTTATAAATGGAGATATCTCATGCCTGGTGGATTAGATCCTGCTACCTGGCATTTTACAAGGCAATTGAGTTCCGTACAACCCAAAATCCTGCCTATTTTACAGGGCAACTGAAAACTCAGAATCCTGTCTAAGTGCTTATGTCACATCCCGAACCCCACCCTACGCGGATGTCGAGGACGTGACTGCCAGTCGGTCGCGACGCGACCAACCAAAGGCAAATTCTGAACTTTCCGACGAATTGCACTCCAACTGTAGGGTCAGATGCAGCGGAATTTAAAACTTTTTCTTTGTATCACGGGAATGCAACTCACTTATCCATCATAAGTATATGTATCACAGAGCAAGACTAAATCCAGTCAGTCAACAATTCTAATTCTCAGAGCATATCTAAAATCAAGCATATAACAACATAGCAGATCTAATTTCTCTAGAGTACCATTTAGTTCCATGAGCCATGTTCCCATATCTAGTGCATGTCAATCAAGTCAGTCGTATCATAACACTTACCTAGATATACGGATTCGATTCTCAAGAATGTAAGTCTCTACAAATCAGTGCCATCTGATCCTTATTTGCAATGCCACTTGGCCTATTCACGTCATGTCATAGTACCTTCTAATCCAATGGAGGTAATTCCTGAAAAATGTCAGAATAATGGGGTGAGCTTAAATAAGCCCAGTGAGTAACACAGATTCCCTATCATGGGTTTCAAAACCAGTCCTTGCTTCCAAGGCACGTGGATAATTTAATCATTTCAAAATAACAATTTTCTAAATCCATTTCATAAGCAGTCTAGTACAATGGAACAAGATTGCACAAACAGTACAAACGAATCGGAACATAATATAACCAATCGGACCAAAACAATAACCATTGCCAATATATCGATCAAGACACAGACACTTCATTAACAGAACGAATCACAGCTGAGACTGAGTGGGAACAATAAGTCAATCAAGACAGAGGCATATCATCGACGGCTAAAACATAGCGGAACTAAATGGAAACAATACACTAATCAAGACACAGGCAAATCATGAACAGGACATAACATAACGGAACTGGGTAGAAACAATATAACAATCAAGTCAGGGACACATCACTGTCGGAACTAATCATAACTGGACTGAACAATGTTTCAATCAAGACGAAGGCATACCTTCAATAGCTAGAACATAACGGAACTAAACAAAAACAATATACTAATCAAGACACAAGCACATCATGAACGGAACGAAACATAACGGAGCTGAGTAGAAACGATATAACAATCAAGTCGGAGACATATCACTAGCGAAACGAATCATGACCGAACTGAACAACGTTTTAATCAAGACAGAGGCATATCATCACGGGTAGAACATAACGGAACTGAACAATACATCAATCCAAACAGACCTATTATCGACCGGCGGTACACAACGGAATCGAACGTATCAATCAAGGACATAGACATAGCATTAACGGATAACACATAACCGAACTGAACGAAGTTCCTAATTCAAAGGACACAATCACATCGTGTGAAATGTAGTGCAAGGGCCTACATTAAGTACGTACATTTAAACAATATAGTATTTAGACAGTATACTATACAAGTAGTACGGTACGACAAAATATCGTTCTTTGCCTATATCACATGGTTAGTTTAATCATTTCGGGAATAATGGTTCAATACATCCATTTATCTCAACAGTTCAAAACAGGCAAAACAGTACGGGATGCTAGCACAGGGATCAGGAATATAGTCAATTATTTAAAAAAGACTAAAACCATGTCATAAGTGATATAGTACGGAAAACATGTATTTAAATAATTGCACTTAAATAATTGCATTCAAAACAGATCAATAAATCAAGGGACAGAATCAAAACAGTGTCAGAAGTTACTCACAAACTTTTAGGTTTATCTCCTTGCGCAACAATCTGACAACCTCCAAACATTGTTTCAGGCACATCCTTGTACATCCTGAATAATCATCATTAATCATAGATAGATCAGAATTCATCCATTCAGGTCTCATTCGTCATCTTAGGTATCTATCGGATTAACTAAGATAGCCTAGTAGCCTATCGCCCTTCCATTGGGTCTCACTCGAGGCTATTTCTTTCTTTAATTAGGCTTAGCAGTTATTAGGATTATATCCTAAGTCATTTAGACTTCAATTGTTATCAGTCAGGCACTCATTCAACCTTAGGGGCAAAATGGTAATTTTACCATTTTTGTCCCGGACCCTGTCGTGGTCTTCGGAATAGTCTTTATATCTTAAGTACAAAGTTCTACGTCCTTTGGACTCCAATCTGTATTAGTTAGGTTCTCATTTTAACCATAGGGGCAAAATGGTAATTTTGCCATTCTTATCCCGGACCCTGTTATGGTCCTCAAAATATCCCATATATCGTATATATGAAGTTTTAAGTCTTTTAGACTTTAATCGGTATCAGTTGGGTACTTATTTAGTCTTAGGGGCAAAATGGTAATTTTGTCATTTTTGCCCGGGACCCTATCATGGTCCTCAGAACGTTCCATATATCTCATGTATAAATTTGTAAGTCCTTTGGACTTCATTTGGTATCTGCTTTAGATCATCGGGACACATCGGTCATTTCTCATTTTATGCGTTGACTGTTTCGGAGTCTTATTTAGCCTTTCAGTGTTCATAATTATCCCTATGATAATTTATCATATCAGTTTGACCTTTATTCGACCTCTACTTTGCACTTACAGTGCTCAGGGGTATTTTGGTCATTTTACGTTTTGTGTAATTCTGACCCCGATTCGTCATCTAATCAACTATACAGTCTCACCAGTGTCTGGGCTCCTACCGGTATCAGTTTCGTCCTATTCGGACTTTGTTTAGGTCTCGCACGGTATCAGGGGTAATTTGGTAATTTCATGTGTCGTATTTTTCGGCACGTCAGTTCATAAAATGGACCTCACCATTGGGTCCAGAGCGTCCAACATAGTGAAATTGGACTATCTGTTATGTTTAATCGGCCTTGGGTATCATTAAGGGCAATTCGGTCATTTATACCTACGTGTCTGTATTTTTCGGGACCTCGGTTCATTAAACGGACCTCACCGTTGAGTTCAGAATGCCCGAGATAGTCAAAATAGGCTATCTTATATTTTTATTTGGGTCTGGGTACCATCAGGGGCAGTTCGGTCATTTATCATTTACGGGTCTGTATTTTTCGGGACTGTATTTCCAAAATTGGACTGTACCATTGAGTCCAGAATATTTGAAATAGTGAAAATACACTATTTATTTACTTAATTTGGACTCCGTTTGACATTTTTTATGACTCAGGGTAATTTCATAATTTTTGTTAAATAAATATTATAATATAAATATTTATTTATTTTAAATCGGGCCACAGTAGCATTTGTCCAAATTGCTGGGGTCAGAATACAATTTTCATAACTTACGATTCAGACCAGTCGATTCAATGGGGTTAAAAGTGAACCGGTTTGGTTCTCAACTAAATCGTCCGGTTTAGGGGCTTTAAATTAAAACACTGACGTCATGACTACGTAAGCCCTGGACGGTTTTAAATTTTAAAACATATCTCAAAACGTCGCCGTTGCACTTACGAGACACCCCTCCGTTGCTCAACACGTGTCCAGAGTCAACCCACCAACTCGGTTGGAATCGCGAGTTGACTCCGTCTCCCTCATCATCTTTCAACAGTGTTGCCCTAATTCCCGAACTATTTCTTTTCAAATTTCGTGAGTTTCTACTCACTAATTCCTTCTGTTTTTCACACCAAATTGTTCCTAAGACCTCAACCAACAGTTTTTCATTGATTAAACTCCATGAGAGTACCCTATAAGGTTGTAACAATCAATGGTGACCGAACCTGCAACTCAACAATACATCCCCATTTCTCAACCTTTTTCAGCGCGGTTTGTTGCTAAATGACCCCTATGACATGTAGTTTCTATTTCCATTCTTAAAAATCAGTTTACATGTCTAAAACAAGAACTGGGTTAAACGGCCAAAACCTGCAACCGAATTTTTAGCAGTCATTTCTTGAGTTTAAGGTCGCGGCCTAGTGATTTGGGAATCCTTGTAAGGTCTATTTCAAGTCTTAACATTCAAAACTCTGAACTGTTATGGTCGATTCAGACCTGGGTTTTCCAAGGTTCATCAATGGAGGTTGGTCTCGGGTTTCATGGTCTTTGACCTATCCGAGACCTCTAAGCCATGCTATACGCTCAAAACAGTTCCTAGAGTCAATAATGAGGCATGCATGTAGTCTATACCCGTAGCAACTCATCAGACAGTTCTAAAATTCAAAAATAAGAAATGAAGGAAATTAGTATTTACCTTCAACAGTGCCTCTTTCTCTCTGTCACGACCCAACTCAGAGCTTCCTTGGTTGCTGCAGGTATGCCCAGTTCCTTCCTCCCGTACACACAGTGCTTATACTCACTTGTATCAAGGCTTTTCACTCTCTCCTCTCTCTCTAAGAATTTCTCCCACTCCAAACCTCTCATGCATTCACCAACCTAATATATATATATAGAGACATGGCAGCACACAGCTTGCTAGGTGGTTTGTCTTCAAAACCATGGTTTAGGTTTTGCATGCTATTTGGTTGGTGGATGGGGGTGTATCTTGACCATTATGATGTCTCTCATATATGTATTCAGATATGCATATCAATGGAGTCTCGGTTGATTTGAAAAACTGATGTGAGAGGAGATGAGGTAAGCTAATAATGGGAGTCTTGCATGTAATCTCATTGGTCCAATTTGAGGTGGGGCTTGGTTAACTCAGGAATATATACAATTAAGCTGTATATATGTGCACAAAGGTGCTGGTGGCCACTTGGTTAAGTTTTTGGGTGAGATTCATTCCTTCCATAGGTCAAGGGTTCAATTTCCCTTGACCACCAATTTGGCCATTTTTCCACATTTTGGGCTAAGGCCTTGTTTGGCTGCACGTTAATTCAGTTTCTGATGTTTGCCCCATAACCTTCATTCCGTAACTCCTTTTTCGATGCGGTTTCTTCCGGTCAGTTCCTATTTCCGTTATCTTCAATGTCAGAGGTTCCGTGTCATTTATTAGTCATTCGGAATTTCCGTAGTTAATTAATTCGAATTCCGTCAGTGTTAAATTGACACTATTTCACCTAATTAATTGGTAATTAGGTTCGGGTATTATACCCTATTCCCGAACATGTTTTAATTGTTCTATTGGTCTAGTGTGACCACCGGGAGATTAAGGTTAATTTCCTTAATTATTCCCTAAGCCGGTACTAATTAATAATTAATTATTTAATTATTAATTATACAAAGTCGGGGTGTTACAGCTTATGCACCATTCATCTTGCATTTAAAATACATTTAACATATGAGTATATCAAATAGATATTTCTCTTGAGTACTTTAAAACATATCATTCATAACTTCGTGATAACATTCGTATACTTGAAATAAGCAAATTCAGAATATTTAACAATAATTGCATTTTAACTAGACATGCTGAAAAGTATTTGAAGGAAAAACTGTTGCAGAAACCAATCACTGAGCATGTCACAATGGGGTTATAAAACAGAACAATTAAAAACTGAATCATGTAAACACTGAATTTGGAATTTCAACATTTCATATCTTTGCATTTAAAACCTTTTTAAATCCATGGAGTTAAATCTCCACTTCAAACACAGGGTTACTCACCTCATATGTCTGGGTTGGCTCTATAAAGGCGCCTTCCCTTTACCCTTCTCCTTCCTTAGCCTATCAAGATTTATGAAGATTTCCTAAATTCCATATGTGCTTAATCAACTTCATAACTCACCAATTGTAGACTGTGAAAAGCCTAAATTCTTATACTGGTCCGACTTATAGCTGTATTATAGATCTAGCAACTTATGTACTTAATGATAATAATATTACCTACGACGCATTTCGGCTAAGGTTTCGGTGTTCTCTCTTTCCTCTTCCCTTTTCTTTTCTTCCTCTTTCTTTTTCTTGGCCTTGGCCACCATTGCCTTAGTGGGTGATTTATGAATGAATGGGTTTACCGAGACGACCTCCGTTGCCTTAGCTATCTTGATGAACCTGGCAATCACTCTCTAATGCCGTAACAGTTCTTGCATAAAAGCTTGTTGTTTTGGGTCCTTAGCCCTTTGGGCCTTGTGCATGATCGTGAACTTTGGTGGTGGTGCATCCATAATTATCACCTAAGATCAATTTATGAGTTAGAAATTTTATTCTAAGGTTGATGTGTTGTCGTGTCTTTTCGTAATTCATGTCCTCGTATACGCCGTATATTAGCACTTTGGCATTACTTTAATTCATAGTCATCTGACAGATGCTATTCATCAAATTTTAAGTCTTTTTATTTTAGACTTTTCTTTTGGTCGAATAGACTCTACCATTGAGTCCGGAGTGTCCAAGAAAGTCGGTTTAGGTTTTCCTAACATTTAATTCAGACTATTATATGTAAAAGGACAAAATGGTCATTTATCATTTTACGTGTCATATTTTTTTGTACTTCGTTTCGTAATTTGGACTCCATTATTGAGTCCGGGATGTCAAAGAAAGTCAATTCAGACCTTTCTTGCTTTTCATTTGGCTTTTGAGGTACTAGGGGTAATTTGGTCATTTTACCCCCTTACGTGTCTTTATGTTCGGGACCTCATCTCGAGTCGTGGACCTCACCATTGGACTCAGAAGGTCCGAGATAGTAAGAATACACTAATAACTTGTTAATTTTGGACCAGGGGTATTTTGGTCATTTACCCCTTTACGTGTCTTTATTTTTCGGGCCCCGTCTCATAAAACGGACCCTACCATTAGTCTCAAAATATCCAAAATAGTAAGGATACACTATTCATATGTTTAATTTGGACTTCATTTGCTTTATATATGACCTAGGGGCAAAATAGTAATTTTGCTCTATTTATTAAGTAATTAAATTAATTATTTAATTATTTTTCAAGGGCTTAATTGCATAAGTTTCTCATTAGTTGGGCCACAGTATAATTTCATAAAATAGTTGGGGTCAAACTGTAAATAACAAAAGTGTTGGTTTATTGAATTGGATTAAAACCAAAAACCAAAGGTTTCGGTCAGATCTTAAGTGAACCGGTCCGGTCCATTCGTAAGCCAACCGGTTTATCCAGTTTTGTGTGTGTTGCTGACGTCATGATGACGTCAGCCTTATCGTTTTAAAGATTTTAAAACCTTATGAAACGCTATCGTTTCATTTATTCGGTGTCAAGCCCAGAGGCTGCCACGCGTCCGAGTCGACTCAGCCTCATTTAAAAACCGAGTTGACCCGTCTTCTTCTTCCCCACGTCGACCACGACTGAAACCCTAATTACAGTTTCCCATTTCCTTCAATTTCGTGACTTTTGGCCAACTAAAACCCTACTGTTTTCATGTAGAAATTTTCCTAAGGCATAAACGATCAGTTTGGCATTCATTTTGGAGTTCAAATCGAACCCATTTGCTCAGTTTCAACCTTGATAATCCGAACTGTAATTTGGTCGTAAATGGCCATTTCTAAGTTAAATCTCGTGAGACTTGTTCTGTTGTGATCCCCTCTTCATGGGGTTTAGTTTTTTCATTTTTAAATATCAGTTTTGACGCGAGTTTAAAAGGTTGGTTGTAAAAACCTAAACCTGCAACTCATCGTATGGGGGACATTTCTTATGATTTTTGATCGCAGTCTAGTGTTTTTAAAACACTCTTGGAGTCTAGTTGAGGTTCCAATAATCCAAACAAGGTTTTGTTCACATGATTTCAGACCTGCTTCCAGCAAGGTCCATCAATGGCGGTTTTCATGGGTTTGGTGTTTTTGGTGGTTTTTAAGACTCCATTTCATGCTTGATCATGTTTTAGACATATATTAAACATCATACGTGCATATCAAACTTAAAACAGTTCCTATCATGCTCAAAATTCTAGAGAGAGAAAATCATAACTTTGAACATTTCTCACTTTTTTGGCTACGGTTTTCTCTCTTTCTCTTTCTGGTTTTCCTCCTCTTCTTCTCCTTCAGTTCCTTAGTTCTTTTCTTACAAAACAAGCATGCAATGCATGCTTGTTTCTTTTAAAGAAGAGATAACCGACTTCTCTCTCTCTCCCTTCTCTCTCTCTCTCTCTACAATCTGACTCCATAGCCCTACCTTAGCCTGCATTTTTCTGCTTCCTTTCCCATCTCATAACTTTGTTTTTTTCTCTTTTCTACTTTGCATTAAATTTTGCAAGATATTTTGTATATATATACATATAATATAACACACACACTAACACACTAAGATTCACACACATCATGTAGCCGACACACACACACCTTGTACATTGTTCACACTTTGCACATGTATATCTATATAAATATATATAAATATATATAATTAATTAATTATATATAAATATATATATATAATGTATCTATGTACATACATGCATACATAAATATACATATATACGCCTTCCATGTAATGTGTATAAAATAATTATTTCATATAAATAATTAATCATTTTTTGTAAATAATTAATTATTTCTTTGCTTGTATTATTCTTTTTATACTCATTTTTCTTGGCCTCGTAATACGTGCCATATGACCCGGTATACCGGGTCGGGATATTACAACATCGATAGCCAGAAATCATCTGACTGAGATAGATTGGATAGATCAATTGAACAGAATTGAAAACCTTATGAAAAGAATCATCAAGGCTTTACCCAGAATTAGGCCCTAGCAGTGACCACTTATAATAACGTAGTGGCACCAGCAAAGACCATAAAATGGGGCGAGAAGGAATTTGCCAAAAACGGTCAATTATGACGATAGAGGTATAATTAAATGCCCCAAGTGCCTAAAATTCCACCAAGGATAAGGTCTCAAAAACACCACCGGGAGATAATCAGGCTACTGTACCAGTAATTGCAGGTATTTTTCCAGTTGTTTACAACTTGCCCACATATTGTTTAAATATTGACTCTACGTAGTGATTTATAGTTCCTGCATTTATTGCTAAGTTGAACTTAAAAACAAAGCCCCTAGGTTACATGTTAACTATTTCAGTACCATCGAAGGATTTATTATTGATGAATACTATACATCGGAGGTAAAGACTATATGTTATGATGGAAAATCGGTGATTCTTGAATAATTGAGATGATTAAGTAAATAGTGACCTTTAAAGAATAGTAGTATGTTTAAAGATAAATGATAAGGATTCTCGAGGAATGACACTGAAAATATTAGAGGAGATCTCGATAAATATTATAGATAAATAAACGACGTTTGAATGAGAGATAGTCTAAAGGGAACTTAATAGACAATTACAAGAGGAGTTGATACTTTAAATAAATTAATGATGTACCAAAAATATAAAAATTCTTGAGTAAGTCATAAGTAGACCCTGATAGGGTAAAGATGAATAGAGTCTTGAAGATAATTACTAAATGAGCGAGATTGTCAGAATTGACCTTATGAAATATGATGATTTTGAAAAGAGGCTGACACATGATGAATAAATATTAGGAAGAAATTCAATGAAGCTTGTGATCTAAGATAATGTGTGACCCGATTTTAGTCAATACTCTATCAAGTTAAATGAAGGTAAATGATAAATGATTTTGAATAACTATTAGAGAGTAATGTGATCGAAATGATCATAAAGACTGAACTGGTAGTAAATCATTTAAAGAAACCATGAAATTGAGATGATATATGATTTTTGAAGTACTACAAGGAAATCATTATTCATGAATGATATACATAAAGCATATGAGGTTCAGATCATAAGTACATGGTTATTAACCGATTAGATACCCTTAAAGAAACTACGAATCCGATGATTTAAATAGTTAAATGATCGGTGACTTTTGGGGACGATAGCTTACTTAAATACCAAGGTTAATAGTCTTTGGGAAAGACTATGCTATGACTGACTTTGATGTCTCTTGGACGATTAGGATGATCAAATGAATAGTGACTTTTGGGAGATGAATAGTGATTTTTGGGAGAAAGTAGTATGCTTAAGGGCAATGGTTAAGGATTCTTGGGAAGAATCATACCAATGTCGAGGTGGATGACTCTTAAGTCATTAAACTATGAATTGATCAATGAATCAGGGGAAACTATCATTTAAACAAGGGCAACAATTAATGCTCTTTTGGAAGATATAAGGTGACATAGAGTTGGGATTGTGAAATCTTGAAAAGTCAGTGGATTTAACAACAAATATATATATGAGAAATGGTCTGAGGAAGACTTAATAAATAATAACGTGAGGAGTTTGAGACTCTAGATGGATTGATGACATATTAGAAAGATGAGGATTCTTGAGTGAGTCATATAGGGTAAAGACAAATGGACCCTTGAGAGGCAAATACTAATTGAACGAGACTATCAAGTGAACATTATGAAATGTGATGGTTCTAAAGGAGATTGAGACGTGATGAATGATCATTGGGAAAAATTCAATGGATCTTGTTGATCTAGGTGACAATATGACCCAATTGTGGGCGGTACTTTATTGACTTAACTGAATCTATTTCAAAAGATAAATGATTGATGACTCTAAATGACTTTTGAGGATCAACGTGATCTGACAATTAAAGAGACGGGAATTGTGGCATAATGTCTAGAAAAACTAGTGAGGACAACGATTGTGCTAAAGTGATACATAATTCTTTGAGATACTATGAGAACAATTAAGATTGAGGTAGAAAGTAAGAATAACTAAATCTGTGAAATAAAGGAAATAGATAATTTCCATGATGGAAAAAAAAATATTACTCTATCAAGACTTAAAGAAGAAACTAAACTAAGTATATGTACTATACTTTAGTCCATAAAGGAAATCTATGAAAAACTCAATTGTAAAAGGCCTTCGTTCCAGTCCAAAAAAATAAATAAATAAATAAAAATTTTAAATTTTAAATTTTAAATTTTAAAAAATTTAAAAAAAATAAAAATAATAATAATAATAAAAATAAAAATGGAGGAATCGATTTCCTCAACATGCATGTGAATTTGAAAACAAAGGCAGGTATGCCAATGAATAGGACAAAAATAATGGAATAATACAAAATGAAATGAAAAGATGATTGATAAATCTTCAAGGAATGGACACGTGATTGAGAAATCACAAATGAAAATTTTGAATAAATCTAAAATTGCCCATGCATGGGATAAATATTGTGATGCAAAGAGAATACGAGTAAACCGTCCTGACATGAACCAAAAGATATTCATAAAAACAAAAGGGAATATGACACTAAAAATGCTAAAGGGAAATACGATAATACTCAAAAGTCCAATAGACAAAAAGAAACTTAAATGGGTAACGTTGCAAACCTCGCAACCCAACGCATGTAGTAAATCCGAGGCGGAACTTGTGAAAAAAAAATGGGAGGAGAAATTGGAAAAACAGCTGTGTATAAGTTTCGGATAGATGAAAATCCAAACCTTTTCTTCCAGATTATTATCCTAAGCCTCCATATGAATTCAAGTAGAATAATGTGAATCTATCAAGGACTCTACCCTTAGTAAAACTTAAGCATTTGAATGAGAAACCCAAGACACTCTAAACGATAGAAGTAGTGTAGTCTAGTTACACCGTTGACTTCCTAGGACCAATACTAAAGAAACGGATACAAAATAAAAGATCAAAGTACTAGATACCTTTACCTAACACATGATGTGCCATACGACACCCACGGAAGTTGAGAGATCATGAACAATAAGGTAATCACGACTTAGTACCAAATGAAATAACTATAACGACTAAACGTGGAACTAGTCAAGATACTGGCAACAAGGGAAAATAGGCAAGTTACTGAAAAGATGACTCAATGTGAGCAATGAAAGTAATAGACCCCTAGCCATAGACCTAAGAACTAAAGAAATACGCATGGGGATGTTAATACTAAAATTTAGAGACAATGAGTAAAAGCCCCGAGGAAGTTAAAAGGTCAAACCCTTGACTTTTAAATTTACTATTGAATTAAAACAAAGTGGAATACAAAAGAATTGTGAACCCTGTATAAAGAAATTTTCTTGCTTGAGAATATAGTATCTGAATACCAGAAATAAGTCCAAGAGATAGATTAAAAAGGGAATTGTGATGATGAAATTGGCATGATGAGATAATAAAGTTTCTTAGATTATGAACATCCCAGTTTTGAGGACAAAACTCGTTATAAGGGGGGTAGAATGTAACACCTCGACCCAAATAAATCGAATTAATTCTAAAAATGCCCAAAGGAAGAGGAATAAAGCAAAACAATTAAAGGTGGAGAGGAGTTAGGAATTCAGAATTTGAACAGAAAAGAAAGGGTCAAAGGAAGAGGAAAGGAAAAAGAGAGAAAGATAAGAGAGAGAGAGAGAGAGAGAGAGAGAGAGGGGCGGCTACCATAGGCCATGTATATGTATACACTTTGTGTGCATTTAGAAAGAAGGGAAAGGGAGAAATTTAGAAGCTGAGAGGTCTTTTGGAGTTTCAAAAAGGAGAAAAACAGAAGAGGAGAAGAAATACAACAAGAAAAAGGTAAGGGCAATTCTCGGTATTTTTTTAGTTTCAATTTTTGAGTTTTTTGTAAAGTTGCATAAGGCTTAGAACAAATTGTATGGTTAAATTCTATTAGAAAAATGAAACACATAGGAAGAAATCGCGTGTAAAATGGTTAAGAAATGAAGAAGATATTGAGGTTTATCGAAAAGTTGATTTTTAGAAAAATTAGAAATTGAATGTGTTTTAAAGGCTTAAAATGCTATAGAATGGTCCCAAATTGTATTTTAGGATGTTTAGAAATGAAATGTGGCTTCAAAATGAAGAAAAAAATAGATACAATGCAGTCTGGTCATTGGCGCCGGAAATGATGACCAGAGCTGCAACTATTGCCTGTCAGAATGTCGCGGGGGAGGAGAACCACTGTTGGGCCACGTGGGCTGGGTCGGGCCTTGGGTCGGGTTGGAACCCGCCCAGGCGCAGTGGCTGACCTGGCACTGTTGAGAGAGGCTGATTTTTTTGTGTTATTTAAAAATGGGTTAACAGTGAGGAAGTAAGATGCTGGGGGGATCGAACCGTGGTGTGCACAGGCTAAAAGCCTTATGCCCACTAAGGCCACCACCACGCCACAAGGACACGTGTGTTCAAATGTGCAACCAATATATATATATATATATATATGATATAATTAATTAATTTAATTAGTTCCCAATGTCCAATTGAGTCAAGTGAATAGTATAAATCTACAATTGTGGACCTTCTAGATCCAATGGTGAGTTCCATTTCATGAGACGAAGTCCCAAAAAATAAAATACCCATAGATATGCCAAATGACCAAAATGCCCCTAATTCAAATGTGCGTCAAACAGACTCCGATTAAAATAAATGAATAGTGAATCATTATTATTTCAACCATTCTGGACTCAACAGTACAGTCCGATTTGTGAAAATGGCTTTCAAAAAATAGAGACATATAAAAGTGCAAAATGACCATTTTGCACTTTTTAGTACAGAAGTCCAAATTGGAAACCGTGAAAGCCTAAACTAACTTTCTTCATCATTCCAGACTCACTGGTAGAGTCTAAATTAGTTAAAGAAATACTTATGGCGATGAAGTATGAAATTTGATGAATGGCATTAGAATTGAGACATGTTTATTGAATTATAGGGAATTCAAAGGGAAAAGGAAAAGTCAAGGAATACTAGGACACACTGATAAGGTAAGTAAACCCCAATATCTTATATGTGGTCTTCCAAGCCACATTCATTCTATTACTACCAGATTTGTACTCTTGTGCGTACCAACTTTTATTGTTCCACAATTGATATTGTTCTATCTTGTGGATGTTTATTGACTGTGTTATCATTGATTATTATGTTGTATTGTGCCTCGAAAGGCCTACTGTTATGTGTTCATTGCATGATATTCTATTTTTATACACTTCTTATGGAATCACGAATAATCATGATTTATTATAAATGCCAGATTTGTGCTCAGTCACAATATCCATCCAATGATTTTTGAGTTGACAAGACCTATGGGTCGAGTCTGTAAACAGACATATGGCAATGATGGTGATTTTACGCATTGAGTTATGAAGGCATTTTATATGCATTGAGGTTAAGAGGGGTATGCTGGGCCCCAAAAAACCGAGGGTCTGCCAAACCTTGAACAGAGTAAATGCATCACTTATGTTTGATTGATATATTTACGTTTATTGAATTCATAGGATGTTGTCATTCCCCATGAATAATTTTATGTCGACAGTTCACTCATTGATTGTAATTGATTGTTACCGAGTTATTGTCTCAGTACTTTTATGTTGACTGATTTCTATTGAGCTTTTCCATGTTCATGTTATATCCATTACTTATGATTGATTATTGTGACCCTATTGTTCATTGGTCATTGTGGCATTTTATCCTTATTGGCTATCATAACATCGGGTTTCATGATTGGCTATCATGTTCACACATGAATTCATGTTCTTTCTATGTTAACCCTAACCCGTGTCTGAGACGGGAATTTACTTACTAAGCTTTGTTAGCTCACCTTGACTTACTTATTTTTTAAGTAAGGATGTTACAAGACCACAATAGGAGTCCAAGAGCATAGGAGGACAGTTTGAGGAATATGTTAGAAGTGATGTAGTTTCTCCATGTATTCACCACCTAAGGGTGAGGTTATGTCGGTTCTTGTTTTGGCATTGTAGAACCATCCGATGTATTTAAGACTTTCACTGATTTATTGTTTAAGTTTTACATTATATATTGTTGTCATTGATACAAAGAAAGAAAAAATTAAGGACAGACACAGGGTCGGCCACGCAATACAAGATCCGCATAGGATGGGTTTCGGGTTATAACAATGACCGTATGGGAATGCGATGCTAAAGCCCAATGTAAGTAAACCCGAACTCTAATATGTGGTATTTCCTTAAGCCATGTCACAATTATATTTTTCTCGATGCTGTTAATTTTGTATTCTTAGACATACCTGACATTTATTGATTACACAATTTGATACATGTTTTAGCTTTTGGATATGTTGAGAGTTCGATTACCAATATCAAATGTGATTGTTTGTTCATTGTTATACCTTTCTTTGGAAATTAGAGAATTGCTATGTTTCTCACTACTGAGAACTTGCTATTCCACATATATGTGCATCCCTTGTGGAATTTTGATGATCATGATATTATTATGAGTGTTAGGAGTTGTGTTTTATCACAACGTCCATCTGATTCCATAGATGCTGATTTGGACCTACGGGTCAGAGATTGGGAATGATACTCAACACTTAGTCCTTGGGGGACATGATATATAATAAAAGCTCTAATGCTATTCAGAAACTCGAATGAGGGGTGAACCTGATTGAGTGGAGTTAGCCGGGCCCTATTTGTTGATACATCTATTTTGTTAATATCTCATTTTTTTTTTTGAGTCATAATCTGAAAATACACTCTTTGATTACTGATACGTTTTACAAACCTATCATTGGATCCGATTTGGCAATTTGTGATATCTTGTGATATTTGGCAGCTGATTGTTGTATAGGCTAAATCTCTATTATTAATTTCTTAAACCGTTTACATTACCTGTATCAAATTGCTTTGGGATATGCCTTTTAGACCCACTGGTCATCTTTGTTGATCTATTTTTCTTTGTGATTGGCTATTGTTATATATCATTTCGCTTGCCATTTGGTTGTATTTTGTTACCTAAACTAACCCTGTCCCATGGCAGAGTGAGGAAATTTACTTATTGAGCTAAGTTAGCTCACTCCATATTTATAACAATTTTTCAAGTAACATTATATGGGAGAAAGTGCAATGATGGCAACTAGTGGAGCTAGTGATATATTTGCAAGCAATAGTGATGATGTAAAACTCCAAGTCATAACATGAATAGGTATTCTGTAAGATTAATGTAAATATTAGTTATTGTGATATGGTGACACTAGAGATGATGTTAGACTTAAATGATGATTCATGATGATCAAAATTGTACTTAGAGATATTTTGATTGATGGTTGTTAGAGTTTGATTTGTTATCAGATGAGTTGCATTGGTGTAGCTTCTGCATTTAATTTAATAAAAGAAAAAAAAAACTTTATCACTCTTATGCAGTATATATGTAGTCAAACAAATATATGAATCATCAGGTCAAAATAAAACTTTATCACTCTTATGCCAAACTTTCAAAAAGATAACAAGAAACACATAAGTATATAAGCAGTCAAGCAAATATGTGAATCATCAAGTCAACATGGCAATTACTCCTAAACTTAATTCTATTTCTTACTTAGCACAATATATCATACCTGATGGGTTTGTCTCAACTCAAGAAGTCGTACTCGTAGTGTAGCGGAACTAACAGCAAGAATGCAGAAGGTCAGACCACCTTCTCTTTGCCTTTCAGTGTCCCTTTGCCTCAGCAGTGTGTCTTTCTCCTCCTCCTTCTGATTTTCTCCCTTCTTCTTCTCAGAATTCTCTCTCTCTCTCTCTCTCTCTCTCTCTTCTCTCTCTCTTTCTCTCTCTACGAACTGAATGGCTATGTGTGTATGCAATCATGTATATGTATATAACTATCTCCATGATCATCATAAATCTGGTTTCCCCAACCACCAAGCAATCTCATTGCTTGCTGCAGCACCTCAAATGAGTGCCTCTCCATGCACTATTTCACTATTTTGGCAGGCCATTATGGTGCCGTGTGTGTGTGTTTTTGGGTCACTTATATATATATATATATATATATATATACACACACACATATTATATCACAGACACACACGTAACAGTCAGCACACACACTTTGTGCACATATGTATATTTAAATACCTGTACACACACATAGCATATAATATTATACACATATACATACATACTACACTATTCATACACATACATGTACATAGATGACACACATTACATACACACACCACTATTTAAAAGAAATAATAATAATAAATAAATAAATAAAATAAAATAAAATAAAATAAAGTAAAATAAAATAAAAAATTTCATTCCAAAAATTTCAAATCTTTACATCATTCCCTCCTTAAGGAAATTTCGTCCCGAAATTTAAAATAAAATAAAATACATCACTGAACAAACAACTCGGGATACCTAGCACTGACCTTAGTCTCACACTCCCAAGTAGCCTCCTCGACTCCATGATGGTTCCAATGAACCTTGACCAAAGGGATGGTCCTGCCTCGCAAAACCTAGTCCTTAGAGTCCAATATCTCTACGGGTCTCTGATCATAAGAAGTGTTGCCCTCCAACTGAAGATCTACCCAGTCTAGTACATGTGAGGGGTCGGGCTCGTACTTCCTCAACATCGACACGTGGAAGACATCGTGAACCCCAGATAGCTGTGGCGGTAACGCTAGCTTATAGGCCACCTCACCAACCTTCCCAAGGATCTCAAATAGGCCTATAAACCGTGGCGACAGCTTCCCACTGCATCCAAATCTCCTCAATCCTCGCCGTGGGGCTACCTTAAGGAATACATGTCCCCCAACATCAAATGACAGAGGTCGTCGCCTCTTGTCTACATAGCTCTTCTGGCGGCTCTGTGCTGTCAACAGACGCTGCCTAATCACATGTATCTTGTCTATGTCGGGCCCAAAAATAGTTGCCTCCCCCACCTCGGTCCAACACATCGGTGAACGACATAGTTTACCATACAATGCCTCGAATGGTGCCATCTCAATACTGGACTGATAGTTGTTGTTGTAGGCAAACTCTACCAAAGCAAGGTGATCCTCCCAGCTACCCCTGAAGTCCATGACACAGGCCCTAAGCATGTCCTCTAGGATCTGAATGGTACGTTTTGACTGACCATCAGTTTGAGGGTGAAAGGCAGTACTAAATTATAACTGAGTCCCCAAGGCTGTTTAAAGGCTCTACCAAAACTGTGCGGTGAAACGTGGGTCTCTATCTGAAACAATGGATACGGGGACCCCGTGTAGTCGTACTATCTCTCGAATATACAACCTATTGAGGACATCCGATGTCACGACCCAAAACCCACCCTATGCGGATCTCGTATCACGACCGCCACTCTTCAGTCGAGGCCTTAGGATAAGGCTCACATAAGAAACAGTATCGGATGGTGGTGCGGCCTATGGTTACGGAAGCGTGAAAAGCTTTTTCTTTTCTTTATTTAAAATACTTTTGCACATCCATCCGGTATTACCGATCTTCATAGCGGTACACATGATTATACATTCAGAGCATAAATAAAATTCTAAAGTTTTATACATATTACATATCGATTGCCTCTCGGGCTTAAGTACATATTTGTCCAAAATCTACTACATCAAAATTTTACCATCTACGGGTCCTAGTACTTTCCAAACGTCCTTGATCATATTAAAGCCATTAGTCATCATCCCCAAATGGAGTAAGGCTCCTATTCATCACCGTTACATGAAAGAAAATGTTAGGGAATGGGCTGAGCTTCGAGAAGCTCAATGAGTAATTCCTGCATCTGTCATGGGTTTTAATTGGCAGTGGTTTCGCACATGAGAGTTTATAAAATACTCACTACCAATTGCTTATATACTTTGAACATGGAGTACATGCATTCTTCATTACAGATAGGTTTGAAACATTTAAAGTATTCAAGCTAAACATATATTACTTCAAATAGAGTATATGCACTTCAAAACATATAAACCTGCATAAGAAAAGTGGGGGTAAAAACCTGCTTCCATTTTCAAAAGCGTTACTTTAAAACATATAAACATGTATAGTGAAAATGGGGGTAAAACTTGCTTCCATTTTCAAAAATGTTTGTCATCTTTTCTCTTTGATTAGGTGGAATCTGTTTCGAACTAGACTCCCGTTTTACTTCTACAATAGAGATATCTTATTGCCTGGGGGATCAGATCCTGCTACTGGGCATTTCTTCGTGTCATAGTTAAATTCTGAAGAATATCAATGTCGAATGTAGTGCTTATGCACAACTTATCTTGCAAAACTTAGCTTCTTCAAGAAATACTTTTTATGAGTATTTAAACATGACTTCTTCAAGAAATGATTTTATAAGCAATTAAAACATAACTTTTTCAATAAATGCTTTTTCATGAGCATTTAAAGCATGTAACATAAAATTTTTGCAATAGGACTTCAAATACTTGGAATAATCAAATTCAGAATATTTAAAGAAATTGGCATTTTACTGAGACATGCTAAATATTTTCTAAGAAAGACTGTATATAAAAACATTTACTGAGCATGTCATAACAGAATAAATTAAAACAGGAATCATGTAACACTGAATTTGATATTCAAAACTTCAGATATTTTGAACTTAAAACTTGTTCAAATCCATGGAGTTAAATCTCCACTTCAAATGCAGGGTTACTCACCTTAGTCCTTAGGGTTGCTCTATTGCAGTGCCTTTCGTTTCCCCTTTGTAGTTCCTAAAAACAATTCATAAATAATCTATTAACTTCATATGTACTTCAAATATCTCCTATTGATGCTCTTATTTTATGCTTAGATCGTATTAAATCTTAACTTTTATCATACGCACTATTTCCTTAACGTATACTCTTCTGGTAACTTCACTAAATCATAAGGTTTGATTTTTATTACATTACATACTTACGTGTCATATTTTTCTATACTTCCTTTCATAATATAGGACCTCACCATTGAGTCCGGAACGTCGAAGAAAGTCAATTTAGACCTTCCTGGCTTTTAATTTGGCTTCGGACATGTTAAGGGTAATTTGGTGATTTACACTTTAACGTGTCTTATTTTTTGGAGTCCTGCCTCGTGAAACGGATCCTGCCATTGGGTCCAGAACGTCCAAAATAGTCAAAAATACACTGTTTGTTTACTTTATTTGGACTTCGTTTGCTTCATTTATGGCCTAGGGGTATTTTTGAAATTTTTCTTATTTAAATATTATTAAATTAATTTCATTTAGCCACAGTAAAATTCTTCAGAAGTTTTGGGGTCAAAATCAAATTTTCATAATTTTCGGTCTGAACCAGTGGTTTCACTTCCATTTTAAGTGAACGGGCCTAGGTTTTCATTGAACCAACCGGTTTGGTCGGTTCAATACATAATGCTGACATCATGATGACGTCAGCCCTAATATTTAAAATTTAAAATTATAACACTACTCCACACGACGTCGTTCCACTTAAACCTTTTGTGCGACAGGTCGGCCCCCGACCCAAACCTAGATCCGGCCCAACCTAATTCGACCCAACACTGTACATCGTCTTCCCCAACTCCCCTCACCGTAACCCTAATTTCTGAAAATTTAATCTTCCAATTTTGTGAATCTTACACCTCTGAAACTTTCTGTTATTGATTCTAAACCATTTTTGAAGCATCAAAGGATGGTTGGCATCGGTTTGGGGTTCCAGTTTGGGCTCATGGTCGTGATTTGGAAGATGATACCCAGACCTGCAACTTGGCCCTATAGACTCATTTTTTAGTCAAATTTCATGAGGTTTCTTTTGGGATGATTCATTTTTCATGGGGTTCACATTCTTATCTTCAAAAGTGGGTTTAGGAGTCTAAAACAAAGACTGGGTTTCATGACCGAAACCTGCAACTCAAGTTTTTGGGTTCATTCTTTGAGATTTAGAGTCGTGGTCTTGTGTTTTTAAGACATTAGGATGGTCTAGTTTAAGTTCCAATTGGCCAAACTTGGTTTAATTTTAATAATTTCAGACCTGCACTAACATTCCTGAATTTTCCTTCCATCTGTAACTCTAAATTTCTCATTCAACTTTACAAAATTTTCACTTATTTCTTTTGTAAATTAAAGCTTAAAATATGTATATTAAGATTCTACTATTGCATGCTTCAAATCTAAACATAATTAAACAAAATTCAAACGAAATTTTACCTGTTTAAGTTGATTTCCTCAACTCTTCCTTCTTCAGTTTCTTTTCCTTCAGCTTCTCTCCCTTCCTCTACACATTTCTGTCTTTCTCTCTCTTCCCAATTTCTCTTTTAAACCCGACCTTGAGGATGGTGATGGTGCCACCTATTGGCTGCCTTTTTTACATGGTGTACACCTCATGGTTTCTCACTCTCACATGGCTGCCGACCATCATATGGAGAACAGCTGCAAAGCTGTACACTCCCACTACATTCTTCTAAATCTTTCTACATAATTCTATATTTTTTCTTTTCAATTCCTTTTACCTTATTTATTAGTTTCCCTATACCTATATATATACATCTAGCATATCCGTATATATTCCTCTATGTATATACACATATTGACATGTATTCTCATTTATTACATATATATATATATATATTTTATTTATACATCATCTACCATGTATTTATACTTCTTCTTTTTTTTCTTATAGTAATATTATTATAAATATTGATTTATTTATTTACATAGTGCTTATGCCCAAATTTTTATCGTAACCAAAGATTGACGGTTGACGTGGAAGTATATAATTCCACCGGAATTAGCAGAACAAGTTGGTGATTGCAACGAAAGTGATGTACAGTTGTCCTGGGTTTCCGGGACTTTTACCGAAACTTCACATGTTGGGGATCGAAACCGACCTTGCTACTTAAGGTCTCGGTCACTAATTAATATTTAGTGATTTTAATGATTCTTAGTCTGTCGGGGTGTTACATCTGATGAATCGGTTGCTCTAATCGGTAAGAAATGGGCCGACTTCGTCAACCTGTCCACGATGACCCAAACTGCATCATGACCTCTAGGTGACTTCGGAAGACCCATCACAAAGTCCATGGTAACATGCTCCCACTTCCACTCAGCCACTAGCAATGGCTGTAACAAACTTCCAGGCCTCTGGTGCTCAGCCTTCACCTGCTAGCACGTGAGACATCTAGACACAAACTGTACTACGTCTACCTTCATCCTAGTCCACCAATACTGACGGCGTAGATCATGATACATCTTTGTGCCCCCTTGGTGCACTGCTAGGCGTGAATGATGGAAATCTCTAAGGACATCGGCTCTAAGAGGCTCGAGGACAAAGACTTTACCCATATATCTCAAGCCAAAGTCAGGATGAACGGTCCACCCCTCAAATCCCTCAGGACTAGCAACTCGTGCTCTGATCTACTCTGCCTCTGTGTCCTGTAGATGTGCCTCAATAACCCTACTCAACAGTGATAGCTATGCACACACACTAAACAGTGTGGCATGTCCCTCAAACTCGGCAAGCTCTAAGTCAAACTCTCCTATGTCCCCCGTCATCTCCCACTCTCTGATAGCAATGCTAGCCATAGTGCTCCTTGGCCTCCTACTGAGTGCATCTGCTACGACGTTGGCCTTTCCAAGGTGATACTGAAGGTCAAAGTCGTAGTCTTCCATGTACTCCATCCATCTCCTCTGCCAAAGGTTCAGGTCCTTCTGCGTGAAAATGTGTCTGAGGCTCTTGTGATTTGAGAACACCTCGAACCTCAACCCATATAAGTAGTGTCACCAACTCTTAAGTGCAAAGATGACGACAGCTAACTCTAAATCGTGTGTGGGGTAGTTCTTCTCATGGCTCTTCAACTGACGAGAACCATAGGCTACCACTCTGCCCTCATGCATCAGTACACAACCCAATCCCTCTCAGGAAGCATCACAATACACGGTGTAACCCAAACCTCCCTCAAGGATAATCAGGACGGGCGCTGAAGTCAATCTCCTCTTCAGCTCCTGAAAGGACTGCTCACAGTCGTCCGTCCACTCGAATCTAATGCCCTTGCGTGTCAAACGAGTCATCGACGCGGCAAGACAAGAAAATCCCTCCACAAAATGACGGTAATATCCTGCCAATCCCAAGAAACTCCGTATCTCAAACACATTCTTCGGTCTCTCCCAACTCATCACGGAGTCAATCTTAGAAGGATCTATAGATACTCCACTCCCTGATACAACATGGCCTAAAAACTGTACCTACTGAAGCTAGAACTCGCACTTCGAGAACTTGGCAAATAAACGGTGTTCCCTCAAAATCTGTAACACAATCCGTAGGTGAAAGGCATGCTCATCCTTAGAAGGTGAGTAAATCAAAATATCATCCACAAACACCACTATGAACTTATCTTTATACTGGCCAAAAATACGGTGCATCAAGTCCATGAATGACACCGGGGCCTTCGTCACGTCAAATGGCATAACCACAAACTCGTAATGGTCATAGCGAGTGCGGAAGGCTGTCTTCACTATATCCTCTTCCCGTACCCTCAACTAATGATATCCTGATCGAAGATCAATCTTCGAGAAGCATCTCGAACCTCTCAGTTGATCAAATAAGTCGTCAATCCTCAGCAACGGGTACTTGTTCTTGACAGTAACCCGATTCAGCCTCCTATAGTCCACACATAACCGTAATGTCACATCCTTCTTCTTCACAAATAGTGCTGAAGCACCCCACGGAGAAGTACTTGAACGGATAAACCCCTTCTCTGTAGGTCAATCAACTGCTCCTTCAGCTCTCTCAACTCAGCTGGAGCCATGCGGTAAGGTGGGATAGAAATGGGTACAGTGGCAGGGATGAGCTCTATCGTGAACTCTATCTCCCGCCTTGGCGGTAGACTAGTCAAGTCATCCGGAAAGACGTCAGGAAACTCATCCACTACTGGTGGTAACACACCCTCTGTAGTCTTACTATCACCTGCAACCAAGTTGGCCAACATATAAGTATGACCTCCCCAACTCCTAGAGTTGCACAATGGTGGAACCAAGAAATCCCCACAATCTCCTGTGAAATAGAAACTATCTCCCTTAGGAGTGCATACTGTCACCCTCCCTCTATAACAATCTATACTCGCCCGGTAAGTAAACAACCAATCCATCCCCAAAATAACATCAACGCCAGTCATGTCAAGCACAATGAAATCAAAGCAAATGGTGCGATCAGCTATCTCTAGCGAGCAATCACACTACCCCCAACTAGTGTATCAATATGCAACGGTGGATCCAACCGATCTATATCCAACCCCAATGACATGGCAAGCATAGTAGATATGAATGAATGCAATGCATCTGAGTCTATCAATACACTGGCCCATGAACTGAACATAAGGAATGTACCTCGAACTACCGAAGGCCCAGATGTAGAGGCCTCTGGGGTGGCTACTGCATAAACACGGCCCTGGGTAGTCTGGCCCTGCCTGCCTCCCCATCTCTGTCCCTACTAGCCTCCTCCCCTCGGTGCGGGAGCTCTGACACTCAGTGTGAAGGGTGCAGCCTAGCGATATGGTGCCGGGTGTCCATAGCCTGGTTGTGGCTATGGTAGAGGCACCTGGGTATGTTGGTAGTACTATGGCCTCTGTGAGCTCTGTGAGGTCTGTCCCTAAGGACAGTTGGCCCTAACATGGCCTGGCTGGTGACAAGTGTAGCAAATCTGTGAAGCTCTCCAGGCCTGAGTCTGTGCTGGCAGTGGAAATGACCCCTAACTAGATCCGGCCTCCTGTACTAGGCTGGGGCCCCTCAGAGGGCAATCGGCCCTCTTGTGGCTGGGCTGTCCACACATATAACATGAAGAAGATCTTTGTGATCCCCCTCCTCTAGAAGTGGTTGGCAGAACAGGTCGGGGAGCTAATGATTGAAGGGGTCCCGGTGGTGTCTGTGTAGAAGAAGCACTAGCTCGGTACCTTTTCTACGGTCTATAAATCAGAGCAGGTGTAGGGGTCTGTGCTGGGGGTGTCCTGCCCTGTGCCCGGGACTCTCTAATCCCTCTGAGGTAAGCCAATTCTCTCTCAACTCTGGTGGCCCTGATCACTGCCTCTTCATAGGTCTATATAATGTGGCTTGCCAGCTTCTCTCTGATAAAGGTCTTCAGCCCCTTGAGAAAATAGAAAACCCTCAACTCCTCATCTCCAATGATATGTGGGGCAAACCTCCCCAATGCAGTAAAACGGGACTCGTACTGGGTCACCGTCATGTCTATATGGAGAAGCGCCTCAAACTCCTTCCTAAATCCAACCCTAGCAGTCGCTGAGAAATAGTGGTCATTGAACATGGCCACAAATGCATCCCATCCCTCACCAAACCTGTCGATCCTGTTGGCAGCCAATTGCCACCACTGGCTGGCTAAGTCCGTAAACTGGAAAGCAGCACACCTGATCCGTAAATGTGGCTCGACTATCCCTTGTGAATCCAAAATACTAGTGATCTGCCTCAGCCACTCCTCGGCAACCAACGGATCAGGCTGTCCGGCAAATGTGGGAGGCCTTATCCTCTGGAACACCTTCATCACGAAGGTATCCCGTGTCTCCCCATTAGTAGGTCTCGCCTCTTGTATAGCACGAAGGCACTCCTGTAGAAGGGCCGCCATATCTCTGGCGCCGACGGTCTGCTCCACCTCCTCTACTGGAGCAGGTGCAGAAGCAGAAGCAAGAGTAACTGCCTCCTCAATTGTATTGCGGACAAGTGTATCAACAGGAGCAATAACCTCCTTAACAGTGTCATGAGCTGGAGCAGTAACTCTAGGTCTACCACGTCGGGGCTGGGCAGCGGCCCTAGGTCTACCTCGTCTAGGTGGCCTGGCTCTCGCAGGAGCTTGTCTCGATGGCATGTCTACAAGTCCAAGGAAAAGGGAAAATTTAATACCCCTTTTTATATCCAGACATAAACATTTTAAATGAAATCTCAGTCATATTTTTGTCAACGACTTGCACTAAACAGGTAATACGTATAGCATGTCATAATGTGCACTTTATCGCTCCTTACACGTTACACATATCATGCATCTCACTACCTTAAACCACATAATCATGCATCATAACATAGAATCAATTAGCACGTAATCACAACAAGTCATGCTTCAAGTGTATATAATCACATAACACACAAGATCCTATCGCATGCTACTAACAGTTCACACTAAGTCTCACTCTTTCTTCTAGGGTCTCATGGTGTTCAACAACACCCCACAGTCTCTAGGTATTCGAACCTAAGCTCTGATACCACGTTGTTACGCCCCGAATTTCCACGAACCCGGGGGTGAACGATATAAAACAAGAAAGGTAAATAAAGGATAATTACATGCATTTCAATATCAACTCAATTCAGGTTCTGATACAATTTCATAAACCTTACCCATTGTTTCACGACATACAAATTAAACATGCATAGTTTAGGGCTTACGCCCTTGTACAATATCAACACATGCCCCAAGGGCCAAAACACTTCAAGTTCTTTCTTTCACTAAGAGATCACTGAATCTCATATAGCCGAAGCGTCATCTGAAATATGGTATCCCACGAATGAGTCAGCTCAACTGCTGGTATAATATAATGCTAATACAAGAAACAAAATTAAGGCGTGGCATGTGCAAATGTATATTTATATCTAAATGTCATCCAATATCATCAACGCAGTACATGAACAATATGCGTGACACACCCATGCAAACTCCATGCCACACCCATGTCTCACTTTACGGTCCTTCCCCATTGGCCTGCAAGTACCACAGTATGTCTCGCTTCATGGTCCGGACCCCGTCTGGCATGCGAGTACCAATGGCCGATTTTGAGTTTTTCACCACAGGATCTACACCCTCATAATATACAGCACCATGTGCTCAACCTACACTATATTCCAAGGAATCACACTATGCCAATATGCTCTGATTCCACCATGCCATAATGTAATCTCAATAAAGCATCTTATCCACACATGAAGCATGCTTTAGATAATGTATTACACAATTACATTCCAATCACAAAATCCCCTCATCAAGGATACATGTCATACATAGTCCATTTAAAAACATGCTTTAAGTTACATATTTCATAATCTCAACAATTCTCGAAAATATCATTCACACATTATGCTAACACATGGAGTATACATATAGTCATGATCCATATCCATCACTTAACCAAACTTTCAAAAAGATAACAAGAAACACATAAGTATATAAGCAGTCAAACGAATATGTGAATCATCGAGTCAACATGGCAATTACTCCTAAACTTAATCCTATTTCTTACTTAGCACAATATATCATACCTGATGGGTTTGTCTCAACCCAAGAAGTCGTACTCGTAATGTAGCGGAACTAACAGCAAGAATGTAGAAGGTCAGACCACCTTCTCTTTGCCTTTTAGTGTCCATTTGCCTCAACAATGTGTCTTTCTCCTCCTCCTTCTGATTTTCTCCCTTCTTCTTCTCAGAATTCTCTCTCTTTCTCTCTCTCTCTTTCTCTCTCTACGAACTGAATGGCTATGTGTGTATACAATCATGTATATGTATATAACTATCTCCATGATCATCATGAATCTGGTTTCCCCAACCACCAAGCAATCTCATTGCTTGCTGCAGCACCTCAAATGAGTGCCTCTATGCACTATTTCACTATTTTGGCAGGCCATTATGGTGCCGTGTATGTGTGTTTTTATATATATATATATATATATATATATATACACACACATATTATATCACAAACACACACGCAATAGTCAGCACACACACACTTTGTGCACACGTATATTTAAATACTTGTACATACACATAGCATATAATATTATACACATATACATACATATTACACTATTCATACACACACATGTACATAGATGACACACATTACATAAACACACCACTATTTAAAAGAAATAATAATAAATAAATAAAATAAAGTAAAAAAAAATAAAAAATTTCATTCCAAAAATTTCAAATCTTTACACTTCCTTTCTTCTAGGGACGGTAAAGATTTATAGTTTTAGAAGCAATTTTTTTAAAAAACAAATCATATACAATATAGATCTTCTTTGATAGATCTCGACTTTAGAGTACAGATTTATCATTTTTAAGTTATTGAATTTTGAATTTTGAAGTTTTGCAAAGATATTTTGAGAGTGTTTCTGGTTTTATGGAAGTTTAGTTTATTCAAGTATAGAAAATACATTGGATAGGTGTTTTGGGCACAAAATAATTGAAGGAATTATGGGGTTAACATGTTTGAGTATGGACCAATGATAATTTGTATCTATTTTTGTGGACTTCCGATCGAACAACCATTTACTTTATTATACATTTATACTTTCACCTCATAAATTTTAGGAATTCTTTTTTAAGGATGCCATGAGATATATATATTAAAATCTCAAAAACAAAATACTAGCCAATTCAGTTAACACCAAGGTCATGTTTGAATGATCATAGAAGATGACGAGATTGGATGAGATATAAAATCTTGTGGGATATTGAATATTTTAATCCAATGTTTGAAACTAACCATGATGAAAGGCTTGGATATGTTGCTATATATCAATTCTGTGTTTGGGCGCCTACCGGATATAAGGTTCAGGATATATCTATTTTTTATTTTCTTATGTATTATTTTTCTCAAGATTTTCAAAACTTACTTTTCTAAAAGTCATTTAATTTTTTTTTAAATATATGCAAACAAGGTACCTAAAATAAAAATTTTATTTATAAATCAATTACAAAATCTAATAACAATAATGTCAATATTTTATAATGGGATTGTGCAAACATCATTCGAAAAAAACGTCATGGTCTGTATTGCTAAAAATCATCCAAATCAATAATTACATACATGCACATATATATATATATAAAGTCCATTTATTGATATAAAAATACATTTAAAAAACTTGAACATATCAAAAAAATTGAACATTGAAAAAAAGAAAATTTTGGTTTTTTAACTTAACTCTTTGATGTCTTTGTCTCTCCATATTTTGGCGTTGTATTTTTGTTTCAATGGGTTGGGTAACTCAAATACTATCACCCCCTTGGTATAAGTTATATCTCACTGAAGTAGGATTTAAATGGTTCACGAGATATATACATATATATATATATATATCCAATCCAATTGAAGACACCAAATATAGGATAGGATAACATTTATCCTATCTTACCCATTTATCTCATCATCCAAACATGGCCTAAGATTTATGAGATATATTTTTGAACTTATACTAGGATATAGGAGAAATTAAGAATCAGTCTTTTGTGACATATTTAAGAATTAGTCAATAGTAAATTATTATTTAGAAAAAGTCAACTCTGTGATCAAAATTATAAAGACATCAAGAAAATTATAAATACATTAACTTTATATGATTGACATTTCATATGACAGAAATACCCTTTCAAAAACAAAAGACATTGACAAAAATACATATGGGTATTCAGCCAATGTCATTCCTATGATCTCTACAAGAAACAAATTGAACAAACAAAATTTGTGAACTCGTTATCGCAATCATGGTTGCTCGTCTTCAACAAGTAAGAATCTCTATATCTCTTCGAACTTTGTAACTGAGTTTTTTGTGTGTGGTAAATTTGGGAGAGCCTTAGTTATTAGCCCTAAAGGTTTTCAACTAAGGACATCTCAATAATTTTAATGATAACAAAGCATTATCCAAGTGGACTAATGTTTTATCCAAGTGACAATGAAAATAGGTCATCTATGTCAAAGAAAATTGTTGACCAAGAAATGACAAAGTCCATCAAGCTAAAGGATTCCACTCAAGAACATGCTTCAAGGCAAGAATCAAAATAAGTTGAATTCTCTCATGATGAATCAAGCAAATGGATACACTCGAGCCCAAGGATCCAAGACAAGTCAAGTAAAGACTTTTTATTTTTCTTATTTTTGGGTTTTGAGTGATTTAGGATTAGATTGATCATTGGTCGTAAACTATTACTATTTAAAATGATCAACTAAGAACTAACCTCAAATGATTTTTTAAAACAAAACAAATGTCATACTTTAAGTTTTGAAATATCAAAAAGTTTTGATAAAAATACACTGAGAAAAATAAACAAGAAGACATTCACTGTCCAAACCAGTCAACCAATTCATAGAACCTGATTACGCCCAAAGAATAACGCGGTAATTGTAGTGTAGCTTTGGGTGTCGATTCCACAGAGAGACTAAATTAAAAGAATAATAAACAGAATTTCTGAAACTACAGAAGTATTAGATGGTTATTGAGAAAATAAAATATAAAAAGTGATTTTGAATGCAACTAAAAATTAAACAAATTAATTAATGGAAGAAAATATTCAAATTTAACGAACAGTGGAGTGTCGGGAATCCCTTGCACATATATGGTATTTCAATTATTTTTAATTCACAGATAACTCAATTGAGAAATTAAATTCTAAAAATCTCAATCGGAAGATTTAAAATTATGCATCAAAATTAGACTGAAAATAACCCTTCGAAAAATCATTCAACACTTTTAAACCTCTCAAATTAATATTCACATTGGAAAAAATCCAACGACGACAATATACCGAACGAGCAATATTGCAGCAAAGAATTGAATCAATATAAATATTTAATTGTTCCAAAAATAATCAAAACATTAATCCATTCGATAGAAAAAGCATGACTGAATCTATAAACGGACTAAAACCTTTAATTATTCAGTCAATAAAATCTAACAATAAATTTAGAATGATCAACGAAGAATTTAACAAATTAAAACCATGTACAGGAATCAAAATAAATCAAAATAGCCATATATGGTGCAAGTTCATCCCTAACCCCACTTAGAAATTTAGTTACCCATGTACAGGATGGATAACATAAACCTCACGGAGAAATAATCTGCCATGACGCCACTGCGCTGTCTTTTTCCACACTGTTCAGTGTCTCTGTAATTTTTCCTGTGTTCTTCTCCTTTGCGCCGCAGCTCCGTCAACAGCCGTCCTCTTCTGTATTTATATTCTCTTTTTTTTCAATTAACTTTGCGCCCTAATGCCTTGGGCCCTTCCTAATTAGATCCGTGTTTTTAAACTGCAGCAGCACACCGCCTCATAAATTTACTTCAGCCCACTAAATCAATGCCAGTCATGGACCCCACTGCTTCAGCCTGCTCTACACTCGGCGCCCACTGCACAAGCCAAATGTTCCTTTGTTTCTTTATTTCCATTGCTTTTGTTTTGGTCAAATCTCCAAGCACCGGGCCCCACACAAAATAAAATCAGAATTGAGACTCCCTCCAGCCGTGCAGCCTTGCTTTGAATTTTTCTCTTTTTTTTCGTCTTGACTTTTCAACCTTGCACTGTCCAGCCGCACACAGCCAACAGCGCCCATCTTTACGCTCCGTTTTCTATGAGATAACAATTGAATCTTAACTCGAGCTCTTCACGAAAGTTGTAGTTCCAGATGAGTAGATAATTGTAGACTTAAAAACCATCTGATTTGGACTTTGGAAGCTCAAGTTATGGCCGCTTCAAGTTGGCTAGACGGACAGAATTTGGAGCAGCTTTCCAGACCTGATTTCGAAACAATGTTTGGAGGCCCAAACGAACTCCGATTTTTGCAAACCAAACCTTTCTAAAAAGCCCAAGACGTCCTCTAAAAACTTCATGAAGACCATTTTCTAATTCTGAAACTCTAACGCTATCCAAATCTCAATTGAAACTCAATGGTCGAATCTGCCAAAAAGTCCAAAAATAGTTCCAAAAATATTAAGTGAAAAGCGCAATTTCAAACTATCTCTCACCAACGAATATTGCAATATTTGAGATTTAAAATCTTATAAAATACGGTTCCAACCAATCTCAGTGTGAATAAAAATTAAATAAAATAATATCAATCACAATCCAATATTTTATTCACTTTCTAGCAATTTAATCCAATAATCGGGTATTTAGAGTACACTTTTGCGCACTCATCACACCCCCCAACTTACTCATTGCTAGTCCCTAGCAATTCCCATGCATTTGGCAGAAAAGATCAAGGAAAATCACACACAGCAGGCATTTAATCACACTTTTTAAATTCGCAAATCAAGACAATTTAAGGAATTCAAAAATCCTATAACAATCAATTCACTTATAGCAACTCACAGAGTGTGTGTGTGTGTGTGTTCCAAACCTATATCCATCTAACCACAAGCCATGACACATGCAACATCAAGAACATCTCAAGCAAAAGGTTCAACTCCATATCTCACGGGTACAAAAGTGTTTCATGTAGGGAATTCTCTCTATGGAGTTGACAAGGGGTGTACACGCTCAACGAAAAATTAGGCAACTATGAACAAGCAACAAGCAAACATTGATCTTATGATAGGCACACTAACAAATGAGATTTCCACCACTCTTTCCACAAGCTTACTTAAGATTAGAACGATCAACATAAAAGGGTTGTAACGTGGCTCGGGTTAATGGCTATATGAAGAAGAGGGTAAAAAGGATTCAAAAATTTCCAAGCACAAACTGGGAGAATTTCATTACGAATCATAGCAAACCAAACTCTTCACTTGATGTACTCTTCAACTTTCCAAATCTTTGAATAACAATACGTCTCCTTCTTCTTCTTCTTTCTCTCTCTTTTTCTTCACCCTTTTTTTTTTCAATTTTTTTCTTCTTTTTTTTCCTTCTTTTTTTTTTCTTCAATAGAATAAACTTTGATGCTCATTGACTTTAATGCTCACCCAACTGAACACTTTGCACTGTACTCTATCTTTTTCTTTTTACTTTTTCTGCTTTCTCCAATTCAACACAAAAGATAATAAATGTAAATTCCACACCTAGTACACACTTGGAAGTAAAAAGGGTAGGTAAATCACTGTATAGGCTATACTCCAATGTGGAGAGGTATGGATGATGCAGGCACATGAAAAAAAAAAAAAAAAAACGAAATGTGTTTGTTGGCTCAAGGTTGGCTACTAAGGGTCCATGATGAGAAAGGTTAGCTTGAAAGGCTCAAACATTAATCCTAAATTGACCTTCGTCATATCCCAAGTATATCCGCCGTCATACCACTAACCATGTAATGATATTCTCAAAAGAAGTGCCCAATTCAACAGATCAATGAATGCTTATCACAAACTGAATTTGAAAGCTCTCAATTCTCTCCAAAACACACATGAATACTTAAGCAAAAGAGTTCTCTAGCTACATGTGTCAACCACCATCTTACCACAAAGTTTGGATAAGGTGCACTAAAAATTCTATGAATGCCTCAATAGAATGATTATAGTGGATTCGGTGGTGGATTCGGTGAATTCACAAAAATAGCTATGAATGATAATGAGTGCTCATGTGAAAAGATGCATGTGTGATGCAAATTTTTAAAAATTTTGACACATGAAAATATGAATTTGCAATCACCACCCCCCAACTTAAATGAAACATTGTCCTCAATGTTTAACAATCAAAATTGAATGAAGGGTTCTAAAAAGGAGATAATACACCTGATGTGTCGTGGGAAGCTCGCTAAGCACCAAAGATGGCATCCTAAACTTGACAAAATGAAACTAACCTACAAATAAAAACAAAGAAAAACAGCAGCAAACAAAAAGAAAAAGAACGAAAATAAAAGAAAACAAAAACAAAACAAAATAAACAAAATAAAATAAAATAAATAAATAAAATAAAAAAATAAAACATACCTGCATGGTGTGATCAAGGTGGATAGACCGGGTCCATAAGTGGAATGTCTTCCACTTCCGGAACTTGCCTATCAATCAAAACTTTAAGGCGCTGGCCATTTACTTTAAAAACTCGCCTATCCTTAGGATCCTCTATTTCTACTGCCCCATTTTCAAAAACATTTTTCACTATAAAGGGGTCTGTCCACCTAGACCTGAGTTTTCTTGTGTGCTTATGGAGTCTAGAATCATATAAGAAACCTCGATTATTAGGCTTAAACATTTTTCTCAAAATATTGTTATCATGCTACACTTTCATTTTAACTCGATCAGCAATGCTCCAGCCTATAGCCGGCCTAGGCTTACTTAGGGTCTGAGGTAGTTTCTCACCTTGAGACTTAGACAATTCAGATGACATAATAATAGGAAACGTATCACCTGGATCAAGGAAGGCATATTTTGAACCCTTAGGCAAAGATTTCAATTCAACTTTTGGCTCTTCCACACTTGACGGAATTTGTTCTTTACTTGTGTTAAGCAACTCCTCAAACTTTGGTTTCTATCCCCGTGCTCCATAATCCTGAGTTCTGTCAAAAATAGCACAAACATCAACCATATCAGATGGAGCAGAAATATAGTCAAACTCAGTATTAACAGGAAAATGCTCAGGGGGGTCAGAATCATGAGTTGCAGGAATTCCCTTATCCATAAGTGAGTCAACCATGCACGTCTGACAGCTTTCATCCTCCTCTTCTGGCTGTTTTGCAACATGAAATATATTCACCTCAAGGGTCATGTTCCCAAAGGACAGCTTCATGAGCCCATTCCTGCAATTGATAAGAGCATTAGCAGTGGTAAGGAACGGCCTACCTAAAATCAAAGGAATCTTTGAAGTAGAATCAACAACAGAGCTAGTGTCAAGGATTATGAAATCAACAGGATAATAAAATTTATCAACTTGAATTAGAACATCCTCTACCACACCCCTTGGTGCTCTAACTGAACGGTCAGCCAATTGCAATACCATAGAAGTTGGTTTGATCTCTCCTAACCCCAACTGCAAGTAAATAGAATAAGGCATTAAATTCACACTTGCTCCTAAATCAAGTAAAGCTTGTCCAAACTCATGATTTCCAATACTGCATGCAATGGTTGGACAACCAGGATCCTTGTACTTGGGGGGGATCCTCTGCTTAATTAGAGCACTAACTTGCTCTATCAGGAATGCTGTCTTCTTCACATGGTGCTTCCTCTTAACTGTACATAAATCTTTAAGAACTTTTGCATAAGTAGGAATTTGTTTAATCACATCCAAGAGAGGAAGATTTATTTTTACCTGCCTGAGATTCTCGAGGATTTCATTGTTAGGATCCAAAGTGTGCTTGGTTGATTTTAAAGCCTGAGGGAATGGTACCTTAACATAGCTCTTTGTCACCTCTGATTCCTTGGGCAGCTCAGCATTGCTACTATCTTGTTCCTTTTCCACATCCTCTGATTTGTCCATTGTTGGGATGTGTAAGGACTTACCACTTCGAGTCACAATGGCGTTCACATCTTTCAAATTCTCTTGTGCCATGTGTTGACCTTGGGGCGTGGACTGAGCTTGGGAAGGGAATCTGCCTCGCTCATTTACACTCAAAGAGCTTATCAATTTCGACACTTGGCTCTTTATCTCCTTATTTTCTTCAACAACCTGCATGATCAAAGATTCAAATTTTTGGTTAGTCTTACCTTGTGCTTCAATAAATGCATGCAAAGTGTCTTCTAAAGAATTCCTAGAAGATAAAGATGCATGATCTGGTGCATGATATGGTGCAGGGTATGATCTAGGAGGCTGTGTAGGTGGTGGTGCATGTGCATGGTTGTCAGACTTCCAGCTAAAATTGGGGTGATTGCGCCACCCTAGATTGTAAGTCTCAGAGTAGGGTGTGAAAGGCTTCTTGTACATACCTAAGGTATTACATTGGTCCTCATACATCCCTCTCATCTCAGCTGATGTGGGACACTCTTGGGCAATGTGATCTACCCCGCCACACACTGAACATGGTCCAAAAGGCTCTGCATGATTAGCCAAGTGTGTTGGCTTTACGTGTCTAGCCTTTAGCATCTCTAACTCTCTAGTGAGTGTCTCAACCTTAACTTTCAAGTTATCCTCCTCCCTAAGATGGTAAATTCCCCCACTCTGTTGGTTCCCTATGGGTCGTGACCTATTTGTGCTCTCAGTAGCACTAGGTCATGTCCATGTGTGAGCTTTTTCAACAAGCTCATTAAGGTACTCTATAGCCTCATCAGGATCTTTCTGTAAGAACTCACCATTGCACATCATCTCTACAAATTGGCGCTCTCTAGGTGTAAGTCCCTCATAAAAATAGCTCACTACACGCCAACTCTCATACCCATGGTGAGGGCATATACTCAATAACTCCTTAAATCTCTCCCAAGACTGATACAAAGTCTCACTATCCTTTTGTGCAAAGGTAGAAATCTGTCTTTTCAAAGCATTGGTCTTGTGTTGGGGAAAGTATTTAGTGAAGAAAATCTAGGTCATCTCATTCCACGATCCAATTGACCGTGGTCTCAGTGAGTATAGCCAACTCTTAGCTCGATCCTTCAAAGAGAAAGGAAAGAACTTAAGTCTCACAATGTCTTGTGTTGCATTCTGACTATAAAAAGTCGCAACTACCTCCTCAAACTCTCTAATATGCACATATGGATTCTCATTTTTCAAACCATAAAATGTAGGGAGTAATTGTATCACCCCCGTTTTAATATCAATTGGACGGGCATTAGGTGGACACATGATGCATGATGGTGTAGCTGTGCGTATAGGGTGTAGGTAATCTTGAAGAGTCCTAGTGGGTTGATCCTCATATTCACTCATATTTGCAGAATTGGAAGTATTATCAAACAAAGAATTAGAAAAATAAGAAAAATTAGACTCTAAATCCTACTCTAACACAGGCCTATAAGCAAATCGGCCTAGTGCGTCCCTATACCTATTATGCATGCAAGATGACAATAATAAAATAAATAAAAAAAAAATAAAGGAATAAAATAAAATAAAAGAAAATAAATAAATAAATAACTAGAAATAAAAATAAATAATAATAATAATAAGAATAATAATAAAGCAACTAAACAAAAGGGAACGAAGTTACCGCCTTTACAAACTGCTGAAAAGAAAAATTATCTACTGATTCTTCTACCGTCTCCCCGGCAACGGCGCCAAAATTTGATTACGCCCAAAGAATAACGCGGTAATTGTAGTGTAGCTTTGGGTGTCGATTCCACAGAGAGACTAAATTAAAAGAATAATAAACAGAATTTCTGAAACTACAGAAGTATTAGACGGTTATTGAGAAAATAAAATATAAAAAGTGATTTTGAATGCAACTAAAAATTAAACAAATTAATTAATGGAAGAAAATATTCAAATTTAACGAACAGTGGAGTGTCGGGAATCCCTTGCACATATATGGTATTTCAATTATTTTTAATTCACAGATAACTCAATTGAGAAATTAAATTCTAAAAATCTCAATCGGAAGATTTAAAATTATGCATCAAAATTAGACTGAAAATAACCCTTCGAAAAATCATTCAACACTTTTAAACCTCTCAAATTAATATTCACATTGAAAAAAATCCAACGACAACAATATATCGAACGAGCAATATTGCAGTAAAGAATTGAATCAATATAAATATTTAATTGTTCCAAAAATAATCAAAACATTAATCCATTCGATAGAAAAAGCATGACTGAATCTATAAACGGACTAAAACCTTTAATTATTCGGTCAATAAAATCTAACAATAAATTTAGAATGATCAACAAAGAATTTAACAAATTAAAACCATGTACAGGAATCAAAATAGCCATATATGGTGCAAGTTCATCCCTAACCCCACTTAAAAATTTAGTTACCCATGTACAGGATGGATAACATAAACCTCACGGATAAATAATCTGCCATGACGTCACTGCGCTGTCTTTTTCCACACTTTTCAGTGTCTCTGTAATTTTTCCTGTGTTCTTCTCCTTTGCGCCGCAGCTCCGTCAACAGCCGTCCTCTTCTGTATTTATATTCTCTTTTTTTTCAATTAACTTTGCGCCCTAATGCCTTGGGCCCTTCCTAATTAGATCCGTGTTTTTAAACTGCAGCAGCACACCGCCTCATAAATTTACTTCAGCCCACTAAATCAATGCCAGTCATGGACCCCACTGCTTCAGCCTGCTCTACACTCGGCGCCCACTGCACAAGCCAAATGCGCCTTTGTTTCTTTATTTCATTGCTTTTGTTTTGGTCAAATCTCCAAGCACCGGGCCCACACAAAATAAAATCAGAATTGAGACTCCCTCCAGCCGTGCAGCCTTGCTTTGAATTTTTCTCTTTTTTTTTCGTCTTGACTTTTCAACCTTGCACTGTCCAGCCGCACACAGCCAACAGTGCCCATCTTTACGCTCCGTTTTCTATGAGATAACAACTGAATCTTAACTCGGGCTCTTCACGAAAGTTGTAGTTCCAGATGAGTAGATAATTTTAGACTTAAAAACCATCTGATTTGGACTTTAGGAAGCTCAAGTTATGGCCGCTTCAAGTTGGCTGGACGGACAGAATTTGGAGCAGCTTTCCAGACCTAATTTCGAAACAATGTTTGGAGGCCCAAACGAACTCCGATTTTTGCAAACCAAACCTTTCTGAAAATCCCAAGACGTCCTCTAAAAACTTCATGAAGACCATTTTCTAATTCTGAAACTCTAACGCTATCCAAATCTTAATTGAAACTCAATGGTCGAATCTGCCAAAAAGCCAAAAATAGTTCCAAAAATATTAAGTGAAAAGCGCAATTTCAAACTATCTCTCACCAACGAATATTGCAATATTTGAGATTTAAAATCTTATAAAATACGGTTCCAACCAATCTCAGTGTGAATAAAAATTAAATAAAATAATAGCAATCACAATCCAATATTTTATTCACTTTCTAGCTAATTTAATCCAATAATCGGGTATTTAGAGTGCACTTTTGCGCACTCATCAGAACCAGACGACTGATTCTTAAGGATTATTTTTACACTAATCAAACTAGTCAACCAGTTCCAGGCACCAGTCGACTAAGTGACCATTTTTAGAAAGCCTGAACTCGTCTAAGGAGAATCAGTCGACTATTTTTAAAGGCTAAAAAAAATATACATCAGATCCAGTCAACTGATCCAAAAGACGAATCGACTAATTGTTCTTAAACAATTGAACCTCAAACCCTTTGGACAAGTCAGTTGACCAAATCAGTCGAACAGTCCTCAATCTAATCGACTGATTGATGTCACATCCCAGACCTACAATACATGGATTAGGGATAATGACTGGCCAACTTGACACTTCACCAATATACTAACTTTTATATA
The DNA here is from genome assembly GCA_008638375.1 of Nyssa sinensis. Taxonomy (NCBI): domain Eukaryota; kingdom Viridiplantae; phylum Streptophyta; class Magnoliopsida; order Cornales; family Nyssaceae; genus Nyssa; species Nyssa sinensis. The sequence continues at coordinate 10,191,174 of CM018042.1, read as the reverse complement.
GTACATTGATGATGTATCCAATTGAACGCCTCTTGACTGGTACATACATTCCATGCATTCATACTTATAAAGTAACGAAAACTAAATCATGGTTGAGCAAAACTAAATACAGGATTAAATAGCAATATTTGAATGTTACAGCTTTAAATTTTCTTTTGGATTTTCTACAAAAGATACTATTCTAGCAAGTTGTCAATCCTCCAAAAAAGTTGTAATTAAACTTCCTCCTCAAGCTACACTATCTAAACTTCCACCTAAAATATACAGGATAAAAACCATGTGAGTTTTATGAAAAGCTCGCGAGTAACTTGAGTTTCATGTTGTTGTTTTTAGAGAAAATCACTTTTCATAAACCTTCATGGATAGTAGTTAAAAGACTCGTACTGAAACTACTGACATTTATAAATCATATACATGTAACTGATCACAAGATAATTAAGAAATTATATAAATTCTTATTACCAGGTAATTTTGCAAGATAAAACATAGAAGTATAAAGTTGTATATGAAAATTGTGTAAGGAAATTATATATGTCAATCTTTCTTTAACTTTATCTTGAGTAGTCACCTAAGTGACTAAGTGTAATCTATAGCTCTGACCCTACACAGCCTGGCTTAAAATAGGTTTTCTCGGATTTTAATTTGGTCGTACATAGCATTAGTTTTGCTAAATAAAGTTTCTAAGAACATAGATGTCATTTTTTAAGGGTAAAAAGGTCATTTTGACACTTTTAGGGGTACTTTAGTAATTTATCGACAGTTTGGGGCCTTATTGCAATTTTTAGAACTTTCTATTTTAAAATAATCATTTTTCATATTTAAAATGGAATTTTTGAATTTATTTATTCATAAATTAGGCCCTACTAAAGTATCGGGGTCTAAATATAATTATTAAAAGTTAATTATTATTTTCTTAATTTAGAGGGGCGTCTCTCAAATTAAAGATTCTAACTTGGGGTGATTGTATAATATCTAAAACTATAGGGTTACTTTTATTATTTCTTAAAATATAAATAATATATATTTATAATATATATATATATATATTTTCTGTTACACATGAACATAGCTAGTGACTCAGTGGTTAAAAGAATTGTCATTGGGTGGTTAGGTCATGAGTTCAAATCTTGGGCGCCTCAAGTGCCCTTTTATTTTTCAAGTTATTCGTAAATCAAACAACGGACAAGAGTTCGACACTAGGATAGGGTATCCTTGTTCCAAACAAGTTTAATAAATAGATTTGTTATCCTTGTAACCAAACAGTCCATTCCTATTATTAGAACATTTAAACTAACTTCAAAATTACATTATTTTATTAATCCACTTTCGCGTCTAGGCCAGGTATGACCTTAACCCCAATTCGACCCGACCCGAACAGTGCTTCTTCCCCTTCGTCACTTTCGTGCCTAGGTCGGGTATGACCTGAACCCAGATCTGACCCGACCTGAATAGTACTTCTTCCCCCTCATTTTTCTGGCCACACACTAGACACCTTCTCCTGCAACGATGGCCGGAATCTGAAAAATTTCAAATTTTCAACTTGTTTTTCTTGCTATTCTTGATTCTTTTTTCCACCCTAACTTGATCCTTATTGTTTTATGTTTCATTTAGGATGGTTTTGGATCGATAATTCTTGGTGGGACGACCAGAATGGCCTTAACCCGATTTTCTGGTGACTGTAATAGTCACTAGTTTCTTTATCGTTTCTCAACCAAATTTCATGATTCTTGGACCATTTTGATCCCTAGTTGATTCTCTATGGTTATATGGTCTTAAAATAGAGTTTAAACTCTATTCACTAAGGTTGGCTGATTATCCCTCTTACTTGTGCGCCATTATTTCAGGCTCATTGTTTAGCCAAATGCAGTGGTTCTACTTGCATTGTGTCCCATTTTCGACCTAGTTTAATTTTTCATTCATAAAATTGGTTACAATTGATTTCTTGGTAGTTTCTTTGAGCTACATTAATGGCGGTTCTTTTGAACCAGCCATTCTAGGGGCTTCTAAGCTCATATAAGTAACCTAACAAGTCTATATATCATGTAGGAACTTGAACAAGGTGAAAGGATTGAGTTTATACCTTGTTTAAATAGATCTTGAGAAACTTTTTGAATTTCTCTCTCTCCTTCTCTTTGTCTAGACAACTCTTTTAGTGCTTCCTTGCACAAAATTTCTTCATTCTCTCTCACAATTTCAATCGATAGATTGAATGGGATGAATGGTTGCTTATAAGGTTGATTTTCCCTCTTCAAAATTTAATGCATTTCACATCTATGGTAAAGCCTCATGCAAGGTGGTTGTACTTTGGTACAACCATGGAATGGCTTCATGGATGGTTGGTTACACAAGGTCACCTACCCATTTTCCTCATACAAGTTACCTCTTTAATTTTTCATTTTTCTTTTCTTTTTGTGTATACATGAGTAAGTATGCTTATATACACACACCACCACTCCTTTTTGTGTGTGTTCAGATTTTATCCATCATGTGCAAGTCACATGATAGTCAATAATAACTTTTTTAATTATTTTTCTCTTATTTCCTTCAATTTTCTTTATTTTTCTCTCTATATATGCACACATATATTTACACTCTTGAGTGTGTGTATTAGGGTTTCTCCACTTGTATAGATCATATAATGCTTAAATTAGTTAAATATATTTTTATTAACACTTCATGCATTTATCTTATATTTTTCTTATTTTCTTCCTTTTAATAAATACAATAATTATTGTACTTATCAATTCACATTATTTGGTGTATTAGGCATTACTCATTAGGTTAGTGATGCATTATTAGTCAACCAATTAGTTTTATTGACCTGGGCTAGGCCAGGTTGACCCATAGTTAGGTCAACTTATAACCTTGATTCAGGTTGTGTCTTCAAACAATGCTCATGAAGATTTGATAAGTCTCGTAAATTGATAATACTTCATTAAATTGCTCTAATTTCTCCATTCATTGGGAGTGGGTGTTATAGTTGATGATTCAATCGACTAAATTGGTTGATCTGGCAATCGCGAATTCAAATTTTAAATAGACAAAAAATGGGGAAACGACTCTTTTTGAAAAACAACGAACATATTTTTTTAAGGGTTATAAATAGAGGTTCTCTAAGGTATAATATGCCAACTTTTTACATGCTTACACTTCTACATCTCTATTATTGACTTTATATCCAAATATTAAAAATCTAGATCTAAAAGTTCTACTCATCTTAAATTCTCTAGGCTTACACCAGATCTATCAATAAAGAGTGAACATTTTATTGCGCCAAATCTACTCTAGAAGAGAGTGTCTTTTGGTAAACAACATTGTATCATCTCATTGTAGTGAGAATTGTGGGTAGGTGCTACCTGGGGAAGCAAAAGAACATATTTTATTGGGATAAGAGAGTTGCGGTCTTCGCAATATAACTATTTGGTCTCCACCTGCAAAAAGGTCACAATAATGGAAAAACTCAAGTGGGAATGTTTGAGTCGAGGACGAAAGAAGTTTTTTGAATCTCGTAAACTGTTGTGTTTGCTCTCTCTCTCTCTCTCCCTCTCTAATATTTATTTATTTGTGCATTTACAATATTCATCTTTAAAGATCCAAAAAGAAACCAATATTTAAAAAATACCTTATTCACCCCCTCCTCTACGAAAAATATCTGGGCAACACTAGTGTTATCCAGAAATAACCTTATGAGAGAGTTAGGATTTCTACGTTTTTGACTTAAATTTGTATGTATAGTAGATTCAATGGTTCTTATCACTTTATATTTCATCTAAATTTGATTTGTGCTTCATGAGGTATATGTTTTTAGTGTTGTGTAAATTTTTAGGTGTCCAGGCATCATAAGAAATTAAAGTTTTGTTGATGAATTTTATTTTTTATATTTTTTATTGAGTTGTAAAATGAATGATTTAACCCTTATTATAGTGTAAGTTATGTCATTTACTTTTACATGTTTTTTTTTTATTTATGTTTTGTCACAGAATTACCAAAGGAGGAGATTGAGAGGACAAAATTTGTCAATTTGTCATGTTGGCTAATTTTGGTTCTTAAACATTAGTATATGTAAGTGTGTCAAGTGAGAACTTGTGCTACATCCATTCGAGTCTCAATACGGCTGAAGATTGAAGACCCAAAGACTTCAATTGAGTAACAATATCTCTTGTCTTTAAGAAGAATGGTAAGTGGACCTAGATACCTAATGGCTAAATTAGGATGTTAGGCACACACTTCATAAGTTCACGTGTTTGTGTTCATTCATTCTTGCATACACAACACACATTTTGCATCACTTTGCTTTAAATTCTTAAATCATGTTTTAACTTAGATTTGATTTGAAAAGATTTTTCAAGAGTTTATAAGTTTATTTTGAATTTCATTAAACATTTAAGATTGGTCTCGTGAATTTTTGGAGCAAGGTCAATCAAAATAGATTTGGAAAACAATTTATAGAATGACCTATCTTTACTATTTTGATCATAAATTAAAAACTAGTTTATATTTTAAGGTGAGACCAATTGCATGTGAAATTAAAAGTCAAGAGATTTCTAACGGTAGGTAAAACGTCCCATTACAACTTCGTATGAGTATATAAGTGAGGTATCTTAATTTGAAGTTGGGCAATGTGCGTTAAACAATTAACCCACCCTCGAATAGAAAAGCCTTTTCCTTTAGAATGGGAAGTCTCTTTCCATTCTAATAGAAAGCATTCTGGTCTTTGATCGAGAAAACTTACGTTCCACACATTTTCAATGGGTATTGGCATGTTTTGTGTTATAAAAAGTTAGCTTTTGATAGAAAACCCTATTCCAACTCAATTTAGGACTTCCCACATTATAAAGACACCTTTCTGGAGTTACTTCTTGATAGAGAACACATATAGAAGATTGAGAGAATGGTGAGAATATTTCTCAGAGTCGTCATATACATTATGTTTTTGTTTATCTCGTTATGCTTTGAATTCTAATCATCTTTTTGAGAGTTCACATGCATTCTATGAATTATATTCGCATCATAAATTGAATTCTTTAGTATTTTTGCATTCTATACATCTTGGAATCATTATTAGAATTCACAAGATAGTTTTTTTGATTTCTTATGGTCATAAATTACATAAGAGATCTCTTATGTTGAAGGGTGATTAACAACCAAAGAAGGTACACTTCTAGACCATAACACGAGTTGTGTGGATCTGCGAGCAGTTAGATTGTGGTTGGAATGAAGTGGTTCATTGTGTATCATGACATTATAGAGTGTTGATTTGTGGAGCTCCAATTGGTGATAAAAGTGGTTGCTATGAAAAAATCACTGGTAAAGGCGCAATCGATAGTATAGAAGGCCAGAAACGGGAAGGACTGTGGACATTGACTAACCATGGAAGACTACAATGGGATTGTAGTATAGGTAGTTTGTTGAGATATGGTGTATCTTTATACCAGATTAAATTCATAGTGGATTTTTTGCAGGTTGTAGGTTTTAGTCTCCATAAGAGTTTCCTACATAAGATTTTGTTTCTTGTGTGATTAGTTTACACTTTATACTTTATGATTGGATAGATGTTTAAAATTGGATCTTAAATTAATATTATTCAAGCTAAGATTGGTAATTCATAACATAATGCTATTAATATAAACAAATAATTTTTTTCTTCTGTAGGCAATCTAATATTGCTTTAAATTTATTTTTCTAACATCATCAAGAGTTGTTGTGTGGATAATGTATCCTAAACATTTCAAGTTCAGTGAATTCTATTATCGCTTTAAGTTTATTTTTCTAACATCACCAAAGAATTGTGTGGATAATGCATCACAACCATGTCGAGTTTAGTGAATTGAATCTAAGGAATTGGATTTTGCCTTTTTCTCGATGGCATTAACATCAAGAATGAAGGGTTCTAACCTAACTATTTTAGCATACCTCTTTCGTGCCCTATTTGATCAACCAACTTTGAGGTCATCAACATGCAGGACATAAATCATGTGGTAGGGGTGATTTCCTAGTCCCTCATTGTCTGGTTCCCTAGGTTGGTAATCATGTTGCCTACAAAAGGGTCCCTCTTCTTGTTCATCAAGCTTAGCCTCTTTCTGGTTATAGTCCCAAAGTTTTCCCTTTCGAATGAGGTTCTTAATCTACTATTTCAAGACTCGACATTTGTTAATAGTATGGTCGGGATCCATATGAAAGTCATAATACTTGTTTTTGTTTCTTCTTTCTAGATTTCCCCTTATCCAGTTTGACCACTTTAGGTCTTCTAAATTTGGTGGAGGTTGTGTCGTAAGAGGCATTTACTGGTATAATAACCTCAAATTTTTTTTTTTTTAAAAATAATTTTGTTGGTTATTATTGTTATTAGTATTTATTATTATTATTATTGTTATTTAATTCAATGGGACATGGGTGCATGGGATTTTTTTTTTTTTTGGGTAAGTATGTATACATGTTATGTGTATGCATGGGTATATGTGAATATATATATATATAATATGTAGAGGTGGCTAAATACAAGTATATGTGTGGCTGTACGTGGCTTGATGTGTGTGCATAAGAGGTGTAATATATCAATATATATAAATTATCAAATGTCAACTTTGCATTTAATGCAAAGTTGCATTGGTGAAGGGAAAGGTGGCTTGAGCAGAGAAGAGGTCAGGGTAGTGGGCTGGCAGTAGGTGGTTGTGTGTGTAAGAGGGTTTCAGGGTATGGGTGCAGATCAGTCATGAGACTAGAGAGAGAGAGAGTGATATAGAGAGAGAAAGTAGAAAGAAAGTAAAGGGAGAGAGGCTGCTAGGTATTGTCCTCGTGTATGTGTGTGTATATCCATTGGGGCTGAGGAACAGAGGCAAGGCAAGGGAGAGAGAAGCACCATCACAGAGGTAAGAAACCATAGCCGTATGCTTCTTCTCTCTAGAAAATTTCACATATATCCAATCTGTTTTTGCAGCATATTGTCTGATTTAAATTCCTAGGTCTTGTAGTGTATGAAAAATGTAGTCGAAAGCAAGAAGAATGAGAGAAAATGGTTGAGAAACGGATGAGAAAGGTTGAGTTGCACGTCACGGCTATAGGGGTTGGACTTGATATTTTATGTTTTGAACTTGGTTTAAATGGTAAGAAACAAACACTAGTAGATGCAGAAAACCATTAGAGATGAATAGGGGCCAAAACAGTTAGGAAACAACCTTAAAATCATGAAGCCATGGTCGGCCGGATTCTCAGTCTCCCTCAGTTTCTTGGGAATCCAATGAACCAAACCAAAAACGGGCTTGAGGTGTGAAATCCCCTAAGAAAACCGAAGAGAACTACATTTAGAAAGTAGGGAAATTTCATCGAAAAACCGTCGCCGTCGCCGGAGATGGCGATGAAAACCTAGGGTTTCCTCACCGGAAAACCGAGGAAGACGACCTGGAGGTCGTGGGGCACCTGGGCTGAGAACGAGCCTGTTTTAATAAAACGGGTTGGGCCGTTTTGAGTTTTAAAAATGGCAGGGCTCTTGGGTTGGGTTGGCTTTAAATTAAAAAGGGGATATGGGCCTGTTGGTCTTGGCCCAATGGATTCAAAAGAAGAAAAGAATAAAACAAAAAAAAAAAAAAGAGAATATATATATATATATATGCGGCTGCCGAGGTTTGAAACAGGGTGGGGCGCGTGGGGGTGAGCGCGTGGAACCATTCGGACAGGACACTCCTGTGTCCATATATGCAATTAATATATATATATATATATATATATATATATATTATACTGTATTTTGTTTTACAAATTAAATTGATTTAATTAAATTAAATACCCCGAAATGGCCCGGAACCCAAATAAGACAAGTCATATATGTTTTCTGACTATCTTGGACCTCCTAGGACCAACGGTGAGGTCCGTAATGTGAGACGATGTCCCAAAAAATAAAAGACCCGTGGAACCCTTAAAAATTATCAAAATGCCCCTGAGTCAAAACACAGTCAAACGAACCCCGATTGAAATAAAAAAAATAGTGGATTTTTATTATTTCAAATGTTCTGAACTCAACGGTAGAGTCCGATTTACAAAAAGAGGTTTCGGGATGTAAGGACTGTCACGACCCGAAACCCACCCTATGCGGATTTCGTGTCGCGGAGCCGACCCTAAGGCCGTCCCTACTTTTTCCATTCCTGTATCATAGAACTAATATGCAAAGTACCAAATTCTTAAAACAATAACAACGGAAGTTTATCACTACAATAGTCAGCGGAAGTCTTAACCTACATCATATAGTTTTACAGTACCAAGTCAAAACTAACATAACCAGCACCCGTGGGTGGTGAATACATGGGAGAATTAAAACATAGTCTGATACAATTCTTCAAAATATCCCCCTATGCTTCCAGACTCCTATTGGGGTCTTGCAGTGTCATTACCTGAAAAGGGGTAAGTAGGGTGGAATGAGCTACAAGAGCCCAGCAAGTAAATACAGATCTCCGACACTGGTATCGAGGATCATAAAAGAATATGAATCCAAGAATAAGAATATGATAGCCAATCATAAAAAAATAAGATGCTATGATAGCCAATGGGAACAATTGTCATGATGGCAAATGAATAGTGAAATCACAATGTGTAATCAGTAGGAATGGCATAACAATGTTCTGAAATTCTCGACGATAATACAATAACAAGAAAGTACTGCCATTATAATTGATCACAATAAATCAATAAAGAAATATCTCGCAATACAAGATAATCACAAGAACAATGTAACTCAACAATTTTAGTTGAGCAATCATATAAGAGATGCTTTTGTTCTGTGTCAGGGCTTGATTTGCCCTCGGTCTTTGGGGGCCCGGTTTACCCCCTTCAGTGCATTCCAGTGTATGGCCACATGTCCGTTCACGGACTCGACCCGAAGGTCTTCAGTGTATTTAAAAGCATCGGATGGATGTTGTGACTGAGCACAAATCCAGTATACATAAACATTTCATGATCATAAATGATTCCATAGGAGTATATAAAAATGGAATATCATCAATTCAATGGAAACATAACAATAGGCATTTCAAGCACGGTTTAACATGATAACAATAGTACAACAATAATCGATGTCCACCAGATAGAACAATATCACATTGTGGAGACAATAACATCAGATACGCTCAGGAGTACAAGTTTGGCAGTAAAAGAATGAACTTGGCTTGATAACACCAAATGGAAGAGAAAGGGTATCTACTTACCTCTAATGAAATCTTAGCTTAGAAGTTCGTGAGTGGGCCCTTCCCCTTCAAGTTCCCTATATATCAATAAACGTGTTTCAGAATAAATGTTGATTCATCAATCTTACGTCTCGTCATCTTAAGTATCTCTAATGCCAATTTCGACTTCACCATTGAGTCCATAGGGTTCGGAATAATAAAAATTCACTAGTTCTTTAATTTAATCGGAGTCCATTTGACTTACTTATGAAGCAGGGGTATTTTGGTCATTTTTTACAAGTTGTAACTTTTCGGGACTCCGTCTCGTGAAACGGACCTCACCATTGGACTCAGAGCATCCGAGATAATAAAAATTGACTAATCATTTACCTTATTTGGACCTCGTTTGACCCACTTTTGAGTTAGGGGTAATTTTGTAAAATGTACATTTTTCTGTTGGGCCTTAGTGTAATTATTCAAAACTTTTGGGGCCGGTTCATAAATCCCATAAGCTGCGGTCTGAACCAGTTGGTTCAGACCCCAAAACCCTAAACCGGTCAGCCTTTCACCTGAACCAAACGGTTCAGTTTCATACAAGAACCGGAATACAATAACCCAATTCCTATCCCTATCCATGGTTCGGTTAACCCCTAAACCCCATTTCTATTTATTGTTTCTGCAACCAAACAGCCCAATTAATTTTAATTTCACATTCAAAACGACACAGTGTTGGATCTGTATTGCGGTCGGTCGGATCTCAACCCGACCCGACCCAGACCCGAGCTCATCTTGACCCGAGAAGCCCCCGATACTCCGGTTGTCTTCTCCGGTGGGATTTTCCGGCCACGGTCGCCGGAACAGCGAATTTCCTCACGGATTTTAGCGATTTCACGTCCAAAATTTACTGTTTTCGTTCCAAATGAAATCTAACATTGTAAGGAACCTTTTAGGACCGGTTTTAACCTCCAACACCACCGGTTTCACGCACCCATTTCCAGTTTTCCGGCGTTGCACCGGTGAGGGGATAACTGGCCACAGAATGGCCATTTCTTGACCATTCAAGCTGATTCGAAGTGCGTTGGGTCCCTAGAGACTTTTCCTATCCATCCTATGGTTCAGTTTTCCACTTGGGTTCGCCTATTTAAAGTCACCATTTCAACCGAACTCAATTTCTTTCTTTTTTTTCTTTTATTTTTTCCTTCTTTGTTTCAGATCTTACAATTCCAGTAAACAATTCTATAATTATACAAAATGAATTTAAAGAACAAAGACGTAGGGGTTTACCTGTTCTCAAGCAATTGCTACACCTCAATTTTCGGTTTTCTCTTTCTCTCTCTAAAACTGGTTCTATTTTTTTCTCACTTCTTTTACCTTCTCTATTCTTTAACCGACCCTCAGTCGGTGGCCCTTGCCACCTGTTGCTGCGGTGGCAGCATACCCGAGCACCAAAGACACCTCACCAATTTTCTTATATATATATATATATATATATATATATATATATATATATACATATTATTCTATTTACCACATATATATATTTATATGTATTCATGAGATCACCTAGTGCATTACTATACATACTTATTCATATACACATATCCATTTAATTATGCAACGTAACTTAAAACAGTTCGGGTTTTATCATTGTATCGACTTACCTCGATATTTGTGCCGTACCCCGGGTCGGGGTATTACATCCTTACCCCCTTAAAAATAAGTTTGTCCCCAAACTTAGCATACACGACTATGAAAATAATTGCGGATATTTGGCGCGTATGTCATCTTCCCGCTCCCAGGTAGCTTCTTCTATCTGATGGTTCCTCCACAGGACCTTGACTAATGGAATAGTCTTGTTCCGTAGAACCTGATCTCGATGATCCAAAATCTGCACTGGGTGTTCTATATAGCTCAGATCCTCCTGAACATCTAAAGGCTCATGTTTAATTACCTGGTTTTCACTCTGTACACATTTCCTTAACATTGAAACATGGAATACGTCATGTACATGTGCTAACTCCGGAGGTAAGACAAGTTGGTAGGCTACAGGCCCAATTCTCCCCATGATCCTGAATGGTCCAATATACCTTGGCCCTAGCTTCCCTCGTTTGCCAAACCTCACCACTCCCTTCATGGGCGACACTTTCACAAACACGTAATCGCCCACTGTGAACTGCAACTCTCGTCGGTGAACATTCGCATAGCTTTTCTGTCGACTTTGAGTTGCTAGTAAACGTTGCTTGATCAGTTGTATTTTCCCGGTAGTCTGTTCTACTATTTCTGGCCCATAGAGTTTCCTTTCACCCACCTCTGTCCAGCACAGCGGTGATCGACACTTCCTGCCGTATAACGCCTCATATGGTGCCATACCGATACTAACTTGATAGCTATTATTGTATGTGAATTCTACCAAGGGCAACTGATCTTCCCAACTTCCTTTAAAATCTATGACACAGAAACGTAACAAGTCCTCTAAAGTTTGTATTGTTCTTTCTGACTGTCCATCAGTCTCAGGATGGTATGCAGTGCTAAAACTCAGCTCCGTACCCATAGCACTCTGTAGACCTCTCCAGAATCTTGACACAAATCGTGGATCTCTATCAGATACAATTGAGACTGGAATTCCATGAAGTCTAACAATCTCTCGGATGTATAACTCGGCTAGTCGCTGTAGGCTTTGTGTCGTTTTAGTTGCCAGGAAATGCGCTGTTTTAGTCAACCTATCCACGATCACCCATATCGAATCATTCCCTCTTACTGTCTTTGGTAACCCTGACACAAAGTCCATTGTAATGTGTTCCCATTTCCACTCAGGAATAGGTAGCGACTGCAAAAGTCCTCCCGGCTTCTGGTGCTCTACCTTGACCCGCTGGCACTCGACACATTGTAATATGTACTTGGCTATATCCCGCTTCATCCCAGACCACCAATAAGTACCTTTAACATTGTGATACATTTTGGTGCTCCCTGGATGCAAAGCGAATCTTGAACTGTGTGCCTCATTCAGGATCTCTTTCTTGAGCTCGGGCACGTCGGGTACGCAGATCCTACCCTGGTAGCACAACATCCCCTCTTGTACAGTAAACTCGGAGTCAATGCCTGTCTCGGCTTCTTGACGAAGCTTAGTCAACTTCTCATCATGAGTTTGCTGCTCTTTGATCTTGTCCACAATCGATAGACTGATTGTGACGTTGGCACATCTTGCCTCAGAGATGGGCAAAATTATCTCTATTTCCATACTTTCCAAGTCCTTCAGTATCTCTGTCTGTATTGTTAACAGGCAAGCCATACTTCCTGATGACTTTCTACTCAGAGCATCAGCTACCACATTTGCTTTCCCCGGGTGGTATTGTATGCTGACCTCATAGTCCTTTAACAGTTCCAACCAACGGCGCTGTCTCATATTGAGCTCTTTCTGTGTAAACAGATACTTAAGGCTCTTATGGTCAGTAAAGATCTCACACGTGGTTCCATACAAGTAATGCCTCCACATTTTCAAGGCGAAGACAATAGCTGCCAGCTCGAGATCGTGTGTCGGATAGTTTCCCTCGTGGGGTCTCAACTGTCGTGAAGCATACGCTATCACCTTTCCATTCTGCATCAACACACACCCCAAGCCTTTGAATGAGGCATCACTATAAATCACAAACCCGTCAGTTCCATCCGGCACTGTTAATATAGGAGCTGTAACTAGACGCTCCTTCAATTCTTGAAAACTTCTCTCTTGCTCCTCGGTCCAATCAAAAGGAACACCCTTCCTAGTCAGTTGGGTAATTGGCGTAGCTATCTTGGAGAAGTCTTTCACAAATCTCCTATAGTAGCCTGCTAACCCCATGAAACTTCGCACTTCTGTGACGCTAGTGGGTTGAGGCCAATTCATAATTGCTTCAATCTTTTTTGAATCAACAGAGATTCCTTCCTTACTGATCACGTGTCCCAGAAAGGCTATACTAGGGAGCCAGAACTCACACTTCTTCAACTTAGCGTACAACTTCTGCTCCTCTAGCTTCTGTAGAACTCTCCTCAGATGTACCTCGTGTTCTTCCTGGCTCTTAGAATAAACCAAGATATCATCTATGAACACAATCACGAAGTCATCCAAGTACGGCTTGAATACACGGTTCATCATATCCATAAATGCAGCTGGGGCATTAGTCACCCCGAATGGCATAACAAGAAACTCATAATGTCCATACCGTGTTCTAAATGCCGTCTTCTGAATATCAGCGGGCTTGACCTTCAGCTGGTGATAACCGGATCTCAGGTCAATCTTCGAGAATACTTGAGCCCCCTTCAACTGATCGAACAGATCATCTATTCTAGGCAGTGGATACCTGTTCTTGACGGTAACCTTGTTCAGTTCACGATAGTCAATACATAACCTCATGGTTCCATCCTTTTTCTTTACAAACAATACAGGTGCACCCCATGGTGATGAACTAGGTCGTATAAAACCTTTGTCCAATAATTCCTGTAACTGGAGCTTCAGCTCTTTTAATTCTGCTGGTGCCATCCTATATGGGGTTTTGGATATTGGTGTAGTGCCTGGCAATATATCAATGCAAAACTCTATCTCCCTATCTATGGGCATCCCCGGAAGATCATCCAGAAATACCTCGGGAAATTCCCTGGCAATAGGAATCTTCCCTAGTTCAGGCTGCTGTGAATCAACATTTTGGACACTACATAAGAACCCGTGGCATCCTTTGCGAAGCAGACGCCTAGCCTGGATGGAGGAAACAAAGTAGGGTGGTGAAGCCACCCCTGTCCCTTTAAAATCAACGATCGGAAATTGAGGATTTTGTATGAGAACTCGCTTGGCCTCACAGTCTATCGTGGCGTAGTTGGCAGCCAGCCAGTCCATTCCAAGGATAACATCAAACCCACAAATTCCCAATGGTATCAGGTCAGCTAGCAATTGTATATCCCCAATCTGTATTGCACAATTCTTATACATGGTATCTCCCAACAAAGATTTCCCCGATGGTATAGAAACATTCAGTAAATATCCTAAGGGTTCTGTCACTATGTTCAATCTAGCAGCATACGTAGGGGATATAAATGAATGTGTAGATCCAGTGTCAAATAAAACACGAGCAGGCTGTGAGCAGACTAAAAGAGTACCTGCAACTACAGAGGTTGTAGCCTGCATGTCTCCTGGCACAATGGAGAAAACCCGTCCTGCTTGCTGCTGGACGCTTCCTTGTCCACTCCTCTGGATCTGAGATCTAGGTGCTGCTGCTCCAGGTCCCGGCGCTTTAACCGAAGTGGTACTTGTCGTGGCCTGACCCTTCTTGGGGCAATCCCTCGCAAAATGTCCTTCCTGGCCACAGTAGTAACAAATATTGCTATCCTTGAGGCACTGGCCTTTATGGACCTTCTCGCAACGAGGGCATTTGATTGCACCCTCTTTAGTGTTGCCCTGTTTCTTCTGACCGGACCCTGTTGCTTGTGACACAGCTCCAGGTCTGGTAAATGTGGGTCCCAGTCCGGAAGAAGAAGGCCCTTGCCTCTTATTCTGATTACCTCCCTGTTTCTGATTCCCCCTTCTCTTGGCGAATTCCTCGCCACTCCTCTCTATGATCCGAGCTGTCTCTACCACATCATCGTAGGTAGCCAGACGATGGGGCACCAGTCTATCCTTGATGGACCACCTCAATCCCTCCTCAAACTTGCGAGCTTTTCGATTCTCATTATTGATAGCCTCTGGGGCAAACCTGGCCAATTCAGTAAATGTGGCCTCGTACTGCTCCACCGTCATATTCCCCTGATGCAATGTCATGAACTCAGCAACTTTTCGGTTTTGTACTTCTTGGGAAAAGTACTTCTTGTAGAAGATCTCGGTAAACCTCTGCCAGTTCATCCCTGGTTCTCTGGTCTTCTCATTTATCCACCACTTATGGGCCATTCCCTTGAGCATATATGTGGCATAGGCCACTTTCTGAATGTCAGTACACATCAGGATCTCATAAATCCTGTTCATTTCTAACATCCACTCTTCAGCTTTGGTGGCCCCACCCGTACCATCAAATATCGGAGGTTTCATTTTCTGAAAACGTTCATATAAGTATGCAGGGTCTCGCTCGTTCCCCTGATGACCACCTATGTTGCCGCCTATATTGATAGGCTGCTCCTGTTGTTCCAGTTGTACCGGCCGATCAATACCGGCCTGCACCCGTGGCAACGACTCAATGACGCCCTGCATCAACCTTTCCAACTGTTCCAGACGCTCCATAGGCAACGGACCTTGCCTTGTGTTTACCATGTCTGTAAGAATAACCAATGAAGGTAACCAATGAGAGGATCAATTAATGTGTAAGATAACAATCAATGCCTCTAGAACATAAACGTCAGTTTTATCTAACCATTCTAATTCTAGTCCTATCTCCCATGACTCACAATCGGACCTATAGCTCTGATACCAAGCTGTCACGACCCGAAACCCACCCTATGCGGATTTCGTGTCGCGGAGCCGACCCTAAGGCCGTCCCTACTTTTTCCATTCCTGTATCATAGAACTAATATGCAAAGTACCAAATTCTTAAAACAATAACAACGGAAGTTTATCACTACAATAGTCAGCGGAAGTCTTAACCTACATCATATAGTTTTACAGTACCAAGTCAAAACTAACATAACCAGCACCCGTGGGTGGTGAATACATGGGAGAATTAAAACATAGTCTGATACAATTCTTCAAAATATCCCCCTATGCTTCCAGACTCCTATTGGGGTCTTGCAGTGTCATTACCTGAAAAGGGGTAAGTAGGGTGGAATGAGCTACAAGAGCCCAGCAAGTAAATACAGATCTCCGACACTGGTATCGAGGATCATAAAAGAATATGAATCCAAGAATAAGAATATGATAGCCAATCATAAAAAAATAAGATGCTATGATAGCCAATGGGAACAATTGTCATGATGGCAAATGAATAGTGAAATCACAATGTGTAATCAGTAGGAATGGCATAACAATGTTCTGAAATTCTCGACGATAATACAATAACAAGAAAGTACTGCCATTATAATTGATCACAATAAATCAATAAAGAAATATCTCGCAATACAAGATAATCACAAGAACAATGTAACTCAACAATTTTAGTTGAGCAATCATATAAGAGATGCTTTTGTTCTGTGTCAGGGCTTGATTTGCCCTCGGTCTTTGGGGGCCCGGTTTACCCCCTTCAGTGCATTCCAGTGTATGGCCACATGTCCGTTCACGGACTCGACCCGAAGGTCTTCAGTGTATTTAAAAGCATCGGATGGATGTTGTGACTGAGCACAAATCCAGTATACATAAACATTTCATGATCATAAATGATTCCATAGGAGTATATAAAAATGGAATATCATCAATTCAATGGAAACATAACAATAGGCATTTCAAGCACGGTTTAACATGATAACAATAGTACAACAATAATCGATGTCCACCAGATAGAACAATATCACATTGTGGAGACAATAACATCAGATACGCTCAGGAGTACAAGTTTGGCAGTAAAAGAATGAACTTGGCTTGATAACACCAAATGGAAGAGAAAGGGTATCTACTTACCTCTAATGAAATCTTAGCTTAGAAGTTCGTGAGTGGGCCCTTCCCCTTCAAGTTCCCTATATATCAATAAACGTGTTTCAGAATAAATGTTGATTCATCAATCTTACGTCTCGTCATCTTAAGTATCTCTAATGCCAATTTCGACTTCACCATTGAGTCCATAGGGTTCGGAATAATAAAAATTCACTAGTTCTTTAATTTAATCGGAGTCCATTTGACTTACTTATGAAGCAGGGGTATTTTGGTCATTTTTTACAAGTTGTAACTTTTCGGGACTCCGTCTCGTGAAACGGACCTCACCATTGGACTCAGAGCATCCGAGATAATAAAAATTGACTAATCATTTACCTTATTTGGACCTCGTTTGACCCACTTTTGAGTTAGGGGTA
Organism: Nyssa sinensis; assembly: GCA_008638375.1. Taxonomy (NCBI): domain Eukaryota; kingdom Viridiplantae; phylum Streptophyta; class Magnoliopsida; order Cornales; family Nyssaceae; genus Nyssa; species Nyssa sinensis. The sequence continues at coordinate 10,174,072 of CM018042.1, read as the reverse complement.
ATTTTGTAAAATGTACATTTTTCTGTTGGGCCTTAGTGTAATTATTCAAAACTTTTGGGGCCGGTTCATAAATCCCATAAGCTGCGGTCTGAACCAGTTGGTTCAGACCCCAAAACCCTAAACCGGTCAGCCTTTCACCTGAACCAAACGGTTCAGTTTCATACAAGAACCGGAATACAATAACCCAATTCCTATCCCTATCCATGGTTCGGTTAACCCCTAAACCCCATTTCTATTTATTGTTTCTGCAACCAAACAGCCCAATTAATTTTAATTTCACATTCAAAACGACACAGTGTTGGATCTGTATTGCGGTCGGTCGGATCTCAACCCGACCCGACCCAGACCCGAGCTCATCTTGACCCGAGAAGCCCCCGATACTCCGGTTGTCTTCTCCGGTGGGATTTTCCGGCCACGGTCGCCGGAACAGCGAATTTCCTCACGGATTTTAGCGATTTCACGTCCAAAATTTACTGTTTTCGTTCCAAATGAAATCTAACATTGTAAGGAACCTTTTAGGACCGGTTTTAACCTCCAACACCACCGGTTTCACGCACCCATTTCCAGTTTTCCGGCGTTGCACCGGTGAGGGGATAACTGGCCACAGAATGGCCATTTCTTGACCATTCAAGCTGATTCGAAGTGCGTTGGGTCCCTAGAGACTTTTCCTATCCATCCTATGGTTCAGTTTTCCACTTGGGTTCGCCTATTTAAAGTCACCATTTCAACCGAACTCAATTTCTTTCTTTTTTTTCTTTTATTTTTTCCTTCTTTGTTTCAGATCTTACAATTCCAGTAAACAATTCTATAATTATACAAAATGAATTTAAAGAACAAAGACGTAGGGGTTTACCTGTTCTCAAGCAATTGCTACACCTCAATTTTCGGTTTTCTCTTTCTCTCTCTAAAACTGGTTCTATTTTTTTCTCACTTCTTTTACCTTCTCTATTCTTTAACCGACCCTCAGTCGGTGGCCCTTGCCACCTGTTGCTGCGGTGGCAGCATACCCGAGCACCAAAGACACCTCACCAATTTTCTTATATATATATATATATATATACATATTATTCTATTTACCACATATATATATTTATATGTATTCATGAGATCACCTAGTGCATTACTATACATACTTATTCATATACACATATCCATTTAATTATGCAACGTAACTTAAAACAGTTCGGGTTTTATCATTGTATCGACTTACCTCGATATTTGTGCCGTACCCCGGGTCGGGGTATTACAAGGACCGTAAAAAGTGCAAAATGACCGTTTTGCCCTTTTAAGTACAAATATCCAAATTGAATTCTGCGAAGGCCTAGGCCAATTTTTTTCGACGTTCCGAACTCAATAGTAGAGTCGGTTTAAGTAAAAGAGATACCAATCAAAAAGAGACATAAAATTTGATGAATAGCATGAATTCCGATAATGATGTATTGCGACCTAATTGTGAATTTTAGGAACACCAAAAAGGGAAGGAAAAGGTGAGTTGATTCTTTAGACCGACACAGTGGGAGGGCAGAGTTACTCATTGGTGGATGGAACTGCATTTTGGATACAGCTTACAACGGTTGTGACCAACCCTATCAGGTATGATATATTGTACTAAGTAAGAAATATAATTAAGTTTAGGATTAATTGCCATATTGACTTGATGATTCACATGTTTGTTTTATTGCTCATATGCTTATGTGCTCCTTGTTATCTTGTTGAAAGTTTGATGATGAATGTGAATCATGACTATGTGTATATCGCATGTGTTAGCATAATGTGTGGATTATATTTTGAGAACTGTGGGGATTATGAAATATGTGACTTAAAGCATGTGTTAAATGGACTATGTATGGCATGTAACCTTGATGAAAAGATCTTCTGATTTGAATGTTATTGTGTAACACATCATTTAAAGCATGCTTCATGTGTGGGTATGATGCTTTATTGAAATTACATTATGGTGTGGTGAAATCAAAGCATATTGGCATAGTATGATTCCTTGAACATGACATGACATGACATGATATTGCATTTGGTGCCCGAACCAGCGGGAGCGATCCGCGAAGGGACATGATATTGCATTTGGTGCCCGAACCAGCGGGAGCGATCCGCGAAGGGACATGATATTGTGTTTGGTACCCGAACCAACGGGAGCGATCCGTGAAGGGACATTGCATTACATTACATTACATGAGTTGACATGGACCTGGCATAGATGTGACTTGGTTGTGGCATAGAGTGGTGTGGGTGTTTCATGGGCGTTGTCACTACATTGCATGGATAATATGGATGGCATGTGGATTATTGCTATTACGTGGCATGGACAATTTGGAAAGCATGTGAATCATCGTTACTACATTGCATGGATAATATGGATGGCATATGGATTATTGCTATTATGTGGCATGGACGATTTGGAAAGCATGTGGATTATTGTTATTACATTGCATGGAGGATTTAGAATGCATGTAGAGATGAATGTACACTTGCACATGCCACGCCTTAGATTATGTTAATGAGTTGGATGACATGTAAATTATTGCTAATACATTGTATGCATGATGTTGAAAGCCATGTAGATATAACTGTACACTTGCACATGCCACGCCCTTAATTTTGTTTCTTGCATTAGCATTATATTGTACCAGCAGTTGAGCTGACCCATTCATGGGACAACATTTCAGATGACACTCCCGGCACTTGAGACTTGAGGAAGTCTTACAGAGTGGAGGAGATATGAGCTTAGGAGATATTTGGCCCGTTGGGGCATATTTTGGGATGAAGGGCTTAAGCCCGAATGACATGTTAAATGTTTTTATTGACTGTGCTTTATATGGATGTACATTGAAGGAAATGAATGTAAGTTTGGGTTGAATCCGTTAGATTGTTCTTTATTTTCTTATTATTTTATTTCCCTTTCGTCTCGCCAGTCGCGCCACGGGTTCACTGGAATTCGGGGCGTCACAAGTGGGATCTAAGTGTTGAACTTTCTTGATGATGAGCTCGATTGTCTCTTCCAATCTCTCTTTTTCGGGCTACGTCACCTATGTTTTTTTTCTTTAGAGGTCTTTTTTCAGTCTTTTTTCCAAGCTTGTTCTTCTTTTCAAGGTTATTCTCAACAGCAACACATGTATGTTTGTTGGGGATTTTGGTAAGAGAATCTCTAAACCTTCCCGGTAGCAATTCGGATGTTAGGGCAATGATAGTAAACCTTTCTTCGCAACCTTCAACTAAACTATGATCAATACTGAATTATGCGATGAAATCCCTCAAAGTTTCCCTTTTCCCTAATTTAGTGTTATAAGAAATTTTGGCCCCATTTTTAGTCTTCTACTAGTGATAAATCTATTCAAAAACTTTCGACTTATATTTGCAAAAGGAAAAGATTGAGTTCGAAGGGAGTTAGTGGGCTACACCCTTAAGACTTGTGACAAAACATTGGAAGATAAAAGGATCAGTTCCTTCATGAAGAACCATTGTGTGGTGGAAGTGAGACAAATGGTCAGTTAGGCATTATATAGTTCAAACTTTGGCAATATTAACTTTTTGAGACATTCTTCTACCATGACTTCAAAAATAAAGGGGTTATAGGCATACCGAATAGAGAATACAAGTGTTGTTCATCTAATTACTAGTGTGCCTTCCCCCTTAAGGTCTGCCTTTATCACTTCTTGGGAATCCGCCACCATTTCCATCTTTTGGTGTTATCTAGATTGATGCTGAGACTGAGTTGGGTGTATTAAGGGATCCCCCCTGCATCCTCTAAGCCTACACTTGAGTTTCTTGGTTAGCATCATCCCTGACTAGTGGGGTAGGAGGCGACGTTGGCGCCAGTTGCTAGTTTTGTACCAAGGCTTCTCCTGTTTGGGTTAAAGACTAAACTTGTTAAGTGAGTATATTAATCTTTCAATCTATTAATTTTGATGTAGATCTCCGCTAAAAAGCTTTGTACATACACGTGTCATGCTTTGAATATATTTATCACTTTATAGTATATCAGCTATTCCCTCCCCCCCCCCCCGAGCCTCAATTCTGTGAGACCCGTGTAGAGCTAAGGTTAGGGTTTTTAAAGAGTCATACATATTTTCATTAATGCACCATTTTGTATTCTGATAAAATAGTTGTTAATGGGAGTTATAGCCTCGTCATTGCACTAGTCGCCGATTGAGTAATCGAGGCCATTATTGGCCAACCATCGGTTAGGATATCGGAGCCATAAATATCGATCCTCCTTAGGTTGTCTTATAAATAGACAAAACCCCCTCAAGAAGAGTCCTTTATGAACCCTCTAACGTTTCAAGTTAAATTCTAAGGAAAAGAATGCCCTTTAGGCCATTTTCAGTGTACCAAAAGACTACTTCGGCGTTCATCCTTCAGTTTCTAGTTAGTTGTGACAACATCCTTTCACTTTCTCATTTCTAAGTTTGTTTGTATTCTTCTTCTTCCCCACTTCATTTGTAAGGATGTTGACCTTTGATGTTTATTTAAGCACGGGAGAAGAAGAGAGACAAATGGTAAAAATAAGGGATCAAGCGGCACTAGGCCCTATTTCAGACGATGAAGTTGAGAGTGCCTCTGGTAACAACTTGAGAGTGCTCCTAATTGAGGTGCACCTTGAATCTAGGGATACAGAGGTCGGCACGTCGGGCTGGCCTCATAGAAGAGAGGAAGTTAAGAGTGTCATGACTGAGGGTATGCTAGACGCCCTTAGAATTAATTTTGATTTCCCTTATAATGTGTCCTGTAGGATTCCGAGGGCTATAGATCGCCCATCGAATATTGAGAAATGAGAGATCTGTGCCTACCTCGAATAGTTTGAGGTCAGTGTGCGTTTTCTTTTCCATCCTCTAGTGAATGAGTTTTTTAGCTGGTTCAAGATCTGCCCTACCGAACTAAACATCAACAGTTGGAGGCAGCTAATGGCCTTCTTAGTCTTAGGTCACCAAAACAACGTCGAAGTAGATTTGGACCTTATTAGAAATAATATGGACATGAAGTTCTTAAAGTCAGAAGGGATGTCCTACATCTCCTTTAACAAAAGGTTCAAACCATTGACCTCGGTACCTACTTCCAACAAGCCATGGAAGAAGTGGTACTTCTTTGTCAATGGTGGTTGGGAACACGAAGACTTCAAGAACCAGACTAGCTTCTTCCTTCGGCACACCGGTTTTAAGGGTGAGCCTACAGAACTTTGGCTTATAACCTGAATATTGTAATCCCATTCTGACTTTACTGACGTTTTTCTGAATTTCTATTATCACAGATAAAAAGGCTTAGAGGAGGGTAATTTTTACACCCAACCTACAAGAGAAGTATAGAAAACTTCTTCACCTGCAAGACCATCCGTACGACTGAATTCTTACCCTCTAGAACTTCATGGACGTTAGACTAGTGAAGGACAAAGTGGCAGTTTTAAAGAAGACAATTCTAACGAGCTGGACGATTGGGACCAAGAAAGCTCAAGGAACGTCTACTTCTACTGGTACAAGCTCTTTATCAAAAAAATAGGAGGACTGAGGTGGGGGGTCCAGTTCCTCTGAATGCATGGTTTCTGAAGAGCTGGCCCTACCAATTATACGGCGAGAGCTGCCACTACCTCCGGCCCCCACAATACACCCTAGATCGCGCGACAAAGGAAAAATGGGCGCGGTTCCTCCTGGGGTGGCCTTGGTTGAAACTAGGGAGGTGGCTATAAATAGGGCCTACGAGGAGGTCTGGAGCTCAACTGTGACTCACTTCAAGGGTCTGAAGCCTCAGAAGATAGCCAGGGACCTCCTGGTTTCTCACATGAGGGTAAGATTGTCTTATTTTGTTCTTTACTTGATTTCATATATGTGATTAACTTTTGTCCTCATTGACTTGTCTAATTTTTGTTTGTTTATAGTTGGTTCATGCCATGGCTGCTATCATGGATTGTCCCTATACTATCCTGACCCAAAAATATCAGGTCATATGGCACGTATTACGAGGCTATGAAAAATTAGAGTAAAGATTATACGCTTAAGAGAATAATTAATTATTTTAATAAAAGTAATTGATTAAATACAAGAAATTAATTATTAGTTAATTAATAGAAAATATGATAACACACACATACACACGTTAAAGGTGTATTTTGTGTGAGTACATGGCCAAGTATATATATGTGTAAATATATATGTATGTAGTATATACATGGATGTGTATAAGAATAATTAAATATATATATATATGTAGTATATAAATAATACAAATATCTAGTGTGTGTTGGTTGAGAAGTGTGTGTGTGTGTGTTTCCAAGTGTGTTAGTGTGTGTGAGTTATATTATATGCATATATATATACAAAAATATACACATACACAGCCAATGATGGCTTGCCCCAAAACCGTGAAATTGAACATAGAGAAGCTCTCATTAGGGGTGCTGCAACAAGCAATGGGTAAACTAGTGGTTGGGGCAACCAGAAGGTGTAATGAGCATGTATATAATTATATACATATATACATGTTGGTATACACACGCCCACACCACCATTCAGTCATACAGAGAGAGAGAGAAAGAGTTCTGAGGAGAAGAAGGGAGAAAATCAGAAGTAGAAGGGAGAAAAGAGACCACTGTAATAGGTAAACCCAAAATTTCCATGTTTTTCTCTTTCTAGAATTTTCCTACGTATGAACTGTTTTAAGCCTTGATTTTGTATATATGATATTTAGAACATATTTAAACTAAGATAAGCATGAAATTTGGCTATAAAAATAGCCTGAAACATCAAACCCAGGAAGGCAGCCATTGAAGGACCTTGCTTATAGCAGGTCTGAACCGATGATAACCAAACCATGTTTGGCTTATCAAAACCTTAACTAGACCCTCTAAGGGTGTTAAAAACACCAGGCCGCGATCAAAAACACAAAGAAATGACCTTTAAAAACGAAGTTACAGGTTTTAGGTTTAGAACCCAACCTTAGAAATATACATCTAAACTCACGGTTAAGATGGAGAAATAAAACCTCGTGAGCATACAGACCAAAATGAATGAAATTTCATAAGATTTGGCTCAAAAATGAATGTATACGGACGAGTTACAGGTTGGGTTATCAACCCTCTACCCGAACTCATGAGATTAATTCGAACCCTAAAACTAATGACAAACTGATCTTTAACAACTCAGAAACAATTTGAGATGGAAACAGTTGAGATTGGCTAAGCGAGATGGCATGAAATTGAAGCTTTTAAGCTTCGAAAACTAGGGCAAAACAAGGGGATCGATGGGGAAGACGACCGAGTTAACTTGTAACTCGTTTTAAAACGAGTGGGTGGACTCGGACACGTGGTGGCCTTGAAGGCTACCACCGCATAAATGAAACGCGGTCATTTTGTTTAAGGGTTTTAAAACCCTGATCCACCTTGTTTGGTTACACGGTTAGGACCCTATTTAATATTTTGTATGCAGATAAGGAAGCCTATATGCGTTTAAGTACCCTGTCCGCCGTTTGGCTTCGAAAAATTAAGAAACAAATGAGGAACCGCAGTTCCTAGGGTTCGAACCCCTGACCCCACGCCCCAAAACCCTCATTCCTTCCACTCGGCCACGCACACGCGTGTGAATATATATGGCAAAAAAAAAATATATATATATATATATATATTACGTAATCAATATATATATAAAATTGAAAATAAAAAGGTGCATTGAACTTGGGGGGGATTCGAACCAGAGAATAAGGGGCAAGAACAAAACATGCGAACCGTGTGGAGATAGGACAATCCCATGTCCTGTTCTCCCACATTTAAATATATAATATATATTAAATAAAATAAAATAAATTATTTAATTAAAATAAATAATGTCAAAAATGCCCGTTGTCAAAAATTAACAAGTAATTAGTGTATTCTTACTATCTCGGACCTCCTAAGTCCAATGGTGAGGTCCACGTCACGAAACGAGGTCCCAAAAAATTAAAAACCCGTAAAAATGTAAAAATGACCAAAATACCCCTACTGCTACCAAACCCAAACGGAGTTCCGCGAAAGCCTAAATTGACTTTCTTCGACGTTCCAAACTCGATGGTAGAGTCTATTCGATCAAAAGAAGTGTCTAAAATAAAGAGACATAAAATTTGATGAATAGTATCAGTCAAATGGCTATAAACTAGAATATTGTCGAGGTACTAAGCTAAGGCTCGTATTTCGAGGTGAAATACGGAAAGACATGACACGTCAACATGTGAAGTAAATAAATAAATCAAACTTAAAGTTAATGGAGCTACCAGAAGAGTATAGTTAAAAATGAAGTTAATTTCTAACACGTTAAATTGTGTTATAGGTTAAGACTCAAGTAATCAGTATGGGTAAAACACAAGAAGCTTTTATGGAAGATTTATTACAGCAACAAAAGGTGATTGCCAAGAAAATCCGGATTGCTAAGACATGTGAAATCGTTTCAATTAGGTCGTTCATGTATAGAACCCCAATGAAGGCACAACTTGCTAAAGCGAAAATTAAGGAGCAAGAAAACACTGAAACCTTAAGTGAATGGCTTCAGAGGTAATATTTATTCATCATTAAAGTACGCAGTGCAATTATAATTAGGCTGATTTTTTTGTTAGGCCTACACAGTCCAAGGATAGATTTAAACCACAAGTTGATTTTAATGTATATGAAGTTTATGAGATTCCCCTAAACTATTTTAGGTTGAGAAAAGGGAAAGGCAAAGGGAAGGCACCTCAGTAGCGCCAACCCAGACGTATAAGGTGAGTAACCTTGCATTTGAAATGGAGATTTAACTCCACAGATTTGAATAATGGTTTAAGTTCAAGTTATGTGAAGCGTTTGAATATCAAATTCAGTCTCTACACGATTCTTGTTTTAAAATATTCTGTTATGACATGCTTAGTAAATGTTTTTATATTCAGTTCCTTTTCTTGGAGATATTTAGCATGTCTGAGTAAAAATACAAATTTCTTTAAATATCTTGAATTTGATTATTCCAAGTATTTGAATTTTATTGAAGAAGTTATATGTCATATGTTTTAAATGTAACTACAGGGAGGCCATGTTTTAATGCTTTTAAATAGCATCTATTTGTAAACGTTTTATACCTCATGTTGCCACTGATAAAGCAAGATAATTGAGCATAAGCACCACATGTGACGTTGAGTTTCTTCAAAATTCAACTATGACACGTAAAATGCCAGGTAGTAGGATCTAATCCCTCAGGCATGAGATATCTCCATTCTAGTGAGACTGGAGTTCGGTTCGAAACGGATTCTACTAACAAAAGTGATAAGATGATACGTATGAAAATGAAAGCAAGTTTTACTCTCATTTTCTGTGCATATCTACGTGTTTTAAAGTTCATATACTTTATTTGAAGAAGTACATGTTTAGTTTGAATACTCTAAAAGTTTCAAAGCTATCTGTTTTAAAGAATGCATAAATTCTGTGTTCAAAGAATATGAGCAATTGGTGGTGAGTATTTTATAAACTCTCATGTGCTAAACCACTGCCAATTGAAACTCCATGATGAATGCTGGAATTACTCATAAGCTTAGTTTAGCTTACCCGAATTTTTATCCGCCCCCCCTTTCAGGTGATCGAGGGCAGTCTTAATATTAATGACGAGAATGATGAACCTAGCCGCTTTCTTTTGGAGGGATTGTTAAGTAGTTTCTTTTGTGAAACGCTATAGACTCTTAGTAGTAACTTTTATATTAGGAAGTAGTGAACTGTTTTGTATTTAAGCCTATGGGGCAGTTAAACATATATTAATTATAAAGCCTTTAAGTTTTAATTATGCTCTGAATGTATAATCATGTGTACCATTGTGAAGAGCGGCAGTACCGGGCGGTTGTGCGAAAGATTTAAAATGAGAAAAAAAAAAAGAAAAAAAAAGTTTTTTCACGTTTTCGCAAACACAGGCCCCACCGCCGTCCGATATTGTTGCTTATGTAAGCCTTGCCCCAAGGCCCTCGAGTCGAAGGGTGGCGGTCGCGATACGAGGTCCGCACAAGGTGGATTTTGGGTCGTGACAGTCCTGAGGAATCAGAATGGAAGGACAAACTCGAAGTTGAGCTGGACGAAACTCGGCTCCAGCTCGGGACAGACCACTCTGCATCTCTCTCCTTTGAGGAGAAGTTGAAAGAATCCATCAACAATGTGGCCATTCTGGAGTCACAGAAGAACACTCTGGCTTTAGAACTAGAAAACCTAAAGAAAAAAAAAAGGAGGCCGAAGCTACTGCAGTTCTAAAACTTGCCACCAGTGTTCAGGTGGTGAGAGAAGAGACAGAAAAATCCCTCAGATGAGAGGTGCAGAGGCTGGGCGGAGAATTCGTAGACCATGGATATGAAACTTTTTGGAAAAATAACAGGATATTTAGAGCAACCATACTTTTGAATAAAAGTAAGTCATAATATGCTGACCTTCAATACTTGTAAAACAAGCCTTTTTCCAGAGATCTGTAGAGTCAGAGAAATGGATTAAACCCATAACACTCGTAATGAATGAAAGGTCTTTGGGGGATCTATATATTGATAAAATGCACCAGGCCTACAGTACTTGTTTTGAACACAAAACTTTTAAGAGTCTGTGTGTTGAGTGAAATGGACCAGACCTGTAACATTTATAACAAATACAAGGCTTTTGAGGGTCTGTGCATTGAGTGAAATGAACCAGACCTGTAGCACTTGTAATGGATACAAGGCTTTTAAGGGTTTGTGCATTAAATGAAATGGACTAGACTTATAGCACTTGTAATGGATACAAGGCTCTTAAGAGTCTATACATTGAGTAAAGTGGACCAGACCTGTAGCACTTGTAATGGATACAAGGCTTTTAAGCGTCTGTGCATTGATTAACAAACTCTGAGGCGAATAAAAAGTAATTTCTTTATTGATAATACTTGCGTAAATGTTTGATGTTCTAAGGTCTGGGTACAGGCTTCTCAGTCAAATCTTCTAACCAATAAGTCGTAGGTCTGACGATCTTAGTTATTTTGTAAGGTCCTTCCCAATTAGGGGAAAGTTTTTTCATGGTGGGATCTTTAGTGTTTGGAAATACCCTTCTTAGGATGAGATCTCTAAGCTGAAAGTTGACAAGTTTTAACCCTTGGTTGAAACATTTAGCCATTTTCTATTGGTAAGCTTCGGTCCTAATCCGGGCTTGCTCACGTTTTTCTTCAAGTAAGTCCAAATTCTTTACAATTTGTTGGTTATTGGTTCCTTGGTCAAAGCAGTCTGTCTTAAGGGTCGGCATACCAATTTCGACAGGAATGACTACCTCGATGCCATAGGCGAGTGAGAATGGTGTTTTTGCAGTTGGAGTCCTTTTGGTAGTTCGGTAGGCCCAGAGTACTCCGGGGAGTTCTTCGACCCTTTTTTCCTTGGCCTCCTCCAACCTTCTCTTAATTGCTTCGAGAATAATGTAATTGGTAACTTCAGCTTGCCCATTAGCTTGAGGGTGCCCTGGAGAGGAGAAGTGATGACTGATGTGCAAGTCTGTACAAAACTTCCCAAATACTTTTCTAGCGAACTGCGTCCCATCGTTTGAAATAATGATGTGGGGTATACCGAACCTGCATACTATATTTTTTCAAGTGAAATTATTTACTTCTACCTCTGTTATATGGGTCAGCGATTCAGCCTCAGCCCATTTTGAAAAATAATCAATGGCGACTAGCAGGAATCTCCTATTCTAAGGGACTTTTGGTAACGGCCCTACAACGTCTATTCTCCATTGGGCGAAAGGCCAAGGATTGGTGATAGGGATGAGTTCATGATAAGGTTGATGTTGGTATGAGGTGAATCGTTGACATTTGTCACACCTCTAGACATATTCCTTAGCATGTTTTAGCATACCAGGCCAGTAGTAGCCCTGAGTTAGTGCTCGATGGGCTATGGTCCTACCGCCATTATGGTTGCCACAGATCCCCTCATGTATCTCGGCTAGAACATAGTGGGCCTCTTTCTGAGTTAAGTAACGTAGGAGGGGCTGTTTGTAAGACCTTCGGTAAAGCTTTTCTTTAAGAATTAAATATCGAGTTGCCCTAATTTAAATTCTCCTAGCGTGATTCTTGTCCTCTAGAAGCAACCCTTCCTTTAGATACTGGATGATGGGAGTCATCCAATTCTGAGGTTGTTCTAAAATTTGAAGGGATTGTATTACCTCAATATTAGGTTTTGACTGGTAGGAGATTTTCACCAGTGAGTCATTTTCTGGCTTGAGATGGGAGGGCATGTTTGCTAAAGCATCGACCCTAGAGTTTTGGTTTCTTTCTATCTTCTGAATGGTGAATTTACAGAAAAACAGCTTTAGTGATTCCACTAGCTCTAAATATTTGGTCATCTTGCTATCCCTTGGTGGAAAATTCTCCCAAAACTTGACTCACCACAAGCTGAGAGTCAGAGAATGATTCAAGATCCAAAGCTTCACATTCCAAAGCCAGTTTCATCCCAAGGATAAAAGCTTCGTACTTGGCTTCATTGTTAGAGGCTCTGAATCCCAAGCTAACCACTTTTACGGTTATGATCCCATTAAAGGATTGAAGCATTATACCTACTCCAAAGCCTTTGTCGATAGACGAACCGTCGGTGTAAAGTAGCCATATCAAAGTGTCTGCAATGGCTTGAGCTTTCGAATACAATGTCTAAGTGAACTCTGCTACAAAGTCAAATAATACCTGGCCTTTAATAGCAATTCACGATACATAGGATATGTCAAATTCTCCCAATTCTATTGACCATTTTACTAGTCGTCCCAAAATTTCAGGTTTGTGTAGGACTGATTTTAACGGATAGGATGTTGGAATTATGATAGGATGGGCTTGAAAGTATGGTCTAAGCTTTCGAGTGGATATCACCAAGGCTAAGGCCAGTTTTTTAATTTTGGAGTATCTTATCTCAGTATCCAGAAATGGCTTGCTAACATAAAAGATAGGCCTTTGAATTCCCTTGTCCTCCTTGACTAAGGTAGAGCTGATGGCATTTTTTGATACAGCTAAGTATAGGAGCAACTTTTCCCTTGGTACTGGTTTTGAAAGGAGTTCGGGGGAAGCTAAGTATCGCTTAAGTTCTTGGAAAGCCTCTTCGCATTCAGGGGTCCATTCTAGGGCATTACTCTCCCACAAGGCTCTAAAGAATGGAAGGCTCCGATCTGTAGATTTAGAGATAAACTTGTTTAGAGTTTCTATCCTTCCATTCAGGCCTTAGATATCTTTCTTAGTTTTAGGTGACTCTAGTTCAATCAGAGCTTTGATCTGTGAGGGATTTGCCTCAATTCCTATTTAAAAGACTAAAAGACCCAAGAATTTCCCTTTTGTGATCCCGAAGGTACATTTTAAAGGGTTTAACTTCATTCAATGTTTCCTCAAGATGTCAAATATCTGGCTCAAGTGCTGGATGTGGTCACTCTTCCGAACACTTTTAACAAGCATCTCGTCGATTTAGACTTCCGTTGTGTCCCCAATTTGGGGGCCAAACATTTTGTTTACAAGCTGCTAGTACGTAGCTCCAGCGTTCTTTAAATCGAACAGCATCACTCTATAACAATAGAAACCTCGTTCTAATATGAAGGTTGTTTTCTCCTAGTCTGGTGGTTACATTTGAATCTGGTTGTATCCAGAATAAGCATCCATGAAACTCATAAGTTCGTGACCTCTCATGGCGTCAACAAGTTGATCAATCTAAAGAAGAGGAAAGTTGTTCTTGGGACAAGCTTTATTTAGGTCGGTATAGTCAATGCAAACCCTCCACTTATCGTTCTTCTTTTTTGCAAGAACTGTATTGGCAAGCCATTCTGGATAAAACACTTCTCTTGTCATTCCAGCATTTAGCAATCTCTGGGCCTCTTCATTGATGATTTTATGGTGTTTAGGGGCAAATGTTATCCTTTTTTGTCTTACCGAATGACGATCCAGATTTGTCATTAGCTTATGGGAGATGAAATTTGGATTTATTCCCTCCATATCTTTAGTTTCCCAAGCAAATACTAACAGGTTGTTTTTTAGAAATTCAACAATTTCCTCTTGCTCGGAAGGAGACAGAGCTGAGCCAATTTGCAGATACTTTCCCTCTCTTTCTGTGCTGATGAGTATTCTAATGGGCTCCTCCATTGGTTTGACTATGTTTTCCTTTCTTTGGGGATTTAATGGCTCTTTAATTTCAAAGGGACATTCCTCTATCTCATGAAAGTTGGAAGATGAGGAATTTTCCCTGTCATTAGGGTACTGTGATTGCTATTAAGGGAAATTTTCTTTTAACGCGAGGGCATGAGATTCCCGGGTAGTGAGCTGGCAGCCTTTGATGGAGCAAACATTGTTGTAGTGGACATATTTCAGGCATTGATGGAGGGTTGAAGTAACTGCTCCCATATGGTGTATCCAAGGTCTCCCAATAATGACATTATAGGGGGATTTAGTGTTTAGGACCATGTATTCATAGATTAGTGTCTTATGTCCATCCCCTTCTCCCATAGTGGTCGGTAGGTCAATTTTGCCTAATGGGATGCTGAGATTTTTGTCGAATCCAGCCATGAAAGCGGTGGTAGCTCTGATGTCATTAGGATTGAGCTTCATGTGTTTGAAGGGTTCATAAAATAATACGTTGGTGGAACTTCCAGTATCCACAAGAACCCTTCTGATCTCAAAGTTAGCAATTTTGAGTGAGATGACAAAAGCATCGTTGTAGGGACAATGTATCCTAACGAGGTCCAATTCAGAGAACTGGATCTGAGGTTTTGACATTATCTTTTCTCAATAGCCGAGATCTAAAAGACATGGGGTTCTGTCCTTTCCTCTTGAGCATATCTTTTCCTAGCTCGGTTAGATATTCCCATTGCTGCATTGTCAACGTGAAGCACAAAGATGACTTGATTGTTTTGCCATTGTTGATCGTTTCGAATTTCTCTCTGTTTGGGCCTTTGTTCTTACCATTTTTGTAGTGGTCTCTCGTCACAAGGGTTTTGCCTCTCGTCCTAGCAGACAAACTCTCTCAGTCGTCCTCTTCTGATGAGATGCTCTATTTCTTACTTGAGAGCTCTACACTCTTCGGTTGTGTGCCCGTGCCCTTTATGGAAATCACAATATTTTTTCTAATTTCTTACGTCGAGGTGGCTTTTTAGTGGTTCTGGCCACCTCAAGTTTTCACGAGTCTGGATTTGTTGGAGTGTATGCGTAAGAGAGACATTTAAAGAGGTGAAAGTTCCATACTTCCCAGAGTTAGAATTGTTCTGGGTTCTAGGTGTTCATCCTCTTCCTGTTAGCACTATTATCTTTCTTCTAAACTTGCTCATCCTTATGAGCTTGTTCTTTTGTTTTTCAAAAAAACACTTTGGTATCTTCAAGATTAATATACTTCCGTACTCACTTCACGAGTGATGTCATATCAATGGGAAGATTCTTGGTCAAGGAATCTTGGAAGCGTCCAGGCCCAAGGCCTGAAGTGAAAGTGTCCACTAGGAAGCTTGGACTCTAGTCAGTTATTTCTCTGAGCTCAATATTAAAACGAGCTATGTACTCCCGAAGTGATTCTCCCTTTGTCTACTTTATAATTAGCAGGAATTCTGATCATTTTCTTAACTTTCTGCTAGTTAGAAATCAGTCGAGAAATAGCCTACCGAGCTTATGAAAATTGTTGATCGACTTTGGGGGGAGATTGTGGAACCACTTAAGGGCGGTGTGTAATACCCTGACCCGAATCGCAACTAAGCAAACCATGTAAACCCGAGCTGTTAGGCCTTTATGTTATGATATTGAATGAAATGGGCGGTTTTGGAATCTCAATAGTTTTGAATGTATAAATGATGCCCAGGCGACACTCGAGCAAGCCATGAACGGGCATTGAAATACGTGCATACATACTGATAATATGAATTAAAATAATAAGAATAATAAAAATAAAAATTCATATTATATATATAGAGGAAATATGGATATATATATGTAACTACACATATACCATTTATAACATATATATATGTAGTATGATATTTATAACATATATATATATATAGTAGGATATATATATATATAGTGTGATATTTATATATGTAACCTCCACCATAATGGAGGGGGAGAGGGGTTACAAATTCAAGAGAGAGAGAGAGAGAGAGAGAAAGAGAGAGAGAAAGAAAAGAGGAAACCGAAAGAGGAGGGTTGTTATACAGCCTAGCATGCGTTACATGCATGAGAGAAACGGAAAAGAAGAAATAGAAGGGGAAAATGAAAAGGAAGGAGGAAAGAGGAAGTGGAAGTGGAAGAGAGGGGTGCAGAAGGTAAGCTTCACACTTTTTTTCTCTATAAATTTTTCTGGCTTTTATTTAAAATTCGTTAAAGCTTGCATATCATAGTAGAATGTTGATCTCGAAAGAAAAATAGGAATTTAGGAAGAAATCGCGAAGAAAACAATTGAGAAATGGGGTAGAAATGGCCCATGATCAAAAAACTGAAGTGGGGAGTTTTGGGGCGGTTTGGTTCGATTTTAAAGGCTTAAAGTCATGTAAAGATGTGTTAAATATGCTGTAGAATAATTTAGAAATGAAAAGGAGCAAAAACCAGCAAGAAAAATGAAGAAAATAACTTCTAGGTTTCCGGTCACCGGCGCCAGAGATGGTGACCGGAGACCCACCGAAAAATCGTGGCAGAAAGGGTCACTGTTCAAGTCAACAGGTCGGTCATGGGTCCAGTCGGAACCAGACCCACCGCACGGTCCATGGGTTACTGTTTTAAATTTAAATGGGATTTGGGGGTGTTTGGATACTAGGTTAATAAATTGGGTTGATACTCTGTTTGGGAATGGGGTTATCCTACCCGTATTCCACCATGTAAACCACTGTTTGGTTTATAGACTTAAAGAAAAAAAATGTGCAGGGGTTACTGCCCCCACAACTTGAACTTAGGACTTTAGGGTTAACCCTTGAAGCACGGGCCACTGTGCCACTAAGGCACATGTGATCTTTTTGCCCCTAAATAATATATATTATCAGTTTATTTAATTAATTTAATTAAATTAATTCAGTTTTAGTTAATTATTAAATTAATTCCCCGATATGAAAATTAGTCAAGTGAATAGTATAAATTTACTATTTTGGACCTTCTGGATCCAATGGTGAAGTCCATTTCACGAAATGGAGTCCCAAAAAATAAACTACCTGTAAAAATGCCAAATGACCAAAATGCCCCTAAGTCAATTGTGAGTCAAACAGACCTGAGCAAACTGAATGAATAGTGAATCTTTCTTATTTCAAACATTCTGGACTCAACGGTAAAGTTTAATTTGTGAAAATAGGTCCCAAAAAATAGAGACATATAAAATGACCATTTTACCCTTATCGGTACAAAAGTCCAAATGAAAAACCGTGAAAGCCTAAACTGACTTTCTTCAACATTCCGAACTCAGTAGTAGAGTCTAAATTAGTAAAAGAGATACTCATAGTAACAAAGTATAAACTTTGATAAATAACATTAAAACTGAGACATGTTTACTGATTTATAGGCAAGTCAAAGGGAAAGGAAAAAATTATGGAGTACTAAAGTAGATCACAAGGATTTAAGGTAAGTAAACCCCTATCTCTTACATGTGGTCTTCCAAGCCATGTTCATTCTATTACTGCCAATTTTGTACTCTTGTATGTACCAACTGTTATTGTTCCATAATTGATATTGTCTTATCTTGTGGATGTTTATTGACTGTTATATCATGATTGTTATGTTATATTGTACCTTGAAAGGCCTACTGTTATATGTCCATTGTATGATATTCCATTCTTATGCACTCCTTATGGAATCATAAAGAATAATGATTTATTATGAACGTCGGATTTGTGCTTAGTCACAATATCCATCTGATGCTATCTGAGTTGACAGGACCTACGGGTCGAGTCTGTCAACGGACATATGAGAATGATGGCATTTTTGCGCATTGAGTTATGAGGGCATTTTATATGCATTGAGATTAAGGGGGTATGCTGGGCCCCAAAAGACCAAGGGTCTGCCGAACCCTGAATAGAGTAAATGCATCATTTATATTGACTGATATGTTTACGTTTATTGGATTCATAGGATGTTGTCCTATAAATAAATCACTTATGTTGACAGTCCACTCATTGATTGTACTTGATTGTTACCAATTTATTGGGGCAATATTTTTATGTTGGCTGATGTTTATTGAGCTTTTTCGTGTTCATGCTATACCCTACTCATGCTTGATTGTTGTGACTTACTGTTCATTGGCCATTGTGGCATTTTACCGTTATTGACCATCACAGCAATTGATTACATGATTGGCTATCATGTTCACCCTATGAGTTTAAATTCTTCTATGTTAATCCTAACCCGTGTCGGAGATGAGATTTTACTTACTGAGCTTTGTTAGCTCATCCTAACTTACTTATGTTTCAGGTAGGGATGTTGCAAGACCATAGCAGGAGTCCAAGAGCATAGGGGTACAGTTGAGGAGTATGATACAAGTGATATAGTCTCTCCTATGTACTCACCACCTAAAGGTGGCAGTATGTTAAGTTTATGTCGGTTTACATTTTTTTTCGTTGTCAAACAATATTTTATATTAAGACTTTCGCTGATGTATTGTTTAAATTTTACATTATATATTGTTACCATTAATACAAAGAAAAAAAAAATAGGGACGACCATTGGGTCAACCTCACAATACGAGATCCGCATAGGGTGGGTTTCGGGTCGTGACACGGTGCCCTTAAGGCTCGTCACAAAAGTCTGGCATATGAAGGCATCAGTAGTTCCATGAAGAGCCATAGTGTGCTGGTAATGAGATAGGTGGTCCCCAAGGTCCTTAGATCCGTCAAAGAGGGTGAATTTTGGGACAACAAATTTTTTCAGTCGTTCTTCTCTCATTATGGCAGAGGTAAATGGCGTGGAGAACCTATCGAGCAATTTACTTAGTTCGTCTTGCTCTGAAAGGGCATGGAATTCTATAGTTGAGATTGCCTGATCCTGAGAGCCTGTTATTTCCTCTTCCCTTAGAGGTACTTGGGGTAAAACTTGTTGTGGGAATGGAACCCGTTGTTGATCTTGTCTTGTACCTCTAAATCCCCGACTCGGGGGAGAAATACGTCCGATGTTAACTGGAGGACGTTGCCCTCTCAAGACTGAGGGGACCGCAGCCTCGGGAGGTTGGGATTCCTGTGGCGCTGGATTGACTCTAAAGGCTATTGGAGTAAGAATCCTAGTTCTGCTCTGATAGTGGACAACTGGATGAAGCGTGGGCATCCCTCTCCCTACGACTGTTGATGTTTGGGGATCAGCCCCTATATGAGTTGTACCATAGAGGTGTACCGATTGCGTGTTAGGCAACTCCTCGTTGAGAGATCCTCCACCCGTGGTAATGGTAAGAGGCTGAGTTCCTACGTGAACAGTGTTAGTAGGAGGAGGAGGAGGAGAATTACTACGTTGGCCCTAGGTCAATAAAGCCAAAGCTTGTGACATGGCAGTGAGTTGTTCTTGCATCTGATCAGACTGTCGCTGAATCCTATCAAGATGTTGTTGCAAACGATTGGGTGTTTGTCCCTTCCTCTTTCAGTAAGAGGCTGATTTTGAGGATTTTGGGAATTCTTTCTAGGACGAAAGCTGGGAGTCATTGCCTTTTGGAAGGAAAAAGATAAAAAATTTGTTGTTTTGAAGAAAATATAGCAAGAACAATTGTCGTTCCCACAGACGTCGCCAAACTAATGTTGCTCTTTTTTTTATCAAAAGGGTCTCCCGTCCTTCGCAACCTGTCAAGAACTCGGGATCATAGGGTCACCGGGTAGGCTCCGGTGGTAACCGCTCAGATGATAAAGTTAGTAAAAAAAAATAAATCTATAATTGAAAAAAATAATTGAACATAAATTGAAAGCGTACCTTATGGTCTTATTTATAAATTGTAGATCTCCTAAATTGAGTAGGATTAGGAGTCATAAAAATAAGAATTTGAATATATCTGAAGATAGTAGTTGCCATATTGAACTCGGTTTCCTTATTCTGAAGTCGGTAGAATATGGAAGGCTGTGCCATGTTCTGAACCACATACCTCTAAACCCCTTATGCCTATGTGATCTGGATAGAACAATCTTTTTTGATTTGTACTCTGAAGAGTTCTGTACATACACGTATCATGCTT
Source organism: Nyssa sinensis (assembly GCA_008638375.1). Taxonomy (NCBI): domain Eukaryota; kingdom Viridiplantae; phylum Streptophyta; class Magnoliopsida; order Cornales; family Nyssaceae; genus Nyssa; species Nyssa sinensis. Next base: position 10,153,969 of record CM018042.1, on the reverse strand, counting down.
TGAATATATTTGTCACTTTATGGTATATTAGTTACAAAGAAACAAATATATACATATATAATATAACTAATGGAGACCTATTTCATAAAGCATATATATATACATATATAATTAGTGAAGACCTATTATATATATCAGTGAGCGTATATATACCCTTATTATTTTTCTTACAATTTAACTTCTTCTCCACTTGACCAAATCACTCTTTTCCTTTACATTTTCACGGCACAAACCATACCCCCAAACGGCCAAACTTCCATAGGCACTGTCCAACAACTTTCATAACTCTACCATTTGTGATTGTCATGAACACTATACACAAGTTGACTTCAAAATTTAAGCCCAATCAATAACTAAAATCAAAATCTCAACTCAAAAATTTACCGTTGAAATCTTATGTGGTGGATTCGTGATAGTGGCTGTCATCGTCAATGGTAACAACGAACTATAGGATTCATCAAAGAGTTGGGAGGGAAAGGTCATAGCCGATGTAGGCATTGTCGTCATCGAAAGGGCGAATTCACACTCTCATCATGCCATTAGTATAATAGTTGTATGTATCAAACAAATGCATTTCTTTCTCTCTCTAGGTTTACTCTAATTTCTCTTTATTCCAATCGACTGGTAAATAAAGAGAGAAGATGGAGTAAATAGGGAATAAGGAAAGGAAAATAAAGGAAATATGTAAAAAAATGTGAGGGTAAGAATGTAAATGTAAATTTTCATTAAGGACGTTAAGCCGATAATTTCTGACAAAAAATGTAGTATAATTAGTTTAACAAAAGAAGACTGCAATTATCAATAACAATAGAAGATTCAGTTGTAATTTACCTTTAAAAATAAAAAAACAAAGTCTTGTCTGTTGAGTGATGGGGGAGTTTCGAACTACGGCTATATATATATATATATATATAGAAAATATGATAACATCTTTACTTTAGTGTAAAAATATATATACTATATAGTATAAATATAGGGGACCCATCACGTTTCCAGCAAAGCACTTGCTGGTTGATTTGGTTTGGGATAAAGATTATGAGTTTCAATTTGGTGTGGTGAGTTACCATCAGTTCATTAACTTTTGGCATAGAAAATTTTGACCCGCGATATCTCTCTCATCCGATTTTTGATTGGAGTGATTCAAGAGCCGATGGACTCCTTTCGAAGAGTACTTTCTTTTGACATACTTTTTATGAAATGATGTTATCAATTTATAATTTAGATTTAAAAGACTTTTAAAATGACATCCTTACAATTTGAAATTGGATGCATCTTTTTTGTGCGATTGAATTTTTAAATGATTCAAGACTTGAAAAATCTATTTTCGACTTATTTGAATTTATTTCACAATTTTATAGATTTTCAATTTTTATCAAAAAAGTTAAATTTGTCCCTCCATTTCTAAAGGATCAAGTCGAAATGGGGTGCCTTAATTGCTATGATGGCTATTTCACTATACTGATTAAAGAATCGGTGAATGAAACACATTCTTCATGGCTCGTAGTCACTTTTGAAAAATTAATCAATATTATATTATTTATATATTGATTATTAAAAATTAGTACCTGAAATTTTATACCTAATCAATATTTTTAATAATATTTTTATTACATTAATAATAAAAATATAGATTTTTCATGTAATTTTTTACTTTATATATATTTTTAATATTATTAAATTAAGTTGAGTCTATATTTTTAAATATATCGAGGAATAATTACACCTACCTCTTGTAGAGTTTCTGACAATTATAAACAGTACCTCTAAGATTTTTAAAATAATATTGTCATCCTTCTACTATTAATGTTAATAACAGATTCCCCTTGTCGTTAGGAATCATTAGTTAACCTAACGGAACTTAATGAAGTAAGCAAAAAAAAACTTTGTCAAAATATCAAATTTGCCCTTAGAAATATTAAAAGGACATTATTACCCTCAAAGACTACCAGAATATTACAATATTACCCTTTTACATGTTTATGTGTAAACCAATTTTTTTTCTATAAAACTATAAATTCTATCTCAAATTTTTCTCTTTATAAAAAAATTATTTTAACTCCCTAAAATATTTTTTCACTAAAATTACTTTTAAAATTCATTTATCTATAAAACAAGGCACTAAAAATTTATTTCTAACATATCTCTTCAATTGTATCTTTTCCAAATTTATTTTTAAAAAAACCTTATCCTAAATATTTATTAAATTAATTTCTCTCTAAATTTTTTTGTAAAACTTTTTTTCTCTATGAACTCTCTATAAAATTCTATCAACTCCTAATTTTATCTAAAATCTGTCTTAAAAGTGAATCTCTAAAATTATTCTAAAACTTTTTTTTGGGAAGATAAATTGTAGAAGCTTTTATTAGATAAAATAAGAAGGCCCCATGGGCATAACCAACAAGGGGAGAACAAGAACAAACCCAAAATGGAATCTTCTTGTTAAAGATAAGAACTACATCCAACCAAAATATCCCCCGAACACCAACCCCCTAACCATGAGATGGGGATGAACTATATGAAACTATATACATCTATATACGCAAAATATATATATATATATGATATACCCAAAAATTAACTCACAATGTAAAAGTGACCTATGGCAGCCATACTTAAAGCGATAACCTCTAAACCTCATGACTCAGTACTGAGGTATAAAGGCGGAAAATAAAATATTCAGAAATATGCGGAAGTTGACCAAGTCAAAAGAATCAAATCAAATCTCTACTTTCTTAGAAAGATCTCAACAATAAGATATTCATCATCTACAAAAAGGTAAGACCTCAACTAAAGGAGGTACGCTATTCTCCAAACTTTACACTCACTCTTAGTAGTTCCTTGTTCAAGCTACTAACTTGACTATCGGGGGATTTTTCGCCAGACCTCCACTGGTGATTTTCTAATCCCTTCTTTGCAAAAATCTCGGAGAATGAATTTTGGGCATCGACTATCGAAGACAAAAAATGAAAACATCAGTTTGGCATCGTCTATGGGAACTCGAACAAAGTTCTCTTCTTCAATATAATTTATCAAACAACCAAATGGCTCAAAACTTGCGACTAAGGCAACCTGCCCTAGTCTGAGCACCGGCTCTTGCACTAAGGCAGACTATTGTGCGTTAACCTCGTCCAAACACAGTTGATCAAAGGATAAATACCATGGCTCAACAGATTGACAATCTAAGCCAAATCATGGTAAATTTAGTTTAAAGTCAGCAAGCTTTAATCGCATAAATTCAACAACTGCCACTACTAGTCCAGCCACCGTAGTCGGCTCAGGTTCAAAAACCACCATAACTAGTCCAATCGCTACAGCTGGCTCAAAATCAGCAACCCTTACAGCCCGTTCGGGACCAATAGCCGCCATAGTCGGTTCAAGACCAACCGATACCCCAGCTAGCTAAGAATCAACAACCTTTGAATGGCTAGAACGACAACACGCCAATTGGGTAGAGGTTAACTCTTCAGTAAATAAACCAACCAGAAAACCTAAATTAGTTGAATGCTAGGGCGGCACCTCAACAGTCCAAAAGTCACCATCATTCATAATAGAGCCGAGATCAAGAGGCAAAGTCACCAGGTCTGGAGTCGCCTAACATGAGGTCGAATAACTCTACAATCTGTTCGGCATGCGAGGGACTCCCTTCACATAGGCCATAATAGAAGAGGTACCTCTAAGAAAGTACGTCTTTCCAAAAATCGAATTGTACGACGGAAGCACTAACCCTATGGACCACCTCTCTCACTTCCAGCATACTATGGCTCTCCAATGAGGTACAGATGCACTGATGTGCAAATCTTTTGTTACGAGCCTTAAAAGAACAACGCTAGAATGGTTCCACCATCTACCTTCAAACACAATCTCAAGTTTCACAGATCTGAGTAGCAAGCTCTTGAGCAGGTTTATCACTAGTAGAAGGTTTAAGAGGGGTCCTGAGTTTCTGTTAATAATCAAGTAGAACAATGGCAAATCTCTAAAGGACTTCATAGGAACATTCAGCAAAGAGCTCACCTTGGGGGAAGGATAGGAAGAGCGATTTTTAGTTGCAGCTCTAACCTCCAAACTCTTTCCTAGAAGGTTCAGGGATTCTCTCGTCAAAAGTCTTTCGGCCAACATGCCCGAACTACTACTAAAGGCTCAAAAGTACATCACCTTAGAAGACGTAAGGTCCTCTTCAAAGGAAACTAAAGAATTGACTAAGAAGGAGGAGCAACCCCCCCGGCAAGGTCGACCAAAAATGAGAGGAAGAGAGCTTGAAGTCCTAAGAGGCACGAACGAAAGGAATTGCCACGCACCTCCAGGAAAAGTAACCCCGACACACCTCTGAACGCACCACTGAGGCATATTTTTCCCCATATACAATCACGAGAAGAGCTCAGATGGCCAAAAAGGATAAAGAGAGACCCTAGAAAAATGAATCGTAATAAATAATATGATTTTCACAAAAACCACGGCCATACCACGGATGAGTGTCAGATTTTGAAACAGGAAATCAAAGGCCTAATTCATAGGGGGAAGCTACAAGAGTTCACCCAAAATACTCAACGAACTGACGACCGACCACATAAGGGCGAGGAGGACCAACAGAGACCCCTTCATAGGCAGCAAGGTCCAAGGTCAGACAGACCAAATGACAAAGGTGGGGCAGAACCTCAACACCACGTCATCTATGTTCTCCATGCAGACAGCCAGAGAAGTGGGATGTCAACTAGGGCTCGGAAGAGGTATGCCCGGGAGGCCAGGCAGTAGCCATAGCTCTTCAATATTGACACTCTTGAGAAAAAGTATAAAGTAACCTGCACACACCAGTTCTCAGATCTGGACCTAGTATGGGTATGTTTCCCCCATAATGACTTGCTCGTAATATCCCTTCAAATCGCAAACTTCCATATTAAGAGAGTGCTCATTGATATTGGGAGTTCGAGAAATATACTATTTACCCCCTTATTTTTAGAAAATAAAGATAGATCCAAAAGATGATTGTTTGTTGATTCTTTCCTAAAATTAAATGAGAACTATACTTAAAGCAAATATTTAATTGAATTAATGAGGAATCAAATTAAAAGAGGATTCCTAGGGTGTTGAATCCACCACTAATCTTGTAACTAGCTTCAATTGTATTAATTCTTGGGCCATTAAATTTGGATGTAAAAGATGTATTTTGGCTACAAGCCTCAATACAATCATCAAGAAAATCACGCACCAAAACCCTAAGCACGAATCATCTTTGGTCAACACAAATTGTCTACGCTAATTCTAAGGTCATAGTTACAATTTGTTTTCCCTGAGTTATGACTCGTCCTACGGTTTTGATGTATGTACACATATTACTATTGTATAACCACATAAACAAAATCACAGAAATTGATTATGTGAAACTGAATAATATGATTATTGCTTTAATAAAATCTCAACGTTATACAATCTACATCCAAGACTAATTAACCCAAAAATAAAATACAAAGAAGCAATATTACTTGACTAGGGTTTCATCTAAACCCTAGGAATGAGAGAACTTAGCCCATGATAGTCGAAGAGGAGACCATAGCCATGGAATTCTTCATCTTCTTCTTTAGAGTTGTCTCCCTCCTTCTTCTCTTCCTCCCTAGATCTCCAAGAACGGCCTCCTCCTTTCCAAAACCCTAGCTCCCAATAATATTCCCCTCCTTCCAAAAATACCCTTACTAAATAAGAATTTAGGAAAATAACATAAAATCCCGTAATTAGACATTAGGGGCCCAAAAAGAGAGTCTAAAGTGTTCCAAAATAGAGCCTATAATGCTAAAATAGGCCCTGGTCCACCAACATATGGACCAAGCCTCTCTTCTAACCCAAAATCACTTGTTTTCCACTTCTTTTCGCACTTCAAAGCCCAATATTCTCATTTTGCTCCAAATCCACCATTAAATCATCAACTTTGACGAGCTTACTCTGCAAAAAGATAAAATAAGAATTAACTAGCAAATGCATATAGATTGGAGAAATTAAAATAATAAAAGTGCAAGAATATCTAGGGTTAACAAAATAAATATGCACTTTTTAACCAGTTATCAACTCCAGCCCACTACAGCGGTGATGGAAGGTTTTAATAGTGATATCAGCCCTCTACTCATGACCATCAAACTTCCCATCACTATCGGAGCGGCCCAAGATCAAAAAAACTGTCTTAACCGAACTCATGGTCATTAATACAATTTCTCTATATAATTTGATCCTCGGAAGACCATGGACTCATGATCTCAATGCTGTGACGTCCATTATGCATCAATGCTTAAAATTTATTCTAGAGGGAAAGGTGGTAACCATCAAAGGCTGCCAGCCTACGTCTAGAGAATAACAAGCCACAACTTTAAAGCCTAAAGTGGAGAAATAACAACTACAAAAGTTTGTTGGCTCCATCAGAACTCTGAGCTCAGATTTGGATGAACCATGTCCAAAGAAGTTAGGGGAACTGCTCAGCCCAAAAGGGACAAGCAATTCACTTCAACCCAAGGAAGAGGTTTGAAAAAACCAAATTAATCCCCAAGACTCCAACCGCATTGCCCAGATAGGCTCAGCTTTAAGCCTAGAGGAAGCAAAATAGATAATAACTTTCCTGAAAGACAACGCCTCAGCCTTTGCCTGGAGTGCGAAGGACATGAATGGCATTGATCCTAACTTCATCAACTATAAACTTATGGTCGATCCATGTTATCCCCTAGTACATCAGAAGAGAATGACGTTCGCACCACAATGACACAAAATAATTAATGAAGAAATTGAGTAACTTTTGGAAGCTGGGATTATTAAGGAAGTCTACTACCCTAAACTGGTTGGCCAATATAGTTTTGGCCAAAAAGAAGAATGGAAAGTAGAGGGTTTGTGTTGACTATACCGACCTCAACAAAGCATGCCCCAAGGACAGCTTCTCGGTCCCCAGAATAGACCAACTAGTAGACACAACTGCAAGGCATCAGCTCTTGAGTTTTATGGATACATACTCGAGGTATAACCAAGTGGAAATGTACCCCCAAACCAAGAGAAAACAACATTCATCTATGAAAGAGGAACTTACTGCTACAAGGTAATGTCTTTTGGGTTGAAGAATGTAGGAGCAACCTATCAAAGGTTAGTCAACAAGACATTTCAGTTTCAAATTGGTAGCACTATGGAGGTTTACATCGATGACATGCTCGTAAAAAGCAAGTATCGAAATGATCACGTCCAACATTTGCCTCAAACATTCGAGAGTTTGAACAAACATGACATGAAATTGAATCCTACCAAGTGCACCTTTGGTGAGACAAAGGGGAAGTTCTTGCGGTACCTAGTCTCTCAATGTGGGATAGAAGCTGACCCATCTCAGATCAGAGCCTTGCAAGAAATAAGCTCTCCTCGGACCAAGAGGGAGGTCCAGAGCTTAAATGGAAGGATAGTTGCTCTAAACCATTTTATCTCTAAATCAACCGATCGATATCTACCATTCTTCAAAGCACTCAAGGGAGACAAGTCCCTCAAATGGACCTCAAAATGCAAGCATGTTTTCCAGCAACTGAAAGATTACCTCGGGTCCCAAAAACTCTTGTCAAAACTAATTGTAAATGAGAAATTATATCTTTATCTTGTGGTCTCAGATCATGTAGTTAGCTCTGTATTGTTGAGGGAGCACAATGGAGTCCAGAGGTCAATCTTTTACGTCAGCAAAGCATTTGTGGGAGCAGCGTCTAGATATCCGGATCCAGAAAAATTGGCTTACGCATTAATTATCTCAGTTCGGAAGCTCAGACCTTACTTCCAAGCTCATATTATAGTTGTGCCTACCACATACCCCCTTCGGAGCGTGCTCCACAGACCAGAACTCTCTGGACATTTGATGAAATGGTCAGTGGAATTAAGGGAGTTTGACATTTAGTATGAGCCAAGAACTACTATTAAAGCACAAGCTATGGCCGACTTTTTGGTTGAGTTCTTCGGATCGCCACAACAAAACAGCAACCCACCCTTATCTCCGATCTGAACCTTTCAAGTAGATGGATCTTCCATTGACAAATGTGCTGGTGTTGGAATAGTCTTACAGACCCCAAAAAGAGATGTGTTGGAAAGGGTCGGGTTTTCATGCATCTAACGAGGCAAAATATAAAGTGTTAATCATTGGAATCAAGGTAGCTCTAGAGTGTGGAACTCAAGACCTAAAAGCTTACTCTAACTCACAATTGGTGGTTAGACAAATATTCAAAAAATTTATAATAAGAGACCAGAGAATAAGAAACTATGCCGAAATTGTTAAATCTTTGGGCAAGTCCCTCAATAACTTCTCTCTCGAGAAAATAGACCGGGCTGAAAATTAGAGGTTAAAGATCTTAGCAAATATCGTAGCTTCCCTTAGCTCAGAGGTCACGGTAAGGTCCCTCAGCTCAGAATCTTGGGATGATGTTAAAATATCATTCTAAGAGGTTCCAAGCACATCCCAGAGTGATCAAATCCTACAAATCCATGAAGAAGACAACTGGATAACTCTTATCATCCAATATTTAAAGGACAGGGTCCTACCCGAAGAAAGAGATCAGTCCAGACAAATACAAATCAGATCAGCTCAATATCTAAATATCAACAACAAGTTCTATCAAAGGTCATACACTTTACCTTTGCTTCTATGCCTTACCCTAGAGGAATCACATTATATACTAAGAGAAATATACAAAGGGATTTGTGAAAATCACAATGGGGCAAGGAGCTTGTCCCATCGAGCTTTTATGTAGGGGTATTATTGGTCGACTATGCAGAAGGATACTAAGGATCATGTCAAGAAATGCGACAAATATCAAAGGTTTGCACCCTACTAACATCAGCCTCAACAACAGATGGTCCCAATTACAAGTCCATAGCCATTTGTTCAGTGAGGGATGGATATCATTCGACCACTTCCAAGGGCACGTCAGAATAAAAGGTTTCTCTTAGTAGCTATAGACTACTTCACCAAATGGGTAAAGGCTCATCCTTAACCAGAGTAATAGAGTTCGAAGTAAGAAATTTCACCTAGAATGAGATAGTGTGTAGGTTCGGAATACCTAGGGTACTGATCTCAGATAATGGGACTCAATTCTAATGTAGGATCTTCAAAGGATTTTACACTGACCTTAACATACTCCAACACTTTTCCTCTCTAGCGCACCCTCAAGCCAATGGTTAGACAAAGGTTACTAACAGGTCTGTCTTAGAAGCCCTCAAGAAAAGACTAGAGGAAGTAAAAGCAAAATCGGTCGAAGAGTTACTTGGGGTTCTTTGGGCTTACCAGACCTACTAGAAGAACTCCCACCGAGGAAACACCATTCTCTCTAACGTTTGGAGCCGAGGCCATCATACTTGTGGAAATTGGCCTACCCTATCTTAAAACTGATATATAACATTCGGATCAGAATGACAATTTACTTTCAAAATAATTGGATCTCTTGGAAAAAAAGAAGGAGCAAGCCTAGGTCTGGATAGTTTCTTACAAACAGAGAGTGTTAAAATATTTCAATAAAACAACCAAGTTAGTTAGTTTCCAAGTTGGGAATTACGTACTCAGAAAAGTTTTTCCTAATACTAAGAAGCCTGGTTCTGGAAAGCTATCTCCCAATTGGAAGGGCCCCTACCGAGTGGTGAAGACATACAGGTCGACCAACTATTGGTTGGAAGAACTCAATGGAAAACAAATTCTGAGGCCTTGGAACATAGAGCACTTGAAGAAGTACTATCAGTAAATCTTTGTTAGCTTTAAATTTCACGAAACATTTAAGCTCTGGATGTTACAATTTTGAATAAAATCTTTATTAGCTTTAAATTCCACAAAGCATTTAATATCTGGATGTTATAGCTCTAAATAAAATCTTTATTAGCTTTAAATTTCACGAAGCATTTAAGCTCTAGATGTTACAACTATGAATAAAATCATTGGCCAGCTCTAAATTCCATGAAGTATTCAAGCTTGGTATGTTACAGCTATGATTTGTTCAGCTTTAAATTCCACGAAGCATTTAAGCTTGGGATGTTGCGGCTCTAAATAAAATCTTTTAGCTTTAAATTCTACTAAGCCTATGAGCTCTACAAATTACAGCTCTGAGTAAACTTTGTTGGTTTTAAATTCCACTAAAGTTATACGCTCGGGATATTATAGGTTCTGAATAAAAGCTAAAAGTCAATAAGGCTCTCTTCCAAATGTTGCCAAGTATAGATGTAAAACTGATCATAAAAGTTGGTAAGTGTTCCATAATTTCATGGTAAAGAAAATTAAGAAATCATAAATATATATTAAGAGTAAGCGTTTAAAGTCACTACAGAAAGATTATTACAAGAAAAGCATGACTAAGTATCAGTGGGGTCAGCTCGGTCTTCAAAAACTTCATCATCTTCAAAATCCTTGCTTTCAATGTCAAAAACCTCTATATGGTCTAGTACCTCCGTATCAATCTCTGGGAAGGCTTTGGCCATTTTCTTGAGACAAAAATTATAACCATCAAAGACAAGCTTCCTCCCAAGCTTTAAAATCTTGTCTTTTTGTTCATCAACTGCTACAATCTTGGTAGCTTCTATCTCTGAACGATGCCTTGTTTCGGCCTCAAAAGTGGCGGTCTCAACAACAGACATTTTTTACCTAAGATCCGATATCTGCCACTTCAAGTCAGCAACTTCATTGCCCAGAGAGTGTATTTTTGAGTCCCGCGTTGATACTGTGCTGAAAGATTCGGCCAACTGCCCCATGAGTTTAACAATCAAAGAACAGGAGGTTCCGAGTTCCATTTCGACTTCTTCAAGTCTCTTCTTCAGCTCCTCGACTTTATTAGCCGCCTCGATAGAACTCATAAGTTGAAGCTGAAGTAGAGCTTCCAAGTCGTGAGACTCGTACCTGATTTCGCCCAGAGAAGCCATAATGTGCAAGGCTTACAAAGTGAGAGTTGTTAGAACTAAAAAATGCAAAGGGTTAAAAAAAAGTGTTGCCCTTACCCTGCACAAAGAGATAAACCCGCTATAGATGACTTGGGAAACACTCACTTAAGCCAACTCTCCCGAGATCTTGTCCCAGCTTAAATCCCATGCCATCCTCAAAGCATCCTTAATGGAGGGAGTAGAGGGTCATTCTCTTCCAAAGCTCGAGCAAAAGCCCCATATCTCTACCCTGGAGTCGCCATCTCTTTTCCCCTCCTCCTTGACAAAGGAGTAGAGGTCGCAGCCACATCGGAACCTCCAATATGTAGGGAGTTCGGTAGATCAAGTCGAGATGGTAGAACTTCATGGCAATAAATGTTACCCTCTATCATAGTCCTTTCCAAATAAAAACCTTCTCTAATGGCCACTCTCATAGTCGAGACTGCAGCTGTGGGCTCCCCAACCACTGCTCACTTCTTCCTCAAAGGTCGGAAGCCCGAAAGGACTTGCTTGGGGAAATCCATATCTGGAGCTTGAATTAGGCCCGCTTTAACTAAACTTTCCATGCTTAGAACTGAATGATGGTGTCGTGATGTAGACTTTAGAACCCTCTTAAGCCTCTTCTTTCATTCGTCAGTCAGCTTGATATAACCCTTTATATTCTGAGCTGAAAATATGAGATTAAGAGAAAAAAGGTATAACCAAAAATAATAATAAAAAAAATTGAAGGACATATATCTCACCAACCCTGTAAGGGATCCGAGAAATCACCCCAAAGTCCAACTCGGTATGTTCAACATCCTCTAGAGCTCCATTTATAAAGAAGTACCACTTCTTCCATGTTTTGTTAGAAGTAGGTACCAAGGTAAGAAGTTTGAAATGAGATGTAAAGGAAAGGTAATATAGTCCCCTAGAGCTCCTTTTAAGGTCCATATTGCACCTCAAAAGGTCAAGGTCAGGTTCTATTTTATTTTTTAAAGATGGTACTAGAAAGGCCATTAGTTGCCCCCATCTGTTAACATTCAGGTCAGTAGGGCAAATGCCATAAAAATAGAAAAATCGTACAAGAAAAAGGTGAAAAGAAAATCAAAATCCAAATTCAAACTACTCCTTATATACATATATCTCCCTAGGTCTTAGGTGTTCAAAAGACTCAAGAACCCTACAAACCACGGTCTCAGGGATATTATAAGTAACTTTCAAAACATCTAAGCTTTCTGAAGTAAAATGGCTGATTTCAGGGTCTCTTAGCGTGTCCGTAAACTCGACGTCACCAACTTCATCGGAATTGGATTCATCAGATTCTCTATTCCTCGCAAGTTTAGTCGAGTTAGATACACTAACCCCTAGGGTTTTCCTTTCCATTAGCAAACATAATAAATGAAAAGAAGAAAAAAGAAAGAAATGATTAGGTAAGAACTCTGACCTAATCAGGGTGTATCAAACTAGCAAATGAGACCGTCATCAAAAGAGGAGAAACCTAATTGAAAAGTTTGAGCAAGAAATCTTGATAACCAGAAGCTCTTTTATGAACTAAAATGATGTTGATATAGGAGACACAATCGTTCATAAAACGTAATAATTTCCTGGGGATTCTGAAACGACGTTTGGCAATAAATGATTGAACATTTTACGAAGCGATCTGACAATTGGGTTCTTGAAAAATGAATTGATGGATCAGAGGAAACGGAGCATTGAGCTCAAATCTCAGAACTTTAACCCTAGATCATAAGATCTAGGGCTTGAGAAGGGAGTAGCTGATATACCTAAAAATTAACTCAATATGTAAGAATGACACGTGGCAGCCATATCTAAAGAGATAACCTGTAGACCTCATGACTCAGTACTAAGGTATACAGGAGGAGAATAAAATATTTAAAAATATGCGGTAGTTGACCAAGTCAAAAGAATTAAATCAAATCCCTACTTTCTTCGGAAGATCTCAACAAAAAGATATTCATTATCTACAAAAAAAGGTAAGACCTCAACTAGAAAAGGTACGCTCTTCTCTAAACTTTACAATCACTCTTAGAAGTTCCTTGTTTAAGCTACTAACTTGACCATCGGAGGATTTTTCGTCGAACCTTTGCCGGTGATTTTCTAATCCCTTCTTCGCAAATACCTCGGAGAAAGAATTTTGGGCATCGACTATTGAAGATAGAAAACAACATCATCAATATATATGTGCATGTGTTGTAGATCTTAGAGAGGAAAATTTTAGAGAGAGAATCTTGCTAACCCATTACTAATCAAGAAAATTAACAAAAAGATATTACAATAACTTTAAATATTAAACCAATTCATTTGCATGTTTATACTATGAATATATTGAATTTAAGAGCAACTATCCCAATTACATTTGCAAGTAATTTTTATTTCATTGATATAAAACCCATATACAGAGAATGAGTTTGAGAATCCAATCTAGAGAAAATTGTAAAAATAAGAATAATAAAATAGATAGAGATAAGAAATTGAAATAAAAAGAAGAATAATAAAACAGAGAGAAGAAATTGAAAAAAAAAATAGAGAGAAGAAATTACAAAAAAGAAGAAGAAAAAGAAGACAGAGATAATAAATTTCAAAAACAAGAGGAAGAAAACAAAGAGAAGAATCTGAATGAGGAAGAGAGATAGCTTGAAGAAAAATCACACCCCAATAAATGGAACAGATGAGAGCAAAACTAATCTAAAATTGTAATTCTGTAAAATTATTTAACAAACCAAAACACAAAATCTTACCACGGTTTAACTACTTCAACAATTCCATTTCTTCAAATTTACAACCTCACAAAATTGACTATAAATAATAGTCTCTCATCATTGAATAACTTTAGAATGATGGAGAAGTACAAATAAAATGGGTTTGTATCAAAAAGATCAAATTTGTGAGATCATCACAAGCTGCCTCCCCAACATCGATGCCACCATCGTTGCCGCATTCTTGCGAATTTCAATCACTCCATTGAGATCGCCAAAGACAATAGAGGCAGCTCTATAAATAGAAAACCCTAATTCTTTTATTCTTCTTGATTGACCCAAATCCAATTCGTGAAAAACATAACCTCGATTGATTTTCAGAATTCAAGCCAAGACAAAGTATCAATTTTGGAGAAATACTTGATTAAGATCGATAAAAAGAGGTCATGGAATGAGTTGTGAGAGAGATGGAGTAATTGCAGAGAGAGGCATGGAGAATGAGAGTGTTTAAAGAGAGATGTTTGGGTTGGTTAAAGAGAGAAAAGATGAGGGAGATGATTTGAATTTTTTTTTACTTAAAATAGTATTAAAAATAGGGGTAAAATAGTAAAAGAGTTAATTCTGTTAACGGTTTAAACTGACCAACTCTGACAAGGGGGCACATTATTATTTCAAAAACATGGTAGTTCCTACAATTGTCAGAAACCCTAAAGGAAGTAAGTATAATTATCCTATATATTAATTATTAATTGAACAAATGAACCATGAATGGACTCCTCAACCAATTCACTCTACAGTCCGGTTTTGTAACTCTATTTCTCTCTCCTATATCAGTTTCTGTTTCTCTCTTTTATCAATCTCAAATTTTTTTCCCTTCCGCAAGAGACAAACCACTTATTTTCATGTGTCATATGTATAATAAAACGAGGTTTCCTCGTCATGCATGAGAGACTAGGTGATAACAATAGATGAAAGAGTCAATGATAGCAGCAAGTGAGTGTGGGTTCTTCCGTAAAGAGTTTTTATGTTCGATACTTTCCTCTATTCTTCTTAAATCCTAGACTTTAAGTCAATAAATCCTTGAAGTTTTTATACCCAACCTAATATACCCAAAATTAACTCACAGTATAAGAGTGACACGTGGCAGCCATACCTAAAGAGATAACCTCTAGACCTCATGACTCAATACCGTGGCAGTCATACCCTGAAGAGATAACCTTCAGACCTCATGACCCAGTATTGAGAAATAAAGTATTCAAAAATATACGGTACTTGACTAAGTCAAAGGAATCAAATCGAATCCCTATTTCCTTGGGAAGATCTCAACAATAAGATATTCATCGTCTATAAAAGGGGTAGGACCTTAACCAGAAGAGGTACGCTTTCTCAAAACTTTATAATCACTTTTAGTAGTGCCTTGGACCAACTAATAACTTGACCGTCAGAGGATTTTTTGTCAGACTTCTACTAGTGATTCTTTAGTAATTTTTTTGGCAGACACCTCAAACAAATGATATCTGGGCATCAACTCCAAAGGACAAAAAGCGACATCGTCTGTGGGAATGTGACAAAGTTGTATTCTTCAGTAAAATCTATCAAACAACCAAATGGCTCAAAATTTTTGACCAAGGCGGCCTGCCCCGACCCGAGCACCGGCTCTTGTACCAAGACGGGTTGTTGTACGTCAGCCTCATCCAAACACAACTGATCAAAAGATAAAAACCATGGCTCAGTAGATTGAGAATCTGAGCCAAATCGTGGTGAATTCAGTTCAAAGTCAGCAAACTTTAATTGCATAGATTCAACAACCACTACAACTAGTTCAGTTGCCACAGCTAGATCAGAATCAGCAGCCCCTACAGCTCGTTCTAGACCAGCAGCCGCCGCAATCAATTCAGGACCAACCGATACCTCAACCAGTTCGGAATCAACAAACTCTGAATGGCCAAATCAACAACGAGCCTTTCGGGTAGGGGCTACGTCCTTAACAAATAAACTAACCAGGGAACCTAAATCAGTTAAATGCAAGGGGGTACCTCAACAATCTAGAAGTCACCATCATTCACGACAGAGCCAAGATTAAAAGACAGAGTCACGAATCCCTATCAGGTTTGGAGTCGTCCAACATGTTGCCAAACAACTCTACAATTTGTTCGGTATGCGAGGGACTCCCTTCACACTGACCATAATGGCAGAAGTATCTCCAAGGAAGTACGTCTTTCCAAAAATTGAATTGTACGACAGAAGCACTGACCCTATGGACCACTTCTCTCACTTTTAGCATACTTTGGCACTCCAAAGAGGTACAGATGCACTGATGTGCAGATCGTTCATTACGAGTCTTAAAAAACAACGCTGGAATGGTTCGACCACCTACCTCCAAACTTGATCTCAAGTTTCACAGACTTGAGTAGCAAGCTCTTAAGGAGGTTTATCACCAGTAGGAGGTTTAAGAGGGGCCCTGAGTTTTTACTAACAATCAAGCAGAACAAGAGCAAATATTTGAAGGACTTCATAGGTAGATTCAGCAAAAAGCTCACTTCGATGGAAAGGTGTAAAGAGCAATTTTTAGTTGCAACTCTGACCTTCGGTCTGTGTCCCGGAAGGTTTAGGGATTCTTTCATCAAAAGTCCTCCGACCAACATGCCTGAACTACTACTTAAGGCCTAAAACTACATCACCTTGGAAAACGCAAGGTCCTCCTCAAAGGAAACTAAGGAATTGGCTAAAAAAAAGAGCAGCCCCCCGTAAGGTCGACTAGAAAAGAGAAGAAAAGAGCCCGAAGTCCTAGAGGCATGAACAGAAGGAATTGCCAAGCACCTCAAGGAAAAGTAGCTCGTACACACTTCTGAACGCATCACTAAGGCATATTCTCCACTAGATACAATCACAGAAGAGCTCAGATGGCCAGAAAGGATAAGGGGGGATCTTGGAAAAAGGAATCAAAATAAATATTTTGATTTCTACAGAGACCACGGCCATACCATGGATGAGTGTCAGATTCTAAAACAAGAAATCGAAGGCCTAATTCATAGGGGGTAAGCTACAGAAGTTCACCCAAAATACTTAAAGGACTAATGATCGATCACGTAGAGTCGAAGAGGACCAACAGAGACCCCTTCATAGGCAAGAAGGTCCCATGCTAGATAGACCAAATGACAAAGGTAGGCCAGAACCTCAACACCGTGTCATCGATGTCCTCCATGTAGACAACCAAAGGAGTGGGATGTCGAATAGGGCTCGAAAGAGGTATGCTCGGAGGCCAGGCAGTAGCCAGAGGTCTTCAATATTGACTCACCTGAGAAGAAGTATAAAGTGACCCCTACGCTCCAATTTTCGGATCTAAACCTAGTAGGGATACATTTCCCCCACCACGACTCACTCGTAATATCTCTTCAAATCTCAAACTTCCATATCAGGAAAATGCTCATTGATACTGGGAGTTCGGCAAATATACTATTTACCCTCATTTTCAAAAAATGGAGATAGATCCAATAGAACTTCAACCCACTACAGTGGTGATGGTAAGTTTTAACGGTGATATCAACTCTCCACTCAAGACCATCAAACTCCCCATCACTATCGGAGAGTCCCAGGATAAAAAAAACTATCTTGACTGAACTCATGGTCATTGACACAATTTCTCCATACAATTTGATCCTCGGAAGAGCTTGGATCCATGATCTTAATGTCGTGACATCCACTATGCATAAATGCTTAAAATTTATCTGGAAAGAAAGGTGGCAACCATCAGAGGCTGCCAACTTTCGTCTAGAAAATGCCAAGCCATAGCCTTAAAACCTAAAGCGGGGAAATAATAACTACAGAAGTTCGCTGACTCTATTAGAACCCCCAAGTTCAGATCCGTATGAACCATGTTTAGAGGAGTTAGGGGAAACGCTCAGCCCAAGTGGAACAAACAATTTGCTCCAACCCAAGGAAGAGGTTCAAAAGATCCAAATTGATCCCCATGACTCCAGTCGCGTTGTCCAAATAGGCTCAGCTCTAACCCTAGAAGAAGCAAAAAGGATAATAACTTTCCTAAAAGATAACACTTCAGCATTTTCTTGGAGTGCAAAAGACATGAATGGCATTGATCCTAACTTTATCAGCCATAAACTTATGGTTGATTTATGCTATCCTCTAGTACGGTAGAAGACAAGAACGTTCGTAACACAATGACATAAAATAATCAATGAAGAAGTTAAATAACTTCTAAAGGCTGGGATGATCAGGGAAGTTTACTATCCAAACTGGTTGGCCAATATAGTTTTGGCCAAAAAGAAGAATGGAAAGTGGAGGGTTTGTGTTAACTATACAAACCTCAACAAAGCATGCCCCAAGGATAACTTCCTGGTCCCCAGAATAGACTAACTGGTAGACGCAACTATGGGGTATAAGCTATTGAGTTTTATGGATTTATACTCAAGGTATAACCAAGTACAAATGTACCCTCCAGACCAAGAAACGACAATCTTCATATCTGAAAGAGGAATTTACTACTACAAGGTAATGCCTTTTAGGTTCAAGAATGTAGGGGCAATCTATCAAAGGCTAGTCAACAAGATGTTCCAACCTCAAATTGGTAGCACCATGGAGGTTTACATCGATGACATGCTCGAAAAAAGCACGAATCAAAATAACCACGTCCAACATCTGGCTCAAACGTTCGAGATTTTGAACAAACATGACATGAAATTGAACCCCACCAAGTGCATATTTGGCGTAATAGAAAGGAAGTTCCTAGGGTACCTAGTCTCTCAACGTGGGATGGAAGCTTACCTATCTCAAATCAAAGCCTTGCGAGAAATGAGCTCCCTTAGGACCAAGAATGAGGTCTAGAGTTTAAATGGAAGGATAGCTGCTCTAAACTGTTTTATCTCCAAATCAATCGACTGATGTCTACCTTTCTTCAAAGCACTCAAGGGAAACAAGTCCCTCGAATGGACCTCAGAATGCGAGCACACTTTCTAGTAGTTGAAAGATTACCTTGGGTCCCTAAAACTCTTTTCAAAATTGATTGTAGGAAAAAATTTATATCTTTATCTTGCAATCTCAAACCACTCAACTATGTACTATTGAGGGAGCACAATGGAGTCTAGAAGATAATTTTTATGTCATCAACGCATTCGTGGGAGTGGAGTCTAGATATCTGGATCTAGAAAAATTGGCCTACGCATTAATTATCTCAGCTCGGAAGCTCAGACCTTACTTTCAAGCACATACCACATAGTATAGTTGTGCCTACCACATACTATAGTTGTGCCTACCACATACTCTCTTTAGAGCGTGTTCCACAGACCAAAACGTTTTGGACGTTTAATGAAATGGTCAATGGAATTAGGGGAGTTTGACATTCAGTATGAACCCAGAACCATGATTAAAGCATAGGTTATAACCGACTTTTTGGTTGAGTTCTCTAGAGTGCTGCAGCGAAACAACAACCAACCCTTATCTCAGGTATGGACCCTTCAAGTGGATAAATCTTCCACTAACACAGGTGCTGGTGTTGGAATAGTCCTACAGACCCTAAAAGGAG
Source organism: Nyssa sinensis (assembly GCA_008638375.1). NCBI lineage: Eukaryota > Viridiplantae > Streptophyta > Magnoliopsida > Cornales > Nyssaceae > Nyssa > Nyssa sinensis. The sequence goes on along the minus strand of CM018042.1, from coordinate 10,134,847 downwards.
ATGTGTTGGAAAGGTCTGTGTCCTTGGGTTTTTATGTATCTAACAACGAGGCAGAATATAAAGCGTAAATCATTGCAATCAAGGTAGCTCTAGAGTGTGGAGCTCGAGACCTAAAAGCTTACTTTGACTCACAGTTGGTGGTTAGCCAATTATCCGGAGAATTCACCACGAGAGACATTATGCCAAAATTGTTAGCTCTTTGGGCAAGTCCTTCAATAACTTTTCTCTCGATAAAATAGATCGGGTTGAAAATTCGAGGGTAAACATCTTAGCGAATACCATTGCTTCCCTTAGCTCAAAGGTCACGGTAAGGTCCCTCGGCTCAGAATCCTAGGCTGATATTAAAGTATTATTCCAAGAGGTTCCGAGAACAGCCCAGAGTGATCAAATCCTACAAATCTATGAGGAAGATAGCTGGATGACTCCTATCACCCAATATTTAAAGGACGAGGTATTACTCGAAGGAAAAGATCAGTCAAACAAATACGAATCAGATCGGCTCGATACCTGATTATCAACAACAAGCTCTATTGAAGGTCATACACTTTACCTCTACTTCTATATCTCACCTCAGAGGATGCTCGTTATGTACTAAGAGAAATATATTAAGGGGTTTGCAGGAATCATAATGGGGGCAAGGAGCATGTCCCACTAAGCTCTTACACTAAGGGTATTATTGGTCGACTATGTAAAAGGATGCTAAGGATTATGTCAAGAAATGTGATAGATGTCAAAGGTTTACACCCTACCAACATCAGCCTCAGCAGAAAATGGTATTAATTACAAGTCCATGGCCATTTGTTCAGTGGGGAATGGATATCATTGGACCACTACCAAGGGCACCTCAGAATAAGAGGTTTCTCTTAGTAGTTATAGATTATTTCACCAAATAGGTAGAAGCTTGTCCCTTGGCCAGAATAATAGAGTCTGAAGTAAGAAATTTCACTTGGAATGAGATAGCGTGTAGGTTCGGAATACCTAGGGTACTGATCTCAGACAATGGAACTCAGTTCCAAGGTAGGATCTTTAAAAAATTTTGCACTAACCTTAACATACTCTAGCACTTTTCATCTCCAGCACACCTTCAAGCAAATGGTGAGACAGATGTTACTAACAAGTCTGTCTTGGAAGCTCTCAAGAAGAGGCTGGAGAAATCAAAAGTAAAATGGGTTGAAGAGTTACCTAGGGTTTTTTGGGCTTACCGAAACACTAAAAGAATTCCTACCGAGGAAACGCCATTCTCTCTAACGTTCAGAACCAAGGCCGTCATACTTATGGAAATTGACCTACCCTCCCTCAGAACAAATATGTACCATTCGAATCAGGATGACAACTTACTTTCAAAAGAATCGGATCTCCTAAAATAAAAAAGGGAGTAAGCTCAGATACAGATGGTTTTTTACAAATAGAGGATGTCAAAATATTTCAATAAAAAAACCTAGTTAGTTTCCAGGTTGGGGATCTCGTACTCAGAAAAGTTTCTCTAAATACTAAGGAACCTAGTTCAAAAAAGCTATCTCCCAACTGGGAGGGGCCCTACCAGGTAGTAAAGACATATAAGCCGACTACTTATTGGTTGGAAGAACTCAATGGAAAGCCAATTTCGAGGCCCTAGAACATAGAGCATTTGAAGAAGTACTATCAATAAATCTTTGTTAGCTTTAAATCCCACGAAGCATTTAAGCTCTAGATATTACAACTTTAAGCAAAATCTTTGTTAGCTTTAAATCCCACGAAACATTTAAGCTCTGGATGTTACAGCTCTGAATAAAAATCTTTGTTAGTTTCAAATTCCACGAAGTATTTAAGCTATGGATGTTACAACTCTGAGTAAAATCTTTGTTAGTTTTAAATTCCACAAAGAATTTAATCTCTGAATGGATGTTACAGTTCTGAGTAAAATATTTGTTAGCTTTAAATTTCACAAAGCATTTAAACTCTGGATGTTACAATTCTGGAAAAAAAATTTGTTAGCTTTAAATTCCACAAAGCATTTAAGCTCTAGATGGATGCTACAATTATGAGTAAAATCTTTGTTAGCTTTAAATTCCATGAAGCATTTAAGCTTTGGATGTTACAGCTTTGAATAAAAATCTTCGTTAGCCTTAAATTCCACAAAACATTTAAGCTCGGGGTGTTACAGCTTTGAGTAAACTTGGTTAGTTTTAAATTCCATTGAAGCTATCTGCTCGAGGTGACATATGCTCAGAATAAAAGCTAAAAGTGAACAAGGCTCAATAAGGCACTCCTCCAAATGTTGTCAAACATAAAAAAAAATGATCATAAAAGATGGCTAATGTTTCACAATTTCATAGCAAAGAAAATTAAGAGACCATAAATATTAAGAGCAAACATTTGAAGTCATTACAGAAATATTATTACAAAGGAAGCATGACTAAGGATCAATAGGGGCAGCTGGGTCTTTAGAAACTTCATCATCTTCAAAATCCTCGCTCTCAACATCAGAAACTTCTATATGGTCTAGAACCTCCGTATCGATTTTCGGGAAGGCTTTGTCCATTTTCTTGAGACAAAGATTGTAACCGTCAGAGGCGAGCTTCCTCCCTAGCTTCAAAATCTTGTCTTTTTGTTCATTAACCATTGCAACCTTGGTAGCTTCTATCTCTGAATGATGTTTTGCTTCGGTTTTAGAAGCGGCGGTCTCAATGACAACATTTATGATCTAAGATCTAATATCTGTCGCTTCAAGTCAGCAATTTCATTGCTCAAAGAGTGTATCTCTGAGTCCCGAGCTGATACTGTGCTAGAAGATTCGGCTAGCTGCCCCTTGAGTTTGTCAGTCAAAGATCGATAGGTTCCAAGTTCCATCTCGGCTTCTTCAAGTATTTTCTTCAGCTCCTCAACTTTATTAGCCGCCTCAGTAGAACTCATAAGTTGGAGCTGAAGTTGAGCCTCGAAGTCGTGAGACTCGTACCTTATTTCACTTAGAGCATCCATAATGTGTAGGGCTTATTGTGGGGGCCTACACTAAAAAAAATGAAAGTATGTCATCCTTTTTATAGATTTAGAGGGATATTGGTTGTCTCCTTCCCTTAAGGTGGGGAGGAATGCCTCTTATAGAAGATAAAGAAATTGAGGAGTTGCCAGCTTATTTTTGAGCAAGAAACAAGAAAACCTGTTATAGTAGAACATAATTAAAAGAAAACTAAAAATGAATGAAATAATCAAAATTTACATCGCCTTATCTCTTAATTACATTCTAAAGATCCCTTAACATGGATAAAATAAAATAAGGCACTGAAATAAAGTGAAAACTAAAGAAAACATGGATCCGAGAGCTAAGGTATGGAATGGGAAGGTATTAGGCACCTACCCTGCCCAATCCGAATGGATCGGCCTCAAATATTCACTTGCAAGGCTATTTTTTCATGAGAAAACTGAAAAGAGAGATGTGAGTCTAGGAAAAATAAATAATAAAATATCTAATGTAAAGAAATAAGATAAAACATAAAAGACAGAAAGAAGATCTGACTCGGGCTCAAAGGCTTCCTACGTATCTATTTAGAAAACGGAATTAGAGTCACATAGTTCTCTGGTTTATCCTCTTTTATCAAGAGTGATAAAAGAGGTGAAATCAACCGGATCTAAAGAAAACTGTTAAGGGTTTGAGAGCATACCTTATTCAGTCGTGGTAGTCGGGCAGCACTTCAGCTAAGAAAGTCTGAATTGGAGACTTTTATCAAGCAGATATTCGGTTTGTTCTTCGGTTTAGAAAAGTGTCGCTTTGACTGGCTTCACAGAGAGAGGCTGTCACTTCGGCGGGGCTTCAGCCTCAGGAGAATGAGGGTTCTTGTAGAGATAACCCTAGAATTAACATAACAACGTAAGGCTATGGAAATTTTCTTCCCTTTTATATTTTCATGTCCTTTGTATTTTTTTTTCCCTAAAACTAATGGCCTAAGGGTTCTATTTATAGGGAAATATAAAGATTTGATCCAAGGGTCTAAGATGAAACCCTAAAATAGAGGGCTAGGATCATGTCTTGAGTGATAATTATCTAATTAAATAAATAAAAAATTAAATAAGAATGATTATCCTAACTAAATGAATTAATAAATAATTATGACAATGCATGAACCAATAGAATTGGTGTCTACATAAAAGAGCCAATAAGATAAAAGAGAAATAGAATTTAAATGGAAAAATAAACTCTAAAATGAAAACGGCTAGGTTCAATGTATCTCCATTTGAGAAAATATCAAGCAACCAGATTTATGGAAACTCTAAAAATGGAAAGTCCTAACTAAGCCTAAATAGACTACTATCACTCAAGATTACCAAATCACCCCCAATTCAATGAAAAATCTCTAGATTGCCACAAGGTGTGGGAAATGACTAAATTACCCCCAATTCGTCACCAAAGGGCTAAAATTATCAAATTGCTCCCATGTGGGTAAAATGGTATGAAAATTACGAAAATGCCCTTCAAGTAACTAGGAAGTCCTACTGAGAATAGGATTGTGCCAAAATTATCAAAATGCCCTTAGTGGCAAAAAGGTACCGAAATTACCAAAACACCCTCCGATAGGTAGAAGAGTCCTAACGGGAGTGAGACTCTGTCAAGAAGAGTCTTACTTGAACCAAGACTCTAGTAGGAGGGTCTTAATGGGAATGAGACTCTATTGGGAAGAGTTCTACTTGGACTGGGACTCTAGTGAAAGAGTCTTAACGGGAATGAGACTCTATCAAGAAGAGTCCTACTTAGACTGGGTTTCTGATAGGAGAGTCCTAACGAGAGTGGGACTTTATCAAGAAGAGTCCTACTTGGACTAGGACTTTGGCAAGAGAATCTTAACGGGAGTGGGACTCTATCAGGAAGAGTTCTTCTTGGACCAGGACTTTGTTAGGAAAGTCCTAACGGGAATAGAACTCTGTCAAGAGGAGTCCTAACAGGACTGAGACTCTGGCAGAAGAGTCCTAGCGGAAATAGGACTCTATCAAGAAGAGTCCTTCTTGGACCAGGACTTTGTCAGAAAAGTCCTAATAGGAATAAAACTCTATCATGAAGAGTCCTAATAGGACTGAAACTCTAGCAAGAGAGTCCTAACGGGAATAGGACTCTATCAACAGGAGTCCTAATGAGACTGGGACTCTGGTAGGAGAGTCCTAGCGAGAATCGAGCTCTGTCAAGAGGAGTCTTAACGGGACTAGGACTTTGTCAGGAGAGTCCTAACGAGAGTAGGACTCTGTCAAAAAAAGTCTTAATAGGACTGAGACTCTAGCAAGAAAGTCCTAACAGGTGTGGGACTTTGTTAGGAGGAGTCCTAATGGAACTAGGACTCTGGTAGAAGAGTTCTAGCAGGAGCAGGACTTTGTTAAGAACAGTCCGAATGGAAGTGGATTTCTTGGTATAACTACTAAATTGCTACCACTTAATCAAGGGTCACAAAATGAGGTGTACACCTATGGAGTGAAGATTGTTAGAACTAACAAATACAAAGGGATTAAAAAAAATTCCTTACCTTGCACAAAGAGATAAACCCGTTTTGGATGGCTTGAGAAATGCTCACTTAGGCCAACTCTCCCGAGATTTTGTCCCAACTTAAATCCCATGCCATCCTCAACGCATCCTTAATGAAAGGCAGTTAGGGATCATTCTTCCCTAAAGCTCGAGCAGAAACCCCTCATCATTGCCCTAGAGTCGCCACCTCTTTTCCCCTCCTCCTTAACAAAGGAGTAGAGGTCCTAACCATATTAGAATCTCCAACAGGTGGAGCGTTCGGTAGGTGAGGTCGAGATGGTAGAACTTTGTGGCAATGAATGTTGCTCTCTATCATGGTCCTCTCTGAAGAAGAACCTTCTCCAATGGACGTTCTCTTGGCTGAAACGACAGTTGTGGGTTCCCCAACTGCTGCTCGATTCTTCCTTAAAGGATAGAAGCTCGAAAGGACTTGTTTGCGGAGATCCATATTTGGAGATTGAATTAGGCCCACTTTAACCAAGTTTTTCATGCTTAGAACAAAGTGATGGTGTTGTGATGTAGACTTCAGAATCCTCTCGAGCCTCTGTTGTCTTTCGTTATTCAGCTTGATATGACCTTTTGTATTCCGAGTTGAAAGTAGGAAAGTGTAAGATCCAAGAGAAAAAAGGGTATAACCAAAAATAAATAAATAAATAAATGAAAGACATATATCTCATCAACCAACCTTGTCCGGTATTTGAGGTATCATCTCAAAGTCTAGCTCGGTATGTTCAGCATTTTCTAGAGTTCCCTTTACAAAGAAGTACCACTTCTTCTATGTTTTGTTAGAAGTGGGTACCGAGGTAAGATATTTGAACCGAGATGGGAAGGAAAGGTAATATAGTTCCGCAAAACTCTTTTTGAGGTCCATATTGCACGTCAAAAAGTCAGGTTTTATTTTATTTTTTAAAGATAGTACTAAAAAGGCCATTAGTTGCCTCCATCCATTAACATTCAGGTTGGTAGGGCAAATGCCATAGAAATAGAAAAATCGTATAAGAAAGGGGTGGAAAGAAAATCGAAAGCCAAATTCAAACCATTCCTTATATATACATATCTCCCTAGGTCCTGGGGTGTTTGGACGTTTAAAAGACTCAGGAACCCTACAGACCATGGTCTCAGGGATGTTATAAGTAACTTTTAAAACATCTAAGCTTTCTGAAGTAAAATGGTTGATCTTAGGGTCTCTTAGCGTATCTTCAAACTTTACGTCACCAACCTCATCGGAATTGGATTCATCAGATTCTCCATTCCTTGCAGATTCAATTGAGTTAGATACACTAACCCAAGGGTTTTCATCTCCTTGAGCAGACATGATAAATGAGAGAGAAAAAGAAAGAAAGGGTTAGGTTAGAACTCTGACCTAATTAGGGTTAGCAAAGGAGACCGTAGTCAGAAAAAGATGAAACTTTATTGAGAAACTTGATCGAAAAACTTAAGCAAGAAATCTTGATAAACCAGAAGTTCTTTTCTGAACTAAAAAGATGCTTCTATAAAAGACACGATCGTTCATAAAACGTGATAATTGCCTGAGAATCTGAAACGACGTTTGGTAATGAATGATTGAGCGTTTTACGAGGTGATGAGACAGTTGAGATCTCAAAAAATGAACCGATAGATCGGACGGGATGGAGTATTGAGCTCGGATCTCGAAACGTTGACCCATATCATGACATCTGGGACTTGAGCAGGGAGTAGCTGATATACCCAAAATCAACTCATAGTATAAGAGTGACGCGTAACAGCCATACCTAAAGAGATAACCGCTAAACCTCATGACTCAGTACCATGATAGCCATACTCGAAGAGATAACCTCTAGACCTCATGACCCAGTACTGAGAAATAAAGTATTCAGAAATATGCAGTAGTTGACAAAGTCAAAGGAATCAAATTGAGTCCCTACTTCCTTGGAAAGATCTTAACAACAAGATATTCATCATCTATAAAAGGGGTAGGACCTCAACCAGAAGAGATACACTTTCTCAAAACTTTATAATCACTCTTAACAATCCCTTGGACCAACTACTAACTTGACCGTCAGAGGATTTTTTGTTGGACCTCCACTGGTGATTCTCTAGTCTTTTTTTTTGTAGATACCTCAAAGGAAGGATATCTGAGCATCAACTCCCGATGACAAAAAATGACATCATCATAACCCTTTGTCTTTTGTTCAATTTTTGTAACTACTTAGATTAAACTGGTTGATGCAGTGTTGGAATTTTTTTTTTATACCCAACTCGAGTGTTATTTTGTTCAATTTCTGTAATTAATTTGATTAAAGTGGTCAATGTGATGTTGGATTTACCTCTGTTTGTTCCTTTATTGCTTTATATGGTGACAAATTTGCGAGACTTAATATGGTATCCAAAGATTGCTAATGATGGATAGAGGTTAAGAAAAAAACATATTTGACGCCATATTCTTTTTTAATTGGTCCATATTGATCCCGAGTTCTAATGTTATAAAATTTACTTCTCCAAAAGGGGTCTTGAATGCCATCTATTAGAGCATTTACAATTGTGATTTAAATTTAAATTCAAATTTTATTTAAAATTTGAATAAAAATAAAATTTAGTATAATATTTTTCGATAATCACTTAAATTTTTATTATTTTTTTTAAATTCTCACCTTATATCAAAAATTATTTTTTGTCATTTCTCTCCAATAATCATTTTTCTTCTACTTTTTTCCTTTCAAACTTCTTTCATTTTCAATTTTCGGTTCCTCTCAACGATTTGAGTTGCATGATTAATTGATTGGCAATTTACATCAAATTCAAACAATACTATTGTGCCCCTCTCTGTGTATTTCTTTATTGCGCCGGCTAAAATTCAAGTAATTATTTTATCACACCTCATGATTGTGTGATGGTTTCGTTCTCTCTTGAACTGTTATTTAGCCGACGATTGTTTTGCCACATTAGTAGTGTCCAGAGCTAACGAAGAATTTTTTGCCTTCCCTCCCTCTGTATCCCGCCACGCACGAAAACTCTCTCCCACACCACGGATAATTTCTCCTAGAAAACTCTCTCCCTCTCTCTCTCTCTCTCTCTCTCTCTCTGTATCCCGCCGCCCACGAAAACTCCCCCGCTCCCTCTTTCCCTCTCTCGCATCCTCTTTCTCCCCTCTCTCGAACGACACTCTTTCTCTCTCTCCCTGCTCTTTCTCACACCAGGGTTTCGATTGCCAGACTGACCATGTGGGTTTGAGCACACAATCGGTTGGAGGGTTAGCCATCGCCGTTCGCCTATCGCCGTCTCTGCAACGATCGCCATTGGACGATGAAGAACAGCAGTTGGTTCCCGCCAGGTCTGTTTTCCTTTCACTTTTCATTAGCTAGGGAAAAAAAACTAGCCAGTTAAGATTTGGGTCCATGAACAGTAGTGCACTGATTTGGGTTTGGATTTGAGAAAAAATTGATTTGGTATGAGTCTAGGGTTGGAGAAGTTTTTTTTTTTTTTTTTTGTGCATTTTGACTCAAATTTGAGTTTGGGTTCTCATATCTTTTAGACTTATTTTCTTATCTTCCATTTTAATTACCCGCAATTTATCATTGCCCTTTGAATGTTTGGTGGTTCCTATCTCTTGATTTTCAGGTGATTGATAAAACTCAGGAAGAGTCGACGAGCCGTTCAGGTACATGGTGCACTCTCTATTTTTAACATTTCATTTAACAAGGGACCATGTTGTCCATCTTGTTACTTGAATGTTTTGGTTTAGGCACACTTTATTTTGGTTACTGTGAAGCTGTGATCAGGTTTTGGATCAAAATGATGTGCATTCTTTTTGGTGGTGTTGTATCTTGGATTGCATTTTTTTCCTTTCATCTTTGCTTGGTTTGATGGACTTATTTTCTGATATGGAAAGGATTATCTTTTCCTTAATATATTGTTCACCATTACATTTTATCTTTACACTTTTTACAGTGTAATTTACAGTTCGTTTGGATAAGTAGGTGGGAAAGGAAATGAGAGGAGAGTATTAAAAGAAATTTGGGAAAAAGATATATATTTTGATTACTACAACTTTATATATATATATATATATATATATATATATAACGATGGTCAACATGACCTAAAATAGGATAAATTTCTTAATTCTAACACTCCCCCTCAAGCTGAGGCGAAGATATTGACGAGCCCCAACTTGACAAGAGATGACTGTAGTAACGACGGACCCACTGACTTGGTGAACATATCGGCCGTCTGATCAAATGAGGGAACAAAGCTAGGAGTAATAATACCCGAACGAACTTTTTCCCTAATGAAGTGAATATCGACTTCTATGTGTTTTGTTCTCTCATGAAGTACTGAGTCTGAGGATAACATAATAGCGGACTTATTATCACAGAACAAAGAAGATGAGTCCAACATGGGAAAGCCCAGCTCAGTCAGAAGAGAACGAAGCCATAGAAGCTCACAAGTGTCCTGGGCCATAGCACGGTACTCGGCCTCGGCAGAAGATCGAGAAACCACCGCTTGCTTCTTACTTTTCCAAGATATGAGATGATTACTACGAAAAGTGCATATACTAGAAGTAGAGCGCCTATCACTTTTAGAACCTGCGTAGTCGGCATCTGTAAAACAAGAGAGATTCGACTGTGCTCCTGTCGTATAAAAAAACCCAAGACCAGGACAGGTCTTGAGGTACTGGAGAATATGATAAACTGCATCCAAATGAGAGGTACGTGGTGAGTGCATGAATTGACTCACAACACTAACAGCAAACGTGAGATCTGGTCTTGTGTTCGTTAAGTAAATAAGACGACCCACAAGACGTTGATAAACGGATGGGTTTGATAATAATTCTCCTGATTCTGCTGCCAACTTATGATTTGGATCCATCAGAGTAGAAGCAGGCCTACACCCAAGCATACCCGTATCCTGAAGGAGATCAAGAGCATACTTCTGCTGAGATAGAGATATACTAAGGCGAGACCGAGCAACCTCAATGCCAAGAAAGTACCGCAGAGGACCCAAGTCCTTAATATCAAAAGTCGCCCCAAGATCACGCTTTACTTTAGAAATACCAGGTGAATCATCTCTAGTAATAATAATATCATCTACATAAACGGAGATGATAATATACCGCCCATCTGAATGTCGTCGAATAAAGCATGTATGATCCGAACGGCACCTAACAAAGCCCATATCCAGAACAACATCACTGAAGCGGCTAAACCATGCTCGAGGAGATTGCTTAAGACCATAGAGGGATTTTCGGAGACAACAGACTTTCCCATAATACTCCCCTTGAGACCGAAAACCCGGTGGCGGATCCATGTAGATAACTTCTGTAAGGTCACCATTGAGGAAGGCAGTCTTGACATCCATCTGATGAAGAGGCCAAGAATAGGAAGCAGCAAGAGAGACTAGAAGACGAACTGTAGTCAACTTAGCCACGGGAGCAAAGATAGCACCAAAATCCTTACCTGGAACCTGAGTAAAGCCTTTTGCAACAACGTGAGCCTTATACCTCTCAATAGTGCCATCTGCCAAGTACTTCACACTGAAGACCCACTTACAGCTAACCGTTCTCTCACCAGCAGGCAAGTCAACAAGCTCCCACGTCTAATTTTGAAGAAGAGCATCCATTTTTACTTTCATAGTGGCCACCCACTTAGGATTTTGAAGAGCCTCAGAGACTGACCGAGGAATGGATATTGAATCAACCTTACCAAGAAAGGACTGATACAAATCTGAAAGACCCTGATAAGATATAAACTTGGCAATAGGATGATCAGTACTACTAGGAAAACCCAAACAGATGGGGGGACGACGATCACGGGGAGGATACTGGGGAGGTGTGATATCAGAAGCTAAGGGAAGAGATGAAGTACCTGAGTCCGGAGAAGCGTTTGGCGGAGGAACATGAGAGCGAGGACGACGAGGAACAAGAGAGCGCGGACAGCGAGGAACATAAAGGAAGGGATCAGTAGTGGTTACCGGAGGAGGGGACCTGCTAGGAAGTGAAAAAGAGGACACCAGAGGAGGCTCAAGAATGGGAGCCGGACGAGGAAGCAAGGGATTGTCCTCCGGAGGAATCTCCACAACAGGTCCCGGCAAGGAAGGAGTATCTGAAAAGAAAGAAACAGTTTCCAAAAAAGTAACATCCAATGAGTGATAGATATGACCAGTAACAGGATCATAACAACGATACCCCTTAGACATGTTAGAATACCCTAAGAAGACACACCGAATGGCCTTATCATCAAGTTTAGTGCGGGAAGGGCTACGGTTTTGAACAAAGCATGTATACCCGAAGACACGAGGTGTAATAGGAAAAAGTGTGCTATCAGGCTAAAGGATATGTAGGGGGGCCTTACCTTGTAGTATCCGATCGGGAGTACGATTGATAAGGTAAGTGGCTGTGAGAATAGCCATATGCCAGAAATATTTGGGTACCCCCATCCCACACAAAAGACACCGAACAACAGACATGATGTGACGGTTTTTACGTTCCGCTACACCATTCTACTCAGGAGTGTAAGGACATGTAAGTTGCTGGAGGATACCACTTTTGCTAAGCTCACACCTAAACTCATGCGAGATATACTCTCGACCATTATCAGATCTAATATTCCGAACAACAGTATTGTATTGGGTTTTAATCATTTGTAAAAAGTTAGTAAGGTGTGAAAACACTTCAGATTTTTTCTTTATAAGATAGACCCAAGTACAACGAGTATAATCATCTAAGAAAGTGACATAATAGCGGTGCTGAGATAAAGCAACAACTGGAGAAGGACCACATACATCAGAATGAATAAGATCAAAGGCACACGGTGCACGATGCATGCGAGGAATATAAGTAGTGTGAGTATGTTTTGACAATTCACAAATCACACATTTAAATCTAAAATTCTTGCATGCTTTATTCAAAGGCAGAAAAAACCAACATAAATATTAAAAGTTTGCATGTCCTAAATGGGCATGCCACAAATCTAAAGTTTAAAAAGAAAAAACAGAAGTTTCAAACATAGGCAAAACAGACGCCTAAAAACTAGATGTTAACACTTTGGATGACGGAGGGTCTCCAAAGTAATAGAGTCCATCACGCTCATATCCCCTGCCAAAAATCTTCTTCGAAGTCAGGTCCTGCAAGAGACAACGATTGGGTAAAAAAATCACAGCACAATTAAGATTTTTTGCAAGTAAACTGACAGAGAGAAGATTGTAAGCAAAATTAGGGACATAAAAAACAGAAGAAAGAGTGATGTCTGAAGACAGGACTGCATCACCCTGACTACTGATCTGAATAGATGACCCATTGGCAATACGGACAGACTGAGCAACAGGGGTAACTGGAGAAGACAAAATGGATAACTTACCAGTCATGTGATTATTAGCTCCGGAATCCAAAATCCAAGTGGGATGGCCTGACTTAACATGAAGAGCAGTAGGGATACCTGTAGCAAGTGTAGCCGTGGGACTAGCAGATGAGGTAGTCCCCGGAGGGGCAGAACCTAAGCCAAGGTGTGCCTAAAGCTGGCTATAATCTGAAATGGCTGGAGCGGGTGCAGTCTCTGCAATGGCACCTGTACGAGGAGCCCATTTTCCTCGGTCTCTCGATTCCCTTGATTTCCCTGGTTCCGATTCTTGGAATAACCCTACTTTAACTCAGGATGGAGATCAAAGCAGCGATCAATGACATGGCCGGGCTTGTGGCAGTGCTGACAATAAGGACGGTTACCCGCAGGACGAGAGCCCGAAGAAGCAGCAAAGGCCATCTGATCATGAACAGGAGGAGATATCTCAATCTGTGAAGTTGAAATCGGAGGAATAAGACGGCGCCGACGCTCATCCCTATCCACAGTATCAAACGCCTCATAAAGAGAAGGCATAGGGGCGGTGTTCAAAATCTGAGCCCTAAGAGCCTCAAACTTAGGTTTCAAACCCATCAGAAACTGATATGTAGGCCTACAATCAAGACGTTTGGACTCAACATCACCATCAGTGGTAAAGTCACTAAGGGGCTCATACTGAGCCAAGTCCTCCCATCTAGTCTGAAGATAACCAAAGAAGTCAACAACCGATAGGCCCAAGGTGGCTTGGGAGGCATGAGATATGTCCCGATAAAGCTCAAAAATTCAAGAATCACAGTGTGCATGGGCATACATCTTAGACAGGGTAGACCACAGACCATGGACAGTCTCATGATACATGAACATATTATAGATTCTCTCCTCCATCGAGTTGAACATCCAAACCAAAATGATACAGTTGTCCATATCCCATTGTTCAAACGAGGGGTCAGATTCGGACGGCTTCGACATCTTTTCAAGAATCCACCCGGTCTTGCGTTTTCCACCAAGAAAGAGGCGGAAAGAGCGAGACCAAGCATGAAAGTTTTTTCCATTTAATAACACGCTCGTGACACGTTGAGCCGGTGTATACTGGGCAAGAGAAAGATTGGGGCGAGCAACCATAGGAGTCAGACGATTAGCAGGAACAACATCCTTACTTCAATCAGCCATGAGACAAGTCCAAAAAAAAATTGGAACGAACAGACGAGAAACAAAGGCGGATAACGAAACGGCAACAAAAGAACCACAGCCGGACAAAAAAACGGCTTACCAGACACGGGCAGCCTGACACAGCCGGACAGAAAATGGCTTACCAGACACGGGTAGCCTGACACTCGGCTACCCAGACAATAGAAGAGGAGCACGGAGAGGTTCTAACACATCACAAACATCACAAACGGGCCAAGGAGGCCAACAGGTGCAACACAGAGGCTGCGCGAAGGACCGAGGGGGTCTTGGGAAGTCACGGGTGGTGTGGCAGTGGCTGGGTGATGGGGGGTGGATAGGCGAGATTGAGGGGGGAGAGAAAGAGAGCTTTCTTAGGCTCTGATACCAAAAAGAAATTTGGGAAAAGATATATATTCTGATTACTACAACCTTATATATATATACAATACATTCCTAACTAAAGGAGGAAAGGAAATCAAAGAAATACAGAGAAAATAAACGATGGTCAACATGACCTAAAATAGGATAAATTTCCTAATTTCAACAGTATTAGTTATGAGGGAAGGGAAAGGAGAGGAGAGGAGAGAGTAATCCCTCATTTATGTTTGGATAACTAATGAAAAGAAATGAGAGGAAAGCCTTTCATCTTGTTTGGGAATGATAAAGGAGAGAAAGGAAAGGAAATAATTTAATATTATATTATTATTATACCCTTTGGATGCCTTAGGATAGAGGTGTCATTTTTATTTTGGCTTTTATAATTTTAAGGGTAATATTGGTATTATTAAAAATTCATTAAATCATTGTTTCCTTTCCCTCTATTTTCTCTCACTTTTGGAGGGATAACAAAATTGCTTAAATGAGGGTTAAGCTCTCCCTCCCTCCCTCTCCCTTCCTTTCTTTCCTAATTTTTAAAACAAACATGATAGAAGCTCTACTTCCTTCTCCTTCTCCTTCCCTTTCTTTTTAATTCCTTCCATCCAAACATAGTGTTAGTGCCTGCTACTCACAAACATCAAAATGGGGAAGAAAGTAACTTTAGAAAAAGAACTGGATGGAATACAAAAGAAATGAAATGTATCGCATGATAAATTACTATAATTCTTTGTTGCACGAAGGCCAAATCATAAATTTTTCTCTCTTGTCATAGCTGATCCCTTTCATTATTCATCCCATAATATGCAAATATTTTTGGTTATTTGTACAGAAAAGCTCATAATTGGAAAGAAAACAAAAATCTGATGTTTAATATCGTGTGATTGGGGATATGAGAGATTAATGATCATTCAAAGAGTATTATTGTTGATTATCAATTGGGCCAAGACCCCCAAAAAAAAAAAAAAAAAAAAAACCTACCTTCGGATCTTTCAAAACCATATCCATTCCAGCCCTTGTCGCATTGATCAGTACAATAATCAGCACTAGCAGAACTTAAAGCATTATTATTGTTGGCATCCAATGCAAATGTGGCCTTATATTTGCCTTAGATTTCTGAAATAATTGAATCTTCACTGCCATGATTTTCCACTTTATCTAATTGCGTTTCCCTTCTTGATTTGAATTCCCCATGACATAACCTTAACAAGTTCCGGTGATTTTGAAGTACAGGAGAAATGTCTTAAGAACTTTTTACTAATGAAGGTTTCCAGTTAGGAACAACTTTGATAATCTAGCTATCAATTAAAAGCTATGATTACTTCTACCATGCTCAATAGATATGGCTAATTACTTTTGCTTCTTGATGCCAATTTTTGTTGTATGAAATTTTTTGTGTTTGTGTTTGTGTTTTTCTCCTTTGGTTTTTTCCTTGATTGTTTTCTTCTACACTTTTCCCTTCATAATTCATGTGATTGCTTCTATTTCTATTACTAAATTCAATATTGCCAGTGGAGGTCAGGATTGAACAAAATTTAAGTACTAAAACAATTGTGCTCTTTAACTTTGTCCACCAGTAGGTTGATGTGTTCAAATTCAATAAAGAATTACATATGACTATATGACAAATCATTTCTGATTTTGGAAGTAGGAATCTGTTTCTATGTGCTATATCTTACCATGGAAGACAAATTGTGAAGTCTGATCTTGAAAGAAAGTTATAGCATGTATATTGTACATGTACACTTAGAATTGACAGTTTCTACTTTTATATAATATAATGTTACCTAACAGTAACAAGTATGTATGGTTTTATACAAAACAAAACCTTTTTGTAATTTGGAAATGATATTTTGTACCACATGTGTGCATTGCATGTGCATGTGCACGTGACTAGTATATGTATGTGTGTGTGTATATATATATATATATATATATTTATTTATATGGGTGTAATATGATTGATGTGTATATATGCATATCGGAGTGGTATGTTTTATATATTGTTTTGGCATTGTTATATGTTGTTGGATGGAAGGTTATTGGGTTGTAAATAGTGTTTGATTAGATTGACTTGTATTATGGTTGTACTACTAATCCTCCTTTTTAATATGAGATCAGCTTTTGATTTGAGTGCTCTTTGGACATGCCACTATATATTTATATATTATATATATACTGTTTTTTATCGTTATTTTAAGGAAGATAGAAGGTTGAAGTTTTTTGTATGTGTTTTATACCTTTTAACTAAGCAAAATCAAACAGATATATTGGGAAAAAAACAAGTATGCTGTTTTTGTTTTTTGAATTGAACCAAAAGTGATCTTAGTTAATCATCATCTGGGTTACATGGAGTAAATATTTTATTTCTTAAAGGGAACTTTTGGGAACAAGATGTGGAGAAAGAGGGTGCCTCTTCTGTCTTTTTATAAGTAGTAGAGTAGCTAAAGATAAAACTAGGAGGTTCTTTAGTACATATTGCTATTGGTAAAATACCAAATGTAACTGGTCACAACCAAATATGATAATGAAAAATTTGCTTGGTGTTTTGCTGTTAATGACTCAATAGTGTAATGAAATTTTGTTTGTGGTAGTAGAAAGTTGCAGGATTATGCGAAGGCAGAAAAAGACAATTGTTGGGCTTTATCTTTGTTTGTCCAACTTTAAGTGAAATAGTAAAATTTGCAGAGGCAGCGGAAGGTGACAAACAGTTCTGTTGACATGGAAACCAGCAATGAAGAGGAGCCTATTTTTCTCAATCGCACTTCTCGAGCAACGAGAGGAAAACGGTAAGAACATGGCACATTTAGCTGGATTATGTATGTAGGTATATATGTCTATGTATATGTTTGCATGCCCATACATATTTAAGTGTACAGATAAATTTATAATTACAAATTATGAATAACCACATTCTTTTGCGTCTCTTGATCTTCTAAGTATTAAACCTTGCAATATGGCTACCGGAAAACAAAATTCTGTTCAAATATTTTGAAAATTTTTGACACCTTACTGCTGCCATTCTTAGGATGAGCAAGTTGCTTGATGAGGAGATTGAAGAGGATGAGCTGTTTTGGAATCAGGATGCTCTTAAAGAGGTAGTCACTGCCAAGCTACATTCCATGTTTTGGTTTGTTTATAACTTCGTTTCTCTACCTGTAATTGTCTGACATATACATATTTATATTCTTTCCTTTTTTTCCTTTTTGGGTTTTGATATGAAACAAAAATAATAGTTATAAGAATGAGGAAACGTACAGTGAAGAGGATAAGAAGTGTCCCATGGAAAGGATAAATAAAGAAACAGATGAGGAAAACGAAGAAACATATAACAGCTAACATTTGCCCTGATACCCTGCCTCAAGCCGGGTAGAAATGGTCTTTCAGAGTGTTCAGTTTGATTGGCCCCCATCTAGGCTAAAAAGTCGAACTTCCTCATAGTCCAATTTTACCTCCCCTTCTAGATCCACTTGGGAGACAACAAGACAAGTGCAGGTTCTTGTAGAACTAAAGTACAATAATTATACTGTGAGTTATCATTTGGAGCTTATTATGTTCTGAATTATCTGAATTGGACATTTGGAACTCTATTGGTTGTTGACTGAGCAAATATTTTATTAGTATAGTTTTACTCATAATGGAATATCATAATTCTCATACTTGGGATTGAAATTTCCTTAAATTCCTTTGCTCTTCAAGCATTGGGAATAGGATCAGGTGTGTAAATGCAGAATGCTTATCATCATAACCAAATTTTATTCTTATTTAAAATTTACGACCATCTGTGAGCTTGACTGGTATTCCCTTTAATCCTCAAAAGGAGGGCTGCAGGGTTCAAGTCCTGGTTGGGACATGGGTGCATGTGTTACTTATCAAATGAAAAAATGAAACAAAAAACTTAGGTATAGTAAGCACATTTGTTTCTAAGTAACATATCCCATTTTATATTCACTCATGTTTTGTTTGGGTTGAATTCATTAATATGTTTCTCAGGAAGAGAATGACGAAAACTATGCAGCAGAACCAGAGGTTGCTGATATTTTTGACAGTGACTTCGATGAAGATGTAAGTTGTGCTTGTATTATGGTCTGCATGTCTCAAACTTAATGCCTGTGACTTACTATTTCAGCCAGAAACATCCATTTCAATGTCCATGACTGTTTGAAATCCTGACTTTCCTATTTAATTCCACATGTTGTGGTACCAGGAACCTGAGCCGGATGAAGAAGTAGAAAATGAAGCAGATGAGAGGTTTCACTTCTGCAATCTAATGAATTTTTTTTATAATTTATTTGAATCAATTTTTAGACATTAATTTCTTCTATAGGACTCGGGCAAAGAAACGACCAATATTTCCAGGAAAGGCATTGCCAAAGAAGAAAAAGAAAAAGAAGGTCCTTTCAAAATTAGAAAGAGATCCCCAGGATGAAAAAACTCCTGAGCAGCCAACCCTCCCTGAGCATCAAGATGTCCATGATGATTTAGAAGTAGAGAGAATAGTTAGGAAATCTACAAGAACTTCAGTCATTGTTAGGCAAGCTGAAAGAGATGCAATACGTGCAGCATTGCAAGCAACAATGAAGGTCTGCTGAAATTTTGGTTTTTAGATTTCTATCTCTCTCTCTCATTTTAGCCAATATATTTTGCTTGTTTTTAATTTCTTTGATTGGAAAAGGAATATTTGGACTTGAAAATTAAGGGTAAATTATACTGACCTCTTCTAAGATTTAATGATATTACACACGACTCCCGTAGTTTGGAAAACTACACTGACCTCTCTCTGCTTAAATTGTCGAAAGAGATTTCCCCCTGTCGTTACTTAGCTGTAAGGCACTGTGATGGAAAGTAGTTAGACCAATGTTGAACTACCGAACCTCGTTATGTCAAAAAGTCTAAAATGCCATTGTAGTCTTGTATAAAAGTACCATTTTGCCCAAAGTAACATCATATAAATGGACCATTGTACCCTTAGAATTTCATATCCAAACAAAACTCTATTTATGGGGATTACAATTTTTTAATGTTGAACAATTATATGAATCTTTTTTTTAAATGATGAATATTCTAATACTTATAGTTCGTTTGGATGGAGAGAATTGGAGAGAAAAGAAAAGATTAAGATTAAGAGATAGCTAAATCTCTCGTCCGGAAGTTTTTAATGAAGGGAAAAGAAAAGAATAGGAGAGAACATTTGAGGGTTTTAGCCCACTTCTCCAATCTCTTAAAAGTGGAGAGATTTGGAGAGAAGAAAGTGTAGTTAATGTATTTTTTGAAATACCAAAAATACCCATAAATGAAAGAATTAAAAATTCTAAACATAAAGAAAAAATGGGTATAGTTGTCAAATGATTTTTTATTCTTTCTTTTCTTTTCTCTTCCACTAATCATTCAAACAAGAAATAATAACTTTTTTTTTATTTTCTCTCCTGAATTATCAAACAAGATAAAGATGAACACTTTCTTTTCTTTTCTTCTCTTTTCTCTTCAATTTAGAGTTTTCTTTTCTTTTCCCTCCAAACTTCCAAACGAACTGTTAAACATTACTGCTACACACATATATAATCTGTTGATTAAAAAAAAGAAAAAAAGGTTTAAATTATTTTGAAATTAAATTGAAATAATTTCGAAACTGAATTTATTTTTAGAATTAATTTAAAATTTTAAAAATTGCCACTAATTTTTTTTGTATTTGCCTGTAACATATTATGATGGAGTTTTTTTCTAAAAAAATTACTCTAAAAATTAGAATAAATTCGCATGTCTTTCGACCCTTCTTCAACTCCTCTCTAAAAATACTCTTTTTAAACCTTATCTAAAATATTTGTAAAATCAGTTTTTCTCTCTAAAATAAATTTTTTCTTCTCTAAAATTATATATAGTTTCTCTAAAAATTCATCTCTCTCTAAAATACTCTCTCCAAATTCATCTCTTTAAAAAAAAAATCTCTAATTAAATCCATTTCTTTCATTTTATTTTAAGTCCCATATTCATTCAAACCCATCAACTTGGAGTCCCAATTGAATCACAATTCTAGTGAACTATTCAAATAACAAGAATTCTAATTAACTCCTAATTTTTTACAATCATATACGTATATGTGTGTGTATATATACAACGATAAAAAAATAAAAAAAGTGTGTATATATACATGTATATGTATGTATATACCATCCTACTTAGGTTCATCCCCTGAAATCTTGAATGCGCCACCTCCGTATTCTTGAGCCACTCGAGTTTCGGCGTAACCAGTGATGATGAAAGATCAACATCAATATGGTTCTTTGTCATAGCCTAAGTGCCTAACAACCAGGACTGAAAACCAAAGAAAAATTGAGAAATAAAAAACAAATTCTTTAGTGCGCCCCATCGAGATGATCAAAACCCACATGACTTGATGGGGAACGCAAAGGAATCGAGTGACCAATTTGGAATGAAAATTAGGGTTTAGCATTTATTTTTAGTTATTTTATACTTTCTTATTTTTAGGGTTTTAAAGCAATTTTTGTAATAGTTATTTTGGTATTTTATGTTTTATTTACGTTATTTAGGAAGTTTTTATTTTGGTAAGTTTAATTAGGGTTTGCTTATATAAAGGCCTTTGATGTAATAGAATAGATCAACTTGATTATTGAATAGAATATTGATGTTGAGATATTGGTTCTCTCCTCTCTCTCGGCTTGTTCCTTCTTCCCCTCTCTCAATTTCTTCCCTCTCAAGATTCTCCCTGAATCACTCTCTTTCTTCTTCTCTTCCCTTCTCTCTCTCTTCCTATTCCCTTTTCACTCTACTGGTCCTGCACCATTTGGTATCAGGGCAAACTTTGACCCTTGCATCACTGTCCTTAGTTCTGCCCTTGTTCATCACTGCTCCAGCAGTGCCATCATAGAACGATATCCATCACTGCTGCGACCATCACTATCATCTGCATCGCCTCTTTGACCGCTACCATTCTGCGGCCTCGTGAAGACAACAGCTCATCAGAACCCTAGCCCTTACCCTCGCAAGCAATTAACAGTGCCGTTGTCATCATTGTATTGTATCACTGCTGCCGTCATCCTCTTTGTGCACAGGGATCTTGTGACATCCGAAATTTACAGATTCAGATCACTGTAGAACCACTGCCGTTATCTACGTGTGCCACCATCGACATCAGGTTCATCACCGCCAACCCATGTCATCACCATTCTTGCTGCGATCCAAACTTGCGGCCCCTGCGATCTCAAGATAGCACAACATTGGAGACAGCCCATCGTCATCACAGACTGTCGACTTCTCCATTGCGGACTCCACACTGTCATCTTAGGTTTCCGAAACAGTTGAGTGAAGAGGAAGCTCCCGCTGCTGTGTTGCGCTACAAAACTCAGTTGATCGAAGAGGAGGAAATCAAGAGCTGGTCTGAAGCTAGCCTGTATAACTCAGATTGACCTGGTCCTATTCCATTCAAAACTTGATCCAGCCCACACCTTATTTTAGACCCAAAACTCAAATAAACCAATTTAAAACCAACTTACCCAAGCCCAAACCTATACCCAACCAAATACCCTGCTGGATTGAACCCCAATTCAGTCTTATAACACCCAGGTCCATTCTGATTTACACCAAAACCATACATGGCCCAAGCCCATTTTTGTCTCAAAACCACTTCCATATATAGTCCCAGCCCAAACCAATAAAAAACAGCCCAACATGCCACCCTCAGCTTTTAGGCCCAACCCAGCTACCTCAATCCAATACAAGAAATAATAGACCAGCCCCATTTAACCAACCTCTGACCCTATCCTGTCCCATACAGAACCTCACGCCCCAAATTCTGAATTCCCAGATTCCTTCACACTTTCAGAATTTTTAGAAAATTGTCTAAAACTTCGAGCATTTGCCAATTGACCTTGAAACTTTAGGAAATCACAAACAGCCCCAAAGTTCAAAAAAAAAAAGAGCTCTTCAGATCATGATGTTAAATAATGGCCGTTACGTATCAGCAGTTACAGGACTGTTACATCTATTTTATGTTTTTTTTTTTAAATTTTTTTTTCCTTAATTTTTTTTTTCTACAGAATTCTTATGATTTCTATTTTTATAATATTTATATACAAGTGAGATACTTAACAAAATAATCCCAAAAAAATCGAAATGGGTTGTAAAAACATTTGGATTAATACGAACTCGAAAATACCTCTTCGGCCTCAAAATTTTTAAATTTTTTTTATTCCACAACTAATCAACTAAATTGATTTTCATGCTTATAATTATTTTTTGTTATTATTTATATTATTATTTGTAATGATACTCAAATTAAATGATATTTCTTATTAGTTTAACTTTAAAATATCCATATAAAATAATAAAATATCTTCTTAAGTGTTATTTATGTAAAAAATAAATAAATTTAGGTGTTAGAAAATTAAAAATTAATAGTAAAAAATATTAAAATGTGATAATTGTAATCAAGACATGTGTATAAATGACTTTTAAGAGAGTTGCTAGTGTTTGAAAAAAATTCACGGTTGCGGTTTCCGATTCTCGTTACGAATGACCCGATACTCCTGATACCGTTACACCACGACCGCGATCGATTCGTATTCTGCGACCACGATTTAAATCCGTGCTTCAGATGCACCTCATGACTTCAAGAAATTGTGGCAAAGGTTTGTGGACCTTGAAAAGGTATGACTTTACTCCTCTTGAGAATTGTGCTAGCTTTAACTTTAATTTTGTATGTTGATTAAATTTGCACAAAGGTCATTTTTTAAGTTTGCTTCATGCCACACTTTGCTTGCATTTGAATAATTTTCCGTATCATCATTCTCACATTTGCTTCTAATTCTCACAATGTAGCTTTGATTTTTATTTCGTTTATCCTTTTATTCCTTTTTAATTTTTCTTAGTATTCTTCTCTTGAAAAAAAAAACCCAGATTCTTCCTAAACTAGCCACCACCTTTGGTTCTTCTCACCATGACCATTCGAGATATGATGAACAAATAAGAGACCATGACAAAAGACATTCAAACAATGAAAACAAGTGTGACCAATCTTCAAAAATCAATGGACCAACTCCGTGAAGATATGATCCAACGTTATTCTCAATTGGACAAACAATATTCCCAAATCCTCAAGCATTTAGAAAACTATCATGTTGAGGACCATAGATATGACACATCTGCTTCTCACACACCATCTAGGGGAGAATTTAATGGTCAACAAGATGATATAGGAATTTTGTATAGCCCACTCACACAAGAACGGTCCCAAGATCGATATCAGAGATATTCTACAGAATTCTTTAAATTTGATTCCCAAACTCATGATGTGTGGTGTAACTTACCTAATCCTCAAGATAAGGATGCTTGGTCACACATGAAATACTTTCGCATTGGCATTTCATTTGGAAAACTGATGTATAGGTTCGCCATTGATGGTCGTAGTTGCATTAACATGGTCTCACCGTCTGCTCTTTCTAGCATGCAACGACAACCTGAACCTCATCTCCAACCATTTATGGTAAGCTGGATTGATAACACAACTGTAACAGTTATAGAAAGGTGTCTAGTTCCAGTTCCTTTTAGTGAAAATTATTGTGAGAAGGTTTGTTGTGATGTAGTTCCTATGAATGTTAGTCATGTGATTCTTGGTCAACCTTGGATGGTTGATCTTGGAGCGACTCTCAATCTGGAAGACAAAATTTGTAGATTTAAATTTTGGGGAAAGAACTTCTTGGTATCAGCATCTAAATCCAAAGAGAATGAAAATAAAGAACAACTTAAGCCTTCTCTTCTTGTTATTTGTGACCTTAAATCTATTTGTGAAGTCTCTTGGTCAATTCCTCGTACCCCATATGAACAAACACTCTCTATCTTACATCACACTAAGTGTGAGCATTCAGAGAGAATACTTGAATCCCATGAGTGTGGAAATGAGTCTTAGCCTAAAAACACATATGAGACATACAGAAATTTCTAATTAGTAATTTGACTTTACAATTGTCCCAACTTCAGAGTCCCCAGTTCCAACCCAAGAGTCTATTGGTGATAGTTTGCTTGATTTCGCTCCTGCTTCAGACCATTGTATTGAGTCTCAATCTATATTGCCTTCCACTACATATTTCACATCTAAATCTATTGACACATTTTTGGCAATTCTTGAAATTGGACCTACTGCTTATTTACTTGACATACTGATGGATTTAAATATTAGTTCAATATTCAATATGGAGGATATGCTTTCTAATCGAGGTACTTTGGAGCCTCGTGTATTTCTTGATGTTCTTCTTGTAGGTGGAGTTATTATTTCTCCAATATCAGATCCGATGCCTACACTACTTCCACAATATACCATGGATCATGTGGAGTTCAGTATTGCAAACCAAGCCCAACACTTTGCAGGTTTTGACAGATATTCTTCGCTTGATGATTTTCTTTGTTTCCGTGGTTGGAAATATTATTCTTTCTCTACTTGTTGGGTTCTAGTCTTTGTGTTCTGCCTTGAAGATTCACCTCTTTTACAACAATTCCACCCCATAACTCGCCGGAGTTGAGTTTTTTCAGCGGGGGAGAAATGATGGGGAACGCAAAGGAATTGGGTGACCATGTTGGAATGAAAATTAGGGTTTAACATTTATTTTTTGTTATTTTATACTTTCTTATTTTTAGGGTTTTAAAGCAAGTTTGGTAATAGTTATTTTGGTATTTTAGGGTTTATTTACGTTGTTTAGGAAGTTTTTATTTTGGTAAGTTTAATTAGGGTTTGCCTATATAAAGATCCTTTGATGTAATAGAATAGGTAGACTTGATTATTGAATAAAATATTGATATTAAGATATTGGTTCTCTCCTCTCTCTCGACTTGTTACTTCCTCTCTCGATTTCTTCTCTCTCAAGCTTTTCCTTGAATTACTCTACTTCTGTAACAATTCCACCCCCACAACTCGTCGGAGTCGAGTTTTTTTCAGCGGGGGAGAAATGATGGGGAATGCAAAGGAATTGGGTTACTAATTTGGAATGAAAATTAGAGTTTAACATTTATTTTTAGTTATTTTGTACTTTCTTATTTTGAGGGTTTTAAAGTAATTTTGGTATTTTAGGGTTTATTTACGTTATTTAGGAAGTTTTTATTTTGGTAAGTTTAATTAGGGTTTGCCTATATAAAGGCATTTGATGTAATAGAATAGGTAGACTTGATTATTGAATAAAATATTGATATTGAGATATTGGTTCTCTCCTCTCTCTCAGCTTGTTCCTTCTTCCCCTCTCTCGATTTCTTCTCTCCCAAGCTTCTCCTTGAATTACTCTCTTTCTTCTTCTCTTCCCTTCTCTCTCTCTTCCTATTCCCTTTTCACTCTACTGGTCCTGCATCATTGATGGGGAAGATACCGGAAGGCGGCTTTGGCAGCAGCAAAAATCTCATGGGGAAGATATGGGAACTGGACACGCGGCTTCACGGATTCCATGGCCGACTGTGGACTAACACTAGGATGAAGAGACTGCAGTGCAGCTGGTTGTTGTCAATGAAACTCTATGATGATGATGGTGTTTTCAGATCTGCTATGATGGAAAGAACAGTGACTGATGAAGGATGGAAAAAACAGTGACTGATGAAGGATTGATTTTAGGCTTTGATACCAAATGGTGCAGGACCATAGAGAGAAGGAAGAAAGAGAATAAAGATTAGAAAAGACAAGAAGTAGAAAGAAAGAAAGAAGAAATCGAGAGAGGGGAAGAAGGAACAAGCGAGAGAGGAGAGAACCAATATCTCAATATCAATATTTTATTCAATAATCAAGTCTACCTATTCTATTACATCAAAGGCCTTTGTATAGGCAAACCCTAATTAAACTTGCCAAAATAAAAACTTCATAAATAATGTAAATAAACCCTAAAATACCAAAATAACTATTACCAAAATTGTTTTAAAATCCTAAAAATAAGAAAGTATAAAATTACTAAAAATAAATGTTAAACCCTAATTTTCATTCCAAATTGGTCACCCAATTCCTTTGCGTTCCCCATCATGACTCTTCTCGGTTTGAATCATAACCTTCGGTGCGTACAACTTGCATTGAAGCAATTGGTTCTATAAGCCTTGATCTCTTGGGTGTAAAGCCTTGATCTCCATCCTTTCTTTTGTAACAGACCACCCAGGTGGCAATTTCATCTAATGATGACCTAGTGTTGCAGGTGGTGATTTCGGTGCAGCGTTACAGGGGGTGATTTTGGGGAACAATTGGAGGACTGAATGTTGCAATAGACAATTTCTAGAACAATCGGAGGATCAAACGTTGCAGGAAAGGGTTGTACAAATGCTTTTTGGGAATTTCTCAGTCTATCATCGTTGTTGACTCTTTTGCAAACAAAAAAGAAGGGTTTTCCAGTGGTACAACTGAAGATTGAGACATTGAATGGTAGTCTCATTGTTGAATCTCTGGTGATTTTTGGCCTACACCATGGTGCCGATTTGCTGAGACAATCCGATGATTTTTGGAGGCGGTCGGCCATGGCAGATTCAGAGAGTTCGGCAGCCCCAAACATATGGATTTGCAGAGAGTTTAGTTTTGGGGATATATGCTGAGGGAAATAAGGGCATTTTACTCGTATTAATTATATAAAAGAGAGACAATTTTTGACAATTTAATAATAGTAAAGAAGCGAAGGGTAGAAACGACATTTAACCAATTCCGTCTCAACTGTTTTCTAACAAACTCTGACAGGAGAGGTCGGTGTCATTTCCCAAACTATGGGGATCTGTTTGTAATTTCATTAACCTCAGGGAGTTCATTGTAATTTACCCAAAAATTAAATATTTGATAAGCTTTATATGGTGCCCTATTTATTCATTGTTGATGTTCATCAACGTCATTATTGTCTCTAAGCTTCGTTCAACTGTTTCTGATTGATAAATCTGTACAGCCAAGTAGGTGAACTCTTTGCACATTCATTGATAAGTCCTGTACAACTTGGTTTTCAATTACTTCTGATATAGTGCATTTAAAATTTTGGTAAATTCTAAAATAATGAAGGGGTCATAAAGGAAACAGTGAACACTAGCTTCCTGGACTTTTGGCTATATTGATGCTATTATTCTTGAAACTTCATTACAATCATCAAAAGGGATGCAAGAGGAGACTTATCCCAAAAGAAAAATGTGTTTAATGAAGTAAACATATAAATGTGTTTAATGAAATAAACATATAATGTGCACCGCGTCTCACTTATAAAATAAAATAAAAAAATGCTGAGTGTCTCAGGGATTTTTTATTGTCAACTGTTTGAGCTTCTAAATGTGCAAACTGCAATCCAGAAGGGTTGAAAGATATGTTCATTTTGTTTGAACTTGACTAGCCCTTTTCCCACTTTTTAATTTTCAATTTGATTTATTGGGACAGTTACCGATGATCAATTTCTATATATAAATCTGTGATTAGTCTTTAGTTCTTTCAATTTTCCATAATTTCTTGTTCATTCAGTGTTAAGTTATTTCTTAACATTTTTTTACTTGTATGAAATTGTAATCATGAAAACCCCCTACAAGGTCCAGTAGAGTTATCATAAATTCTAAGTTATGCATTCATCTAGTTTGAAATGGATACATGTCCTTTTGCCAGCCAATAAAAAGGAGAAAGGAAGGCGAGGAGAAGAGGATGACCCAAGAAGAGATGCTTCTGGAGGCAGCTCAAACAGGTTTAGGCCATAAGATTGGTTTTAGATGATGGTATATAGATAGTGGTATGATGGATATATGTTCTAATCGTGAGGTTTCTTATATGGCATTATATTTAATATTGCAGAAATCATGAATTTGAGGAACTTGGAACGAGTGCTAGCAAGGGAGGAAGAAGTTAAGAAAAGAGCAGTTGTGCATAAAGAAGTTTATAGTGGCCCTCAGATACGATATCTTTCCAAAGATGGCAAGCTTTCCTTCTCACATGTTATTATTATTTTTTAAAATTATATTATAAAAAGGCACCAAGGGGGTACTTCCATATAAAAAAAATACAACTTTACTCTCATCAAGTTCAAAAAGACAAAACTATCAATGGAAGCCCCTTAATACCAAAAAATAAGGGGTGCTCAATATAAATAGCTTTTAGCCTCAAAACGAAAGACACTACTCCCTCGAAAACTCTATGGCTCTTTTCTAACCAAATGTTCCACCATAAACACAATGGAGTCATATGCCAAACCTCTCTCACTCTTCTACATGTCATGTTGCTTCTCTATGAAGCTAACACCTCTATTGTGGACTGGCATGATCCAACATTCCAACTGATACCAAAGAGAGCAATCAGTAATAACGAGATTGCCCATGTAACTAGACAATGGATAAGCCCGTGATTGGCTGTCTCTTCATCCGCCTTACACAAGCTGCACCAATTAACAACAATTTTTCTTTTGCGCAAGTTATTCATTGTCAAAATCTTGTCTAAAGCTTCACACCATCCAAAAATAATCTAATTTGGATGCCATGTTTGCCTTCTAGAGTGCTTTCCATGATAACTCCTTCCTTCTTTCATCTATCATGGAGCTTAATAAGATTTTAACTTAAACTCTCCTTTCTTGGACCCTTCTACCATAGTGTATCCTCGTCTTCCTTCTAAATGCACCGTATGTAGAGCAAGCTATAAAACTCCATGATCTCCTGGACTTCTCAATCTTGCAGCTGTCTGATTAATCTAATGTCCCAATCTAGCTTCCCTCTTATCCTCTTATAGCAATATGCCACCAAGGCCTGTTTGTTTGAAGTGACAGGGGAACACCACCTGCAAAGGCTCAATTTCACACCAACAGTCTGTCCAAAATCTGACCCTTTTTCCATTGCCCACCTTTCATTTGATATGTTTTGGAACTCATCTCACCCACATCTGATGCTCCTCCACACCCTTATCCCAAAAAAGCTTCTCATCTCTCTAAAGCACCAATCTCCTTCAACGGTCCCATATTTGTTATCTATTACTCTCCTACAAAGACTGCTGTTCCCCATTCTGTACTTGCACAACCATTTCCCAGAAGAGCTTTATTAAAGATTCTAAGGTTTCTAACCCCAAACCCATCCTTTGCTGGAGTGTAGACCTCCTTCCATTTTACCATAAGAAATTTGAACTCCTTCCCGCTTCCCCTCCAGAAGAAGTTCCATTTTAGCTTCTCCAGTTTGTTCACCATCGTTGGTGGGATGGGGAACAAGGATATGAAGTAGGTATGTTGGATAAAGTACTCTTTATCAAAGTAAGTTTTTTTCCTTTGGAGAGATATTACTTCATCCACCTCGCAAGCCTCTGCATCCTACATTCACATTGCTTTGACTGAAGGAACTGGGAGAGACCCTACTCTGCATCCCAATAAGTTGCTAGACTTGCACCATCCTCCACTTCCCCAAGCCCAACAACGATCAACTCATTTTTGCAAAGATTAATTCTCAACCCCAAAACCATCCAAAAGAAAAGTAGAATACATCTCAAGAATCTCAACTGCTCAATCTCCGTTTCAGAGTATATCACCGTATCATCGGCATAGAGAATAGACGATATTGCCAGATTTGAACTTCCTCTCCAACCAAAAAGCCCCTCAACACCTCTCTCCCCACTGCCTTATTCATTAAGCTGAAGGCTTTAATGATCATAACGAATAGATAGGCAGAGAAGGGGATTCCCTTGACTAAGGCCTTTGTCATTGCTAAAGAATCCCGCCAACGATCCATTGATGAGAAGAGATTATTTACGGTGGATATACAGTACAGTGGATATGCAGTAATGAATCCATTATCTCCACTTCTGCTGGGATCACATTTGTTCAATCATGTACATGAGGAAATTCTGGTTCATGTGATTATAGGTGTTCTTGATTTCCAAATTGCACACTATTGCTGGAATACCACTTCTAACTCTTGAATCCATACATTTATTTGCCACCAACACTGCATCCAGAATTTCCATTTTAAGCCTTCAAAATAATGCCTCCCTTCACCTTTTGAAGCCTTAGTGCAAGGGTCTTTGCTGGGAGTTTGTAAAGACTCCTTACAAGGCTAATGGGATGAAAGTGTCTCAATTTGATAGTGCCTTTTTCTTAGGGATTAAGACAATAAAAGAGGTGCATTCAAGCTCCTTTTGAATTCCCTCGTGGCATGGAAAGTTGAGAACATCTCTATAAACTGTCTTCACCACATCACAACACTGCTGAAAGAAGGCCATAGACATCCTGTCCTGACCAGGAGCTTTATCCCCATTACATCTACTCAATGCCACCACCTCCTCCTCCTCCTCCTCCTCTGAGAACAGCCTCTCCAACCAAACCCTATCCTCCACTGTAATCTGATTGAATCCAAGATCATTCAACCTCGGTTTCCATTGACTGGGCACCATGTACAATTCCTTCCTGAAATTAACAGTGCTTTCCTTGATCCCCTTTTGCTGCATTCAGTCCTTTGTAAGTGCTCTTGATTGTGTTGGAATGTCACTATATTGATCTGTTATTCACTCCAGAGGTTGTTCTGGAAAAATTTCAAGTTGGTACAATTATTTGTTGCAGGTCGTTCATACCTAGAATACAGGAATGGATTGTCATTTCAGTCAGAGATTTCTACAACATCTACTCCATGTAAGTAATATTATAATTTTGTGTGCTCATGAGAATCCTTGGGGATGGATGAGTTGGGAAGAGGCTTAGGTAATATTCCCAAGGTCCCGGGTCAACTCTCACCCCAAGGGCCACTTACCTATCAAATTTTTTTAATTTTTATTTTTATGTGCTCATGAGGATGTTAGTGAAGATGTTGATGATGGCTTTATGTCCATGAATATAATTAGATGGTGTTAAGCTTTCTTCAAAATGTTATCTATTTTAACCAGTTTTTGTTATCATCATTGTCATCAACATCATCATCACCATCATCATCACCATTATATGGAAATGCAACTGATAGAGTAACTGTTATATTAGAACAGTTGGCTTAGTTATTGTAATTCCATATTGTGCCATATATGGAACTGAACAGGTCTCCTAATCTGCATCACTAAAATATGTAGAAACATGCTTCATAATTCATCTTTTAATTTGTTCATGGACTGGGTTGTAGTATGAATTATCCTATACTAGAATTTCGGTCCTCTTTCATATAGAAGCTAAGATGTGCTTGCTACTTTGTTTTTAAAACTGGGAGATTTGAGGTTCCTTCCTGCTAGAAGACCTTTAAGGGGGTAGAATCTGCAGGTTTCCCTTGGAAGGTTATTTGATGCACCAAAGCAGCAAACAAGGTGGCATATTTTATTATTATTTTCTCTGGATGGGAAGCTTGGAAAGGATTTTGATCACTGGTAATCTAGTAATGATGCTTCTTGCCATTTTTTTGGTTTACTCATTATCCTATTGTGGTGGGAGTTATGGTCTCTATGTGTGGGCGCGTGCCTCTCTCTCTCTCTCTCTCTCTCTGTTTGCAGTCTAGATTACTACAGAGGTGTTGGCTAGCTAGAAGGGTGCAAATGTGAATACGAGAGCTAAATCAGTATGCCAGGCAGTGCTGAGTTGCTTATGGTGGTGCATTTGGAAGGAAAGAACTAGGTGCCCATTTTAGGGGAAGGTCTCTTTTACACACGCAAAATTTTTTGAAACCCAGATTGTTAAGTGAACCGGAAAAAAAGACCGGGTTATGGGTTCAATTGTCGCGTCAACTGGAATCGAACTATGACGTCATAATTATATTATAAACATATATTATTAATATTAATTATATATAAATTACTTAACATATGAAAAAATTAAAAAAATCCTAAATTTTTTCTAAAATTTAGTAAACCTAAACATTTCTAGACTGACAGAACACAACAATATTCAAACAACATAATTATGACAAACAACACTATCATTAAAAATTCACTGAAAAAAATCATATGTTGATTTTGTGGCCACAAACTTCAGCTTCTTTTATAGGTAAATTTTCAGAAGCACAGATACTGACAACAGACATGTGGACACATTTTTTTTCTCACAAAAGTAGGATACGGATACATTGGGGACACATTGAATATATATTTTTATAATTTTTATATGACTATATAATAAAAACATAATATTATTTTAATAAAAAATGGTATAAAAATATACAATTCACAGCAATATTATTAATATAATAACAAAATCATTAAATAAAAATTTAAGAATTTCATTTAATCATCAACATTCAAGTTTCAAAACAAAATTTTTAACTGCTATATATATGTGTGTGTGTGTGTGTGTGTGTGAATAAAAGTGGAGAAGAGGAGGAGAAAAAGAGGGAAAAAATTCAATTTTTTTTCTTATAAAAAAATCCAAAAATGTGTGCTTGTCCAAAACGTGTCCATAATTCAAAAAAATTAGACATTTTTTTATGTGCCTGAGCATGTCCGTTTCCATATTCGACACAGATACATGAGGCGAAATAGAGTATCCGTGCTTCATTAGGGTAAATTATTAGATGCTAACAAAATAACACTCATTTTTGTGATAAAAAGTATCTCAAGGCTCAAGTTCATATGATGAGTTAATCACTATGACTATGCTTAATTGTTAACAGAGAGGACATGACAATTAGAGTGAAAAAGAAATAGAAACATAATTCGAATACTTATTAAAAAAACAAATAACATTCAATTGGTATCCTGTTAGCCACATAAGGTTTAGATAAATAAAACAATGCAATCACATGGCCTTTTAAGTGATGGAGATATTAGAAAATTATTACTTTATTTTTTCTAAAAGAAAAAAGAGAATAAAAAATTGATCTGATTCATGCTTCTAGATGAATGCAGAGGAGCTAGCTACGTTGCATTAGGAACACCTACCGATCAAACACAGATTGGTGTCATTCACATCTTGAAGGAAACATAGTCGTAAAAAAACTGCTCCTTTTAGTTTCGGGTTTATGGTTTTTATCTCTCCTCAAACCCTTCCTTTCCTCTTTCTGAATCTCCCACAGTCCCACATCAAATGGAACCACTGATTTAGTATATACAAAATCCCTATTCAACTCTTTGAGTTTGAATCGATCTCTCAATCAAAAACTTTTTCCACTTCGGTTTCCAGTGAGTCTCTTTGTACTTGTCACTGGTCTCTCTCTAGAACACACTCATTTTCCAGTGAGATCTTTTGAAATAGCAATCTCGCTTGCAAACCCACTTATATAAAGTTCCGAGTCACAGCCTCGCTGTCACAGAAGATGCAAACTTTAGAACATCAGATTCAATGAAGAGGGCTGGAGAATAAGAAGAAAGTGCCATCACAACCTCGCCGTCGTCATTGCTAGTTGGAAACAACAGTCGCTGATCTCGAAGCCAGAGTGTAGACCATTGCCGCAGCTGCAGAGAGATCTGGAATGAGAATGAAGAGAAACAATCAGTTCCCTAAGCTTAAGATTTAATTTGTACTAATGTCTTTAAACTGGACGGTTCCTTTGCATTGTTGACGGTTCAATTGAACGGCCGGTCCATATGATTTTTGTTAAAGAAGACGGTTTTGGGAATGAAACCATTATGGGAAATCAGCCCAACTGGATTGCAAACCAGTTCCCGGTTATTCCAGTCCAATCACCGGTCTCAATTTTAAAATCTTGCATATTCACACACATACGGACATATATATGATAAATACTCTTTATTGAAGTATATTCTTTTAAGGTTTCCGTATTTTGGGTGTTGGGGAAAGGCATGTTGGTAAATGAATCTTATATTGATTTTCTTGGGTGCTATGAAATCTAGTTTTCTATAGTTTCCTTATATTCATCATGGAGGCTCTTATTTTTATACCTCCTAGGATTTACATTGTTTGTTATACTAACTGAGAAAGAGAGATTGCCTTGGTACCTCCTAGGGCAAACACCACTAGTTACTCCTCCTTAGAGATATTAAACTTTCACTCATTCATTCCATACTGTGTTATCCTTGAAAAGAAGAGTGACAACCCTATATATATATTCTAGTATTTAAGAGCAACAAATTGATGACCAAGTTGGTGACCAATATGTGACAAGTAGCAAACTTATTGAGGAGGTTATGTAACCTACTCACCAAGGAGGTTATGTAACCTACTTCAAATTAAGTAGACCTTCTAGACCAAAAATAAATAAAATTACAATATTGGCCCCATTAGGTTGGGACTTCTAAAATTAAACTTTAATTCAAAGGCTCTTAGACTTTTTATGACTTGTTCCTTGAGCCAAACTGAAGAAGAAGACCAAGAGAAGATACCAAGAAGGAGAAAATTCTACATTCTACATTATTCAATACTTAATAATTAATATGCCAAAAAATTAGAACTCCAGTATATCAACTTTATAATTTAGGCAGGCTTAAAATGCCAAAATAGCAACTACCAAGACACTAAAATAACGACTACCAAAATTAAAAAAAAAAGCCTAAATTAAGTAAATATAAACCAACTATAATCAAATCTAAAGTCCTAATTTTCAATCCCACAGCTATCATCCTATCCTTTGAGTTCCACATTATCTGTCCCTTGCTGAAAAAAAATTGACTTTGATGAGTTTTGGTGATATGGTTCCAAAAGATACGAATGATTAAAGTGAAATGCAAAGACAACTCCCCAATAAGTAATGACTAAGCAATATCTCCATCCAAGAAAGTATAGATAACCATCATATAAAGAATCTTCATCTTGGCTCGCAAGAACAAACTCTACTTGATTCATGCTTTGTTATTGGAATGACAGAGGTACAAGATGTGATATTGGAGAAATAACCACTCTACCTTTAAGAAAACCAACAAGAAAGATGCACAAGACTCTAAAAGTACCTCGATGTTATAGCATGGCGTTTCTATGGAAATTGAACTAATATTTAAATCTAATGGTATGTCAAGCAAATAAGCATTAGGTCCAGTTTCAAAAACGGTCAAACATGTTCCAATGGAATTAGAAATGTTATTTGCAGAGGAACACGGATCTAACAGTAAAAGAGTAGAGTCAAATGGAATTAGACATGTTATTTGCAAAGGAACATGGATCTAACAGTAAAAGAGTAGAGTCAATACATTGGTCAGAGGTATGAATAGAGACAATCTCTAAAGTAAGATAATTACTATAGGTAGACTCTTGAGTTGGCAATTGAGACGCGGGAAAGAAATCATTGACATGTCTAGTATGATTGACTTAGGCAATTCATTCAATTGCTCGTGAAGAGTTCTTTTATGAGATACTTGGGAGTTGGGATAAGTTGTTAGTAACAAGAGAAGGTATGACTACTTTTGGTTTAGATAGGACCAGAAATTTCTTTGTATTGCACATGCGTTATTTGGATTGATTGAAGGCATGAGGAGAAATAATCTCAAAAGAAATGTTTAGATTATCACTGGTCAATTCTTAGTTGGCAACTATGACACTGGAATGAACTCATCAACAAGTCTATTATGACAGATGACAGCTCATTCAATTGCTTGTGAAGAGTTCCTTCATAAGATATTTGGGACAAGCTGTTAGTTATAGGAGGTGTTACAACTTTTGATTCAGATGGGACCTCAAAAACTTATTTGTTTTTGTAACTACAGGGGCTCTGAACTTGCATCTACTGCCTAAATGAAAATTGTAATCAGAAGGAACTTGGGTAGAGAGGAATAGAGTAATGGCAGAGCAGGCTAATGAGGGTGAAGGATGGGTGGTTGATCTATGTCAAGGTAATCTATCTCCTTTTGTGAAGTCATGGTGTCCTTTTTATAGGCAAAAAGAGGTGCCAAAGCTGCTTTATAAAGGTGAGAAAATCTGTTTTGGAGAAAGCTCAAAAAATTGTTTTAGGGGGGATGCATTATAATCTGTTTTGGGTTTGTTCAGAATTATTCATGATGTGACAAGTATCCTTCTCTCATTAGTCAGGTTACAACCTAGAAGGTTCTAGAAGATTCACCCCAGAGCTATACCGAGCCATGACCATAATCCTTTAAGCCACATTTAACCCTCGTTCCTGAATAAGACTATAACCTGATGTAACACAGTTGGCATTGGACCATAGCCACAAGGCTAAGACCCAATACGTATAGTACCGAACCAAGACTACAGGATCAAAGCACAATGCACTTGTACCTTGTCCCGAGGATATAACCTAACACGTATTGTATTGAGCTATGATCGCAGATGGGACCACAATCTTGTATGTTATAATACTCGACTATAGTCGCATATTAGGCCACACCCAAGACGTAGAGTGCCAAGTCATAATTGTGGATCGGACTATAACCCAACACGTATAATATTGAACTATAGCCGCAGATTGTATCACAACTTCATACGTATATTGCTAAACCATGATGGCAAATCGGACTACAACCCAATACTTATAGTAGTGAACTATAGTCGCAGATTGAGTCACAACCTAGTATGTATAGTACTAAATGCTTATGATCGTGGGTTTACAACACACCTTGAAGTCTCGAACACAAGGCTAAAACATGTCATAGCCACGGGGTTGCTGCAAGCCTTTTGTTGGGCCATTGCCTCTGCCACAATAGTGAAAATCTATCAATCTTTTGTGCCAAAAGGGGGGATGTCCTTGTCAAAATCCGTGCTAATGTACCTCGATGAGTAAATGACCTTGGTAATGAGCACCTCAGATGGGATTATTCGATCTTTCCTTACAGTTGAATGGGCCTATGGCTCTGGGCCTAAGGGCTATAACTTTATCTGGCATTTTGTCTATTGTGCCTAATTTCATTAAAGCTTCTAGCTTGAATCTTTCAAATAAGTGGCCCTAATGATTTCTGAGCCTCCTTTTAGGCCATTAGTTTTCTACATGCATTATTAGGCCAAGTTTCATTTCCCCATTAATTGGATCAAATGCCCTTTCTTTATGCTCACATCCATTTTGATTTATTACAAAAAGAGTTTGCTTATATGGGAATGAAGAATTGGCCTAGGGACATTATAACTAGATTCAAGGTTTTAAGGAACATGAGGAGAAGGCCTATGTTTTCTTTCTTGTCAAAACCCATTAGCACAATGTACTCATCCTTGTACCAAAAAACACATGTATTTTTTTTCCAATTGTGATTCAAATCAAGGTCATCTATCCAATGTTGATCAAATAGTACATAGGAAACATTCATGGGAATTACATCATACCAAATTTTATCAAAATAACATTCACCCATAAGAATTAGTAATAGACACCTCTCCATAACTATTATTGATGTATTTTTTTTTTTTTTTTGAACCTACCCACACTACCTTAAATGGTTGAGTAAGAGGATTAAACTGAAGTTTCAATATAGTAAGAGCAAAACTTGAGACTATGTTAATGGGACTATGGCGATCAATGATAATTTTGCAAACCTTTTTCCCATATCTCCATAATTAGTATGGATATATATATATATATATATATATATATTTTTGAACCTACCCATGTTACCTTAAATGGTTGAAGATGAAGTTTAAATTGAAGTTTCAATCTATTTTGGTACACCTAGGATGTGATTGAAATGACCTATCATACATAACATCATAAAAAAATAAACTCCTTCCCTTCTATACCTAACTCCTTTTAATAAAATTTATGATCTGAAATTCTTGAGGAGGAACTATACAACTCATGAATAGAATATCGAGAGAAAAATCTTACAAGTGTGAGATATTCGTGACTAATCCAAGAAATAACAATCCTCCTACCGAAGTCTGATTAAATTCCATACCATCGACCCTGGGCTTCCACTGTCCAGAATTGCATATAACTCCTTGTAAAAATTAACAATCCATTCTTTGATCTCCTTTGTAGTCACCTGCTGCTGTCAAATAGTAACATTTGCTATGAAATTATTCCTTCTGTGAATATTGGCAAGCCAACGAAAGAACTTGGTATTGTTGTCTCCCTATTTGAGCCAAATAGCCTCGATTTTTGTTGTCAACTTACTTTTTCCAAAATGGCCAGCCTTCTAATTTCTAACCTGCAGCTCTGTGTTCGCTGCCATTCTACATTAGCAAGATCTTCCTCACCCTCACTATCCAGCCTATTAATTTCCTCCATAGCCACTGATTCCTGCCATCCAAATTATCAAAGTTTTCTTTATTCCATTGTTTCAGCTTCTCCTGCTACAAGCCCAGCTTCCTCCCCAGTCTGTACTCTGTAGCCAGCAGAGCCTTCCACGTAAACTCCTGCTACCGACAACTAACTAGATTTCGAAATCCCTCTTCTCTGAGCTACACGCTTTCAAATCTAAAAAGACTTCTTCCTTCCTCTTCTAATCCCCCCACTGTCCAACAACAAAGGAATGTGGAGGCTGCTTGAGGTGAAGCCACCTGACTAATCCCCCCACCCCCACAACTAACATTAGGGAATTTCTCCTCCCAATTCTTAGAAACCAGAAAACGATCAATACGAGACATAGTAGGAGGCTATCTATTGTTTATCCAGGTATTCTGAGCCCCCCTATAAGCGGTAAATCTGTGAAACCATTCTCGTCAATAAATTCCGAGAACAACTCCATTGCTCTTGTCAGCCTTGACATATATCTTTCAGTTCAAAATCGAACCACGTTGAAGTTTCCCCCAATACACCACAGATCTCTCCACATAAGGTTGATTTCTCGCAGCTCATTCCAAAGTCTATGTCTCTCCCCATCATCTGCAGGACCAAATCCCCCATAAGAAAGTCATCTAGAATCATTCTCAATAAGAGAATCTGCTGGACACTGAAAACTCCCCACCCTAGACGCTTCTTTTCTCACCACCCTATTATCCTATAAACGACCACCCCACCAGAAACACCA
The DNA here is from genome assembly GCA_008638375.1 of Nyssa sinensis. Classification (NCBI taxonomy): domain Eukaryota; kingdom Viridiplantae; phylum Streptophyta; class Magnoliopsida; order Cornales; family Nyssaceae; genus Nyssa; species Nyssa sinensis. The sequence goes on along the minus strand of CM018042.1, from coordinate 10,095,792 downwards.
ATAGCATTAAGGTAGATAGATGCATTCAACATGCTTGCTATGCAACCGACTTTTGATTTCCTTGATGGACAACTGATCCATCTTGGTTTTTGCAAGCATACCACATCAACCCTCCAATATTTTACGACAGACTTCACCTCTGCCCTTTTAGCCGGGTCATTCAGCCCCCATACATCACATGAAATGATTTTAACCGTTGGGGATGAGTGTGGAGCCGAACTTCAAAACTGATGCTTCGATGGTGGTTCTAGTGTTAAAGAATGTGGGGTGTTATTCCAATGTCGATTTTCATCGCTGATGAGCACTTCGCTTCAAAATCTCTCTATTGGTGGAGACAACGTCGGAGTTGTCCCGGTTCCTGACTGGGTGGGATTAAACGAGTGTTGGGAGGGCTTTCGAAGGCATTGGAATGAGAATGGACAGTGGCCGGAACCCTGCATAGGCAACAAAGAAGATGATTGCTGGATGAGTGGAGTGCACGTGCTTTTGGCATGTATGGTGGAGGAGAGGAGGGGGACACATGGTGAAACAGGAGTGGCCCTGGGTGCGTTTCCAGAACCATCTGGCTTTGATTTTCAAAATTATTGGGGTGGGCAAAGAGGGGGTCAGGTAGTAGGGTCATGGCTGGAACGCCAAGTGTCAGCCCGCCGAATCGGGCCTTGTATGTTATGGGCCAGACAAGGAAGAAGAAGGGCTGTGGGCTGTCCACTTCGAAAGTCTGGGCCTACAACTACAATGCCCAGCACGCAGTGCGACTTAGTTATAAGGGGCAGTTCTGGGAGGGTATTTTAATGTAGTAAGATATCCTTCATAAAGAAAAGGTGAAGGGAGGCTGACTAGAAGCATGAAACAATTTTCAAATGTCATCAATAGCAATCAGCTGATTGACTTACCTTTGGAGGGTGGCCACGATACACATAGATGAGTGGTAGAGATTGTCCAACTATGTCTAGGCTGGACATATTTCTAGTGTCTATGGAGTGGGAAAGTAGGTTCCCTAATATTTCACAGATTTGTTTCACCAAACCAATGTCGGATTATATACCCTTGATGTTGGATTGTGAAGGGGTGAAGTGGGGCAAAAGCCCTTTTAGATTTGAAAACAAGTGGTTGGGTGTTTTGGGATTCAAGGAGAAGGTAGCTAATTGGTGGGGAGGTTACAATGTCACTGGAAAGCCAAGTTATGTGATGGCAAGTAAAATGAAGTTTTTGAAAGGGGACTTGAAAAGATGGAATGTGGAGGAGTTTGACAATATTCAGGCGTGACATTCCACAGTTGGTTACTGAGGAACAACATGGTGCATTATTAGAGGAGGACAAAATCAGATGGGATGGCTTGAAAAGGTAGTTGGGGAAGTGTTGAAAGCGGTGATCTCTTGGCACCAAAAATCCAAAGTGTTATGGTTAGAAGGAGACGGGAATACTAAATTCTTTGACAAAGTAGCAATTGCACATAGAAGAAGAAACAATATTGGCACAGTCCAGATCAATGATAGTTTTGGAAAGGGTGGAGCCGTGGAAGACATAAGATCAAGTGTTTTCGATTTCTATAGGAGCTCATACAGGGAAACACACACACAGAGACTAGACTTGGAGCATTTGGAGTTTGACTCAATTAGTGAAGAGGAGGTTGTTTTTCTAGAGAGACCTTTTGAGGGGGAGGAAATTTGGTGGGATTTGAAATCTTGTGATGGTGACAAGGCCCCTGGTCCGGACAGTCTCACAATGGCTTTCTACAATCATTGTTGGGAGGTCATTAAAAATAATGTGATGGCGGTGTTTGGGGAGCTGTACAGGAATGGTTCTTTTGAAAAGAGTCTAAATGCATCATGCATAGCTTTAATTCCCAAGAAAGAGGGTGTAGATTCTGTAAAAGATATGAGAGATTTTAGACCACCCATTAGTTTGCTAGGAAGTATATACAAGCTCATGGCGAAGGTTTTTCGTCGTGGTTGCGAGAGGTGATTGATAAAATAATCTCCAAAAGCCATAATGCATTTGTGGGTAGTGAGCAGATTTTGGATGTAGTTTTGGTAGCAAATGAGTGCATTGATTGGAAGAGAAAGAGGAAGCAAACATGTATGGTTTGTAAGTTGGATATTGAGAAGGCGTATGACCATGTCAGTTGGGACTTCATTATGTTTTTATTGAAGAAGATGGGATTTATGCATTGCTGGAGGGGATGGATATAGGCATGCATTTTTTCAGTTTCTTTCTCGCTCCTTGTTAATAGCTCTCCAACAGATTTCTTTCGATCTTCACGTTGATCGAGTCAAGGGGATCTGTTATCCCCTTTACTTTTTGTGATGGCTATGGAAGCATTTAGTAGAATGATGGGTCGAGCTGTGTCGGGTGGCTTGATCAAGGGTGTTTGCATGGAGGATGAAGGGGGTGGTAGAGTGGAGATATGCCATTTGCTTTTCGAGGACGATATCGTTGTCTTTTTCCTAGCGGAGGAGGAACAACTTTGGTACCTTCGTTGTGTTCTTATTTGCTTTGAGACAGTTTCCGGATTGAGGGTGAATTTGGAGAAGAGTGAAATAATTCCGGTAGGGAATGTTCAAGAACTGGAAGGAATGGCATGGGGTTTTGGTTGCAAAGTAGGCTCTCTTCATACCACTTATTTGGGGTTTCCTTTGGGGCCTGTAGCGAAGTCGGTTGCAATATGAGATCCGATTGTGGAGCGGTTTCAAAGGAGATTGGCTGGGTGGAAAGGGCACTATTTCTCAAAAGGACGGAAAATCACTCTAATAAGGAGCACCTTGGCAAATATGCCCACATATTATATGTCAATGTTCCATATGCCATCTTCAGTGGAGAAGAAACTTGAGAAGCTTCAGAGAGACATCCTTTGGAGAGGCAAGGGAGAGGAGCAAAAGATCCATTTAGTCAGATGAGAGAAAGCTAAGAAACCAATAAAGGAGGGGGGGATTGGGATTCAAAGATTTGAAGGTGTTCAACAAAGCCTTGTTAGTTAAATGGATTTAGAGATTTGCTATGGAAAATCAAGTGCCATGGAAAGAAATTATCATTTCAAAATATGGGAGCGAGGAAGGGGGATGGTTCTTTAGGGAGGTGATAGAAGCCTATGGTAGTGGCATGTGGAAGGTGATTCGTAAGGGTATTGAGGATTTTTGTAAGTATACTTGTTTTGAGGTGGGTGATGGAATAAGGGTGAAGTTTTGGGATTATGTTTGGTGTGGGGATTCCAAGTTGAAAGACAACTTCCCTGCCTTATTCCATATTGCCTCCAACAAAGAAGCATTGGTAAAGGACTATATGGATGTGGAAGGTGGTGTTATGGTGTGGAACCCTTACTTTAGAAGGAACTTTTTCAATTGGGAGTTAGAGGAGGTGTTAAGCTTCATGAAGATTATCAATTTATACAAGGGAGGGGGTCGTGGAGATGACAAATTGTTTTGGGCAGCAAGTAGTGATAAGAAATATACAGTTAGTTCTTACTATAAGAGGTTGATTGGGAAGGAGAAAGGGAGGTTTCCTTGGAAGTCTATTTGGAAAGCGGAAGTGCCTAGAAAAGTGGCTTTTTTTTGTGTGGGTGGCGGCTTGGGAGGCTATATTGACAATGGATAACTTGCGCAAGAGAGGCTACCATCTTCTTAGTTAGTGTTTTCTTTGTAAAAGTGAGTAGGAGTCGGTGAATCACATTTTCATTCATTGTACTTTGTCAAGGGAGGTATGGACTATGTTTCTCAACTTATTTGGCTTGAGTTGGGTGATGCCGGCTACGATAAGGGAGCTTTTTTTGGGATGGCGGGTTAAAGGAGTAAGGAGGGATTTCAAGATAGCTTGGAATATGACTCCTCTTTGCATTATTTGGAGTTTTTGGACGGAGAGGAATAGAATGATTTTTGAAGGGGTAGAATTAACTCCTTGGTGCTAAAAAAAAAAATCATGTTCTGAAATTGTTATTTTTTTGGTGTAAAGAGGCTAGGCCTACGGGTGCCATTTATTTATCTATACATTTACTGATAAAAAAACAGGGGCAGGCCCAATGGGAGGCCCAGCTCGCACTGCAGCTATTGGTCTTGGCTGGAGAAGGGCAAGTGGGCTGAGCCAGTGGGAGAGGGCCCTAGTAATGGGCCAACCCGAGTCTCAAGGAATATCGTTAAAGATGCTGAAGCCCAATCTCATCAGAAAATAATCCATTCTCACCCAGAAACTAATGCTGGGGAGGCAATTAGACGGGCTGGAACAGAGGAAGGGGACTGCGCAGGGAAAGAAGCTGTGGGGATGGGTTCCTGTTCCAATGAAAGCAAGTTGGGCAACAAGTTGCCTGTGATGATTCTGATAGGGAAGAGGGATTTGCTACCAAGGAAGGTCCACAACCTCAGGTGGTTCCTGAGAATGCATTGACGCACACAGAGAGGCAAGTAGGTGTTGCAGAAAATACAGATAAACAGGCGAGCTTCAGTGACAAGGATAAAGGGGAGCAGTTGGTACAGATTCTGTTGGGTAAGGGGTTGAAGCAGCATGTCCCACAGGGCTTGTTCCCTGATGTCTGGACTTCAATCCTGAGGAGTTGCAGGAAGGGTAGTGATGGTTGGACAGCTCTCTCTACGCATGATGTGATTAGACCTTATTATCTTTTTCCTTTTTGTACCATCTCTACTCTTCACCTTAAGTTTGACATGGATGCAAGATGCATCTAACTTGCAATCCCCCACTTTCTCTTCTAACTTCATTTTTTTTGTTTCTTTGTTGTGAATTTTCTTTCTTAACGTTCTCTTTCTTTTCTTATATTTAATTTATATATTTGTGAAAAAGACCTATACTAATAGAAGAAGAAAATGGGTGGGTTATGAAAATATGGTTGGGAAAGCAATAGAGTGCGGCCTGCTGGAGAAATGAAACTAGCTGAAGAGGAGTTTAGGTCTCCCCGACCTAAAATAAATTGAAGAGAGTTCACCAAAATCCTACATGGTTGAAGCAATAATTCCTTGCCAACAAGAACAAGAATAATAATAATAATAATTGTTTGGCTTTCTGGTTAATGCCGTATTCATACTTCTGTAGTGTTTATAGATGATTTGAGCTGTTTGCAGGAACGTTTTGTTGCTGCCCCTGTATACCTTGCATGAACATGGGTTGCGCCCCATTGCCGCATGTTTCTAAAATAATATGCCTGTAAAAAAAAAAAAGAAAAATAATTCTTGGCACAAATCCTAAAGTGTTATTGTCTGTTTTATTTTTTTCTGTCATAGTTTGTGGTGCCACCGAGTAGTGGGACTGAGGAGGAATCCCTGTAAAAATGGAGACTACTCTGTTCTTTAGTACAAACTACAAACATGCTTCTTGAACCTGCATTTAATCTTTCATCCAAAAAGAAATGCATGAATAGGTCTGCAATTTACTGGCTTGCAGTTTTTAGACAGGTCAGGTGATTAGATAACCGCCAATCACACACAGAATTTTTGCATTTCAAATACATCTAAATGAGCTTGACATTCTTTGTTACAGTTGGGGGTTTTATGGATAAAATTTTTCATTTACTCTACTTCTGATTATTATTGATTGTTTTATTTAATTTTCTTTCCAGATCCACAAAAGGCTGTGTGTGCAATAACTGGATTGCCTGCGAAGTAAGAGTTTGTTTCTGTAGTGGGGGTTGCTTTTTGCTTTTAATTTGAGCACCTTTTCAATATGCATTGCTTGGGATCTTATTGATAACTTTGGGCTGCTATTGTTCTTTAGCAGATATAGTTCTTAGTTTGATGCCTAGCATGTTGCTCTGGTGAAATGATTGCTGCTTACTAAAGACTTCTGTTAATGAACATGGTGATGGTGTAGGGAGCAGTTTTCTTTGATTGTTGGTGATAATAATCAAACCCATAAACCCCTTCTGCCATCCCTGTGCTATAAGTTGTTGTAGGAAGCATTTTTTAGAATCTATAAAATGTGGTAAAGGCGAATCTATGAATAAGGACCCCAAGAAGGAGGAGAGAGAGAGAGAGAAACTCGCGGTTGGTTGAACTAGAATTGCATTATATTTCCATTTCAAAGTCTTTCTATATATAGACTTACTATTTCAATTAGGAATTATTCTATGATGTTTAGACATTAAATATTTTGGTCTAGGAAGTATAGTGTTGAGAGCACTTTTATCCATATTTGGTAGCTAAATTTAAAGTGCTCTTATGTTTTTATTTATTTTTTATATATAAAATAAATAAATAAATCTGATCAAAATAAATAAATAAAAGGGGGCATATTAAAATGCAATTTTTCAATGCTTGTGTTCAACTGTTCTTGTATGTTCCTTCATGTGCAAGATCACATTATTGATTTCCATATATAAAGTTACGTTGCTTGAGACATACATTGACTTCCATCTATTCCTTGTCTTGCATTGAGGTTTATTTGGATAGGTAGCTTGAAACATAGTATATAAAGAGGTAGGATGCAAAATCTTGTGACATTCCATAAGAATAATATAAATTCATCCTTGTCATATCTTTGTAAGCAGGGTGGAACATTTGTGCTTAGTGTAGCTTGGGATATAAATTTGTTCTTATATCTCTCTTATAACTTGATTAGGCATGTGAAATCCATCTTGAATTTGGCACTCTTCCTTTTGATACCTTGATTGATATATATATATATATATATATATATATATATTTGATAACTATGTCTGATCATTCTATCGTAGAAATATATTCTATTAACTATGGCCTTGATTTTCGTATGATGTTGTAGGTACCGTGACCCAAAGACTGGGCTACCTTATGCGACGAAAGAAGCTTTTAGAATTATTCGACAACAGTAAGTCTTCAATTAACTCCAGTTAGATTTTCTATATTTTGACTGATTTTTAAGAATTTGACATTTATTTTACTTATTCCATGTTTAAGATTTAGCCTTCGTCTTTCCTATTTTACATCTACTGTGAGATAATGTAGTAATATCTGGCTTACAGTTGTAGGCCATTTAGCAACCATGCATTTTTTTTGCCATCCTGAACTTTATTTATCTTTGATGTATGAGAATGGATATATTTGTCTTTACATTTTCCTTTTTGCATTCTATTTCTTACTTGCTTTAGCAATGCAGTGAAATTTATGAGAATATCTTTTTTAAGTGAAAATAATGCAACTTGTATGCATATTCATATACTATGAAGCATGGACACTCTATTTTGCCTCACGTATCTGTGTCGGACATGGAAAAAAAAGTATTTTTTTTTTTTAAATTTTGGACACGTCCCAGACTGTTATTGACACGTTGGGGACACGTTCCAGACACTTTTTGTTGGATTTTTTTTATAATTGTTTTTTTATATTTTCTCCTTTTCTCCACTATTTTTTTTTTTGACACAAATATATATACTAGTTAACAAATTTGTATTGAACGTGTCCTCAACGTATTTGTGTCTTTACTTTTTTGAAAAATGTCGTGTCCGTGTCGTATCCGTGTCCCGTGTTTGTATCCGTGCTTCTTAGTTCATATAAATAGAATATAATATAAAATAGTGTTTGAAATATATATATGTATATAAATGTACATATGTAAAATATTAATAGATAAGTTCATAATTATAATACAACTCTTGAGGCATATTGGAGAAGTTTAGCTCCCATTGGTTGCCTCTATTTTGGAGACATCCAATACTGCTCCTACTCTATCTATGGTGTATGAATAGTTTATTTTGGTTCATATTTTCGTGTCAGACACAGACATGTCCCAATACGTCCTGGACTTATGTCGGACTCGTAGAAAAAGAGTGTCCAATTTTTTTTCCGAGATGTTCTGGACTCGTTATGGACACGCTAACGTAGGACACATTTGTAACAAATTTTGGACATGTTTTCTAGTTTTTTTTTTGTTTCCTTTTTTTGGGAGTTATATATATATATATATAGATATACATACATATATATGTTTTTTCTAGTAGTTGGTAAATTTGTTTTGGAACTTGGGTTATGGATGTTTGATGATTAAATGAAAAAATTTTTGAAATTTTATTTAATGACCTTGTTATTTTGATAACTTAATAATATTTTTGTGATTTATGTGTATTTTTTGTCAATTTTGATTGAAATAATATTAGATTTTTATTATATAGTTATATAAAAATATATAGAATAATATATATATATATATACATGTATATATTCAATGTGTCTTGACGTATTTGTGTCTTACTTTTTTGAGAAATGTTGTATCCGTGTGTAAGTGTCGTGTCTTATCCGTGTCTCGTGTCCATGTTCGTGCTTCTTAGTTCACTACCAATTAGTGTTCTAGAAGGTAGAAGTTTAAGGCGAGGTGCTTGACCTTTTACAAGGAGAGACAAATTGTAAGCCTCAAGGCATTGAGATATAAGCTTTTGGGGCATGGTTGTTAAAATCGCGATCTGGATCGTAGGATTGTATGATCCTACGATCCAACTTTTGCAAAATCCGGATCGCTTAGAAAATAACTGCTTTTCAAAGTCGGAATGATCTCGATCTGGATCGCGTAGGATCGTGGGATCCCGATCCAAGTTGTGATCCTACCAATCCTGCTTTGCTAAGCTTATTTTTGATTGTTTTGGGCCTTTTAAGACGTAGGCCACTTGGGTTATTTAAGCCCACTTCTTTACCAGGAAAATAAGCCCCTGCATGTTACTCTTATTTGCCCTAAAAGATGTTTCTTTAGTCATTAAGCATCATCAGGGGTTAGGGCATTCAGATTACGCGACTAGCGGCTCTTTCAGTCTCTCTGCGAAGTGCCATCAACCTCTTTTTTCTAAACGTTTTTATTGTAATTTTGCTTCTTGTTTAATTATATATTTGTTTTACAGGGTTTATTAATGAATTTGAACCTTGATCTCTCCACACACATCATAATTTGTAGATTACAATATTGGTGCAAGGGCACCATTTGAGCTACATTCTCAAATTTATTAGGGTGAAATTTCATATATATACTTATTCCATATGTTTGTCATAGCATTCACTTATTTATTTTTGCAAATATAGACTTTTTATCTCTATTTTGAAGAATTTTTGTTTATAGATATACTAGAAGTCCCCCCCCCCCCCTCCCCCCCTTCTCTTGTTTTTTTTGGATCTTACGATTCTCGATCCGAACCTTCATGCCACCCAATGATCCAAGGTAGGATCCCGATTTTTACAACCGTGTTTTGGGGACTTAAATTTCTTTATTAAAAAATAAAAATAAATTTTATTATTAATCAAAGGGAAATATTTAGTGTTTTGAAACATGGGCCATCTTTATAATTTCAAATTCTAAAGGAAGGTTAGATGTTTTTGATTAATTTTCCTCTAAAAAATACTAATTTGAAAGTATTTTATATTATAAAAATTATGGTCCATCATTTTTTTTTTGGTCTTTCCATCTTCCATGCTTATTAGGGAAGAAAAAGATTCAATATCATATAAAATAGTTATACAATCAGTGATGCCATATTGGACAGATTATTGGGCAATTAAGAGACAATACGTGCATAAAATGAGCGTGGCTGAAACGGGAAAGCTGAGGTGTATGTGTGGTAAGACAAAAAAGATAAAATTAAACATGTATACATTTGTGAGAGGTGGAAGCAGCATTTATATAAAATGAGGTAACATTAATTAAGGTGGTTTGGCTATGTCCAACGAAGATCAGTTGCTGCTCAGGTAAGAAAAACGACATAATTCACATTGAGGGACATGTTAGGGGATGAGAAAGACTAAAATTAATTTAGGTTGATATAGTAAAAGTAGATCTGATAACATGTGGTTTAAATGAAGAGATGACATCAAAGAGAGTAAAATGGTGAGACAAGATTCATGTAGGTCACCCTAAATAGTTAGGCTAGGGCTTTGTTGTGTTGTGTTGAGTTGAGTTAATTGTTAGGGTTTCAATAAAAGTGGTTTAGCATTATTGTTGATTATAAATTATTCTCAATTGAATTTCACGTGGTTGTAAGGGAAGAAAAAGATTCAATATCATATGGAAGTTACAGCAGAGCATAAATTGTCTATATAAAAGCCCCTTTTAAATAGTGTTGGGGTTTCAGTGAAATCGGTTAAGCATTGTTGTTGATTATATGTTTCTCTTAATTGAGGGGTTTTATTAATCTAAAGTAAAGGGTTAGGGTTCCCACATTCTTTTGTCTCAATTTTTACAAGGGTTTATATTCTTTGACATGTATATGAATTAGGTCATTTGCTAGTAGTCACATACAATAGTTTTTGCGAGTCAAATTTTAAACAGAATTTGTCTGGAATATATGAATAAAGAGATCTACAAGAACATAGGCATGGAAACATAATGATGTGATAGCCATCACTTGGTTTGAGACAAATATGATGTTTTCCTAGTTACCGCATTGCCAGAAAGCTGAAACTCCTTAAAGAAGACCTCAAAGTTTGGAATCGTGAAGTCTTTGGTCTTATCCAAGAACGAAAGCAAGCCATTCTGAATAATCTGTTGGAGTTGGACAAGGAAGAGCAGTTGGGATCCATCTCAGCTGAAAAAAGGATGGAGAGAGAATGACTAAAGGGTCAGATAGGGCAGATTCTTAAGATGGAGGAAATCTCCTAGAAACAGAAGTCTCGGGCTGTCTGGCTTAAAGAGGGAGATCACAACACAAAGTTCTTTCACAGGATGGCTTCATCTCATTACAGGAAGAACAAAATATCCTCCATTGTTGTTGACGATCATGTTCTCACTGAGGAGGAGCCAATTAGAAGGGGGGTTGTGGAGTTCTTTTCTAATCTCTACTCAGAGCCACAAAGTTGGAGACCTGGGGTGGAGAATATTATCTTGAAAAGCTTGAATGGGGAAGAAGCCTCTAATCTGGAGTCTCCTTTCTTGGAGGATGAAGTAGAGAGAGCCCTTGAGGCGTGTAACGGGGATAAGGCTCCAGGTCCTGATGGGTTTACTATGGCCTTTTTTAAAAAATGCTGGAATGTGCTGAAAGCGGATGCGATGGCGGTGTTTGAGAGTTTCCATAGGGAGGGGGGTTTTGAACGAAGCCTCAATGCTTCATTAATAGCCATCATCCCTAAAAAGGAGGGAGCGGTTAGCATTAAGGACTTCCGCCCCATTAGCCTGGTAAGTAGTGTTTATAAGTTGATTGCTAAGGTTCTTTCCTTAAGATTAAAGAAGGTTATGGGTAGTATTATCTCTCCAAGTCAAACTGCATTTGTGGAGGGGAGACAGATTCTAGAAGCGGCTCTCATTGCTAATGAATGCATCGACTCTAGGCTTAAACAGAAAAGGAAAGGGCTGGTTTGCAAGCTGGATATTGAGAAGGCCTTCGATCATGTTAACTGGAGTTTCTTGTTGGGTATGTTGGCAAAGATGGGTTTTGGGAACATGTGGAGGAAGTGGATCCAGTCGTGCATATCCATAGTTTCTTTCTCGGTCCTCGTCAATGGATCTCCCGTAGTCTTCTTCTGTTCGTCTAAAGGATTGAGACAGGGGGATCCCCTTTCCTCCTTTCTCTTTGTGATTGCTATGGAGGCTTTGAGTAGCTTCATGCGTCGGGCTGAGGAGGTTGGCCTTATCAAAGGCTTTCGAAAGGGGGGGGGGGGGGGCTAGAAGGGGTGATGGTGTTGTCATCTCCCACCTTTTATTTGCTGACGATACCATTATCTTTTGTGATCCCACAGTGCGTCAGTTTCGCTTTATACGTTGCATTCTCATGTGTTTCGAAGCTGTGTCAGGTCTTAGGATCAATCTGGCTAAGAGCTACATTTACCCGATTGGGGCGATTCAGGGGCTGGATCTTTTGGCTAGCACTTTGGGATGTAAAGTGGGATGCTTTCCCTTGTCTTACTTAGGTCTTCCGTTGGGAGCTAGTGTGCGATCCATTAGGGTTTGGGATCCGGTGGTTGAGAGGTTTCAGAGCAAGCTTTCAGGCTGGAAAGGCCAACTTCTCTCTAAAGGAGGTAGGCTCACTCTTATTAAAAGCTCTTTGGCCAATCTCCCCACCTATTTCATGTCCCTATTCTCGATTCCGAAGACAGTGAGCAGAAGATTGGAAAAGATCCAAAGGGACTTTCTTTGGGGTCATGAGGGAGATTGCAGGAAAATTCATCTTGTGGCGTGGGACAAAATTAAGAAGCCTCAAGTCTCTAGGGGGCTTAGGAGTGAAGGACTTGAGAACCTTCAATAAAGCTTTCTTAGGAAAATGGTTATGGAAGTTTGGTGATAGTGATAAGTATCTGTGGAAGGAGATCATTGTGTCTAAGTATGGGAATGATAGTGGGGGCTGGAGTTCGGGCAGTGTTGAGGGGCCGATGGGTTGTGGACTATGGGGCTACATTAGAAGAGAATGGAGTCCTTTTAAGGAAAGATGTAAGTTTGTTATAGGAAAGGGGGATTGGGTGAAATTTTGGGATGATGTGTGGAGCAGGGTTATGCCTCTGAAGATGAAGTTCCCTAAGCTATACAGTTTGGCTACCAACAAGTCGGCATGGGTTAGAGAGTATGTGGTGAGCATGGGGAATTTGCCTGTTTGGTCCCCTTCTTTTAGAAGAGACTTCTTTGATTGGGAGCTGGAGGAGGTGAGTTCATTTCTTAGTCACATCAACAATTTCCGGACAGTGGAAGGTAGAGAAGACCAGAGGATATGGAATCCAGATAAGCCTTCCTTCTCTGTGAGCTTTTTTTACAAGAGTTTGTTTGCTTCTGAAAGTTCCCCCTTTCCTTGGAAGCTCATTTGGCATTGAAAAGCCCCTCCCAAAGCCTCCTTCTTCGCTTGGGAAGCTTCTTGGCAGGTCATTTTAACCGCGGATAACATGATGAAGAGAGGTTTCCGGATGGCTAGCAGATGCTATTTTTGTAAGAACGATGAAGAAAGAGTGGATCATGCGCTCATGCACTGTCATGTTTCCTGGAGCTGCTGGAACCTTGTTCTTTCCATGTTTGGATTCACATGGGTCATGCCAGAGACTGTCAAAGCCCTATTATTAGCCTGGGAAGGGTGCATCATTCCAAAAGAAACTAAGAGAATTTGGAGATTAGCTCCCACCTGCTTGATGTGGTGCCTTTGGAAAGAAAGAAACAATCGGATCTTTGAAGATCGGGAGCTTCCTACTCCCTATCTAAAAGATACTTTTTTGCGCTTATTATTCTTTTGGGCTAAAGAGGCTTTTCCTGTAAACGTTTCTTCTTTTGTTGACTTTTTGGGGTCTTTAAGGCCGATGTAATTCTTCTTGGGGTTTTTCCCTTTAGCCTTTCTTGGGCTTTTTTATATAATCATTACTTATCAAAAAAAAAAAGAAAAAGCCTAATCATATTAGTTTTTCATAACCTAAAGCCAACATAACCTAATGCAGGCATCATAGTTTTAAGCTTCCTAGTGCTGGCCTATATCAACATAACTGAATTACCATATGCTCCAAATACCATAGCAAACAAAATTTCTTATTCTTTTCCATGTCAATATGCATTGACCTTTAGACGTAGTTTTCAATGGAGTCGTTTCTTTAGAGAAAGCCTTGTGGCAGTTGAATACTTCATGAACAAACTTTTCTTATAAATAATATAAACAAGGTAAATTATATTAAAAGGCACCAAGGGGGTGCACCCATATACAAAAATAACTATAATCTCAATGTACATAAAAAAGAAGCAAAATTATCTGTTGTCCAAAAATAAAGGATGCTAAAAAAGAATGGCATTAAACCACAAGGGTATTAATTTGGATAGAAAATGTATCACTTTACTCACAACCATGGGGGTATTAGTATCACATGTTGAAATATAGGTGATCTCTATGAAAATAGGTCAAACCACACAGGAAAAAATGTAATTAAACCCAAAAAATAAACAAATAAATAAAAAGTGAATAAATTGGTAATAATTTTGATTGACTTTTTTTTTTTTGCTTCTGTCGGACAACATAAAGAGAACCACTGGGGCTAGGCTTCTTGAAAGACGCAATGCCTGGGTGATCACCTTGAGTAAGGCGAGAGGCGACTAATCGATGATCTTTTTAATTGAAACGTATTTTACTTGTATGTTCTTATGTTTATAGTGTTTTCTGTAGTTCTTTAACAATTTTGTAAGACATATCAATAAAAAAGAAGAGTCTAGAAGTATTATTTTCTAATCTATTATATTAATATAAGTATTATTATCAAACATTAGTATAAAATTAACCCAATAAAAATTTAAATTATTTGAGATGGTGCAAAAAATTCGAAGTTCAACACTTTCAACATGTAAAAATTTTTAAATAGGGATTGACATTTCATCTTCTATAATCAACAAACTATCACCATATTTTAATAATCCCCGATGAGAAGTCAACGATTCCTTGCCCAGTCAGCAATTCAACAACTGATAAAACAGATGATGACCTATATTTCCTGGTGCTCCCTTGAGGTACTGAAGAATGCGACAAAAAACCTCCCAATGAGGCTTACAAGGAGCATGCATAAACTGACTTACTATTCCAACAACGTAAGTAATATCTGGGCGTATCACAGTAAAATAATAATTTGCCTACTAACCTCCGATACCACCCTGTATCCTCAAAAACTTCTTGAGCAGCTAATTTTACAGTAGAACCCATGGAGTATCAATGGGATGGGCACCAAGAGTACTAGTCTTAGAAAGTAAATCCAAGACATACTTTCGTTGACACAAGCTTAAACATTCCTTGGATCGAGCAACCTCAATCCCAAGAAAATAGCGAAGCAAATCCAAATCTTTGGTTTGGAACTGCTTACTCAAATGAGGCTTCAAACTAGCTGTACCTGTTGAGTCACTTCCACTGATGATAATGTCATCCACATAAACTATCAATACAGTGATTCCTGAAGAGGAATGACGGGTAAACACCGAATGATCTCAAGTAGAGCATTGGAAACTATACTGAACTACAACTGTACTAAACTTGTCAAGCCATACTCTTGGGGATTGTTTCAGGCCATACAATGGCTTTTGCAACTTACATACCAAATGTTCATTTCAAGGAACATACCCTGGTGGCTGGGCTATATAAACCTCTTCCTATAAATCTCTATAGAGAAAGGATTTTTTTATATCCAACTGATATAAAGGTCAATCAAAGCTCACTACAATTGAAATAAGAATTCTAACAGAATTCATACGGGCAATGAGAGAGGTCTCACAATAATTCACACTATAGGTCTGAGTGTAGTCTTTGGCAACTAGACAAGTTTTCAGTCGCCCAATAGAACCATTAGGATGATACTTCAGAGCTTAGACCCAACGACATCCAACAGGCTGCTTACCAGAAGAAAGATGAGTGAGATCCCAGGTTTCATTTTTATGGAGAGTTGCTATATGCTCATCTATAGCCAATTTCCAACTAGAAGACGCACATGCCTGTGAAAAAGAAAGCAAAAACGGAAGACAACGAAGAAACAAAATAACTAAAGATAGGGGAAAGACGATGAAGGGAGACAAAATTTAAAATAGGATGATGAGTACAACTACGAATACCTTTCCATAATGCAATAGGCAAAATCAGGAGAAGAGGGAACCACAAGGCGGTTAAGATGGAGCAGGAGCCCAGTGGATAACTTGTTGATCTTTGTTGCGTTGATAAACTTGTAGATGAGTAGCCCTAGAAGGAGGAGCAGGACCTAGAATCAGACATATTCGGCAAATGAAGCTCTCCCTGATGAGAAGGAACCAATGCAGGCTCAAGTTGACGACCATCTGCTGAAAAGAAGGAAGACGACTCAAAAAAGGTAACATCTGCACTGGTATAGTACTGATGAGAGACCGGGTCATAACAATGATAACTCTTTTGAGTACGAGCATAACCCAAGAACACACATTTTGATAGAATGAGGAGATAACTTATCTCGACCTGGACCAAGGAAATGAACGTAGGCTACACACCCAAAAACACGAGGGGTCAAATTAAAGGGTGGAAGGGAAGGATAAAGGAGAGAAAAAAGGGACTGATTGCCCAAAACAGAGGATGGCATGCAATTAATGAGATATGTACCAATCAAGACAACATTAGCCCAATAGGAATGTGGTTCATGCATATTAAATAATGAAGTATGAGCCCCATCCAATAAATGACAATGCTTACGTTCAGCAACACCATTTTGTTGAGATGTGTGCGCGCAGGTAGTCTGATGGATAATGCCGCGCTCAGTGCAAAAGGCATTCATAAAGGATTGAATATACGCATGTGCATTGTCAAATCATAAAATCTTGATGCATTTGTCAAATTGGCCCAATATTTCATTATAAAATGTAACAAAAATTTTAGGCAATTCAGAACGATCTTTCATAAGAAATAACAAAGTCATACAAGAGAAGTCATCCACAAATATTACAATATAATGAAAACTAGAAATACTTTTTATTAGTATAGGACCCCAAATATCTGAATGTAAAATATTAAAAGGACTAGATTGACGACTGTTTAAACTATTCGGAAAAGAACTTCAGTGATGATTGCCTAGTTGGCAAACCTCACATTCCAAAACAGATATAAGACTCAAATTGGGAACAACTTTACGTAATTTCTCCAAGGATGGGTGACCCAAACGATAATGCCACTATAAAGGAGAAACAATGGCACTCAAGGCAGCAACAAACTCGCCAAGATCCAAATAGTAGAGACACTTGCGTTCATGTCCTAAGCCAATCACCTTCTTTGTCTTGAGATCAAGAAAAACACAAGAAGAGGGAGAAAATGTTATTGAATACTGTAAAGATTTGGTTAATTGGCTCACAGATAATTAATTGAAAGGAAAATGTGGTACAAATAAACCAGAAGATACTGATAGAGTTCCAATAGGATGTAAGTTGCCAGTTCCAAACATTGGGCGACATGAACCATTAGCCAACACAATGCGGGATCTTGAAGGGCGAAAATTAGAGAACGAAGAAGAAATACTGGACATATGAACACTAGCTTCAGAATCAATAATCCATGGTGCAGAAGATTTTCCAACAACATATGCATAATTACCTATATTAGCCAAAGTAGCTGTAGAGGAAGATAAATGAGGAGAAAGAGAAGACAACTGTTGAAGAAGCTAGCTAAGTTGAGAAGTAATAGCATCATGAGAACCAGAAGTAGAAGCAATGGGCCCATTTGTACATGCCTGTGGCACAGGAGCAGCTGAAGTATCACCAGATGTTTGATTAGCATGGGTTGGCCGTCCTCATTTATCCCAACAATAATCCTCAGTATGTCTTTTATGACCACAATAAGAACACTTACACTGAGATTGGTTACCACGTCCACTTCGACCACCACGACGAGAGCCTCGGGTACCATGACCACCACTACCATGGGGTGAACGGTGGCCACTACCATGGCCAACACTGTGACCACTGCGGAAGCCACCACGATTACTATCACTAGATACTAGAACAGAGGACTCTTTGGACGAGGAAGAAGACCCACGAGTAAGAGAAGCACGTTGAAGATGAGAAGAAGCATTGGCAACGGTTAGAAGCTTCTCACTAGCCAAAATATGATCTTTGAATATGCTATACTCCAAATTAAGGCTAGACAAAAATAAGGTAGTCTAAAACTCCTTACGTTGACGACGCTGAACCTCTAAATCTAAACTCAATGGCTGATAAAGCATAAGTTCTTCTCACAATCCCTTCAAGATACCATAATGTTCAACAAGAGACTTGTCATCTTGCTTTATGTTGAACATACGCTCAAAAAGCTCATAAACCCGAGACACATTATGTTCTTGTGAATACATCTCTTTAAGAGATACTTGTATCTTCTTGGCCGTATCAAGAAGCTAAACATTCGAGACTATATATGGCTCCATACTAAGCCACGACCAAGTCATCACTAAGGAATTCTCATATCATCTAAAGTGGGTGGATCCTTAGTAAGGTACTTAATTTTCTTCTTCGCATGTAGAAACACTTTAAAGGCATGAGACCAAGAATGGTAATTAGTGCCATTCAATTTGACAGAAGTAACGGATGGCACTGAATCACCCATGGAATGACTTTTGACATCATCGAGAGAAGCCATAACGAATAAAAGAAAGATCCACACAAAAAAAATTGAAGAAGCAACCCACAATATGCAACAACAACCCACACGGCAATGCTGAGAACAAAAGGAAACCAAATAGCTTCAAACCAACCACCACAGCAAGGGAAGAAGGGACCACAAGTAGCCAAACAAGCCCTTAAACCAATCTGAGACACCAAACAACCCAATCAACCAACAGACAACACCCACAGATCTGAATTGCACAAAATCAAACCAGGACACACACCCAAAGCAAGGAGCCGACCTTTGTGAAGCAAAAAACAACCAAAAACAGGCCAATTGAGCATTGGCTACTCAAAACCAATGTCCTATGGCTTAGTTGCACCTCGTAGGTGTGATTTGAAGCAACAGAACTTGGTCGTTTGGTCAGATTCAGTAGGTCGGAAAATCTGGGACCATTTTTGCAAAAAAAACTCAAAAATAGAAAACTCCACTGAAAACAACTTTAAAAAAATTGACAGAAATCACCATAAATACAAGCACTGAAAAAAACTTTAGATCATGTCTTTCAGTCACCAGAAAATGCAGACATCAGCATGACGTCACCGTCCGTACAGCTGATGTTAGCAGCGTGCGACTGTTTACTTCTTCTCCCAATATCTCTGTTGTGTTTTTTATTTGTTTTAGACCTAAGTGAGTGCTCTGATACCAAGTTAAATTGTATTCGGGTTTGTATGAAAGAGAGAAAATAACGAAGTGTTGGTTGTGTCTTCAGTCTACACATCACCAACTATTTATATTATGCAAATGAAAACATGAAGATTACAATATTACGCGTACTTGAGTAATGGAATAAGGACTTAATAAACAAGCCTAATAAAAATATTGAAGTATGTCTTTTATTTTATTGTTATTTTTATAATTTTTTGGGAGTTCTACATTTTCTTCCTCATATCAGGTGGTACCTCTTTGTGAATCTTTGCGTTCTTGCAGTCCTGGATGCTTGTCCTGTTGGGAAACCCCTAGACTATACTGTTTTTTGCTTTTGTTTTTTTTGGTGATCAGTGAAACCAGTAGGCTTTAGTTGCCCTTGAATTGCACAAAATTCCATCTCATTTCCTTCAATTTCTTGTATTTTCAATTGATGCTTGGTGCTCTTTACTGACTGACTTCTTTTTACCATATATGTGTTTAACTGCTGCAATATTGACACAAGGATTGATATTGTTTTGTTAAATTTAATGCATACAAACTAAGAATTTTGTTGTATTAAATTATTAAAAATTACTATGATATTCCAATATATATTTCACTATCACAGAATTATTAAATGACCAATTTTATACAGCTTATAATGACATTGGCCTGATCTGAAACTAATTAAAAGGCCTGTATACATAAATTTTTCCGTTTTTGCATTAGACTTGTCTTTAGAACCCAAAGTGTAATAGACTAAGAAGCATGGACACGAACACGACATGACACAAACATGCAGACACCATTTCTCAAAAAAAAAAAAAGGAAACGGATACGTTGAATATTATAAATTTTTATATTACCATATAATAAAACCTTAACGTTATTTCAATTAAAACTGGTATAAAAATACACAAATTAAAAAAATATTATTAAGGTGTTAAAATAATAAAGCCATTAAATAAAGATACCATAACTTCTTCATTTAATCACAACATCCATAATTCAAGTTCCAAAACAAATTTATTAATTTTTACATAGAACATATATGTATATATATAATACCATAACTTCTTCATTTAATCACAACATCCATAATTTAAGTTCTAAAACAAATTTATTAATTTTTACATAGAACATATATGTATATATATAACCAAAAAAAAACTGAGGACAAAAGGAGGAACAAAATCCAAAAAAAAAACAATAAAAAAGTAGAAATTGTGTCCAAAACGTATCCGGAATTTAGAAAAATAAAATAGAATTGGACACTTTTTTTTCGTGCATCCAACACATGTCCGGGAAGTGTTTAAGAGTATCGGTGTCCGACACGGACACATGAGCCTAAATCGAGTGTCTTCATAGGTAACAGATCTTGGTGAGTTGAGTTGATAATATGAAATAACCTTACAGAAATTAGATTTTTAAATTCTTCGATATAATGCTGTTTTTTTAGTGGTGAATGTATGCTTTGGCTATTGTATTATAAGTTAGTTTTAAAAGATTATATACAAAATGAGGGACCATTTTTTATGGAACACATTGTTTGGATGTTATATTTATAAAATTTTAATAACAAGATTTCTTTTCTTCCCCCCCCCAAAAGACACGCACACACACAACAACACGCTTAACCCCAAGGGTAGATTAGATGGCTGGAACACTACTACACCCCCATGTGTACCCCAATGGGTAGACGAGATGGCTGAGACACTACTTCAAGATTGAGTTCAAATGTAAATGATGAACTAGAGCAATATTTTAGTGCATGTGATGCAAAAGAGTTGCAGCAACTCTGCAAAGCTCCACCTCGCAATGGAAAGCAACTATTGGATATGTTAAAGAGGGGTGTGATGTTTAGTCTGGATGAATATGAATATTTTGGGAACTTTGCAAATTATCCAGTCTTTGAGAAAAATTAATGTTCGCAATGGATTGGATATTGTTGTTATGTGATAAAAATTCTGTCTGTATCCTGATGTGCATTATCCCTCAATAGCACTGGATTGTAAGCTTTGTGATATAATTTACAAAGAGAAACTTGTCGGCTGCAGCTTTTGTGAAGCCATATAGCGAACTGATGAATGTGGGGACTTGTATGTTATTTTAATATTCATATACTTGGAGAAAAAGATGTTCACATGTTAAAAACCTGGGAGGCATAGTTAATAGCATATTTTCTGCTTTGTAATCGTGTTTCTTTTCTGTCCTTAAAATGATCCCGGTTTACATATTTGAAATTTTCTTTGGTGATTTTGCAGGTTATTGGATGAAAATAATAGAGTTGGAGAGAAAAAGAGTATGGGGGTTCTGTTTGATTTAATTTCCGGGCAAGGATTTTCTGCAAGGCGGAAGAGATCAATAATTTCAAACAGTAGGGAAACATCATATTCACGATTCCTGGCCCGTTTCCGTAGAATTCCAGCTGTTGACAGTCAAGTTTCAGATTAGCTGCCATGTTATCACTTAATGTTTTCTTAGTTTTTGTATATATGTTGGTAATGCCTCTCGTCAGGCTCAGAAATTGTTAAGAATTATCTCGGCTGTAATGTCCAGATTTGGCAAGCAGTTTTAAGTGTCAGTCTGGAACTTTGAAAAACTTGAAGTGAACATGGCAACCAAAAAGAAAGTGAAGATAGTGCTTAGGATGAACACAAACATATACATAAAAGAAGCATTCCTGTGTTGCTAGGCCTGCCCAAGTAGCGCACTCTATGCTTTGGCTGGCCATGCTGAAACCTAGTGTCAAGCACATGACATATTGTACCAACTTTTAGGTATCATAGTGGTTGAGGTGCATTTTGTTTGTTTGTTTGGTTATTTATATATAGCTTTGTCCAGTGAAGATTAAAATTGTAGTACTGAGAATATAGAATGCAATCCCAATCAAGCCAGGTCAAACAAACCACTTGAAACCCTAGCAATTGGTTAAAACATTAAAGCTTTGTAATCCAAATGCTGACAGCCTTCTTTGTCCAATGAAGGGTTGTCATGGTAGTATTTTTTTTTTGTTTTGCCGTCATGTATATGTTAGCTCATCATAGGGAGGCATTAAGTTAACGCCGCCTCATTTCCAAGGAATAATTGTGGTGTTCACAACGGTCAGATTTAGGGTAATGTCTGTAACAGTGTAATGTACATATACGTGGCTTAACATTTAGCTGTTGGTACTATTGGACCGGCTCATTTAATAATTTCTCCAGTCCAAGGGGTATGCAATCAAGGAAATCTGAAGCCACCCCCACCCCAGGAAAAAAAAAAAAGAAGAAAAAATGGTTGGATGAACCACATATTTCACCCTATAAAAATTGGTGGGAATTTTGACTTTGATTCCAAATTTTAATTAGCATTACAGTAGTAGTCCATTTACCAATTTCTACCATTAATTTTTGTCCAAAATGTCGTGCATTTCGTGAAGGTACAATTAATTTTATTTTACTCGTATTTTAATTTGAGTTACACATGACATTTTCTCAGCTTAAATTGGTTACATAATAAAGTTTAGGGATAGGTTTGTTTATATTAAAGTATGAAAGATGCTATGTATCCATTTTGTAACTCCAATTGTATCTTAAATGTGACGTAGCATAATGCAAGTATTTTTGTCTCATATAATGTGTTTTTAAAGCACGACATCAAATTTGGATACACTTAGGAATAAAAATTGAGGATAAAGTATAGGGATTAAAGCGAAAGGTAAATGGTTAATGTAATATACTTGAAATGTTTTTTTGCCTCCCCTTTTTTGAGTGGGCTTGTTTTGTTTTTCTCTAGTGATTGTAGGTGGTAGGGATGGCCTATCGGGGGTGATGAGAGATACAATAGGCTAGGGCCTATCGGTGATGATGAGAGATGTAACACGCTGACCTGAAATATTGGGTAATGTGACACGCATTACGAGGTAATGAATTGTAATTAAAAATTAACTACTAAAAGACCGAGAATCAAGAAATATGCAAATATGTATATTCCCAAATGCATGGTTATGCTATATACATAAAATAATATATGTACACTTACAAATGCTAATACACACATTGAGTGTGTATTGTGTGTGTATGTAGCCAAATGTGTATATACATAAGTATACATACATATAGCTATACACACATATATATAATATATATATATATATATATGAAAATATAGATGCATGTAAGTATGTATGTGTGTGTAGAACTGTGAAAAGGTGTGTGAGAGTGTCGGCTGTGTGTGTGTTGTGAGTGTGTGTTTAATATAATATATATATATATATATATATATATATATACATTACACAAAATATCAACAAAAATTAAATGTAAAGCTGAATTGAAAAAAGTAGAATTAAATGGATTAGAAGTCTAGATTAGGGCTATGAAGGGAGAGAGAGAGAGAGAGAGAGAGAGAGAGAGAGAGAGAGAGAGAGAGAGATGGGCAGAGAGAGATCAGGCGGTGGAAGCTTGCTTAAAGCAAGTGCATGCACTGCATGCTCATTTCTTAAGAAAGAGATCAAAAGAAAAACGAACAAGGAAGTTGAAGGAAGAAGAAGAAAGGGTTCAGAAGGAAAAAGGAGAAGAGAATCAAGAGAAAATGTGTGAAAATGTCAAACCCAATATTTTCTCTCTCTAAAAGTTTATGCATGTATGTAAGTTGTTTAAGCTTTGTTTATGCATATATGATGTTTAGTATATATCTAAATTAAACTAAGCATGAAAATTTAGTCTTAAAACTGTTAAAAACACAAGACCCATGAAAAACCACCATTGATGGACCTTGCTTAGAGTAGGTTTGAATCGATGGTAACCAAAACCCATTTAACCTATTGGGACCTTGACTAGACCCTCCAAGTGTTTTAAAAACACTAGACCGTGACCAAAAAGACCAAAGAAAACCCTAGAAATGGGAGTTGCAGGTTTTGGGTTTGAAACCCAGGCTCTAAAATAGACTCCTAAACCAAGTTTATGGAATGGAAAATTGAAGCCCTCTAAATAAGGAACACAACAAGCCAAATCCCATGAAGTTTCATGGAGAAATGGCTATTTACAGGTTTAAAAACCGTGGGGTGTGTGTGTGACCAATCAACCCTTTTGAACCAAATCCGATCCCTCAAATGAATGCCAAAACCTTCATCAGGGTTCCAAGAACAACATGAGATTGAAAATAGAGAGATTTAGTGGTTTAAAATTCACGAAATTAAAAATGAAAATCCGTAGAATTAGGGCAACAGTAACCAAGCATAAGGAAAAAGAAGACCCCGCTGAGCCAACTCGCGAGTTGACTCAGCCGAGTCCTGA
The DNA here is from genome assembly GCA_008638375.1 of Nyssa sinensis. Lineage (NCBI taxonomy): Eukaryota > Viridiplantae > Streptophyta > Magnoliopsida > Cornales > Nyssaceae > Nyssa > Nyssa sinensis. Next base: position 10,071,894 of record CM018042.1, on the reverse strand, counting down.
CCGAGATGAATCACCTTGTGTCGACTCAGACACGCGTCACGCTATGGGGCTAACCACCGCATTATTGAAACGAAGTCGTTTTGGGCTTAAGGGTTTAAAACCCTAATTTAACTTGTTTGGTTACGAAGTTTAGGCCTAAATTAAATAACCCAGACGTGAATAGGATATGCTATTCCTGTTTTAATGCATTGTCCGCCGTTTGGGTCAAGAAAAATCAGGAAAAAAAAACAAGATATATATATATATATATATATAAAATGAAAAAGAAAAAATTCAGAAAAATGAAAAGGGGCGCAGCCCCCGTGACTCGAATGCAAGACCCCTTAGGTAAAACCCCTTCATTTTTCCACTGAGACAGGACAATCCCGTGTCCTTTAAATGCACACAAAAAAAAAATATTATATATAAATTTCATTAAATAAAATAAATAAATTAATTAAATTAAATAATGACGAAATGGTCTAATATCCAAATTGGACAAGTTATTAGTGTATTCTTACTATCTTGGACCTTCTGAGACCAATGGTGAGGTCTGTGTTGTGAGACGAGACCCCAAAAAATAAAGACACGTAAAAGGGTAAAATTATCATTTTGCCCTTAGTGCCCCTAAAGCCAAATGGAAGTCCGAGAGGGTCTAAATCGACTTTCTTCAACGTTCTGGACTCAATGGTAGAGTCTATTTGACCAAAAGAAGTACTTATAATGATGAGACATAAAATTTGATGAATAGCATAAGTCATGTGACTGTAAACTAGAACGTTGCCCGATGTACTGAACTAAATGATAAGGTTCGTATTTTGAAATAAAATACGGAAAGACACGACACATAAACATGTGAAGTAAATAAATCAAAGTTAAAATTAATGGAGCTACCAAAAGAGTATAGTTTAAAATGAAATTAATTCCTAACACGTTAAATTGTGTTTTAGGTTAAAGCTCAAGTAAATTATCATAGGATAAGACGCAACAAGACTTCATAGATGAGCTCTTATGGCAAAATAGGGTAATCAACTAGAAAGATAAGAATCGCCAAGACATGTCAAATCATCTCTATTACGCCTTTCATATACAAAACCCCTATCGTCCCAATGGGACGACTCATGAAAGAAGCAGGAGCAAGGAGACTTGTTGAGGCCAAACTAGAGGAAGAAGAGGAAGAACGAGAAAATACCGAAATGCTAAATGACATGCTTCGCAGGTAATATCTATTTATCAATAAAAATATATGTATAAAGTAAATGGACATAAAATACAACTATAAAGTAAATTGAGTTAGCTCAATTCTTAAGAATAAGACTTATTATAAAAGTAGGCTTACATGGTCTAAGAATAGGTAGGATCAAAAGTTGATTCAAATACATGTGAAATTTATGAAATTTTCATAAATTATTTTAGGTTGAAAAAGAGGAAAGGGAAGGCACAACAATAGAGCCAGCCCAGACGTATAAGGTGAGTAGCCCTGTATTTGAAGTGGAGATTTAACTCCACGGATTTGAAGAAGTTTTAAGATATGAAGTGTTTGAATCCCAAATTCAGTACTTACATGATTTCAATTTTAAATTGTTCTGTTCTTATAAACTCAATTGTGACATGCCCAGTGAATGGTTTTTACTACGGTTTTCCTAAAAATATAATTCAGCGTGTCCAAGTTTAAAATGCCAAAATTATGTAAAGTATTCTGAATTTGCATATTCCAAATATTTGAAGATTCTATCATGAAATCATGAACATCATGTTTTAAATGCTCATAAAAGCATTTATGTGAAAAAGTCATGTGATAAACGTATTTGAATGCAAGATAAGCTGTGCATAAGCACCACGGATTTTGTTGGGTTTCTTCAGAACTCAACCACGATACGGATAAATGCCTGGTAGTAGGATCTAATCCCCCAAGCATGAGAAATCTTTACAAAAAGTAAAATGAGAGTTTGGTTTGAAACAGATTCTATTAATGGAAGTGATAAGATGTTATGTTGAAAATGGAAGCAGGTTTTACCCTCATTTTCACTATGTATATTTATATGTTTGAGTTTTTATAGTCTATTTGAAGACATACATGTTTTGCTTGAATACTTTAAATGTTTCAAAGCTTTATGTTTAAAAGGAATGCATATATTCTGTGTTTCAAGTATATGAACAATTGGTAGTGATTGTTTTACAAACTCTCATGTGCTAAACCACTGCCAATTGTAAACCCCATGACAAATGCTTGGAATTACTCACAAGCTTAGATTAGCTTACTGAATTTTTATCTGACCCCTCTTTTAGGTGACTAAAAGCAAGTCCTGATTTTGATGAAGATGTTGAATTATGCTCATTTTGAGGAAGGGCATAGGAAGCTTATTTCAGGATTATTAGTCTTTTGGAGAACGCTATGAAATTTTAGTTAGCAACCTTGTATTAGAAGATGGTACCCTATTATGTATTAAGCCCCACGGGGCAACTGAATATGATTGTATCTATAAAGTCTTTAAGTTTTTGTTATGCTCTGAATGTATAACCATGTGTACCAATGTGAAGAGCGGCAGTACTGGACGGATGTGCGAAATTTTAAAATACGAAAAGAAAAGAAAAGAAAAAAGTTTTTCACGCTTTCGCAAACACAGGTCGCACCGTCATCCGATACTGCTGCTTATGTGAGCCTCGCCCTAAGGCCCCCAGGTCGAAGGGTGGCGGTTGCGATGCGAGATCCGCACAAGGGTGGGTTTTGGGTCGTGACAAGAGATACAATAGGCTAGGGAATGTTTTTGGTCTTAGCAAAGAAGTTATGTAGGTGTGTCAGAGAGTAGTAAGTATACTGTTCATGATACTACATGATGAAGTAATTTGGAGAGAAGATATGAGCTAGTTAAGGAGATGGGAGTCTCGGCAGAACATGGAAAAATTGAATGAGCCTTAACTCTTAGTCATTGATTATCAATGAGTAAGAGAAGGAATTCAAAATATTCTTTCTAGGATATTAATAACAACCTTTTAAATGGAGTTCAAGCTTATTGAATACTTGTCTCTTTATTATTTTCCTTGTGTTTTTGCTTAGGAATCTTTGTCTTATTTATAACCTAGGAAGCACATGCCAAGAGTCTTGGCTTTAGACAGGAAAAGCTTCTACTTTTGTCACGTCGTCTCTTTTTTTTAGTTGATAAGATATATATTGATCCCTTGCATATTATTGCTTTTAGTTGGCATTAATACAAGTCATAATTTTATATCCCCAAGTCAGACCAAAGTGTCTCATTAAATATGGAGTGAGTTTTGTCATTTCTTAATTTAATGCAAGATACTTTGGAGAATCCTCATACATAAGCCATCATGTCACAATATCTTGAGTATCCTGAATAAGGCTCACAGTATAGTGATTATACTATGGGTGATTGCGAGTGCCAGCCTTAAAGAGTCTTTCAAGAATTGGCCCTAAGCCTTTTTGGTCATCCCTAGTGGGAGGGTTGTGCGTGGAACTCTGTGTGGAGCTCTTGGTTGATAAAGCTCTATGGGAAACGTCTTTGCTCCATAACTTTTGTGTTTGCCTAAAACTGTCTTGCGGGGAAGTGTCACTTTACTTGGCGAAACTTGCCAGTAAATCAAGACTTGTTCTTTTCTCAATGCTTTTGGTGATGGAGCTCATTTTGCGAATCTTGTATAAGTGCATCATAGTCTGCAGTCTTTTGAGCTTGTTTTCTAGGTGATCGTTCTGATAAGGTGCCATGTGGCACTTCATGGAATATTATAATTTCTACTATCTACATCGGTAATTATTGGGATATGATGTGGCGGGTAATGACAAAATAAGGGAGGTGAGCTTAATTTGTTAACCGTACTAGTTTACTTTTATATTCCCATTTTAACTAGCTACAATTGTTCTCTATACTTGCAAGCCTTGTTTGGACGACCGGATAAGAAGTCGGGTTTACTTTTATATTCCCATTTTAACTAGCTACAATTGTTCTCTATACTTGCAAGCCTTGTTTGGACGACTGGATAAGAAGTCAGGATTGGATAGGATATAGTTGGATGGAATAAGATATAAAATTTCATGGGATATTGAATATTCCAATCCAATATCTAGATATGTTGTTATATCCTAATCTCGTGTTTGGGTGCCAACCAGACATAAGGTTCGGATATAACTATTTCTTTATTTTCTTATGTATTGTTTTTCTCGAGGTTCTCAAAAAGTATTTTTTTTGAAAGTCATTTTAATTTTTTTTCCAAATATATGCATACAATTAAAATTTTGTTCATAACTTATTTACAAAATTCAATAACCATAATCACAATAATTTAACATGTAATTGTGCAAAATATCATTCACAATATATCAGTAAAAAACATGGTCCCTATTACTAAGAATCATCCAAATCAATGATTACATACATTCATATATATATATATAACAGTTCATGTATAGATTTTTTAAAAATACATTAAAAAATCTATAACATATAAAAAAAATAATTTTTGAAAAATGAAAAAAAAGAAAAATCTAGTTTTTTAACTTGACTCTTCAATGCCTTTGTCTATCTATGTTGCAGTGTTGCAAATTTTTTTTATGACGTGGCATTGTATTTTTATCCCAGTGAGATGGGATAACTCAAATATCACCACCCCTTGGTATAAGTTAGATCTTACCTAGGTGCATGGGATATAAATGATTCATGATTTAGACATCCAATTCAATTAGAGATACCAAACATGAAAAGGTGCCCATGCATCTACCCCTAATTATCATTTTTGTTTTTTAATTTTTAGTTCTTTGCCAAACAGGCACGTGTGCATGTTCAAACACACTTCCCCTATAATATCCCGACCCAAAATACCGGGTCATATGGCACGTATTATGAGGTGAAGGAAAATTGTGTACAAATTTGCATTGAAGAGAACAATTAATTAGTCAAATAAATTAATTAATTATAAGAATGTATTTATTTTAATTTAATAACACACATACATACATTAAATAATGTATCATATAAATATCCCATTTAAGGGATATACATGTGTAAAGGTATGTATATGTATATATATGTGTGTGTGTGTGTGTGTGTGTGTATGAACAATGCAGTGTGTGTGTGTGTCGGCTGGTGTGTGTCTCCCAACATGTGTAAGTGTATGTGTATTATATATATATATATATAATATACCAAATATCTTGCAAATTTAATACAAAGTAGAAAAGAGAAAAAGCAAAATTTATGAGATGGGAAAGGGAGTTATTGAGAAGAGAAAGATGCAGGCTAGAAGTAGGGCTACGAATGGAGAAAGAGAGAGAGAGAGAGAACAGTGGAGAGAGAGAGGTCGGTTGCTCTCTTTAAAAGCAAAGCATGCAAAACATGCTTGCTTCATACAAAAGAAATCAAAAGAAAGAGGAACTAAAGGGCTACGAAAGGGAGAAACAGAAGAGAAAAAGGGTCCAAACCACAATCAAAGGTGAGAAATGTAAAAATTTAGCAATTTCTCTCTCTAGAATTGTGAATTTATAGGAATTGTTTTTGAGTTATATACAATTAAATGATGCTAGATATATGTTTATAAGATTGTTAAACACGATTTTAGGCTTCAAAATAACCTAAAATTGGATAACCCATGAACAGCCGCCATTGAAGACCTTGTTCAAGCAGGTCTGAACCTGACTTCAACCAAACTAGTTTTGGCTTACCGAGACTTCAAACAGAGACCAAGAGGGTTCTAAAAAACCGTACTACGCGATCACCGAACCCAAGAAATGACCTTCAAAAATTAACTTGCAGGCTACGGGTTATAAAACCAAATCTTTAAACTTACACCAAAACCTACCCTTACGAATGACATATAAGACCCTATGAAGAGGGGATCATAACATAACAAATCCCATGGGATTTGGCTCAAAAATGAGCATGAACCGTCGGTTTACAGGTCTGGTTATCACGACTTCGACCGAGCACCTGAGCTATATTCGAAGCCCTAAATCAATGCAAAAACTTGCCTTAAGGTTTTAGGAGTTTAGTGGAAAAGAAAGCAGAAGAAAAAGATTCATAAATAATCACAAAATCCAAACTGAAAAATTAGGGTTTCGGCATGAATAGTGTCGACTTCGTGGGGAAGATGACACTGTTTGAGTCGGACTTCGGGTCAGTTACGGGTCTGGGTTATAACCGGACCCAACAGGTTACGAGTTTTAGCAAAACGGCAACGTTTTGTTTTAAAATTTTAAACGCTAGGGCTAACGTCATCATGACGTCAGCATTACGTATAAAACCGGCTAAACCGGTTAGTTCAATGGGAGACTGGACCGGTTCACTTAAAACCCTAATTGAACCAACTGGTTAAGACCGAAACTTATGAAAATTAGATTTTGACCCCAGCTATTTTACTGATTTATACTGTGGCCCAACTAATAAGAATTTCATGCAATTACACCCCTGGAAAAATATTTAAATAATTAAATAATTATTTAATTATTTTATAAATGAGGTAAAATTTTTATTTTACCCCTGAGTCATAAGTGGGGCAAATGAAGTCCAAATTAAACATATGAATAGTATTTTTTAACTATTTTGGATATTCTGAAGCCAATGGTAGGGTCCATTTTACGAGACGGAGTCCCAAAAAGATAAAGACACGTAAAGGGGTAAAATGACTAAAATACCCCTCGTCCAAAATTAACAAGTTATTAGGGTATTCTTACTATCTCGAACCTTCTGAGTCCAATGGTGAGGTCCAAAATACGAAATGAAGTACAAAAAAAATATGACACGTAAAACAGTAAATGACCATTTTGCCCTTTTACATACAAAAGCCCAAATTAAATTCTTAGAAAGCCTAAACCGACTTTTCTTCGATGCTCCGGACTCAATAGTAGAGTCTATTTGACCAAAAAGAATTGTCTAAATAAAAAGACATAAAATTTGATGAATAGCATCTGTCAGATGGCTACAAATTAAAGTAACGCCAAAGTACTAATCTAAGGAGTAAACGAGGAAATAAGATACGAAAAGACACAACGCGTTAACATGTCAAGTAAATAAAATTACATTAAAAATTTATGGAGCTACCAGAAGAGTATAAATTGAAATAAATTTAATTCCTAACACATTAAGTTGTGTCATAGGATAAGAGTACGAGTACATATGAAGCTACAAATCGGTTAGGATTTAATACGATCTAAGCATAAGTTAAGAAGCATTAATAGGTGATATTGCAGTGATGTGAAGTTAATGAGGTTATTATGAATTGTTCTTAGGAACTACAAAGGAAGTGGGAAAGCGCATTATTAGCACTAACCCTAAAGGACCAAGGTGAGTAACCCTGTGTTTGAAATGGAGATTTAACTCCATATATTTGAAGAAGTTTTAAGTTCAAGTTATGTGAAGTATTTGAATATCAAATTCAGTTTTGTTACAATTCCTGTTTTAAATTATTCCGTTACGACATGCTGGCTAAATGTTTTATATTCAATTTCTTTCTTGGAAATATTTAGCATGTCTGGTTAAAATGTATTTTCTTTAAATATTCTGAATTTGATTGTTACAAGTATTTGAAGTTCTATTGTAGAAGTTATACATTTCATGTTTAAAATACTCATGAAAGTATCTCTTGAAGAAGTCATGTGATAAATGTTTTACAAGATAAATGGTACTAAGTACCACCCCCTATGATGGTTGAAATCCTTCGGGATTCAACAGTAAAATGCCCGGTAGCAGGATCTAATCCCCCAGGCAAATATGATTGGCAGTATTGGCAGTAAAATGAGAGTCTCGTTCGAAACAGATTCCACCTAATTAAAGAGAAAAGATGACAAATGATTTTGAAATGGAAGCAGGTTTTTACCCCCATTTTATCATACAAGCTTATGTACTTTTAAAGTGCATATGTTATACTTGAAGAAATGTGTATTTAGCTTGAATACCTTAAATGTTTTAAAGCTATCTGTTTTATGAAATGCATATGTTTCGAGTTATATACTCTATTTGATGAAGTACGAGTTTAGCTTGAATACTTTAAATATTTCAAAGCTATCTGTTTTAAGAAATGCATATATTCTATGTTCAAGTATACGAACAATTGGCAGTGAATGTTTTACAAACTCTTATATACTAAACCACTGCTAATTGAAACCCCATGACGAATGCTGGAATTACTCACAAGCTTAGATTAGCTTACCCGAACTTTGTTTGGACCCACCTTTCAGGTGATTAGCGGCAGTTTTGATTAGAAGACGATGACGATGGATCTGCCATTTTGGGAAGATATGTTAAAAAGTTTCTTGTAGAAATCTATGAACAATGCTAGTATATTTTATAGTAGTAAACAGTACAAAATATGTATTAAGCCCTCAGGGCAGTGATATGTAATATTATAAAGTCTTTAAGTTTTTAGTTATGCTCTGAATGTATATTCATGTGTACCGCAATGTGAAGAGCGGCAATATCGGACGGATGTGCAAATTTTAAAATGAGAAAAGAAAAGAAAAAGTTTTTCACGCTTCTGCAACCACATAAGGCACATCTATTCGATACCTCTGCGTATGCGAGCCTTTGCCCTAAGGTCCTCGGGCCTGAGGCTAGCGGTCGCGATTCAGGATCCGCACAGGGTGGGTTTCGGGTCATGACATCCCCAGTCGCTATTTTCACCCACTCTATCTCTTTCACTCTCTCTCCAAATAATTTTATTTGACTTTGTATAAATCATATAAGAGAACACCCAACTTCTTTAATAAAAAGCTCCATGATGTTATCATGTGTGACAATTACTGCGATTCTTTGTCAAATGAGAAAGACGGCCATGGAATAGTTTTACCCATTTAAAATTATCTAGAAATTCATTCCTAGTTATTGCATTTTGTTCATGAAAGTAGTTGGGGCCTATACCTTTTCAATTTGAAATGGTGTGCAAAATTGAGATAAGAAAATTTTACAGTTCCCATACTCTTTTTTTCTGCTCTTTCGATTTTGCTAGTCCTTGGCAACATCGTAGCAACATAATTCATAATCAAAAAAGGTCCAATCCAAGGGACAAATCAATACGAAGTGCTGTTTTCCCTCTTCTCTCTCCATTCTCTTCCCTTTCGTTCCAAACTATTTTAACCCCTCTATTCCAATCCTTAACACTTATTAGTGTAGAATAGGTCCAGTCCAGGGGACAAATCAATACGAAGTGCTGTTTTCCCTCTTCTTTTCCCATTCGTTCCAACTATTTTAACGCCTTTAATATACCACAAAAAAACAGACTGGTCCCTTCGTGACACATATACTTACAGAGCATCTATGTATACAGAACAACCAAGGCTCTCCTATCCAAAATAGACAGACATACAGACCTTGAAGCCTCCTTGCTCAGAGTCCCGCATAACTTCTGCTCTTACCCTCAGAACAAGAGATACCGAACACACGCTTAAGGGGGGTCCCGAGCTTGTCACCGCCTTGAGTACATTACTGACCTGAGGATAAGGAAACAATGCATAACAAGGAAACTACCATTCTAGGATATCTCTCACTTCCTACTCTTACGGAGCTCATAGATCAACATGGTAACTACGATCTTCGGATATCAATCAAATTCCTATTTTTGGGACTCCAAATCCTACTCAACTTGGGAGATCCGCAGCCTATAAATTGAACCCTAAGGTGCGCTTTTCAATTATGCTTTCTGAATGACTTTTAATTATAGTCTTTTACTTTAGTTTTTATTAACTTTATCATCAGAGTGGCTATAGCTGGAGCCAACCGATGGCCTTCTGATATTCTTTTTAGAGTGTTTGACGGACGACGAAGAACGGAGCCCCACTGATTAGAAAGTGTAGCATCAGTTTGGCACTGTCTGTGGGAATCGAAAATCATTTCTTACTAAATTTCTTCTCTGACAACGATAACTTTCTTGTATTTTCTCACTAAAAGACTATGGCTTCCAATCTTCGTCCAAGAAAAAATCTTCAAAACCCCCGAAACCAGCCTCTGACTGGAAGAGGAACGGGAAAAAGCACCCATCCCTATAAAGCAACAACTCGATCGGGTCCAGCGATAGTCCGATTAGATGCAGGAACAACTCCTTGCCATCTCTCAGACTTTAGTATTGCTTACCTAGAACCAGTAGAGCAATCCCACTTGTCCTCCCACCAATGCAGTTGATGAAGAGGTTTAGCCTCTTGCTACCACCATGGGCGGGGGACCTCCCACGGAGACTCCCAATGTGCAGCTGGTGCACCCCTATGGCACCCCTCATATAGGAGGAAATCCCCAGCCATCCACCACAACAAGGAGGGGGATGCCAGCCTTTAATCCTATTGTTCATTATCAAAGTAAGACCAGGGTCCTAACTTTGGTAGCTTCAGGGGCAACCCAACGCTGCATGAGTTTCAGCCTAAACCGGCGCCGATTCCCCTCGATCTAGGGAGACCAACGCCCTCTCCCTACTATTGGATAAAATCATCTCCTCCATATAGGGACAGAGGCTACAAGACTAAGGCCATCAACAACTGGTTCAACCTAGGGGCCCATAGAGGGTGGAGGAGGTAGCGGACTCTGTAACACCCCAACCTGAATATGGGATCATCGAGTCATGGGTTATAAATTGGTTATCGAGGCCTTGAGTAATGGGGTTGGTTTCGACCCCGACGCGTGGACTTTTAGTAATAGTCCTGAAAACTCAGGACGACTGTACATCACTTTCGTTGCAATCACCAACCTGTTGGTTCCGTAGCAATTATATGTTTTCACGTTAACCTCCAATCCTTAATACGAGTGTAAGATCTGGCCACACGTTACGAGGAATTAGTGTAAAGATATCTACACTTAAAAAAATAATTAATTAATTAAATATATAAAACTAATTATTAGTTAAAATAAATAGAAAATATTAAGACACACACACACATACACACATTAAAGGTGTATTGTGTGTGTGAATACATGGCCAAGTGTATATATATGCGTAGGTATATACATGGATAATTAAATATATCTATACATAGTATATAAAAGCATGCTAATACCTAAGGGGTAATGAGGTGTGTGTGTGTGTGTGTCCAAAGAGGTCGGTGGGTGTGAGTGATATTATGAGTATATATATGTATATATATATATATATACATACATACAAAACACCACACACATACACGGCTGATTGAAAGCCTTGCCCCAAAACAGTAAAAACCTAAGCATGGATGCTGCCACAAGTTAAGTTATTTGGTGGGGAAATCAGAAAATGATCATGTGTGCACCTATATACATATATACATAAGTGTATAAACCTGCCCACACCACCATCCAGTCACACAGAGAAAGAGAAAGAGAGAGAGAGAGAGAGAGAGTTCTGAGAAGAAAAAGGGAGAAATCAGAAGGAGAAGGAGAAGGATACACCTTTGAGGTAAAAATATTCAAAACCCAACAATTTCTCTCTAAAAATTTACCTACGTATGGACCGTTTTAGCTTCTGATTTTTGTATATATGATGTTTAAAGTAAATATACATGAACAAGGCATGAAAAATAGACTAAAAAACACATCAGAAACACCAACCGTACACCAAACCGCCATTGTTGAGCTTGGTGAGAGTAGGTCTGAAACCCTTGTAACCAAACTCTATTTGGTTGGTTGGGACCTCAAATAGACCCTATGGGTGTTCCAAAAACACTTGACCACGACCTTACAACTCAACATAAACCCTAAAAAAATTTAGTTGTAGGTTTCAGCCATTTAACCCAGTTCTTGGTTTTAGACTTCTGAACTTATTTTTGAGAATAGGGATTGAATCCCCATTCCATAAGGATCACGTAGAACCAAATTTCATAAAAAATGGTGATGAAACGAGTGTATACGAGCGAGTTGCAGGTTGGATTATCAACCTTCTGCCCAAACTGATGAGCCCATTTCGAACCCTCAAACGAATGTTAAAAATGATCCCTAAGATGTCAAGAACAATTTGAAATGAAAAACAGAGGGAAACCCCTTTCCAAAATGCACGAAATAAAAGAGGAAGAAACCCAAAAAATTAGGGCAATAGTTGTGGAATTGTTGGGGAAGACGACGCTGAGTCGACTCGTCGTTTTAAAATCGAGTTGGATGAGTTGACTCGAGACACGTGTAAAGAGACGGGAGGGTCACCACATTTATTGGAACGAAGACGTTTTGTTTCAGTTTTAAATTTAAAACATTAGGGCTAACGTCATCATGACGTCAGCATTACGCATTGAACCGTGTAGACCAGTTGGTTCAATGGAGACCGAATTGGTTCACTTAAATCTGAACTGAACCAACTGGTTCAGACCAAAGCTTTTGATATTTACAGTTTGACCCCCAACTATTTTATGGATTTATACTGTGACCCAATTTTTGGAAAATTTATGCAATTACGCCCCTAGAAAAATAATAAAATAATTTATTAAATAAGTAAAATTACTAAATCGCCCTTGGGCATTAAATGACACAAATGAAATCCAAATTAAATAAAAAAAATAGTGTATTCTTACTATTTTGGGCATTCCGGACTCAACGGTGGGGTCCGATTTGGGAAATTAAGCTCCGAAAAATAAAGACATTCAAATGGTAAATGATTGTACTGTCCCAAATATGCCCGATGTCCAAATAAGACAAATTATTAGTGTATTCTTATTATCTCGGACCTCCTGAGTCCAATGGTGAGGTCCATGTCAAGAGACGAGGTCCCAAAAAATTAAAGACCCGTGAAAATGCAAAAATGACCAACATGCCCCTACATTATAAATAGTTAAACGAAGTCCAAATAAAATAAACGAATAGTGTATTTTGACTATTTTGGACATTTTGAACCTAATGGTGGGATCCCTTTCACGAGACGGGTCTCCAAAAAATTTAGACACGTTAAGGCATAAATTACCAAATTGCCCCTAACATGACCGAAACCGAATTAAAAGCCGAGAAAGTTTAAATTTACTTTCTTCGATGTTCCAGACTCAATGATGGAATCTATTCACCCAAAAGAAGTGTCCTAAAATAAAAAGACATAAAATTTGATGAATAGCATCAGTCAGGTGACTATAAATCTAAAACACTGCCGAAGTACAAAACTAGGGCACGTATATTGAAATGAAATACGGAAAGACATGACACATAGACATGGGAAGTAATTAAATTTAATTTAAAGTTAATGGAGCTATCAGAAGAGTATAGTTTAAAATGAAATAAATTCCTATCACATTAAATTGTATCGTAGGTTAAGAGTACGAGTTAAATTAAGTACGTATGAAATTTATGGGATATTCGTAAATAGGTTAGGACTTAATATGAACTAAGCATAAATTAAGAAGCATCAATAGGTGATATTGCAGTGATGTTAAGTTAATGAGACTGTATATGAATTGTTCTTAGGAACTACGGAGGAAGTGGGAAAGCGCATTTTTAGCACTAACCCTAAAGGACCGAGGTGAGTAACCTTGTGTTTGAAGTGGAGATTTAACTCCATATATTTGAAGAAGTTTTAAGTTCAAGTTATGTGAAGCATTTGATTATCAAATTCAGTTTTCATACAATTCCTGTTTTAAATTATTCCGTTACGACATGCTTGTTAAATGTTTTTATATTCAGTTCTTTTCTTGGGAATGTTTAGCATGTCGGGGTAAAATGAAAATCTCTTTAAATATTCTAAATTTGATTATTACAAGTATTTGAAGTCCTATTGCAGAAGCTATATATTTCATGTTTTAAATATTCATGAAAAGTATTTATTGAAGAAGCCATGTGATAAATGTTTTGTAAGATAAATGGTGTGTAAAGCACCCCCTATGATGGTTGAAATCCTTCGGGATTCAACAGTAAATGCCCGGTAGCAAGATCTAATCCCCCAGGCAAATGAGATCGTCAGCATTGGCAGTAAAATGGGAGTCTGGTTCGAAACAGATTCCACCTTATTAAAGAGAAAAGATGACAAATGTTTTTAGAAATAGAAGCAGGTTTTACCCTCATTTTCCTATACATGTTTATATATTTTGAAGTAACGTTTTTGGAAATGGAAGCAGGTTTTTACCCCCATTTTATTATACGTGTTTATATGCTTTTAAATTGCATATGCTCTACTTGAAGAAATGTGTATTTAGCTTGAATACTTTAAATGTTTCAAAGCTATCTGTTTTAAGAATGCATATACTCTGTGTTCTAAAATGTACGAGCAATTGGTAGTGAGTATTTTATAAACTCTCATGTGCTAAACCACTACCAGTTGAAAACCCCATGACGAATGCAGGAATTACTCACAAGCTTAGATTAGCTTACCCGAATTTTTATTCGGACCCCCCTTTCAGGTGATTGATGGCAAATTGATTTTGAAGACAAGGATCATGAGTCTAGCTCTTTTGGGAAGATGTGCTTAAGTAGCTCGTTTTGGGAAATTAGATGAACTCTAGTAGCATATTTTGTGTTAGCAAACAATGTAAGGTTATGTATTAAGCCCCTCGGGGTCATGGATATGTAATGTTATTAAAGTCTTTAAGCTTTTAGTTATGCTCTGAATGTATAATCATGTGTACCGCAATGTGAAGAGCAGCAGTACCGGACGGATGTGCAAATTTTAAAATGAGAAAAGAAAAGAATTTTTTTTTCACGCTTCTGCAAACCACAGGTCGCACATTTATTCGATACCGCTACGTATGCGACCAATTACAAGTGATTAATAATTATTGAATTAGGTTCTTAAAACACTTAGAAAATTAATTTGATAGTATAATATGGAACTCTGATTATTAGTATCCATGTAGTGGGGCTAACTGCAGAAGTATAGTGTATATGGGTTTACTCTATTCTATGAAGTTGGAGTGCAATTTTAATTATATAGTGGAGTTAATTGAAATTAATTAGTTAATTAAAATTAATTATGAGATAATTGACTAATTGGAAGCTAACTTAGTGAGACCCACTAGATCCTTTCTCTTGCCCTAATTAGGTTAAGCCCAATATATATGATATGTAGGGAGCCGTTTATCATAAGTTTTTGTGCTAGACAAAAATAAGAGGCAGCCTACTCTCCTACGATACAGCTTTCCTAAGGGAAAAGAAGAGAAGCCCTGGAGGAGAAAGAGAAGGAAGATTGCATCAATCTCTTCAAGAAGCCTTCTTCAACAATCAAGATCATCAAGAACAAGGTAATTCTAACCCTCTTTTCAAGATTGTATGATTCATGTAAAGAAAAAGATCCAAATAGATTTTTGAAATCTCTTTCACTATGGTTACGAACCCAATAATAACTTAATTAAGTCTTAGGGACGTGTTCATCATTTTTTAGTTTGTTTCGGGGTTCGATTTTTCCAAAACGGAGATCACTGTTAGATCCGAAATGTCAAAGATATTAATGTTAAGTTCTTCCCTTTTTAATTTTTCTTAGTCTATTTGGTAGCCCGTAAATCATTAAGGGCAGTCTAAGAATTATATATTTCTTTGTGTCTGTATTTTTGACATCTTGTTTGACAAAACTAACTTCATCGTTGAGTCCGAAAAGTAAAAAATTATTAGGGTTGGTACCCTTGCAATTATTGGTGTTCATTTGGTAGCTTAATCAACAAATTAGGACACATTTGGAATTTGTCTAGTTTGTTCATTCATATATTTTGGGGTCTTTTTTCCCAAATCAAATTTCGCTAATGAGTCTGGAATGCCTAAAAACATTGGATTATACTCTTTTTGCATTTTAATTGGCCTTTGTTACACTATATTTAGGCTTAGGGGTAAAATAATAATTTTACCTATTTAATTTAGGGCTTAAGAATAATTCTTAATTATTTTTTTGGGCCTTAATACAATGTTCCCGAAATTCTGGGGTTGAAATGGAATTAATGAAAATTCTAGTTCAGTCAACTTAGAGCAACCACTGGTTCGGTCAAGCCCTTTTATTTTCCTCCAAAGACTGACCATTCTAGTTATAATTTATGTGAACCGCTGGTTTAACATAAAGAACCGACTAGTCTGGTCTAGTCCAAGATGTTAGAATTGTGTCATTGCTACGTCATCAAAATGATGACGATTAATTGAGTGTTTAATTAGAATCCTCCACCAAATTGACGTCATTGGACTTAAGGTAAGCCATCCTATGTATTTCGGCCAGTTTCGACCTGAACCTACCCTGAGAACCTGACCCATGATCAGTACCTTCGTTCCCAATGCGACACTACTATTTTTAAGAAACCCTAGGAATTTCAATCACTATTTCGTGCAATTTCGGGCACCTTTTCGATCTGTTATCATTCCTAATTGGTTTCTACAGGTTTAAAATACCTTTTGCTGTTGGTTTGAAGGATCAAGCCAAGTTGAAAAGCTCTATTCATGTTTTTAAGGTGGCTACTATTGTAATACCCCAAAAGTTCGACATGTCTTAGACTGCACCCAATTTAATAAAAATTTGGTTATGTTATGGTAATAATCAATATAGCCCAAATATGATAAGTCATAACGGGATTTGATGCCTTCAAATATAAAATGAATATGCTTGAAAAATAATTAACCCAGACGATCGAGTATTGAGATAAATGAATGAGGCCAATGCGAAGAATTAATTATGAAAATAATTTGAGACACGAACGGGCACCTGGAGACGGTAAGATAAATAATAATGATATTGAGCCGGATTTATGCCAACTTTATTGACATTGCCTAATTAATATTTTATATTATTAAACACGGTAAAAAATACCCCGGCTTAATGTCAAATTTATCGGCATTTTATACCTTAATATTTTATGAAATAAAATATTCATAAAATATTAAATACGATAAATATACCAAATATATATATATATATATATATGAAAAAAAAATAATAATAAATACAGCCACTAGATATATATATTATATATATATACATGTTTAGTAAATTATACAAGTAAATATTATATAATATTGTATATAAGGAAAGCTTCTAAGAAGAAGCTACTAGAACCGGAAGAAGTTAGAGAAAAAAAAAGAGCATAGCCGAAGCTACTGGAAGGGGAAGCACGTGAGTTGTATATGTGCATCTATGTAGGCTCTTGTGGAAAAATGTGGAGAAACTTGAAGCTTCTGGAGTTTTGTAGAAAAATGGAGAAAATGTGAGAGGCGGTGCGGAGAAAGACGGGTCTCTATTTCCATATTCGATCCACTAGTTCTGCTTGTCTGTACAAATTCGTTTGAATCTACAAAGAATCCCTAATGGATTTGTTCGAATTAGACAGCGGTGCAGAGATATATATATATATATATATATCAGAGTATATATATATATATATATATATATATATATACAAATTCGTTTGAATCTACAAAGAATCCCTAATGGATTTGTTCGAATTAGACAGCGGTGCAGAGATATATATATATATATATATCAGAGTATATATATATACAAATTCGTTTGAATTTACAAAGAATCCCTAATGGATTTGTTCGAATTAGACAGCGGTGCAGAGATATATATATATATCAGAGATATATATAGAGATATATATATATATATTTGTGTGTAAGTAGCGATGCAGCAGAGGCAAATCGAGTGCACGTGAAGCACTTGTGAGGCGCGACTCTGTTCCTCTCGGCTATAGTATATGTACACGGAGGCCACTAGCCTTACAAATTGAGAATCGTCCTGCATTTGAGTGGCTGTTACTGGAGTTGCGATGGGGGCGAGTGTAGTGGCAGAACTATTGTCCGGCCATGGAGTAGAACCAGCAGGTGGTATATATGTGTGTATGCGTGTAATGGTGCATGAGGTATATGTGTGTGTCTGTGTGTATAGCGGTGTAGAGAGGGGTTTGATTAGCATAAGGGGTCGCTGGTATTGCAAGCTGTTTGGTTTACAGTTGGGAGATACAGAAGAAGCCCAACCCTCAGCACAGCTGCGGATAATGTCCACCGAATTGGATAAATTGCGTGTGATGTTGCGGCAGTAGTGGCTGGATTCTGAGGGAGGTACAGTTGTATTGTCAATGGAAGGGGCAATTGACTGAGGGACTTGGCTGCTAATGGAGCTGGTTAGAAGAGTTGTAGTTGGAGGCTTGGGGTTTGATTAATCACTCTAAACAGTAGTACAGAGCAGGAGAATGGGGTTTCCTCTGTTTCTGCCGTTTTCAGTTGAGAACAGGGGCTGTTCATGGAGATTGTCCTGAACAATTAGTTTTGAGGGAAAAGAGCAACAATGGTGGTAGTGGAGCCGGTGCAGAACCTCCAACAACTGCTGCAAATTAAATGGATCTCCGTTAAGAGGGCTGCAAATTAAATGGATCTCCGTTAAGAAGGAAGACTAGCGGAGAATCCACAGGATTGCTGATTTGTTCTTTAATGAAGCTTGTTTTCTCCTAAATTCCTAGAAGTTTCAGTAATCCGATGAAAGGGAAAGTTCTTTAATATCTAATAGATGGAATGCTTAAATGGGCTAGTTTGTGTAATTTTACAAGCATACATTGCAAGCGAAACTAATTGATGCTGGATTGGGTCTCTTGTTCAAGTGGAGATGGCTCCCTCAATTTCAAGCAGAGAAGTTATTGTCCGTTCATCTAGAAGGTTGACTGAGCTTGGAACTTTATTCAAAAACTTAATGGTCATCCTTTGGGATGTTGTTATCTATTATGATGGCGAGAACTCAGTAACTAGAATTTTGATTCCAGGGTTGCCAAGTGAATCCGATGGTACCAACATCAGGTGATTGTTTCTTCTACATCTCTACTCCTATGCTAATCCAACATTTTTTAATAAGATGCTAAATTGTAACTTGCCATGATCCTTAACAAATGTGACATCTTTTATGGTTTAGGGTTGATAGTCAATAATAATAAATTTAGTTTTGTGCTCAAGCTATGGCAAAATTGTAATGCCTTTAAATAGATGCTTGATAGATAACGATAGAGTCCAAATGACTTATATCATAACCCTGATAGCTACTAAGCTTAATTAAGGAATACAATAGTCTTAGTTGAAACCTAGTGAGAGGATAGCAGGTCATTAAACTATCTTAAGGCGATCCGATAGACGTCTAAGGTGATGAATAATATATGAATGGTTAAATTGTGATCTGTCTGTAATTAATGATGATTATTCAGCATGATGATTATTCAGGATAAGCATGGAGGTGCCTAACGTATTTAGAGGATATTTGTGAATGGGAATAAGCATAAGTTTGTGAGTAACTCGGACTCTTGACTTGGTGTATATTTTTTGTATAGTGTACTGCTTTATATGCTGAACTGTTTTATACACTGTATGTTTTAATGCATACTCTTTACACTGCATTACATATGGCATGATCCTATCTTGCTTCTTGATATCTCTTGTTCTGAATTTGTTTAGAAATCAGACTTAGGACCGAGAACACCTATGGACATTCCATTGAGCTTTTGAGCTCAAATCAATCCACCAAATCAATGCTAATCCATCATAGGAACATGCAAAAACCTAGAGATGCCATCTAAACCGCACGAATTTGGCTAGAAATCCACGAAAATGAAGGGCGCAGTAGCTAAGGTTGCAGAGGAACAGTAGCGCATGCACAGGGAAGAAAAAGACCCCGTTGAGTCAACTCGTGAGTTGACTCAGCAGACCTTGACCGAGTTAGGCCACCCACTGTGTCGACTCAGACACGTGTCGAAGCGTGAGGCAGGCCACCGTATTAATGAAACGCAGCGTTTTGTTTCTTTTAAATGAAGATTTTGGCTGTTTGGCTACGTGGATAGCAATGGATTTAATAACCCCAGTCGTCATGAGGGATACCTTATCCTCGTTTATCCTATTATTCGCTATTTGGGACGCGAAATTTTTGAAAAAAAATAGGGGGAGCCCTGTGGCTCCTAAGGTTCGAACCCACGTCCAACTCACAGGCCCAAGCTCTAAACAAGGCCCAAACACCACTGGGCCACCTCTGATCCGTGTAAATTACTTTGACATAAATAATATGTATATTATATAATACTAAATTAATTTAATTAATAATAATAATATATTCCGATGTCCAAAATAAATAAGTAGATAGTGCATTTTGACTATTTTGGATATTCTGGACCCAATGATGGGGTCCGTTTCACGAGACAGGGACTCCAAAAAATTAAGACACGTAAAGTGTAAATTACCAAATTACCCCTAATGTGCCCGAAGCCAAATAAAAAGCCGAGGGGGTCTAAATTGACTTTCTTCAACGTTCTGGACCCAATGGTGAGGTCCATAATACCAAAATAAGTGCAAAAGAAATAAGTCGCGTGGAGGATAAAAGTTATTAATTACCACAATAGACTAATAAGACCAATTCTAAGAGATTAGGATACGCCAAGCCTAAAATTAAATGAAAAAGCATGAATAGGTAATAATTTAAAGTAAATTTGAAATTGATGAGTTCCTTATAATTTTCTAAGGAGCTACTAAGGGAAGGGAAAAGCCCACTAGTAGTACAAATCCAGGGGAGCAAGGTGAGTAATCCTGTACTTTGAAGTGGAGGTTTTAATCTCCATGGATTCTATAGAAGTTTAAGTTCAAATATTCTGAAGTATTTTTATATCTGCTGTATTTCAAATTCTAAACTCTCGTATTTATATGCTTTATATTCCAACGTTTTATCGTAATCATTAATAAATTCTAACATGGCATGCAAATTTACTTCTTGACATTTCTGACAAGTGATACGTTTATTTTTTGCATGTCCATGAAATTGTCAGTTTTAATAAATTTCTGTGCATCGTGATTTAAATTCCTGAAGCTCTTATGTCAGATGTTTCAAGTATTGTCCTCCAAATATTTAAAAGCCCTGTTAAATTGTTCGTGTTTTGAATACACATGAAAAATTCATTCTCTTATTGAAGCCATATTTTAATTGTACATGAAAAACAATTATTGAAGAAGCCATTTCTTAAATGCTCATAAAAAACATTTCATGAAGAACTCATGTTTTTACAAGATAATTGTGCATAAGCACCAAGTAATGATATTGGGATTCCTTCGAAACTCAATTGACATAAAAAATGCCTGGTAGTAGGATCTGATCCCCCAGGTATGAGATATTTCCACGAGAAGTAAAACTGGAGTCTGGTTCGAAACAGATTTTTACCTAATCAAAGTGAAAAGATGACAAATGTTTTCAGAAATGGTAGCAGGTCTTTAAACCCCCATTTATCTGAAACGGGTTTTCATATAACCCCATGTTTTAAAGAAGAAGAAGTTTGCATCCCCCATATTTTCATGGGAAGAATTTCAAAATATTTCCTTGGCCTTCAAATGGCCACTCTGCACATGTTTATAAATACTGTTGCATATTGAATGCTTTAAAAATGCATCATGCCATGTGATTTGAAGAATTCTTGTATTCTACAATCATTGAAATACGTGCCTAGCTTGAATGCCTTGTATGCTTCAAGCTATCTTTTTGAAGAATTTTGTTTTCTGTATCTGAAGTATATGAACAATTGGTAGTGTATGTTTATATAAACCTTCTCTTATAACTAATCCACTGCCAGTTGAAACCCATGACAAAGTATTGGAATTACTCATTGGGTTTTTTGAAGCTCACCCCATTCCCCAATATTTTTCAGGTATTGATGATGAATAGGAGCCTTGCCCTATTTAAGGACTGGCGATTAGCAGCTCCACTATGATCAAGAACTTTTGGAAATATTAGGACCCATAGCTAGTCAATTCTGCTTGTAGTAATTTTTAAACGATTATGTACTTAAGCCCCTAAGGGCAATTGGATATGTAATATGTAAAACCTTAAAAAATTTTAGTACGCTCTGAATGTATGCTATTTATTTACCGCTCCGAAGAAGAAGAAACAACGGTACTGGGCGGGCGTGCGAAAAGAAAAAGTTTTTTCACACTTCCGCAATTTGCCAGTTTTGGCCCTATCGCACAACCGTTCGGCGCCATTGCTCACGTGAAGCCTCGCCCGATTACCCACGAGCCGAAGGGTGGTAGTCGCGATACGAGATCTGCACAGGGTGGGTTTCGGGTCGTGACACCTGGCCAACTCAGTAAATGTGGCCTCATATTAGCTCTATTGTCATCCTTCCCTACTACAGTACCATGAACTTAGCAACTCTCTGGTTCCGTACCTCCTGGGGGAAGTACTTCTTGTTGAAGACTGTAGTGAATTGCTGCCGAATCCATGCATGGCATCTCTGGCATTCTCTATCATCTACCACTTATGCGCCATCCCCTTGAGCATATATATGGCGTATGCCATCTTCTAAACCTCAGTACATATCAGGATATTGTAAATCCTTTTCATCTCTAATAACCACTCCTCAGCTACAATGGCTCCTCTCGTACTGTCGAATGTCGGGGGTTTCATTTTCTAAAACCGCTCGTATAGGAATGTAGAGTCTCTCGTTCCCCTGACGGCCACCTATGTTGCCGCCTGTGTTCACAGGCTGCTCCTATCATATCGGTTGACTCGTGCCGGCCTAAATCCATGGCGGCTGACTTGATGACGCTCTACATTAATCTCTCAAACTGATCTAAATGATCTATAGGCAATGGATTTTGCCTCGTGTTAACCATGTTTGTAAAGATAACCAGTGACGATAACCAATGAGATGACCATTCAATGTGTAAGATAATAGTTAAGGATCACATAACATAAAACATCAGTCTTATCTATCAATTCTAATTCTAGTCCTATCTCCCATGACTCATAATCAAAACCTGGCTTTGATACCAAGCTGTCACGACCTGAAATCCACCCTATACGGATCTCGTGTCGCGGGGCCGACCTTAAGGCCATCCCTAATTTTTTCGTTCCTGTATCATCGTACTAATATGCAATGTACTAAAAATTTAAAACAATAATCAGCGAAAGTCTTTTCAATACAATAATCAGCGGAAGTCTTTTCATTACAATAATCCGTGAAAGTCTGTAATATATCATATGGTTATATATGTGTCAATGTAAAACATAACCAGCACCCGTAGATGGTGAATACATGGGAGAAGTAAAACATAAACTGGTACATTTCCTCAAAATGTCCTCCTACGCTCTCAGACTCCTACTGAGGTCTTGCAGCATCACTACCTGAAAAATGGTAAGTAAATGGAATGAGCTACGAAACCTCAACAAGTAAATTCCCATCTCCGACACTGGTATCGGTGATCATAAAGAATATGAATCCACAAATAAGAATATGATAGCCAATCATATGAAATAGATGCTGTGATAGCCAATGAGAACAATTGCCATAATGGCCAATGAACAGTGGGTCACAATGTACAATTAGGAGTAATGGATATAACATCAACATGGAACTCTCAATAACAATATATCAACATGAATGTATTACCACAATAAACCAATCACAATCAAATCAATAAGGAAAGTCTGTCAGTATAAGATAAGTCATAAGAGGTAGTGTCATTCAACAATCATAATCATATCAATCATATAAGAGATGCATTTACTTTGTGTCAGGGTTTGGCATACCCTCAGTTTTTTGGGGCCCGGCATACCCCTCAATGAATTCCAATGAATTGCCATATGTCCGTTCACGGACTTGACCCGTAGGTCTCTAGTAGATCAGAAAGCATCAGATGGATATTGTGACTGAGCACAAATCCGGTATACATAAACATATCATGATCATAAGCGATTCCATAAGAATATAAAAAATGGAATATCATATATATAGTGAAAACATAACAGTAGGCCTTTCAAGGCATGGTTTAACATGATAACAATGATATAGCAGTTAATCAATGTCCACAAGATAGAACAATATCACATTGTGAAAAACAATAATATCTGGTACGTTCAAGAATACAAGTTCGGCAGTAAATAGAATAAACTTGGTTTAGAAACATCACATGGAAGAGAATAGGTTTTACTTACCTCTAAATGCGGTCCTAGATCAGTATTCTGTGAGTTTGCCCTTTCCTTTCGAGTTCCCTATATATCAGTAGTTACGTTTCAGAATTAATGCTATTCATCAAATTTTATGCCTTGCCATCATAAGTATCTCTATCACTAATTTAGACTCTACCATTGAGTTTGGAATACCGAAGAAAGTCGGTTTAGGCTTTCGTGGAACTCCAATTGGGTTCGGGTAGAAATAGGGGTATTTTGGTCATTTTAGTATTTTTATGGGTCTTTATTTTTCAGAGTCCTATCTCATAAAACGGACCTCATCATTGGATTCAGAATACCTGAGATAGTCAAAATACACTATTCATTCATATTAATTGGATTTCGCATTATTTCACTATATTTAATTTAATTAAATTAATTTAATATAGTTTGTACATAATATATATATATATATTTATTTGTTCCCATTGAATACTATGGACTTGCCTGTCCATTTGGTTTGGGTTGGGGTTTCCATATATGCGGTCACTGGTTCGAGTTTCTAAGGGCACAACCCTGTTATTTTTATTCCATTTATCAATTAGTTACATATTATATATATATATATATATATTTATGCCGATAAGTTAACACAGGCTTGCCTGTCAACTTGGTCACACGCACCTCATTCCTACACTAGGTCCCTAGTTTGATTCGCAAGGCAGCAGCCCTCGCGTATTCTTTTCTCATATGTTCTAAACCAAACGGCAGCATACCCTTAAACTGTGAATAGGATATCCCCCAATCCAAATCCCCAATTCAAATTTGAAACACCTGGAGCCAAACAGTCCCCTTCCCTTTTTAATCTAAAAGCCCTTAACTCGAAACGACACAGTATTACCCTAATCAAGCACCAAATGGTGCCATCTTATAAAAATACTATTCATCATCCCCTAGGTTTTTCGGTGGAGTAACAGTAGGGTTCCATCACCTTTTCCGGTGATGGCAACCTAGTTTTGATCATATTTTTCTCCAAATCCAATGCAGTTTCCTTCCCTTTCTCATGAGGATCTCCAATCCACCCTCAGTTTCCTTTTAAAACCTGCCTAACCTCACGAATAGTGAGATTTACAACTCTGGCCGATTTTTTGGCCAAGTCTATATCTTCATTTTCTTGGCTTCTAGGTTACTATTTCCACTTTAATTTAATCCTAAATGTTTTCTGCACCATTGAGGATCATTTCCTTAAAGTTAAAACAAAGTTTGAAGCATAAAATCACATGAATGAATTTTACTCCCATAACCTGCAACTGTTGTTTTCTATCTCATCTCTGCACCATTTCTCTTGATTCTTTTTCTAAATGATCCTAAATACATGCTTATAAAGACCCTACACTTAAAATTAAATGAATCTATAGGAATCATGAAAACAGAACTTGACTTTCACTTAACCGTGTGAGCTTTTGGCTCGCAGTTTTTCCCTCATTTTCTTTAGGTTTTTCCTCTTCTCATTCACTTCTGAATATCAGAAACACCTTCAGTTCCTTGGTTTCCTTCTTTCTTTTCTGATTTTTCTCAAACTCTCTTCAGTATTTATAGACATAAATTTCCCACTTGCCCCACTCTCACGCCCACTTTTTCTCTCTCTTCCCCCCTTTTTTGAAGTAAAATTTGACTGCCTTCAACCGCCCATTAATCCTCCATTATCCACGCACCACACTTACATTATATATATATGTATATACAACACTCCCCACTTGCACTCTCAAGTCGGCAGCCTTGCTGCCTTCAAAACAGCCACACATCTTACACACATTGATACACACACACACACTAGTCACTTAGCACACACATGCAGTCCCCCTTCCTCCCCTGTTCCTTTCTGCCTTTTCCATTTCCAAATGCATACACATACATGTTATAATACCGTAAATATATATATATATATATATGTATATATGTCACATCCCGAACCCTACCCTACGCGGATGTTGAGGACGTGATGCCAGTTAGCCGCCTTGCTGGTTTGTCGACCGACAATGCGACCAACCAAAGGCAAACTTCTGAACTTACCGATGAATTGCATTCCAAATGTAGGGTCAGAGCAGCAAAATTTAAAACTTTTTCGTCTTGGGAATGCAACTCGTTTATAAATACCATAGAGGTATGTACTACAGAGCAAGTCTAAAATCAGATAGCTAATAACTCTAACCACAGATCACATTTATAATCAGACATATAACACAGAGCATATCTAATCTAGACATCAGAGCACAGTCTATCATCAGTCACCAAATAATCTCTAGAGTACCATTACCATGAGCCATGTCCCAATAAATCTAATATATATCAATGAAGTCAAACGAATCATGTCACTTACCTGAATAACCAGATTCAATCCACAAGAATCCAAGTCTCCACAAATCAGTGACATCAGATCCTTTACTTTGAATGCCACTCGGCCTATCCATGTCACATCATAGTGCCTTCTAATCCAATGGAGATAAATCCTAAAAAAAATGTTAGGATAATGGGGTGAGCTTAAATAAGCCCAGTGAGTAACACAAGTTCCCTGTCATGGGTTTCAAAAATCAATTCTTGCTTACAAAGCACATGGAAGGTTTAGTTATTTCTGAAATAACAGTTTTATAAATTCACTTAATGTAGTTGAGTAGAATAAAACAGGACTGAACTAAATGGAACAACTAATTAGAACAGATAGAACAATACAGAATGCTAGTATATTAATCACAGAATAAAAACATGCCACGTGTAATGCAGTACAAAAGGGTATGCATTTAAGTATACAGCATTTAAATAGTATAGCATATAAAATGGTACAATATATGAAGATACAATATCTAGACAGTGTAACTTATACACCAAGTCAGAAGTTCCAAGTTACTCACAAAATCTTTGCTTATCTCCTTGTATAGATAATCTGATAACCTCCAGATACGTTAGGCATCTCCATGTATATGCTGAATAATCATCGTCAATCATAGACAAATCATAATATAACCATTTATGACTTATTCATCATTTTAGGCATCTATCGGATTACCTAAGATAGCCTAATAGCCTATTGCCCTTTCATTGGGTTTCATCTGAGGCTATTACATTCTTTAATTAGGCTTAGTAGCTATCAGGATTATAATCTAAGTCATTTAGACTTCAATCGTAATCAATTAAGTACTTACTTAACCTTAGGGCAAAATGGTAATTTTACCATTCTTGTCCCAGACCCTGTCGTGGTCCTCAGAATAGTCCACATATCTTAAATATAAAGTTCTAAGTCTTTTGGACTTAAATCGTTATCAGTTAGTACTTATTTAACCTTAGGGGCAAAATGGTAATTTTACTATTCTTGTCCCGGACTCTGTCGTGGTCTCCAAAATAGTCCACATATCTTAAATATAAAGCTCTAAGTCTTTTTGGACTCAAATCGTTATCAGTTAAGTACTTATTTAACCTTAGGGGCAAAATGGTAATTTTGCCATTCTTGTCCTGGACCCTGTCATGGTCCTCAGAATAGTCCACATATCTTAAATATAAAGTTCTAAGTCTTTTGGACTCAATTCGTTATCAGTTAAGTACTTATTATACCTTACAGGCAAAATGGTAATTTTATCATTCTTTCCCCGGACCCTATCGTGGTCCTTAGAATGTTCCATATATCTTAAATATAAATTCTTAAGTCTTATGGACTTCATTTGGTATCTACTTTTGATCATTGGGACACATCGGTCATTTCTCATTTTATACGTTGACTATTCTAGAGTCTTATTTAGCCCTTCGCTTTTCATGATTATGCTTATGACAATTTATTAGATCAGATTGGCCTTTATTCGGCCTCTACTTTTCACTTACCATGCTCAGGGGCATTTTGGTCATTTTATGTTTTGTGAAATTCTAACCCCGATTCGTCACTTAATCATGTATACAGTTTCACGAGTATCTGGGCTTCTATCAGTATCAATTTCGTCCCATTTGGACTTCGTATAGTATCAGGGGTATTTTGGTAATTTTATATTTCCTGATATTCTGACCCCGAATCATTATTTAATCATATATATGAGTCCACAAGTATTTGGGCTTCTATTGATAACAATTTTGTCCTCTTTGGACTTTATTTGGCTTCGTACAGCATTAGGGGCATTTTGGTAATTTCACATGTTACATAGCTAAATTTTCGGGACCTCAATTCATAAAATGGACCTCACTATTAGGTCTAGAATGTCCGACATAGTTAAAATTGGACTATCTGTTATGTTTAATTGGCCCTAGGTATCATTAGGGGCAATTCAGTCATTTACCATTTGCGTGTCTGTATTTTTCGAAACTTGGTTTCACAAATCAGACTCCACCGTTGAGTCCAGAATGCCCAACTTAATCAAAATGGACTATCTTTTATTTTTATTTGACCCTAGGTATCATCAGGGGCAGTACAGTCATTTACCATTTACGTCTCTGTATTTTTCGGGACTTGGTTTTACAAATCAGACTCTACCGTTGAGTCCAGAGTGCCCAAGATAGTAAAAATGCACTATTTACTTATTTAATTTGGGCTTCGTTTGAGTCATTTAGCATCCAAGGGTAAAATAGTAATTTTATCCAATTAATAAAATTATTATTTTATTAGTTATTTATTTTTCAGGGACTTATTTGAATTTATCTTTTAACATCTGGGCCAGAATCCAAATATTCAGAACAGTTGGGGCCTAAGTGAAATTTACAAGAGTTCTAGTTTTTCTTTTAATTTTTAAACAGTGAACCAAAGGGTTTTATAACCTAAACCCTAGACCGGACCAGATATATGGTGAACCAGCCGGTTCAATTCATCCTCACTGAACCGGAATAACATATCCCTGTTATCCTAATTTGGCCCCTTATCCGTGTTTTAGTTATCCTCAAACCTGATTTCCAATTTCTTACAGTTGTAACCAAACAGGCCCATTTCAGTTGTAAATTTTAAAACCTTTAACTCAAAACGGTGCTGTCCTACTTAAACCGTTTATGAGATGGCTCGGGTCCCAACCCGAACCAGAAATCGATCCAGTCACTGTTCACCTTCTTCCCCAACTCACTCACTGTGTTGCCCTAATTTCCAGTTTTCATTTTTTCCATTTTCGTGGATTTTCAAGTATTGATTCCATCTGCTTTTGGGTGGTTCGAGTTTCTGGGGGTTAGGTGAACATCTTGGCATTCATTTTGTGCCTAAATGTGAGCTCAAACATTCGGTCCAAGGTTGGATAACCGAACTTGTAACTAGCTCGTAAATCCCCATTTCATCACTAAAACTCGTGTGGTTTGGTTCAAAATGACCCTCAGTCCATTGGCTTTCAAGACACATTCCAAGAATCAGCTTTGGGGCTCAATTTCAAGGAACCCGTTTCTCAAACCACGACTGTAAATGGGATTTTCTCCTCTATCTCTTGACCATTTGAAATGATTCCAACGTATTTGGAATCCTGGGAGGGTCTTGTTTCAGTCCTAAATGAAACAATGGAGTTCTGTTTCGGTCGATTTAGACCCAACTTTAAGGTGGTCATCCATGGAGGTTGGGTGTACGGTCCACTAATTTGAGTCATTTAGGGTCCAAATCCTTCCTTATTTCTTACTCTCAACATTTCAGTTACATGCATGTTCTCATAATGCTCTAAAATAGTGTGTGTAATGGAAGATTTTTAGAGAGAGAAAAATGTATTTCGGTTATAGGGTTTCTCGTGTGTTTATGGTCTAGATTTCGTGCCTTATTTCAAGTTTACATACTTCAATATCATGCATGCAATACCAAAAAATCTCAAAACAGTTTGTGATGAAGAAATATTTAGAGAGAAATCTTTGGGTTTTGTTTTATACCTTCAAACAGTGTCTCTCTCTTCTCTTTTAGGCTCTGTTCTGCTCATTTGGGTTCCTTTAGAGATCAGCCTCGACCTCCTCCCCTTTCTCTTCTAGGTGGGAGCCTCCATGCACACACACATTCACACACTAGCATGCACACAATGTTTCTCTCTCTACTCTCTCTCTAGCAGCCCACATGCACACACTTACACAGATCTCTATTTGATTTTCTAAATCCCCTCGCCCCACGCAACATACAAAGTATGTATATATATATATATATAAGTATACATATACACATGTTCATATTTTATAGTTTTAGTTTGTTGCATGAATTCCAATTGGTGGGGGTGGTTCCAATTAGGGGCTGCCACCTCATTTTGAGCATTCAGAAATTCAGTACATATATACACACACACACATATATATATATATATACATATAAACATATTTTATGTTTTTTATTGGCTGCATGAAATCTTATTGGCCCATTTGGGAGGTGGCCTTGGTTGACTTAAGCTTATGTACAATTCTGTTCTGTATTTAAGCATATAGTTGTTGGCAGTCCACTTGGTTTATTTTTGGGTGCCTAAAATCTTGCCCCACTTGCTCAAGGGTTCAAATCCCCTTAGCCTCACTTTTGGGCATTTTTTCCTCATTTGGGCTTATGCCTTGTTTGGTTGGCACAGAATTCTGTTTTGGCTATTTCCGTTATATTTTCTTTTCTAATGCTCTTTTACGAGGCGGTTTCTTCTGGTCGCTTCCTATCTCGGTTAGCCTCGATGCCAAAGGTCTCGTGTCAGTTATTATTCATTTGTGGCCGTCATAATTCAGCTAATTCGAGTTTTCACAGTGTAAAAATGACATCATTTCACCTAATTAATTGGTAATTAGGTTCGGGTATCACACTCTCCTCTCTTGACGTGTTTAATTATTTTATTGGTCTCTCGTGACCGTCGAGAGGTTCTCGATTAACTGTCTTAATTATTCTTTATGTCGGTTCTAATTAATAATTAGTCAAACTAATTATTAATTAATCAGGTTGGGTGTTACAATATATGTACATGTATATGTATATATACATGTATTTATACCTTACTATACGTTAACATATATCCATATATATACATATATACTAATTTCTATAAGGATGTACATACACTCATTTTAATTAAGCTACGCGTGCATGCAAACATTCATATGCATGGAAATGTGTGCGTGCAAGCATTACGAGACTCGGTCCTAGGTTGCTCGGGTGTCGCCCGACACTGGTTGTACAAAATAAACCGTGGACATTCAAAAATCGTTTAATTTACAATTAGTGTTACACTACTCGACCGGGTCCTACCTCGATATACGTGTCATATCTCGGGTCGGGATATTACAATACTTTAACAAGAAAATTGTCACTTTTGTACTTATCCAATTGATACAAAAACTCCATGATTCACTCTAGAAGAGATTCTATCAGAAACGACAACTAATCTCTTATATAATAGAGGTAAGGTGCGAACTAAAACCTAAGTTCAATTCTTGGCAAGGTTTTTACTTCTTTCAAACTCTAACTTGATCGCTGGAGTGACCATCACTAGGGGCCTCTCTAGTGATTCTATTTACATTTTTCTATCTTATAGGGACTAAACGAGCATGCCTAGTTGATGAGATTCGAGAATATTTTTACCACAACACACATACACACATATATATTGTCACGCCGTGGACCCCAAAGACTCGAGTGCGTTCCTGAAGAATAAGGTCAACTAGGTAAACACTTCCTTAATTAATATATTTTTACTTGAAACTTCATAACAAAAATATCCATTTCACATATTACATTTACCATTATCAAGATTTGTATAACATACATTTAGAAAAGAGATCAAGTTTACCTCATGGTAACCACGCCTTGTCTAAAGGACATGTCCACAGTTATACATATACAAAATAAGTACAAGTTTGGACTTCCATAGCCTTAACATTTACATCATCAAGACCATAAGGTCATTTAAAACCAAAAGTGAACAAACAAAAAGAGATGTTCTTCTAGTCCATGTCGTCAAGTCAACGGCTCTTTGCCATTACCTGCATCTAGTATGGCGTCAAAACAAAAACCCCTAATAGAGATTCTAAAATATGGAATATTAAGGCGGTGCAACGTGTAGGTAGGTGACATGTCTAGTGCAAAGCAAGTTTCCAAAAATATTGATGCCGCACTTTTTGGCTGTAGCCGATTTTGACCTTCTGCGACCTGGAGAACACTCAAAAAGATGATCAGAGGACCACCGGATTGGCTCTGGCTGTAGCTGCTCCGATGCTTAAGTCAATAAACTGAATTGAAAAGACTGTAATATAAGCCAAAGAATGAGCATAGAAAATAAAGCGTACCTGTCACGACCCTGAAATCCGCCTCGCGCGGATCTCGGATCAGGACCGCCGCCCCAAGACCCGAAG
Source organism: Nyssa sinensis (assembly GCA_008638375.1). NCBI lineage: Eukaryota > Viridiplantae > Streptophyta > Magnoliopsida > Cornales > Nyssaceae > Nyssa > Nyssa sinensis. Next base: position 10,039,884 of record CM018042.1, on the reverse strand, counting down.
GCCTCGGGACAAGGCTCGCATCTGCAGCGGTATCGAATAGATGTGCTTCATGTGGTTGCGGAAGCGTGAAAAGCTTTTTTTCTTTTCTTTTCTCATTTTAAAATTTGCACATCCGTCCGGTACTGCTGCTCTTCACATTGCGGTACACATGATCATACATTCAGAGCAAAACTAAAGGCTTGAAGATTTTAATAACATTACATGTCCATTACCGCAAGGGGCTTAATACATAACCTTACATTGTCTGCTAATACAAAACACGCTACTAGAGTTCATATGATTTCCCAAAAGGAGCTACTTAAGCACGTCTTCCCAAAAGAGCTAGACTGATCATCCTTGTCTTCAAAATCAATTTGCCATCAATCACTTGAAAGGGGGGTCCGAATAAAAATCCGGGTAAGCTAATCTAAGCTTGTGAGTAATTCCTGCATTCGTCATGGGGTTTTCAACTAGTAGTGGTTTAGCACATGAGAGTTTATAAAATACTCACTACCAATTGCTCGTACATTTTGGAACACAGAGTATATGCATTCTTAAAACAGATAGCTTTGAAACATTTAAAGTATTCAAGCTAAATACACATTTCTTCAAATAGAGCATATGCAATTTAAAAGCATATAAACACGTATCATAAAATGGGGGTAAAAACCTGCTTCCATTTCCAAAAGTGTTACTTCAAAACATATAAACATGTATAGGAAAATGGGGGTAAAACCTACTTCCATTTTCAAAAACATTTGTCATCTTTTCTCTTTAATTAGGTGGAATCTGTTTCGAACCATACTCTCATTTTACTACAATGCTGCAATGCTACAATAGAGATATCCCGTACCAGGGGGATCAGATCCTGCTACCTGGCATTTTGACAGTCAATTGAGTTCCGTGCAACCCAAAATCCCATCATATTTTTACAGATTAATTGAGTTCCGTACAACCCAAAAATCTGTGGGTGCTTATGCACAATTTATCTTACAAAACATTTATCACATGGCTTCTTTAATAGATATTTTTCATGAATATTTAAAACATGAAATATATATAACTTATCACATGGCTTATTCAATAGATATTTTTCATGAATATTTAAAACATGAAATATATAACTTCTGCAATAAAACTTCAATATTTGGAATAATCAAATTCAGAACATTTATGAAAATTTAGCATTTTAAACCCGACATGCTGAAACGTAATTTAGAAAGGAAAACCGTGATTCAAACCAATCACCCAGCATGTCACAATATAGTTTATGAAAGCAGAAAACATTTTAAAACAGGAATCATATGATACTGAATTTGATATTCGAGGCTTCAAATAAATTGAACTTAAAACTTCTTCAAATTCATGGAGTTAAATCTCCACTTCAAAGGCAGGGTTACTCACCTTGGTCCTTAGGTCAGTGCTAATAATGCGCTTTCCCCACTTCTTCTGTAGTTCCTAAGAACAATTCATATATAATCTCATTAACTTCACATCACTGCAATATCACCTACTGATGCTTCTTATCTTATGCTTAGATCGTATTAATCCTAACCGACTTCATAAATTTCTTATGTACTTAATTCAACTCGTACTTTTAACCTATGACATAATTTAATGTGTTAGGAATTTAATTTATTTTAACTTTTAAAGCTATACTCTTGTGGTAGCTCTATTAACTTTAATTTAAATTTAATTACTTCACATGTTAACGCGTCGTGTCTTCTCACACCTCATTTTCTCGTACTTGCCTTAGTTTAGTACTTCGGACAATATTTTCGTTTATAGTCATCTGACAGATGCTATTCATCAAATTTTATGTCTTTTTATTTTAGACATCTCTTTTGGTTGAATAGACTCCACCATTGAGTCGGAACGTCGAAGAAAGTCAATTTAGGCTTTCTTAGAATTTAATTCGGCTTAGGACATGTTAGGGGCAATTTGGTAATTTATACCTTAACGTGTTTAAATTTTTTGGAGTTCCCGTCTCGTGAAAAGGACCCCACCATTAGATTCAAAATGTTTAAAATAGTCAAAATCCACCATTTATTTATTTTAATTGGACCTCGTTTGACTCGTTTATGGAGCAGGGGCATTTTGACAATTTCATGGTCTTTAATTTTTTTTTCGGGACCTCATCTGTCACATCCCGAACCCCACCCTACGCGGATGTCGAGGACGTGACTGCCAGTCGGTCGCGACGCGACCAACCAAAGGCAAATTCTGAACTTTCTGACGAATTGCACTCCAACTGTAGGGTCAGATGCAGCGGAATTTAAAACTTTTCTTTGTGTCACGGGAATGCAACTCACTTATCCATCATAAGTATATGTATCACAGAGCAAGACTAAATCCAGTCAGTCAACAATTCTAATCTCAGAGCATATCTAAAATCAAGCATATAACAACAGAGCAGATCTAATATCTCTAGAGTACCATTAGTTTCATGAGCCATGTCTATCTAGTATATATCAGTCAATTCAGTCATAACATACCACTCACCGGAATAACCAGGTTCAATCCACAATAAACCAGTCTCTACAGTTCAGTGCCGTCAGATCCTTACTTGCGATGCCACTTGGCCTATTCACGTCATGTCATAGTACCTTCTAATCCAATGGAGGTAATTCCTGAAAAATGTCAGAATAATGGGGTGAGCTTAAATAAGCCCAGTGAGTAACACAGATTCCCTATCATGGGTTTCAAAACCAGTTTTGTGCTCCCAAGGCACATGGATAATTTAGTCATTACAAAATAACTATTTTTATAAATCCATTTCATAAGCAGTCTAGTACAATAAAACAGAATCGAACAGACAATACAAACGGATCGGAACATGACATAACCAATCGGTCAGAACAATAACTATTGCTAATCTATCGGTCAAGACACAGACTCTTCATTAACGGGATGAATCATAACGGAACTGGACCATATATCAATCAAGACAGACAGATCATCAACGGACGGAACATGTCGGAACCGGACGGAACATATCAATCGAGGTAGACATAACATTAACGGACGAAATATAACGGAATCGGACGGTAACAATACATCAGTCAAGCAAAGGCATATTGCGAACGGATAAAATTATAACGGAACTAAACAGAAACAATACACTAATCAGGACACAGGCAAATCATGAACAGGACAAATCATAACGGAACTGGGTAGAAACAATATAACAATCAAGTCAGGGACACATCACTGTCGGAACTAATCATAACTGGACTGAACAATATTTCAATCAAGACAGACGTATCATTAACGGACAATACACAACGGAACTAGACCATATATCAATCAAGGCAGACACATTATCAATGAACGGAACATAACAGAATCGAACAGAACAAAACATTAGTCAAAGCAAAGACATATCATCAACGGACAGATCATAACGGAACTGGACCATATATCAATCAAGGCAGACACATTATCAATGAACGGAATATAACAGAATCGAACGGAACAAAACATTAGTCAAAGCAAAGACATATCATTAACGGATAGATCATGACGGAACTGGACCATATATCAATCAAGGCGGACTTAACATCATTAACGGACGGAACATGTCAGAACCGGACGGAACATATCAATCGAGGCAGACATATCATTAACGGACAACACATGACCGAACTGAACGGAATCCCTAATTCGAAGGACACAAGCACATCACGTGGAATGTGGTACAAAGGGCGTACATTAAGTACATACATTTAAACAATATAGCATTCAGACAGTATACTATACAAAGCTGTACGATACAACAAAATGTTGTTCTTTGCCTATATCACATGGTTCATTTAATCGTTTCGGAAATAATGGTTCAATATATCCATTTTATCTCAACAGTTCAAAACGGGCAAAACAGTACGGAATGCTAGCACAGGGATCAGGAATATAGTCAATTATTTAAAAAGACTAAAACCATGTCATAAGTGATATAGTACAGAAAATATGCATTTAAATAATTGCACTTAAATAATTGCATTCAAAACAGATCAGTAAATCAAGGGACAGTATCAAAACAGTGTCAGAAGTTACTCACAAACTTTACGCTTATTTCCTTGCATAAATAATCCGATAACCTCCAGGTACGTCAGGCATCTCCATGTATATCCTGAATAATAATCATCAATCACAGACAGATCAGAACTCATCCATTCAGGTCTCATTCGTCATCTTAGGTGTCTATCGGATTACCTAAGATAGCCTAGTAGCCTATCGCCCTTCCATTGGGTCTCACTCGAGGCTATTTCTTTCTTTAATTAGGCTTAGCAGTTATTAGGATTATATCCTAAGTCATTTAGACTTCAATTGTTATCAGTCAGGCACTCATTCAACCTTAGGGGCAAAATGGTAATTTTACCATTCTTGTCCCGGACCCTGTCGTGGTCTTCGGAATAGTCTTTATATCTTAAGTACAAAGTTCTACGTCCTTTGGACTCCAATCGGTATCAGTTAGGTTCTCATTTTAACCATAGGGGCAAAATGGTAATTTTGCCATTCTTATCCCGGACCCTGTTATGGTCCTCAGAATATCCCATATATCGTATATATGAAGTTTTAAGTCTTTTAGACTTTAATCGGTATCAGTTGGGTACTTATTTAGTCTTAGGGGCAAAATGGTAATTTTGTCATTTTTGCCCCGGACCCTATCATGGTCCTCAGAACGTCCCATATGTCTCATGTATAAATTTGTAAGTCCCTTGGACTTCATTTGGTATCTGCTTTAGATCGTCAGGACACATCAGTCATTTCTCGTTTTATGCGTTGACTGTTTCGGAGTCTTATTTAGCCTTTCAGTGTTCATAATTATCCCTATGATAATTTATCAGATCAGTTTGACCTTTATTCGACCTCTACTTTGCACTTACAATGCTCAGGGGTATTTTGGTCATTTTACGTTTTGTGTAATTCTGACCCCGATTCGTCATCTAATCAAGTATACAGTCTCACCAGTGTTCGGGTTTCTATCGGTATCAGTTTCGTCCCAATCGGACTTCATTTGGGCTTCGTACAGTATCAGGGGTAATTTGGTAATTTCACGTGTCATATTTTTCGGCACGTCAATTCATAAAATGGACCTCACCATTGGGTCCAGAGTGTCCGACATAATTAAGTTGGACCATCTGTTATGTTTAATCGGCCTTGGGTATCATTAAGGGCAATTCGGTCATTTACACTTTATGTGTCTGTATTTTTCGGGACCTCAGTTCATTAAACGGACCTCACCGTTGAGTCCAGAATGCCCGAGATAGTCAAAATAGGCTATCTTTTATTTTTATTTGGGTCTGGTGCCATCAGGGGCAGTACAGTAATTTATCACTTACAGGTCTGTATTTTTCGGTACTATATTTCCCAATTTGGACTGTACCATTGAGTCCAGAATGCTTGAAATAGTGAAAATACACTATTTATTTACTTAATTTGGACTCCGTTTGACATATTTAATGTCTAGGGGTAAAATTGTAATTTTACCTATTTAATAAAATAATAAAATAATTATTTTATTATTTAATTAATTTATTCAGGGGCTTAATTGCACAATTTTTCAAAAGTCTGGGCCACTGTGTAATTCTTTAAAACTGTTGGGGTCAAAAACGAATTTACAAAAGTTCTGGTTCAGTTTTTTAATTTCAAACAGTGGACCATTGGGTTTTCAATTCAAAACCCTAAACCGGTCCCTTTATCAACTAAATCAGCCGGTTCAGGTCCCCCAGAAAACCGGGATAACATATCCCTCATATCCCCAAATTGGTCCTTATCCGTATACAGGTTTAGCCCCAAATCAATTTCAATTTTTAAAACTCGTAACCAAACAGGCCAATTCTAAATTTTAAATTTAAAACATCAAAACGGTGCAGTTTTATTAAAACAGTGGCACGGTCTTGAGGCGACACGTGTCCGAGTCAGCTCGGATTGGCTCGGTCAACTCGGCCGAGTCAACTCCATCTTCCCCACTGTTTTACCCTCGGTTGCCCTAATTTACAGAGAATTTCTCTTTCAATTTCGTGGCAATTTAGACACGATTTCTTGCTGATTTCAATCCCGATGGGTTTCTGCACTTCATATCCATCCTTTAACATCCATTTTGAGCTTTGAATCCACGGATTAAGCTCTGTTTAACGGATTATCATGGGGGGTTTCAGCTCAGTCGCGTGGACTCATTTCTCCACCAAACCTCACGTGGTTTGGCTCGTTGTGACCGTGTGTCCATGGGGATCAACATCCCATTTAGAAATTTCAGTTTAAGAGCCTATTCCAGATTTTGAATTCCATGGCCGAGACCTATAGGTTCGGTTTTGAGGGTCCAAATCAGTGTTCTAGGGTCGCGGGTTGGTGTATTTGGGACCCTATCAGTGTCTAGATCAGGTTCAGAGTGTCAGAAATCAGTTTGATTGTAGCTGTTTCAGACCTGCTATCCGAGGTCCATCCATGGTGGCTGTTTACGGGTTTTGGGTGTTTCTACCTTATTCGACCCTCCCAATTAATTTAGAACAGTTCTAAGGTCTCACAGTAGCTTATTTACACAGTCTATATGGATCAAAAATCATCAGAGCAGTGCCAATAAATCAAAACAAAAATTTGACAGTTTGTAGTTTAAGGTGTTTACCCCTCAAGCAGTGGCTTATTGTTCCTACACGGCTCGGTCCAATCACCTTGGTGGTGCCTCAGTCAGGCACACGGTGCTGCTCAGCTCCTCAGTCCCCTTTGGTGCATCTCCATGAATGTACACACCATGGACACACACTTTGCATGCACATGCAAGCTCACCATGGCAGCCCTCTCTAACCGAGCCCACACATAGGCAGTTCTTAGGTCTCTCATTCACTCTGTTCTGGTTTATACACAGAACCTATTTTGTGTCCACAATGAATCACCATATCATGTATATTACCTATACACTTATACATATATATCTCTATATGTATGTGCAGGGTTGAGGTGATTGAAAATCAGAGAGTCAGGTGAGCTGAGGTGGCTGAGGGGAGTAATCATGTGGGGTTTGCATGGGTTGTCATTGGTTGATTTGGGTGGCAGCCTATTCAGAATTGTATGTATATACATTTCATTGTATATATGGTCACAAAGATGCCACCAGCCCAGTTGGTTATTTTTTGAGAAAAATTCATTCCCTCTCAAAGGTCAAGGGTTCAATTCCCTTGGCCTCCCATTTGGCCCCTTTCTCATTATTTTTTGGTTAAGGCCACGTTTGGCTGCGCAGTAATTCAGTTTCTGATGTTTGCCTCATAACTTTCATTCCGTAGCTTCTTTTTCAACGCGGTTTCTTCCGGTCAGTTCCTATTTCAGTTATCTTCAGTGTCAGAGGTTCCTGTGTCATTTATTATTCATTCGGGATTTTCGGGATTAACTAATTCGAATTCTGTCAGTGTTAAATTGACATTATTTCACCTAATTAATTGATAATTAGGTTCGGGTATTATACCCTATTCTCGGACATGTTTTGTCATTCTATTGGTCTAGTGTGACCACCGGGAGATTAAGGTTAATTTCCTTAATTATTCCCTAAGCCGGTACTAATTAATAATTAATTATTTAATTATTAATTATACAGAGTCGGGGTGTTACATCATCTCATGTCTTGGACCTCACCAATGGACTCAGGAGGTCCGAGATAGTAAAAATACATATATAACTCATCTCATTTGGACACCGGGCATTTTTGACTATTTAATTTAATTAAATAATTTTAATTAAATTAAATTTATCAAGTATGATATATATATATATATATATATTTTTTTTTGGCACCATATGAATGGATGAAATGGGTGGCACGCTAGGCCAGCGTGTCACCTCCCTCCCAATAAACACTGTGTTCGAATCCTGTTGGGTGCAAAATGCACCTTTTTATTTTTTTGATTTTATTATATATATTATATATATATATATATAATTTGCCCCATATGTGGCCGAGTGGTAAGAGAGGGATGTGTGGGCGCGTGGGTCAGGGGTTCGAACCCCAGGAACTACAGTTCCTTTATTTTTCCTTATTTTTGGAAGCCAAACAGCGAACAGGGCACTTATCCGTGGATAGGATAGCTTGTCGCCACGTGGGTTATTTAATTTGGGTTATATTCGTGTAACCAAACAGTCGCCTCAGGGTTTTAAAACCCTTAAAGCGAAACGCTGCCGTTTTATTTATTCGGTGGCAGGCCCAGATGCTGCCACGTGTCCGAGTCGACTCAACCTGTTTTTTAAAACCGAGTTGACTCACTGTCACCTTCCTCGTTCGACCTCTATTGTTGCCCTAATTCCCGAAACTAAAGAGCTTTAATTTCGAGCCATTTTACTCACCCAAACCCCACTGTTTTTAATCTAAATTACTGCTGGGATCTTATGGGTCATTTTGGCATTCATTTGACACATTAAAACTAAACCAAATGTTCGGTCTTGCACAAAATATCCGAACCTGCAACTCCCTGGTAAACCCTCGTTTCTTCACCATTTTTAGTGTGGTTTGGTTCTAGTGTGACCCTCAAGGTACGGGGATTCAACCCCCATTCTCAAAAACAGGCTTGGTGGTCGATTTTTAAGATGGGTCTTCAAGACCCGAACCTGCAACTCATGCTTTCATAGTCATTTCTTTGGCTTTTTGGTCGCGTGTTGGGTTTATTAGAACCCTTATGGTCTCTACTTGAAGCCCGAGTGCACCAATCTAGGTTTTGTCACCATGGGTTCAAACCTGCTGTAAGCAAGGTCTCCCATGGCTGTTTTATGTAAGGTCGTGTATTCTGAGGTGTTTTAGAGTCCGTTATTTATGCCCTATTCACATACGAACATCCTAAACATCATACATGCATAAATCAAAGCTTAAATATTTCATATGTAGATAAAAATTCTAGAGAGAGAAAATATGATATTTTGTAGTTTTTACCTCCGAATGGTATTCTCCCTTCTTCCTTCTGTTCCTTCTTCTCCTTCTCAGAACTTCTTCCCTCTCTCTATTTCTATTTCTCTCCCTCTGTGTGGCTAAATAACCGTGTGTATCCAAAATGTATATAAGTGTATATAAGTATACACTTGATTATTTTTTTGATTTCCCCACCAACTAGGTTAGCTTATGGTAGTGTCTCAAATGAGTGCCTTCTCTGTTACTGTTCTGGGCAGGCCATCAAGTGGCTGTGGATTTTGTTTTGCCTTGCATGTATATACATACATACATATATATATATATAATGTAATCCACACTCTAATACACTTGGACACATACACACACCTCTCACCGACACACACACACCTTTATTACACCTTGGACAATGGCATGCTTCCATATAATACACATATGTATCTTCATGTATATATATATATGTATCTATATATATACATATATATATATATGTACAAAGTAAATTATATTTATTTATATAGCACATACATCAATATTTAATTATTTATACGTGCTACCATTAATTTCTTATATTAAAATAATTAATTACTTTAAAAATTAATTATTCTCTTAAGTGTATAATATTTACTCTAATCCTTCGTATCCTCGTAATGCGTGTCCAAATCTCGTACTCGTATCTTAACCGGCGGTTGACGTGAAAATATAATTGTCACGGAATTGACAGGTTAGTGATTGTAATGAAAGTGATGTACAGTCGTCCTGACTTTTCAGGACTATTACTAAAAGTCCACTCGTCGGGGTCGAAACTAACCCTGTTACTCAAGGTCTCGATAACCAATTTATAACCCACGACTCGATGATCCCATATTCAGGTCGGGGTGTTACAGTTCCTCTAGGGTTTAATATATAGATGGTGGCTTTCCTAAGTTGATTAGGATTTGGAGCCATGAAAGTAGGGATTTGATCATCGGAGATAGTAGTTTCTATGTTGGACATTGTATCAAAGATAGAGATAACCATATGTGGCAGTTTCCCTATAGAAGATTGTTTCCTTATTTCCTGCTTGGCAGATATTAAGGCGGTGATGAGCTCGATATAGTGGAGAGTGCTCTGGAGGTTCGTGCTCGGACCTATAAGCTTTCGTAAGAATGTAGTCTTGCTCTGTAGGCGTGAGCTCTGGCCTTTAAGTTTCGTAGGTTTGCTCTAAGTGCTCGGGATGTCTGAGCCTTTAGTTGATCTGTTGACACACATGTCGCTTGCAGATTGGTCTATTGTTTTGTGGTATATCAACTACTCCCCCCCCCCAAGCCCTAGTTCGATGCCAACGAGCGAGTAAGGCTGTGTGATTTTAAAAATTCATGGGCCCTGTCTGTTCATTTTCCAAGGTGACTGTTGGTGCGTCATTTATTGCGCAGCCGATGGTTGGGCTTTCGAAGCCATCATTGTACCTAACCGTCATGGCAGTTCGGCCTGGTGGGCCCATATTTCGAAAACATATAAAAGAGTGGAGGAGGGCCTCATACGCCTTTTTTCTTCACTCGTCTTTACTATATCAGAAGTGATTCCGCCATTGTTGAGCTTTAATCATCCGGTGCCTCTTGATTTTTGAAGAGTGCTCGTTGTTAGAAGCTCCATTTTCTGTTTAATTTCAGGTTCGATTTTCGTTTTTAATACTTTTTAATTTCCTTTTCTGCTTATTTCAATCTCTGATAATGTCTAGTTCCTCACCCTCTCCTAGTTCTAGTGGCGGCCCAGGAAGCGTGCCTGTGTCACCCCAAGCCGAAGCCTTAGATATTCATCCTGTAATATCCCGACCCGGGATATCGGGTCACATGACACGTATTACGAGAAAAAGAAAATATATATAATTAATTAATTATTAAAATCAATTAATTAATTATAAGAAATGGATATATATATATGTATTAATTAAATGTATATGTATGTATATATATTAAATGATATATGTAAATGTTAAAAAAGTAAAAAAGTGAAAAAGTGTGAACAGTGTGTGAATGTGTGTGTGTGTCGGCTGGTGTGTGTGTGTGTGTCTTGTATATATGTGTATATGTATATATATGTGTATATTATATGTATAAATATCTTGCCAAAATTAAATGCAAGGAAGAAAAGAGAAAAAGTAAAATTTATGAGATGGGAGAGCTATGTAGGGCTAGAAATCAGAATGAAGAGAGAAAGAACTGTAGAGAGAGAATGGAGGAGAGAGAAAGGGTCGGTCACTTTCTCTTTAAATAGCCAAGCATGCAAACCATGCTTTCTGCTTGCAAAAGAAACCAAAAGAAGAAAAAGTAAGGAGAATAGAGAGAGAATTGGAAGAAGAACAAGAGAGAAATCAAGTGTAAACAGGTAAAGTTTCCAATTTTTACATTTTTCTCTCTCTAAGATTTTGAGCATGATAGGAACTGTTTTGAGTTGTTATGTATATATGATGCTTAAGATGTGTCTAGAAGTGTATTAAGCATGAAATTTAAGCTTTAAAACACCTAAAAACACCTAACCCAGAAGCATCCTCCATTAAAGACCATGCTTATAGCAGGTCTGACCCTATGGAAACCAAACTTTGTTTGGTGTATAAGGACCTCTAGTAGACCCTACAAGCATGTTAAAAACCTACGTACGCGACCTTGAAGCTCAAAAATCGACCCTCAAATGTCAAGATGTAGGTTACGGGTTTACACCCCAAACCTCTAAACTCATGATTTAAGCCATTTCTTTAAATGAAAACTGAATCCCCATGAAGAGGGGATCAGAACAAGCCAAGCCTCATCGAAAATGGTCAAGAAACGAGCATGAACCGAGGGTGATACAGGTTTAGCTATCGCGACCGAAACCGAACACACGAACGAGTTTTGAACTCCAAAATGAATGCCAATCGATTTGTATATACCTTAGGAATAATTTGGGACCAAAACAGTGGAGATTGGCTAAGTAGAAATGCACGAAATAGGAAGAAATGAATTCAGGAACTAGGGCAACAGTAGAGTCGACGTGGGGAAGACGAAGACGAGTTAACTCGGTTTTAAAAATAGGGCTGGGTCGACTCGGACAGGTGGCAGCCTCTGGGCTTGCCACCGATTAATTAGAACGGCGTCGTTTTGAATGTCGGTTAAGTAAATGGACGCTAGGGCTGACGTCAGCCACATGTAAATAAACCGGATAGACCGGTTGGTTTATGACTAGACCGGACCGGTTCACTTAGTATAATACCAAACCCTTTGGTTTTCAAGTTTATTTAAAAATAAATAAACCATGACTTCCTATATTTACGGATTGACCCCTGGGCTTTAGAAAAATTATACTGAGGCCCAACTGAGGGAAAATTTATACATTTAGACCCCAGGAAAAATAATTAAATAATTAAATAATTAATTTAATTATTTAATAAATGAGGTTAAATTACTGTTTTACCCTTGTGGCATAAATAGAGCAAACGAAGTCCAAATTAAACATATGAATAGTATATTTTTACTATTTTGGACATTCTGAGACTAATGGTAGGGTCCGTTTTATGAGACGGGGCCCGAAAAAATAAATACACAAAGGGGTAAATGACCAAAATACCCCTTGACCAAAAATTAATAAGTTATTAGTGTATTCTTACTATCTTGGACCTTCTGAGTCCAATGGTGAGGTCCACAACATGAAATGGAGTCCTGAAAAATAAAGACACGTAAAGGGGTAAAAAGACCAAAATACCCCTGGTACCCCTAAAGCCAAAATGAAATCAGAGAAGGTCTAAATTGACTTTCCTTGACATCCCGGACTCAATAATGGAGTCCAAATTACGAAACGAAGTACAGAAAAATATGACACGTAAAACGATAAATGACCATTTTGTCCTTTTACATATAACAGTCCGAATTAAATGATTGGAAAGCCTAAACTGACTTTCTTCGACACTTCGGACTCAATGGTAAAGTCTATTCGACCAAAAGAAATGTCTAAAATAAAAAGACATAAAATTTGATGAATAGCATCTGTTAGATGACTATGAACTGAAATATTGCCAAAGAACTAAACTGAGGCAAGTACGAGAAATGAAATACGAAAAGACACGACACGTAAATATGTCAAATAAATAACTTTAAATTAAAGTTAATGGAACTCCCAGAAGAATATGATTGTAGAAATCTGTTTTCTTGACACGTTAAATTGTGTTTTAAACAGAGAATTTAATAGACACAAAAATGAATCAAGAACGAGAAGTTCCCCCAATGATGACAAGGGCCCAAATAGCAAATGATCCGAAACAGAAAGTTTTCCGAGAGAAGCTAGAAAAACAGCTCCAGGTAGTTCAGAAATATATCCGAATTGCCAAAACAAACGAAGTGTGCAGCGTTCGCCCCTTCATTTACAAGACTATAACTAAGGAGCAACTAGCAGCGAAAAAGATTAAGAAACAGGAGGACACCGAAACGCTACAAGAATGGCTTCACAGGTTGAAGGAAGCCAAGGGAAAGGTGACTAAATAGATCGAAAACCAGAAGTATGAGGTGAGTAACCCTGTGTTTGAATTGGAGATTTAACTCCATGGATTTGAAAAAGTTTTAATTTCAAAGATATGAAGTATTTGAAGTTCAAATTCAGTATTTACATGATTCAGCTTTTAATTGTACTATTTTATAACTCTATATGACATGCTCAGTGATTGGTATTTATCATAGTTTTCTTAAAACATATTTCAGCATGTCTAAAGTTTTAAATGCCAAATTATGTTAAATATCCTGAATTTGATAGTTACAAGTATTTGAAGTCCTATTGTAGAATTTATACATTTCATGTTTTAAATATTCATGAAAGTATCTATTGAAGAAGTCATGTGATAAATGTTTTACAAGATAAACGGTACTAAAGTACCACCCCCTATGAAGGTTGAAATCCTTTGGGATTCAACAGTAAATGCCCGGTAGCAGGATCTAATCCCCCAGGCAAATGAGATCGGCAGTATTGGCAGTAAAATGGAAGTCTGGTTCGAAACAGATTCCACCTAATTAAAGAGAAAAGATAACAAAGTGATTTTGGAAATGAAAGCAGGTTTTACCCTCATTTTCAAATACATATTGATGTGATTTAAGTTATATACTTATCTGATGAAGTACGAGTTTTGCTTGGATACCTTAAATGTTTCAAAGCTATTTATTTGAAATGCATATGTTTGAGTTATATACTCTATTTTACGAAGTACGAGCTTAGCTTGAATACTTTAAATGTTTCAAAGCTATTTATTTGAAATGCATATGTTCCGAGTTATACACTCCATTTGACAAGTATAAGTATAGCTTGAATACTTAAAATGTTTCAAAGCTATTTGTTTTAAGAATGCATGTACTTTGTATTCTAAATTGTATAAGCAATTGGCAGTGAATGTTTTACAACTCTTATGTACTAAAAACCACTGCTAATTGAAAACCCCATGACGAACACTGGAATTGCTCACAAGCTTAGATTAGCTTACCCGGACTTTGTTCGGACCCCCCTTTCAGGTGATGCAGCAGACAGGGTCTTAAGGACAACGACGATGAGTCTAGCTGATTTTGGAAGGATATGATTAAATAGTTTCTTTTGAAGAACCTATGAACATTAGTAGTACGTTTTGTATTAATAGACAATGTAAGAATATGTAATAGGCCCTCAGGGCAACCGAATATGTATTGTATCGATGTATGAAGTCTTTAAGTTTTCTTTATACTCTGAATGTGTAACCATGTATGCTATGTATGAAACAGCAGTATCGGACGGATGTGCATAATTTAAAAATGAGAAAAGAAAAGAAAAAGTTTTTCACGCTTCCGCAATCATGTGTAGCACATCTATTCGATACCGCTGCAGATGTGTGCCTTGTCTCGGGGCCTTCGGGTCTCGGGGCGGCGTTCGCGATCCGGTAATCCGCACGGGGTGGGTTTCGGGTCGTGACACATCCCTTCGGCGATGCCGGAAATAGGTCGGTAGGATCCCCCTCCAGTTCGGAGGTTAGAATAGTGGACGCATTCTTGGAACCTCGAGATAGGGTTGGTGAGGCCTTTGGTCGACCCGCTCAAAGGGAAGAAAGGGCTAGTGTCATTACTGAACATATGCTTGAGGAGTTGTGGAAAAAGTATAATCTTCCCTCAAACGTTACCTTTAGGGTTCCGAGTGTCCTAGATCGCCCAGATGATGTTGCGGCAGGAGAAATATGCGTTTATCTTGCCTGGTTTGAAATGGGATTAACACTCCCTCTTCCTGAACTGGTCAAGCAATTTTTTAGTTGGTTCAAGATCTGCCCTGCCGACCTTAATTTGAACAGTTGGCGGCACCTCCTAAGTTTTATAGTTTTAGGGCACCAGAATAATGTAGATGTGTCTCTCGACCTGATTCGTAGTAATATGGATCTAAAGTATATGAATTCGGAGAGCCTTTTTTACATGTCTTTTGACAAGGGGTTCAAACCCCTATCTTCAATACCCTCTTCCAATAAGACTTGGAAGAAGTGGTACTTCTTTATTGGAGGTGCGTGGGAGCGTGAAGACTTCAAAGACCATATCTCGATATTCCCTCGTACCATAGGACCTAAGGGTGAGACCCATTTTTCCTTAGGCTATTTCGGCTTTGCCCTGACTCCCGAGCTGCTGATCTAAGATGGTATTTCTTGTTTTCATACAGATAGGAGAGCTTAGAAGAGACCTGAATTTACTCCCGAACTCCAAGATCAGTATCGTTAGCTCCTTCAGACTCCTGACCGGGATCATACCGTCATTGTTACTCCGGAGAATTTGATGGCCGCCAATACTCGTACCGAAGAGCTCAGGAAGAGGTTAACGTCAAAGTGGTCGGATTAGGAGCCACGGTGGGTGGGGGAGACCTTTTCCCAACTTGAGCCCGAGCCTCCCCTACAGGTGAAAGGAAGGAGGTTGATTTCTGGCTCTCCAGAACCTACTCTACCAGACAGTGAGAGAGAGACCCAGACTGCTGTCCCGATCTCGACGGTCCCCCTTGCCCCTTCCGTTTCGAGCAAGCGATCCAGAAAGGGGAAGGCATCTGCCATTCCCCCCCAACCATCCGATGAGCCGGACTACCTGATTGCTAAGAAGGCCTTTGACCATATCTGGTCCAAGGGTCCTTATTGGTATAGGGGTGAAAATCCTGAAAAACTAATGACCGAGATGATGAGTCTCTATATGAAGGTAACTTCTGAAATCTTTTTATCCTTTCTGTTGTCTGTTTATGCATTTGGCTTGACCTGCCTACTTTGCATTGTGCAGACTATACATAGTTTGGCTGTTCTGATGGTGACTCCTCTGAATTCAAAGGAGGTTGAAAAGCTCAAGACCGAGCTGGATGAGGCCAGGCTGGAGCTAGGAACAGCTCAATCCAAAGCGCACGCTGCAGAGGAGACTCTGAAAGAGGCCAATAATAACTTGGCCGTTTGGGAGTCAGAGAGGGATCTTAATGCTCGGGAGGCCGAAAGACTGAGGAGGGAGATACTTGGTCTTCGAAGCTCCTTTGACTAGAAGCTCTAGGAAGTAGTTGACCACGCCAAGACTGAGACCGAGGCGGAGATGAAGGAAGAAGTCGAGAAGATGGGTGACGATTTGATCCAATTTGGTTTCGAGAGCTTCCGATCCAAGTTTCTCCTTAAGTTTCTAGATTTTGAAGTGTCGTCAATTGTTGCTCCTAAAGCTGTCCCCTCTGCTAGTACTGCTTCGAGCGACGAAGCCACGACCTCTGCTCCTCCGTCAGCAGAGGACCCTGCCCCCTCGAACAAAGCTTAGGACTTCTTTTGTATATTTTTGCCTTCTCTTTGCTTTACTTCTGAACCTCAATGTACTAGCCCATGTTTAGTGAAATTGTCTTTCTTCAGACCTCTTAGTGTCTTTGTTCTAGTACTTGTGAATTTTGTTGTGGTTGCCAAGTAGACTTTGTACTGTTCCAGGTTTATTGATGCTCTGTAGTGTATAGATGGGCTTCGTCTCTTGTAATCCGAGGTAAACATGTTTAGGAACTAACTGGAATTCCTTGATTGGTAGTGGATAATGGGCTAACTTCCGAGCTGCATGACTTGTAATATTCTCCGTCCAAATTATAATAATTGAAAGTAGGGAAGTAGTAAGTAACTGAGTCTGAGTTCTCTTGACGATATATTAAGTTACGGCTGCACGGTAGTGCGTGAGTTTGTCCTTGATGAATTCTGAGTTGCTTATACTCTATTCAGGTCAGCTCTGTAGAGTAGTCTTTTTGAGTATAGTAACCTGCAACAATTTAGGTAACTGTGGTGATAACTATGCCTGCCGAGCCCAGAGACTTGTGCAAATAATTGGATTAAAAATACCCAAAAATCGATTAAGTAAATCAGACTCTTAGTTTTGGACCAAACCCGAAGGTCTGTTCATTTGATGGACCAGACCAAGAGGTCTGTACATTTGGTGGACTAGATTGAAGGTCTGTACATTTGGTAGACCAGATCGAAGGTCTGTACATTTGATGAACTAGACCGAAGGTCTGTACATTTGGATAAGAATACTTTACGAGGATATTTCAGGAAAAAGAAGACCTTTATTGATGATACTTTTACTAAATACTTTATACTCCCGGACTAGTGAGAATTTTTCCATCCATACCCTCAAGTCAGTGTCAGATGAATTTAACGATCCTGTCCACTCAGTACAGACCTTTTAAGTCGGATGGCGATTTTCTCATAATAGGATCTTTGGAGTTTGGAAGCACTTGTCTTGAAAGAGATCCTTTACTTAAAAGCCGACGAGCCTGGGTCTTAATTCAGAACTATCGGTCGTCTTGTGGTCTTCAAGTTTTAGAAACCACTTGTCGTTAACCTTGGACAGTATTAAGGCCTCCATGTTAATGACCTTGAGCCCTCCTAAAGGTGATGTCCCTTGCTCCTGCCTTACAAGCTTATGGTTGGGATCTATTGTACGAGTGATAATGTCTGAATCTATGCACAGATATCGCCTTTGAAACTTTGAGCTTCGGCTAAAATCTTAACGGGGTCTTTTTGCTACCCTTTGTTCTTTGATTCAGTAACTTATCATCTTTATAAGGGTAGCCTATGGCTTTGTGATGGTGGGAGAGGGCTGGATCCACACATTCACGATCATGCGGTGATTGCTATCTGGGAGCCTTCTCTGTAAGAGCGAGAACATGACACTCCCTGGAGGTCGGCTGGCACCCTCTGATAGAATAGACGGCCTGATTGTGGACGTACTTTAGGCACTGGTGGAGGGTTGAAGTGACTGCTCCCATCTGATGCAGCCATGGTCTCCTAATTATGACATTGTAAAAGGACTTAGTGTTCAGGACCACGTACTCTATCATAGTGGTCTTTTGTCCGTCTCCCTCTCCTGCTGTAGTGGGAAGGTCGATCCTTCCTAGTGGAGTGTTGAGATTCCCATTAAACCCTGCCATGATCACGGTTGTGGGTTTGACGTCATTCGGATTGAGCTTCACCATCTTGAGGGGCTCGTAGAATAAAATGTTTGTAGAGCTCCCAGTATCCACCAAAACTCGTCGGATCTCGAAGTTGGCAATTTTGAGAGAGATGACGAGGGCATCACTGTGAGGACAATGTACCCCAGCAAGATCTTGTTCCATGAACTGGATTTCAGGCACTGGTTTCATCATTTTCTCGATATGGAAGATCGGTATGATCGTGGGAGTAGTTTTGGCCTCCCAAACATACCATTTTCGTGCTCTGTTGGAGGTTCCTGTAGCCGGGGTAATTGCATGGAGGATGTAAATAATGTGATCGTTCTGCTTCTGAGGCTCATTCCTTCCTTCCCCATGCTCTTGTCTCTAATCGGGCCTCTGGTCTGTCCTCTGTTGTGCCCTGTCCTCACGGGGATTCTGTCTCTCGTCCTGCTTAACGAACTCCCGCAAACGTCCTCTCTTTATGAGCTGTTCAACTTCATATCTAAGGGACCTACATGTGTTGGTTATATGCCCATGGTCCTTGTGAAAATTGTAATATTTACTTTGGTCCCGAAGACCGGGGTCGCCTTTTATTGGTTCTGGCCACCTCAGACTTTCACGATCCCAGGACTTGCCGAAGTATTTGTGCTAGGGGGTGTTTAGAGGAGTGAAGTTGGTAAATTCCTTTGGGGCAGCGTTAAATTGAGTTCGAGATTTCGCTCTTTTTCCTAGGCTTCTATGTAACGGCCCGGCTCCACTGGTCACGATATTGTCCGCTTTGGGCCGGAGCCCGCACGGATTTTGTTCTTGGGCTTAACCCAAAACGCGTCATGCCAGCTAGACATCCGTCCGCCCATATGAATACCCCCTGCTTTCCCTTCCCCAGGCGATGTGGGATGAGACCTAATGGCCTTCATCCACCCCTCACGAGGCTCGACGTCCTCGTCGAAGGACCCTTTCTAGGCACACTTCCGGCTGGGGTGCGCTCTGATACCACTGTAACGGCCCGGCTCCACTGGTCATGATATTGTCCGCTTTGGGCCGGAGCCCGCACGGTTTTGTTCTTGGGCTTAACCCAAAACGTGTCATGCCAGCTAGACATCCGTCCGCCCATATGAGACCAAAGAGGACAATATCAAAAGGAGACGGGCCCGAGCTTCGGCTGGCACTCTGATACCCGATGACGCGTTTTGGGTTAAGCCCAAGAACAAAACCGTGCGGGCTCCGGCCCAAAGCGGACAATATCGTGACCAGTGGAGCCGGGCCGTTACAGTGGTATCAGAGCGCATCCCCAGCCGGAAGTGTGCCTAGAAAGGGTCCTTCGACGAGGACGTCGAGCCTCGTGAGGGGTGGATGGAGGCCATTAGGTCTCATCCCACATCGCCTGGGGAAGGGAAAGCAGGGGGTATTCATATGGGCGGACGGATGTCTAGCTGGCATGACGCGTTCTAGGCTCAGTGAACTGGGTACCAGGAAAAAACCTTGAGGTCGAATCCAGAGGTCAAGGGCCTGCTGGGACCAAAGAGGACAATATCAAAAGGAGACAGGGCCCGAGCTTCGGCTGGCACTCTGATACCCGATGACGCGTTCTGGGCTCAGTGAACTGGGTGCCAGGAAAAAACCTTGAGGTCGAATCCAGAGGTCAAGGGCCTGCTGGGACCAAAGAGGACAATATCAAAAAGGAAGACGGGCCCGAGCTTCGGCTGGCACTCTGATACCCGATGACGCGTTCTGGGCTCAGTGAACTGGGTGCCAGGAAAAAACCTTGAGGTCGAATCCAGAGGTCAAGGGCCTGCTGGGACCAAAGAGGACAATATCAAAAGGAGACGGGCCCGAGCTTCGGCTGGCACTCTGATACCCGATGACGCGTTTTGGGATTAAGCCCAAGAACAAAACCGTGCGGGCTCCGGCCCAAAGCGGACAATATCGTGACCAGTGGAGCCGGGCCGTTACATTCTGTCCCTTTTCCTGTGTACACCAGGATCTTTCTTTTGATCATGCCTCATCTGGTCATCTTTCCTTGTGTCATCCTTCTGGGTTTGCTCTTTAATCTTTTGGGAGGTATTCTTTGCTTCCTCCAAATTGATGTATTTCTTGGCTTAATCCATGAAAGCTGCCGTGTCGGCAAGGGGACTCTTCGTCAGAGAATCCTTGAAACCTCTCTAAGCAAGGCCAGCGGTCAGAGCGGCTACTAGGAAGCCCAGACTATAATCCATGACTTCAGTCAGTTTGGCATTGAAGCGTCCGATGTAAGCTCTGAGGGTCTCCTCCTTGGTTTGCTTGACATTCAATAGGAACTTAGGTCCCTTCCTCAGCCTTCTACTAGTCATGAACCTGTCCATGAATCGCTTACCGAGCTCATAAAAGCTGATGATTGAGTTCGGTGGGAGGTGGTGAAACCACTTCAGAGCCGTACCCTTCAGGCTGGTAATGAAAGTACGACACATGAAGGCATCCGAGGCCCCATGTAGTGCCATCGTGTGTTGGTAATGTGACAGATGGTCCCCTGGATCAGTAGTCCCATCATATGGGGTGAACTTCGGTACCACAAACTTTCTCAGTCTTTCTTTTGACATAATGGTAGGAACAAATGGTGTGGCGAGTAGCCTAGCCAACTCGTCTTGCTTTGGAGGATTTTGAGCACCTCTCATAACAACAGTTCGGTCCATGGACTCCGCCACCTCTTCAGCTCTACATGGGTCCCTAGGCGGGATTCCCAGAGAATTTTTCCTTACGGCTTTAGCCCCAATGTGAACGGGATAGGCATGCCCCTCAGATGGAAGAGGATTCTGATGCTCTTGAGTCGGGAAAACTGGAACCGCATGATGTCGGGCCACCGGAGGTGTTGGGTTTTCTCGTGAAGCCCTAGGAGTCGGAGCCCTAGTGGTGCTTCGATAGTGGACATTTGGGACAAAGGCTAGCGTTCCCCAGCCTGCAATCGTCGACGACTGAGGATCTCCGCCGATGTGAGTAGCTCCTTGGAGGTGTACAGGCTGACTGTTGGGAGCCTCTTCATGAGGCCCTTCCTCCATAGTGATAATAGGGGGTTGAGACCCCTGAACACAATGTTGATTGGCGGATTTGGAGGACTTGTCCCCTGATTTTGCGTAAGCATTGCCAAAGTTCTAGACATGGCTAGAAGCTGTTCTTGCATGAGCTGGTTATGTCGCTTGACTGATTCAAGCTCCTGCCGCACGGGATCAGCTTTCTGCCTCCTTCCTCATCCGACAAGCGGCCGACGTTGAGGGTTTTATGGGTTTTGAGCATTCTTCCTTGGTTGGAGATTGGGTGCCATGATTTTTTGGTAAGAAGGAGAATAAAGTTTATAAACAGGTAGAGCACTTGGAGATTGTTGTTGTTCCCACAGATGGCGCCAAACTGATGCTGCACTTTTTGGATGTAGCCGATTTTGACCTTCTGCGACCTGGAGAACACTCAAGAAGATGATCAGAGAACCACCAGATTGGCTCCGGCGGTAGCCGCTCCGATGCTTAAGTCAATAAACTGAATTGAAAAGACTATAATGTAAGCTAAAGAATGAGCATAGAAAATAAAGCATACCTCTAGGGTTTAATATATAGATGGTGGCTTTCCTAAGTTGATTAGGATTTGGAGCCATGAATGTAGGGATTTGATCATCGGAGATAGTAGTTTCTATGTTGGACATTGTATCAAAGATAGAGATAACCATATGTGGCAGTTTCCTTATAGAAGACTGTTTCCTTATTTCCGGCTTGGCAGATATTGAGGAGGTGATGAGCTCGGTATAGCGGAGAGTGCTCTGGAGGTCCGTGCTCGGACCTATAAGCTTTCGTAAGAATGTAGTCCTGCTCTGTAGGCGTGAACTTGGCCTTTTAAGTTTCGTAGGTTTGCTCTGAATGCTCGGGATGTCCGAGCCTTTAGTTGATCTGTTCACACACGTTTCGCTTGCGGATTGGTCTGTTGTTTTGTGGTATATCAAATATATATATCAAGAATCAAGATATTCACCACATCCTTAACAATTCGAATAATCAATTCAATCACAAGAGAGATACAATGATTAATAATTGTAAGTGAACGTCATATGAATCACAAGGGAAATGGAAATACGCACCCCATATATCAAAATTCAATCCCAACTCAATCTCACTCAATTTGGATTTTAACACCATGATTCCAATAAACTAATTTAAATCTCAAATTTACAATTAATCAACTAATAGCCCTTGGTAAAGCTTGACACTTCACAAGATACTTGTAATACCCTGATCCGGGTTATCACGTGGACCGAGGTGGACCGGGTCGAGTAGTGTACTATTAGTTGTAATCCGAGCTGTTAAAGCCCTATATCATGATATCATATGTACTGTACAATTATAGAATGTGAATAATGTCAGTTATACAGTCAGTACAAGGCAACGCCCGAGCAACCCAAAAAAAAAGCCTCGTAATGCTTGCATGTACGCAAACCCATGCATGCATACGTACACATATATAAATAGGCTACAAAATATCAGTGTATGTATACGTGATTAAAAACTAGTATATACGTGTACATTTGAATATATATATATATATATATATTTAAAAAATATGTATATATACACAGCATACTATATTATACATATATATATATATACAAGTATTAAATGAAAAGAAAGAAAAGAAAAAGAGAATAGTAAGAAAGGGCCTGCACAAGCAGCATGCTAGGTGTGTGTGTTTGTGTGTCAGCAATGTGTGTTATGAGTGTGTGCTATGTGTGTTATATATATATAAAAGATATTTGTGCAAGTGAGAAAGGAAAGAAAACGGAAAAAGAGGAAGAAGAAAAGATCAGAAACAAGAAGTCAAGAATAGAGGCTGAGAGTAGAGAGAGAGGGAGAGATTTAAGGCGGTTTGTTTTAGCTATATATATACGTGTGTGATTAGATGGAAAATCAAAAAAGAAAAGACCAAGTGGGAGAAGCTATGGAGTTGGGGAGATTCAATAGTGAGCCAGAAAGGAAAAACAAGAAAGGAGAAAGGAAGAACTACACCAAGAAATTAGAAAAATAGGTGAGTTGGTTTAGTTCTATTTTTGAAATTTAAATGCATAATAGTTGTTTTAAAGTGTAGGGCCATATTGAGCATGAAAAACGTAAGAATTTACAAAAAGAATCAGGGAGAAAGGGCTAGAAATGAACTAGAACAAGGCAGTTGCAAGTAGAGGGTGATAATCGTTCTTTTTGAAATTTTATGATTAAAGCTTAGTTTAAACGATAAGGAACCCATCCTCTATAGTGTAGGAAAAGAAATTAAAAAGAAAAAACTAAAAACAGTTAAAGAGCAAGCCCGGAATTGAAGAATTATAGTTGGCCGGAGCCACTGTTCTTCTTCATTTCGTGAGGATTTAGTGAAAGAAATTGAAAACAAACTTTGGATATGTGATCTCCTTGAAAAACTGAAGAAAACTACATTTAAAAAGTGTTGAAATCTGATCAAAAAATGCTCGCCGTCGTCGGAGATAGCGACAGAAACCTACCAGTCCTTCACCGAAAAAACGAAGGAGATAGTGAACAGTGGATAGTGACATGGCGCCGTTTGGTGCTTGAAATGGGAAATACTGCGTCGTTTAGGAGAAGGTCACTGTTTTAAATTAAATTAAATTTGGACTATTTGGTTACAGTCTTAGGAAATTAGAAATTAAGTCGATTAGGGCAAGGATATCCTATGCTCAATTATGGGCTATCCGCTGTTTGGGCCTGAGAAAATAAAATAAAAAATAAAAAATAAAAGGGGCACAGCAATTGGGAATCGAGCGTGAGACCTGTTGGATAGAAGGCCAAGCCCAAATCGTGTTAACAGGCAAGCCCGTGGTAACCCTTGCGCCGAAATATATATATATATATATATATAACTATAATATTAAATTAATTAATTTAATTTAAAAATAGCAAAATAATCTGAAGTCTAAATTAAATGAGTGTTTAGTGTATTTTGACTATCTCGGACATTCTAAGACCAATGGAGGGGTCCATTTTACAATACGGGGTCTCAAAGAATAAAAGACACGTAAAAGTGCAAATGACCATTTTTTCCTTTTCAGTATAGATGTCTGAATTAAATTCCGTGAAAGCCTAAACTGACTTTCTTTGATGTTCTGGATCCAATAGTAAAATCTATTTTCATAAAAGAGGAACTTACAGCATAAAGGCATAAAATTTGATGAATAACATAATTTATGTAGCGATAGACTGAGACATATTTTATGAATCTTAGGGACACCGAAGGGCAAGGAGAAGGCAGTCTAGATCCTTTTATTTTATAGACGTAAAAGGTAAGTAAATGTATGATCTCTGCATGTGTTACATTCCTAGCCATGTCAACAGTTTTTCTTATATTATCTATTGTATTCCATACATGCTAGAACGTTTATTGAGTCCACATTGATATTGCTCTGTCTTGTGAAAAATGTTTATTGACTGCTATATAACCTGATCATGATTTCTGTACACTCTGTACATAGACCTCGAGGGGCAAGACTTATGATCTTAAAACCCAGCTTACATTGGCCTATTAAGGCAACAGTTTCATTCTCGCTACTGAGAATAGTGTTATTGCATTTACTTTTCATGGGATTTAGCACGATCTCGATATATTATATTTTATCCATATTTGTGCTTAGTCACAAACTCCATCTGATGCTTACTAAACCTACGGGTCTAAAAAGGGAATCTAAAGTGGCAATTAAAATTGCATTTAAAGTGCGATCTGCGAGGTTGAGTACTAAACTGACGGGTTATATGCTAGGCTGAGAGATCGAGGAAAAAGGGAACAAAATGAGCTTAAGGGGTATGCCGGGCCCCGAGTTAAAGTGCATCCACATTTGTTGTTATCAGTATCTATTATTGATTTTCATAGCTTGATCATATTATTTCATTATGAATGATCATGAGATTTCATGGCTTTTATTGAGTGTATACAATTTATACTTGAGACAGCTCATGACTATAGCAGTATGATATTGTTAGCAGAATAGATTTCATTGCTTTATCATTTGAGTTCCTATCATCTGATATTGAGTTTTATATTTCTTGACTGGCTAGCATTTTACATTATCCTAGTTCTTTATGGATTATGCTTTTCTATATTGACTTGTACACATGGCAGAGTAAAGGAGGATTACTTACTGAGTTTTCATAGCTCATATAGATACTACTTTGACTATTTTAGGCATAGATATCGAGAACAAACAGTAAAGCCTGATAGTTAGAGGTGGACATCACTTTTGAAGTTGTAGTGTAATATTTAGTACAAGTCTTGTAGCTCTCCCATATTATCCATGTCTTGGGGATGAACAATTGGTTAAAGAAATTTTGTATTCCGCATTTTGAAAACATTATATATATATATATATATCACATGCAATTTTTATTTATTTAATTATTTAAGTCTTCCGCTATTTAGTTGTTGCATGTTAGTAGCATTGATTGTGTAGCAGGTTGACAGACAGTGGTCTCGGTTCGGCACTTAGAGTCGGGCAGGGGCACTCACAATTCGAGATCCGCACATGGTGGGTTTCAGGGTAGTGACAATACTAACCCATTAGCAATGCAACAACCACCTACGCGAGTTTACTATTTGAAACTTAAGGAAAAAGCCATCCCTATCACAATAAATCCCTAGATAATAGCGTAATCTCACCAACCTCTCAACACACTCTATTCCGTCAATCAAGCATTTCATTTAATTCCCATATAAGGCATCAACAATCTCACTAAGCTAACATCACTCTTTACTTAATTTGTTCCAAGAGAGAGAAGATATTTACATCAATTTCACTCAAGTTACAGGCACATCAAGAGATAATCCCATTTCCACCATTCACCAATCATAATAAAAGCAAGATATTCAAGGCAAGTTCCAAGATAATGATATTCAATTATTCAAGAGATTTCAACATATACTAGTGCGCAACTATGGGTTCACATCAATAAAACCACAATACATGAATGTAATAGTCAAATCTCATCGATCTAAAGACAAAATTGGAAACAATTATATAGTTATTTATGATTAATATGTACATGATAAGAAAGATGCACATACGTAGCATTTACTATCTCTATCATAGGTCTAAACAAGATCTATACATGATGTACACAATGCATGTTTACGAGGATGATATAAAATGCAACAAATCTTCATGTAAGTAGCTAACCTTCAACCCAAGTTAAAATCCTTATCTCATGCTTAAAGAAATCAAACCATTACTTGTTTCCAAATCCTAACTCCAAACCTTCATCTATACACTCAAAAGAAAAGTAAAACACTATTAGTTTCACCCAAATAACCTAGATTTATAAGGAATTGAAAGATTTGAGGAATAAAAGAAAACCCTAACTTTGACCTTTTTGGATTCTTGTGAAACTCTATTGAAACTCTAACTTTATATCATTGAAATACTACTCTATATGCAAGGTTCTTTCTCTAGAATGCTCTTTTGAGCTTCAATCTTGAGGATTTGTGAAGAAATGAAAAGGGGGAGAAACCCTAGGTTTTCCCCTTTTTGAAACATGAGATAAGTGAAGAAAAGATGAAATGAGGAAAATATGGGTTGAAAGGACTTATGTGTTTAGAATTTTGGGTATAGTAATAGATGATTCGATTGTTGTTGTTGATGTGTTGGAAATGTATCCAAGTCAAAAACAAAGATTTAATCCATGCATCCAAGTCAAAAATAGTTGCCCTGAGCCATCTTCGAGTGGCCTCCCTATGGAGGGTGACTATCTAGTTGGTTGCAAGTATGGAACTCTTTGGATAGAATAGAAAGAGACGGGGTGAGGGTGTTCTCCCCACGGGACACTACTTGCAACGATTGTCTTTTATTTGAGATGATGGTATAAACTTGATCAAAAGGGAATGATATTCTCCCCACGAAGTTTATCATTATCTTTTGAAGACCAAAGGATATTGGAAAATATGTTTCATTTGACATGAGATTAGATAGTGAAATCATATAGGATATGATGGTCCTTCCTAATCATATGAATGACATTGTCATCCCCACAGAGCGTGTTGTTTATAAGGTTAGGTTCCAATGAATTCATTAATAGTGGCTTGAGGATAGCACTGTGCATTCATGAGTGCAAAAGTTATTTTACTGTTTATTTACATTCATGTTAATGTATGTGCCTTTATATATGATTCTCAGATGTCTTTATTTAATCGACTTGCTATCATCTTGAAAGAAAATAAGTTAACTGGACCTAACTATGTGGACTGGAAATGAAATTTGGACATTGTCTTATTGCAGAGGAGTACAAATATGTGATTATTGTGGATAGCCCAGACTTTTCAGGGGTTGATGCTCCCTAAGAGGACATTGACTACTATTCGAGGTGGGTCAAGGCTGATGAGATGGCATGTTGCTATATCTTAGCTTCGATGTCAAATATTTTACAGCATCAGCATCAGAGTTTCCCAACAACTAGGGATATGATCCTTAACTTAAAGGAGATGTTTGGGGATCAAGGGCGTCCTACTAAGCAGAATGCCATGAGAGCACTCATGAACACTAAGATGGCAGAAAGAACTGTAGTAAGAGACCATGTTTTAAAAATGATTGACTTTTTAAATGTGCTCGAAGTTCTAGGGGCTGATATTGATGGCGAGTCCTAGGTTGAGATTATCCTTGAGTCGCTGCCTGACTCTTTTAATCAATTTAAGCTCAACTATAACATGAACAAAATAAATTTGACTTTGGCTGAGCTTCTGAGCTCTTTATAGGAAGTGAAGGGTATTATCAAAAGTCATCCTAGTACTCATATGGCTGAGGCTTCTTCTTTTAAACCCAAGCCCAAAGGCAAGGACAAGTGGAAAAAGAAACAAAACCCCAAAAACTCTAAAGGAAGTATGGGTCCTAAAAGTGGTGTTGGAAAAGAGAAGAAAGGGGTAACCACAGGGGCAACCACTAAACCCAAAGGAAAGTGTTTCCATTATGAGGTCATGGGGCATTGGAAAAGAAACTATCCAGATTATCTAGCCAAGAAAAAGAACATAGGTATAATCGAATCACTTGTTATTGAAGTAAGCTATATAGCGGGTACTTCAGATTCTTGGTGTGTAGACTCCGGTGTAACCAATCACATCTGTAATTCGTTGTAGGGGTTTTGAGAGATCAGTCGGCTAAGTGATGGAGAGATTATCTTGCATTTGGGAACAAAAGAAAAAGTTGTTGCAGTGTTAGTAAGAGTAGTTAGTTTATGTTTTTCTTCAAATAAGACACTAATACTTTATGATTGCTTATATGTGCCTAGCATTAGAATGAACTTACTATCAGTTTCAAGTTTAATAAAACAAAGTTATTCAGTTTATTTTAATTCAAATGTTATTATTAAACATAATGGTTCTTTATATGCTCTAGCACAATAGTTAATGGTCTTTATTTGATTACTCCTAAAATGTATGAGATACATAACACCGAAAAGAATGAACCATCACAAAATTTTTCACTTAAAAGAAAAGTTTCTTCTACTAATTCAACTTATCTTTGGCACTTGAGGCTAGGTTATATTAATCTAGATAGGATTAATAGACTGGTAAATGAGGATACTTTGTCTTCCTTGGTTGTTGAACCACTGTCAGTCTGTATATCCTGTTTGGAGGGTAAGATGACCAGAAGACCCTTTGCTTCAAAGGGAAACAAGGCCAAATAAGTATTGGAGTTAATCCATACTGATGTGTGTGGACCCTTAAATATTAGGGCTGGAGGGGGCTATGAATATTTCATCACTTTTACTGATGATTACTCTAGATATGGTTATGTCTATATATTGCACCACAAGTCAGAAGCCTTTGAAAAGTTCAAAGAGTTTCGGGCAGAAGTGGAAAAGCAATTAGATAGGAACATAAAATCACTTCGATCTAATCGAGGTGGGGAATATCTCTCTAGTGACTTCAGTCAACATTTGTTGGATAATGGGATTTTATCCTAGTTGTCTACACCTAGCATGCCTCAGTAGAACGGTGTAGCAAAAAGGAGAAACATGACACTTTTAGATATGGTAAGGTTAATGATGAGTTATTCTAATTTGCCTATATTCCTTTGGGGGTATGCGTTAGAGATAGCGGTATATATTCTGAACTCAGTTCCAACTATGTCTGCTCCCAAGACTCTAGTAGAGCTTTGGACTGAGCCCAAGCCAAGTCTAAACCACTACCGGATCTCGGGGTGTCCAGCTTATATGCTGAAAGGAAAGACTAGCAAGTTAGAACTAAGATCAGAATTGAGCTATTTCATTGGCTATTCTAAGGGGACAAAAGGATGGCTCTTTTATAATCCTAGTGAGCAGAAGGTATTCATTAGCACGAATGCTGTCTTTTCGGAGGATGATTATATTATGGGTCAGAAGCCCAAGAGTAAGATCACCTTAGAAGAAACATCAGATGCTTGTTCTATTCCTCAGACAAATCATAATCATGGACTAGATGCCTCTATTCCAACATCTTCTATTACAACAAAGCCATGTCTTAGTGGGAGGACTATCAAGCCACCTGATAGCTACATATTCTTAAGAGAGTTTGTCTTAGATGAACATGTTTTAGATCCCAGTAGCTACAATGAGGCAATCTCTGATAAAGATTTAAGACTTTGGTAAAATGCTTTGAAAGCTGAAATGGAATCTATGTATTCTAATTAGGTTTGCGAACTTGTGGAACCACCTGCCAATATTAAACCAATTAGCTGTAAATGGATCTACAAGAGAAAGAGAGGACCTAATGGATCAATTGAGACTTTTAAAGCTAGACTGGTGGCGAAAGGGTTTACTTAAAAAGAGGGCATCGATTATGAGGAAACTTCTTCACCAGTTGCTATGCTTAAGTCTATTCTGATTCTCTTATCCATTGCAGCTCATTTTGATTATGAGATTTGGCAAATGGATGTCAAAACAACATTTTTGAATGATTATTTTGAGGAAGACATCTATATGAGGCAACCAGATGGTTTCATAGCTAAAGGCCAAGAGCATATGGTATGCAAGTTGCATAAGTCCATTTATGGACTTAAGCAAGCTTTTCGAAGTTGGAACATTCGATTTGATTAGGCAATCAAGTCATTTGGTTTTGATCAAAACCCGAATGAACCTTGTGTGTATAAGAAGAGTGAAGGAAGAGTGGTGATGTAACTAGTTTTGTATATGAATGATATACTACTCATTGGGAATGATGTAGGGGTGTTGTCTACAACAAAGGTCTGCCTAGCGAATCAGTTTGATATAAAGGACTTAGGAGAAGCCAGTTACATTCTCGGGATTAAGTTTTTGCGAGATCGGAAGAATAGGATGTTAAGCTTATCTTAAGCTGCATATATAGACAAAATTCTTATCAAGTTTGCCATATAAAACTCCAAGAAAGGCTTATTGCCTTTTAGGCATGGAGTACCTCTGTCCAAGAATCAGTGTCCTAAGACACTTGAGGAAGAGGAACGCATGAAAGCAGTTCCTTATGCTTCAGCTATAGGAAGCCTTATATATGTTATGCTTTGCACTAGACCAGATATTTGTTTTGCAGTGGGCATGGTCAGCAGAAATTAATCTAATCCAAGACCAAATCATTGGACTGCCGTGAAACATATACTCAAGTACTTGAGAAGGACTAAAGATTATATGTTGAGATATGGGGCTGGTGATGTCACGACCCGAAACCCACCCTATGCGGATCTCGTGTCGCGGGGCCGACCTGAAGGACGTCCCTACTTTTTCCATTCCTGTATCATAGTACTAATATGCAATGTACTAAAAATTTTAAACAATGAACAGCGGAAGTCTTTATCAATTACAGTAATCCAGCAGAAGTCTTTTAAATAAATTAAACAACGAAAATCTATTAAATACATGACATAGTTCTACATAAGACAAAATGAGAACTAAATGTAACCAGCACCCTGGGGGTGGTGAATACATGGGAGAACTAACATAGACTGATACAATACTTCAAAATGTCCCCCTACGCTCTCAGACTCCTACTGGGGTCTCGCAGCGTCATCACCTGAAATGGGGGGTAAATGGGGTGGAATGAGCTACAAAGCTCAGTAAGTAAAACAGATCTCCAACACTGGTATCGATGATCAATAAATCCATGAATAAGATAATGATAGCCAATCATAAGGAAGGAGATGCTGTGATAGCCAATGAACATAATTGCCACGAAGGCCAATGGAAAGTAATCACAATACACAATCAGAAGCATCGGTGTAAAATGATAATATAACAATGAAGTACTGCCACAATGAACCGATCACAATCAAATCAATCAATGCAAGTCCTTCGAGACTTGAAGAATCATAAGGAACAGTGCCATTCAACAATCAAGTTCTGTCAATCATAAGAGATGCTGTTATTCTGTTTCAGGGCTCGGCAGACCCTCGATCTTTTGGGGCCCGGCATACCCCCCAGTCAATTCCAGTAAATTGCCATTTGTCCGTTCACGGACTTGACCCGTAGGTCCCATTCAATCAGATAGCATCAGATGGGTGTTGTGACTGAGCACAACCCCCGTGTCCATAAACATGTCATGATCATAGTAATTCCATAGAATATAAAAATGGAATATCATTCATTCAATGAGGATACAATAGTAGGCCTTTCAAGGCATGGTTTAACATGATAACAATGATATAGCAATCAGTCAAGGTCCACAAGATAGAACAATATCATATTGTGGATAGCAATAACATATGTGCTTTCAAAGCACAGTGAAACATGATAACAATGATACATCAGTCAATCATATGTCCACAAGATAGAAAATATCGAATTGTGGAACACAAGGATATCAATACATTCAAGAGTACGAGTTTGGCAGTAAAAGAATAAACTTGGCTTGTGGAAACACCACATGTAAGAGAAAGTGATCCACTTACCTCTATCGTGATTCTATCTCAGAAATCCGTGAGTATACCCTTGCCTTTCGAGTTCCCTATATATCAGTGAATACGTTTCAGAATAAATGCTATTCATCAAATTTTATGCCTTTCTATCATAAGTATTTCAAATACTAATTTAGACTTTACCATTGAGTCCGGAATGCCGAAGAAAGTCGGTTTAGGCTTTCGCGGAATTCCATTTGGACTTTTGTACTAAAAGGGCAAAATAGTCATTTTGCACTTTTGCGGTATTTTATCCTTCGGGGTTCCGTCTCGTAAAATGGACCCCACCATTGGACTCAGAACTTCCGAGATAATAGGTTTTGACTATTCATTTGTATCGTTTGGACTTCGTTTGACCCATATTTGAAACAGGGGCATTATTGAAAAAAAATTAATATTTAATTAATTTTTTATGTTTGGGCAACAGTGAAATTTCTTAAAATATTTGGGGCCGGTTCACAATTTCCTAAAGCTACGGTCTGAACTAGTTGGTTCAAGACCAGAAACCCTAAACCGGTCCACCCTTCCCCTGAACCAAACGGTTCACTTTAGTTTAAAAACCGGATTTCATTGACCCTGATTTCCTATCCCATCCTTGGTTTGGATAACCCCAAACCCAATTTCAATTTACTATCCGTGTAACCAAACAAGCCCAAATCCATTTAAATTAAAAACCAAAATGACACAGTATCACTTAACCCCTTATTTCCGGTCGGGTACCGACCCGATCCGAACCCGGATCCGGTCTAATTCCAACCCGATAATCACACGACTTTCCGGTCGTCTTTCTCAGAACTCCGGTAGGGTTCCGGCGTGAACAGTCGTCTTCTCCAGCGACTGTCACACATTTTTCGGTGGTTTTTCCCCCCATTTTGAATGTCATTTTATTCCCTTCTTCCCAAGGATTTCAAATCCACTCTCGGTTTCCATTGAATCCCTCCCCATCTTCACGAAATAGGGTTTAAATATCTCTGGACGATTCTCCGGCCAAGTGATATTTTCTATTTTCATGGCGTTTTGATCACTGTTTTGACCCCTAATTGTTTCTAACAGTTTTCTGCACATCATAGGGTCATGCTTGGGTCGATTAAACAAGGTTTAATGCATGAAATGACCCACGGCCGATTATTCTCTATAACCTGCAACTTAGAATATCTCTATGGTTTCTAAACCTTTTTCTATCATTCTTCTTGCATTTAAAAGCTAAAAGCATGCTTATCAAGACCCTAGATTTGGATCAAACATTCATGCTTAAAATCTCAAAAACAGAACTAAATGGCTTACTTGGGTGTTCGGATTTTTGCCCTCTGTGACCCTCCAAACTTTCCTATTTCTGCTCCTGAGTTCTTTGTCAACCTTTCTCTCAATCTCAGTTTTCTTTTTGCCTCTCAACTCTCACCCGTATGTACATATATAGAGAAAAGGTTCCACCGCCTCTCTCCTCTTTCTCTCTCTCTCTCTCTCTCTCTCTCTCTCTCTCGGTTACTCCCCCTTCTATGGCCCCTTTCCTTGACCTAAGTTCTGTGTTCCCTCTGCCAAATGCAAACTTTGCATTAAATGGCTTGGGAGACTTGTTGGGCACTCATATATACATATATCATATTATATATATATATATAACACACACTTCACCCAACCGACACACACACACTCACATTCAGTCCACCTGTATACTGCCCAAGGGCAGTTTCCCTTTTTCTTTTTCTTTTCCTTTTTATTTCTTTTACATATACATATACACATAATATACATAATGCATGTATAATACATTATATTATATACATATATATACACATAAATATATCTTTTTATACATGTATATACATGTATATGTAGAGATATAAATCCATTTTAAACCATATATACATACATTTATTTTGGTCAAGCTACTCATTTACGTTCACGTATGCATGCATGGAAATACGTGCATGCATGCATTACGATGCAATGCCCGGTGGTGCTCGGGTGTTACCTAGCCTTGATCATTCATTTCCATCATTCACAGTTCCAGTCATTCATTTCCATGAAGATACTATGATATACATATCTTATCGTTCAAGTTTCATGTTTTAACCGACCTACCTCAGTATACGTGACGTATCCCGGGTCGGGATATTACAGGTGATCTAGTTCTAGTTGGCTATACAAACTCTAAATTTATGTCAAATCAGGACTCTAGAAAGTCAACCTCAGGATATGTGTTTACTCTTGGTAGTAGAGCTATCAGTTGGAGGAGTATCAAGCAACATTGTATTGCTGACTCAACCACTGAAGCGGAATATGTAGCTATCACGATCCGAGACCCCAACCTATGCGAATCTCGTGTCGCGCACTCGATCTGACGCTCCTTGTCGAACCAAGGGTCTCAACTTGCTACACAATCAGTGCTACTAACATGCAATATGTCACATCCCGAACCCCACCCTACGCGGATGTCGAGGACGTGATGCCAGTCAGCCGCCACGCGACCAACCAAAGGCAATTTCTGAACTTTTTGGTGAATTACACTCCGACTGTAGGGTCAGATGCAGCGGAATTTAAATCTTTCTTTTGTCAAGGGAATGCAACTCATGTATTCACCGTAAGGTTATGTACCACAGAGCCAGTCTAAAATCCAATAGCTAACAATTCTAACCTCAGAGCATATCTATAATCCGACATATAACAATAGAGCAGAACTATAATCTCTAGAGTACCGTTTAAATCCATGAGCCATGTCAATATCTAATACATATCAGTCAAGTCAGTCGTATTACACCACTCACCTGATTAAACAGATTCAATCCTCAATAATCCAGTCTCCACAGATCAGTGCCATCAGATCCAATAGATATCATTCCTGAAAAATGTTAGGGAATGGGGTGAGCTTCGAAAAGCCCAATGAGTAACACAGGTTCCCTGTCAAGGGTTTCAAAACCATTTCTTGTTTACAAAGCACAAGGGTAGTTCAGTTGTTTCTGAAATAGCAGTTTTATAAATCTACTTTAAATGCAGTTTCAGTAGAATGAAGTAGGACTGAAAAAAATAAAACCACAGATCAGAACAGACAGAACATAACAGACCATATCAAGTATAACCGTACAGAACAGAACACAACCGGTCAGGACGGAGCAGAACCGAGCAGAGCAGGACATAACAAATCAGAACAGGATGAAGCAAAGCACAACAAATCAGAACAGAATAGTAAATGATGCCAATATATCAATCAGAGACAAACAGGTCAGAATAGAACAGGTCAGAATAAAACGGGTCAAAATAGAACAGGTCAGAACGGATCACAATAAAACATAATAGAACGGAACGGAACAGAACATAACAAGTCATAACCGAACAGAACGGAATAGGTCATAGCAAATCATAACCGAACAGAACGGAATAAAACATAACAAATCAGAATAAAACAGAACAGAACATAACAGAACGGAGCGGAGACAATATGTCAACCAGAGATACAGGTATATCATCAACAGAACGGAACAAGACAAAACTGAGTGGAAACAGTATATCAATCAAGGATACATGTATATCATCAACGGAACGGAACAAGACAAAACTGAGTGGAAATAGCTATATCAATCAAGGATACATGTATATCATCAACGGAACGGAACAAGAGAAAACTGAGTGGAAATAGTATATCAATCAAGGATACATGTATATCATCAACGGAACGGAACAAGACAAAACTGAGTGGAAACAGTAGATCAATCAAGGATACATGTATATCATCAACGGAACGGAACAAGACAGAACTAACCGAAAACAGTAGATCAATCAAGGATACATGTATATCATCAACGGAACGGAACAAGACAGAACTGAGCGGAAACAATACGTCAATCAGAGATACAGGTACATCATCAAAGAACATGATAGATCAGTATTGAGCAGAACAGGACGGGACAGAACAGAACGGAACAGATCAAAACAAAGCAAACAGGTTAGGACGGAACAGATCAAACATAACAAATCAGGACGGATCAGGACGGAACAAATCAGACAGATCAAACGCCACAGGTCAGACAGATCAAACAGAACAGGTCAGGACAGATCAAACAGAACAGGTCAGGACAGATCAAACACCACAGGTCAGACAGATCAAACAGAACAGGTCAGGACAGATCAAACAGAACAGGTCAGGACAGATCAAACAGAACAGGTCAGGACAGATCAAACAGAACAGGTCAGACAGATCAAACAGAACAGGTCAGGACAGATCAAACAGAACAGGTCAGACGGATCAAACAGAACAGGTCAGACAGATCAAACAGAACAGGTCAGACAGATCAAACAGAACAGATCAGGACAGATCAGACAGAACGGGTCAGACAGATCAAACAGAACAGGTCAGACAGATCAAACAGAACAGGTCAGACAGATCAAAGAGAACGGGTCAGACAGATCAAACAGAACAGATCAGAACAGATCAACAGAACAGGTCAGGACAGATCCAACAGAACAGATCAGAACAGATTAGACATAACAGTTAGTTAAACACGTTCATTTGAAACGGTATTAAAAACAAGGAGTACAGTTAAAACATCAGAGTAACAGAACAGATCAGTTAAAACATCAGAGTAACAGAACAGATCAGTTAAAACATCAGAGTAACAGAACAGATCAGTTAAAACATCAGTGTAACAGAACAGATCAGTAATGAGCAGAGCAGAACAGTATAGCAGAATAAACAGTACAGTATGCACAGATTAAACAGTGCAGTATGCTCATATAATGCTCAAGACTGAGGTGGTACCAAGAGTCAGTTGTTCTTTCAGTAAAAACAGTGATAGGTTTATTGCAGTGCAGAATAGAGGAATCAGACAGAGTAAAAATCATGCATTTGAGTAAGGGCATGAAATCAGTGTATCAGATAAAACAGTACAGTACAGTATTTAAAATACAGTAACTAGAAGGTGTACTTATACACCAAGTCAGAAGTTCCAGGTTACTCACAAACTGTTACGATTATCTCCTTGCATAAACAATCTGATAACCTCCAAGTACGTCAGGCATCACCATGTATATCCTGAACAATCATCATCAATTACTAGACAGATCAGAATTTATCCATTCAGGTCTTATTCGTCATCTTAGGTGTCTATCGGATTACCTAAGATAACCTAGTAGCCTATCGCCCTCTCATCGGGTTTCATCCGGGGCTATGTTATTCATAATTTAGGCTTAGCAGTCATCAGGATTATAACCCAAGTCATTTAGACTTCAATCGTTATCAGTTAAGTGCTTATTTAGCCTTAGGGGTAAAATGGTAATTTGTCCATTCTTGTCCCGGACCCTATCGTGGTCCTCAGAATAGTCCACCTATCTTAGATATAATTTCTTAAGTCATTTGGACTTCGTTTGGTATCTATTTTTGGTCATCGGGACACATTAGTCGTTTCTCGTTTTACGCGTTAACTGTTCCGAAGTCTTATTTAGCCCTTCAGTGTTCATAATTATCCTTATGATAATTTATCAGATCAGTTTGACCTTTATTTGACCCCTACTTTGCACTTACTGTGCTCAGGGGTATTTTGGTCATTTTATGTTTTGTAAGATTCTGACTCCGAATCATTATTTAATCATGTTTACAGTTTCACCAGTATCTGGGCTTCTATCGGTATCAATTTCGTCCCAATCGGACTTCATTTGGGCTTCGTACAGTAACAGGGGTATTTTGGTAATTTCATGCGTCATATTTTTCGGCACCTCAGTTCATAAAATGGACCTCACCATTGGGTCCAGAGTGTCCGATATAATCAGAATAGACTGTCTTTTATTTTTATTTGGGCCTGGGTACCCTCAGGGGTAGTACAGTCATTTGTCACTTACAGGTCTGTATTTTTCGGTACATAATTTCCTAATTTGGACTGTACCATTGAGTCCAGAATATTTGAAATGGTGGAAATACACTATTTATTTGCTTTATTTGGACTCCGTTTGACATATTAAATGTCCAGGGGGTAAAATCGTAATTTTACCTATTTAATAAAATAATTAAATAATTATTTTATTATTTAATTAATTTTCCAGGGGCTTAAATGAATAATTTCTCAATGTTCTGGGCCACAGTACAATTTCCCAAATTAGTGGGGGTTAATCCGTAATTTTCAGAAACATTTGGGGGGTTAAATATAAATTCAGAAAATTAGGGTTCAGACCAGAGGGTTCAGGGGTTCAGAAACTGAACCAGTCCAAAACCTCCAAAAACCAACCGGTTTAATTCCCTTCAGAAAATCGGAATATAATAATCCAGTTATCCCCAATTTCCTTCCTATCCTCGTTTAGGTTATGCCCAAAATCCCAATTCAATTTGTTAAGCCCGTAACCAAACAGGTCAGATTCAATTTTCAAATTCAATTTAAAACAAAACAGTAAGCCTTCAAAACGGCGACGTGCCACTTATCCGGCTTTGCTACGGGTCGGGTCCCGACCCGAGTCCGATCCAGGACCCACCCGAGACCAAATGGTCTCTGTCTTCTCCG
Source organism: Nyssa sinensis (assembly GCA_008638375.1). Classification (NCBI taxonomy): domain Eukaryota; kingdom Viridiplantae; phylum Streptophyta; class Magnoliopsida; order Cornales; family Nyssaceae; genus Nyssa; species Nyssa sinensis. The sequence goes on along the minus strand of CM018042.1, from coordinate 10,001,228 downwards.
GTGAACTGCAGGGGTCTTCTCCGGCGCCGGTGGGGCAATTCCGGTGACTTCGTGGGTTCGGTCCAACGGGGTTTGAAAGGGATTTCCGTGATCTTTCCATCCCCGGTGTCGGTTTCCGTCCCTGACCAAGTTTTAGCCGTCGAACAGCGGATTACAGGTCGCGGCTCCGGTGAGGCCGATTTTCCGGCGACGCTTCTAATTCCGTTTTTTCACCATTTCCAATCGGTTTCGACCCCTCTTTCGGATCAGAGAGACCATCTAGGACCCTTAGGGAGTATTTGGTGCATTTAAAACTCACGAATCAGTTGGGTTGGGGGGGATTATCATTTCGGCCAACCGAACCTGCAACCGCCTCTTCCTTATTGGTTTTTGGACCATTTCGGTCCATTCAACTTGAAAATGAATCCCCTTGGTGTCTAGATTATGCCCCAAGGGTTAGAAGTCTATTTTATGACAGTTGTTTAAAACCTGCACATTTGAGGTCATCCATGGTGGCTGTTCACGGGTTTTGGGTGTTTCTACCCTATTCGACACTCCCAATTAGCTCAGATCAGTCCCTAGGCCTCTCAGGAGATTGTATATATAGTTTATATGGCTCAAATTCTTAAAACAGTAGCAAAAGAATACAAACAAAATTCAGAACAGTTTGGTGTTTACCTCTTTGACGTTCACTGTTCCTCCCTCTCATAGTTCGGTGTGGCCCGTGTGTAGTCCAGTTCACCTGCTTCCCTTGTGCACCACCAATGGAGATGCCATTATCCCTCACATGCATGCACACACAAGCTCACTCTATGGTGTTTCTCACACTCCTCAATTCTCTCTTTCAATATCAGTTTACAGGATCCTTTTGCAGGTCTGTTTTCCCTCCATTGCATATATGGAGATTTGTAAATGAAATCAGATCTTTCTTTGATGCTTCATCTCCCCAAGCTCATGATTAACTTGCATGGATTTTGGTTGGGAGAAGGTACAATCATAAGGTGTATAGGCATGATGATCTATGGGTGTAGGGTGATGCATGGCTGATGTGTTGCATGCTTGGCTATTGGTCACTTGGGAGGTGGTCTAATCAGATTTGTGTTTATATACATTTCTTGGTATATTTGTACACAAAGATAATAGTAGCCTAGTTGGTAATTTTTGGATGAGGTTTCTTTTCACTCAAAGGTCAAGGGTTCAATTCCCTTGGCCTCCCATTTGGCCATTTTTTTTTTCATATTTTCGGTTAAGGCCACGTTTGGTTGCGCAGTAATTCAGTTTCAGTGTTTCCTTCGTAACTTTCATTCCGTAACTCATTTTTCGACACGGTTTGTTCCGAGAGTTCCGTATTTCAGTATTCTTCAGTGTCAGAGGTTCCATGTCATTTATTAATCATTCGGGATTTCCCGGGTTAGCTAATTCGGGTTCCGTTGGTGTTAAAACGGCATTATTTTATCGATTTAACCAGTAATTGGGTTTGGGTATCATACCCTTTTCCCCCAGACATATTTGATTATTTAATCTGTCCATGGCGACCGTCGGGATCATAATTAATTCCCTAATCATTCTATAAGCTGGTTATTAATTAATAATTAACACTCATTATTAATTACGCAAAGTCGGGGTGTTACACAATAACTAAAATGCGGAAGAAAATAAATAAAAGTTGCATGTGATATATATAATGTTTACAAAATGCGGAATACAAAATTTCTTAATACAACTGTTCATCCCCAAGACGTGGATAACATGGGAGAGCTATAAGACTGTTTATACTAAGTATTACACTGCAGCTTCAAAAACAAATGTCCACCTCCTAGCTATCAGACCCTAGGGTCTGTCCTCAATATCTGTACCTGCATAATGTTGTGTAGTATCTGATGAGCTATGAAAACTCAGTAAGTAGTCCTTTACTCTGCCATGTGCACAAGGTATAAAAGAATGCTAGCCAGTCAATGAATATATATATATATATATATATATATATAACTTAATATCAGATGATGGAAGTCAAATGATAAGGAACTGAAACTGCTATGCTAACAATGTCATATTGCTATAGTCATGAGCTATAACAAGTATGAAATGTAAGTACTGTACTGAATGCTGTAAAATCTCTTGATCATTCAATAACAATATAACATGATCAAGCTATGAATGTCAACAATAAAGGATGGTGATATCAACTAAAACTTAGATGCACTGGTGGGGCTCGGCTACCCCCTGAGCTAGTATTCAGATCCGCTCGGGTTGTATGAATACTGCTCTGTGTACACTGTAACTGTACGTCCCACTGCCTCGCATAGCAACATAGTAAATGTTCCACTTGGAACTTGGACCCGAAGGTCATAAATAACATCAGATGGAGATGTGACTGAGCACAAATCCGGCTCTAATAATATATCGGGATCATGTTATCTTCCACGAAGAGTATGGTGGAATCATAACTGGTTCTAGGCAATCTGACGTAACGATAGTTAGTTAAACTACGGTCACTAGACTACTTCGAATAAAACTGTCTGGCCCTTGCGGCCCTAGGTACAAATGTACAGAAAGAAATCTGTGCACAAGTGTAAAATCATGATCGAGATATATATAGAAATCAATAACTGTCTCCCACATGATAGGGCAACATCGATGTGGCTAAATAAACACTGGTGTGTATATACAGAGTACAATAAGCAATATATATACAAGGAACTATGACATGGCTTGGAATGTAACACATGCAGAGATTAGATTTTGCTTACCTCTTTGTGTATCTGTCTAGAAGGTCAAACCACCTTCTCATTGTCTCTCGGTATTCCTATGATTCAGGAAACTCATCTCAGTCTATGTATACATATTTAACTCATGCTATTCATCAAATTTTATGCCTCTTTACTATTGGTATTCATTTTACTCGAATAGACTCTACTATTGAATCCGGAATGTCTAACAAAGTCGATTTTGGCTTTCGCAGGAATTCAATTGGGACTTCTGTACTAAAAGGGCAAAATGGTCATTTTGCACTTTAACGGGTATTTTATTTTTTTGGGACTTCGTCTTGCTAAACGGACCTCACCATTGGTCTTATAATGTCTAAGATAGTTAAAATACACTATTCATATATTTAATTTGGACATCATTACTATAAAGGGTAAAATGGTCATTTTATACTTTTACGTGTTCTCACTTTTTGAGACCTCTTTTCACAAATCGGGCTCCACCATTGAGTTTGGAATGCTCGAAATAATAAAAATTTACTATTCATTTATTTTAATCGGAGTCCGTTTGTCTACTTTTTGACTCAATGGCATTTTTATAATTTTACATTATTTTAAATTAATTTATTAAATTAATATTTAATTAATATTTTATTCTGGGGGGTCAAATCACCATTATCTAAAGTTTAGGGCCTAATTGCAAATTTCGAAACTTCTGGGTTAAATTTGTAATTTCAGGAAATCCTATTTTAAATAGGAATAACCAAACAGTGGTTAGTTACAAAACAGGGATAGGATATCCCTGTTCCTGTTTCCCTCAATTTCTAATTTCCTATCCTTGTTACCAAACGCCCCAAATTGGATTTTAAAAACCCTTTTAACTTAAATGATACTGTGTCGTTTTGGTGTATCCGGGTTCTATTTCGGTCGAGTCCGACCCGGATCCGACCCGCGACCCGAGCCCAAACCCTAAGCCAACAGTTATCTTCTTCGTTTTTTCGGTGGAGTTCTAGTAGGTTTCCGTCGCCATCTCCGACGACGGTGACCGGATTCCGATCATTTTTTCAACCTAATTCTTTGTAGTTTTCTTTATTTTTTCATGAGGATCTCGAATCTAACATTAGTTTTTCATTTGGATTACTATTTCCTTGCGAATATGTCCAAACCCGTAACTCCGGTGACCTTATTTTTCTTGATTTCATGCTCGGTTTGTCACTATTTTTCTCTAATTCTTTTTCCATTTTCTTTCTGCACTCTATAGGAAAATTTCTAGGCAATTAAATCAACGTTTTATACATAAAATATTAATGATGTTCGAGATATTCTAAAACCTGTAACTGACAGTTTCTCACGGGTTTCTAAACCATTTTAGATGGTTCTTCTTGCTACTAAATTCATTTTTCATGCTCACTTAGACCTCATACCCAGAATTAAACAATTCATGCTAGAAATTGCAAAACTATATAACTACTTACCTTTTAGATTTTTGGTTTTTGGCGCAGTGTGCTCCTTATACCACTGTGTGCTTCTTGGCTCATTTATGCTTCTTTTCTATAACTTTCTCATCTTTTGACAGTGCCCGGAGACCTCAAGCCTTTCTATTTTTTTTTCCCACTCAATGTATATATATATATATATATATATATATATATCATATACACACCTTCCACCGCCCTTGTCACTTCTCCTTTTTCTCTCTTGGTTTCTCCCCCTTTTAAAGCCCCTTTCTTTGATTCAGTTTTCTGATTTCTCTCTTCCCACTTCAGTTTGCATTTATGGTTGGAAGATTTGTGTATATATATGTATTATATTACATGCTACACATATATACACTGCCCAACCGACACACACACACACACATACACACACACTGCCCTAATATACTGTTGCTTAGCAGCTTCCCTTTCCTTCTTTCTTTTCTTTTCTTTTGCATTTTAAACACACATACATATATATACACTTATATATTATACTATATTATAATTATATATATATATGTATAAATACATGATTTATACCCATCTTATACATATATATACACGTATATACTGATTTTTGAGCGCATATACATACCTTCATATTTCACGAGCTATGCATGTGTATGTACGTATGCATGCATGAAAATGCGTGCGTGCACGCATTACGAGGCATAGGCCCTGGGTAGCTCGGGTACTGCCTGACACTAACTGTATAACTGACACTGTTTAGGTTCCATAGTCGTATAGTACATATGAGGTCATAATATATAGAGTTTTAACAGCTCGGTTACATCTGATAGTACAATACCCGACCCGGTCTACCTCGGTATACGTTCTAACCCGGGTCAGGGTATTATAGTAGCTTGCCTCTGAAGCAGCTATGGAAGTAGTTTGGCTCAAGAAGTTCCTTGCAGAATTAGGAGTGGTACCACAGTCTCAGTATCCTATGGTCCTTTGTTGTGACAAAAGTAGAGTTGTAGCTCAATCCAAAGAGCCAAGAAACCACAAGGGTGGAAAGCATATAAAGAACTAAGTATCAGCTGTAGATGTTATAGGGATTGAATGTGAGTGCAAGTGGGAGTTTGTTAGGATGTGTGCCCTCATATCCAAGACATTATATTATTATTTAATAGATTTGATTTATTATTGAGTTTCATATTACCATATGTTTGGATGTTGCTTTATATCATGAGATGATTAGTCTTTCAATTGTCATTAGGAGTGGTTCATGTGTTTAAATGAGATTTATACACAAGAGATATGAACTACTTATATAGGCAATTCTAGAATTGTTCGCGACTATTGATAAGACTGGACATCTTATCTGTAAAGCTGTAATACAGTTAACCTTTATGTGATAAGGTGGTTTATCTCAACCACCAAAGTAGTGGACCTTAGGTTATTGTATTGGGAATACACTAAACTGGATCACTATAAGAAATGCATTATTTGGAACTGTCACCTTTAATAAGTTTCTTATTCACTACTCGTAGTAAGCTCTTAATCTTGAGAGGATAGTGAACTCAAGTTCTGAATAGTGATGAACTTGAGTTACCAATGAGTGAGGTCTTTTAGATCAACACCTCAGTATTTTGGGAAGTCATTATTTAGACTATGGGAACATATATTTTCAAGATGGAATCTACACTCTATATATATTAGAGAGATGGATATCAACTTTGTGCTAATTCAATGGGTTAATCACTGAAATCTGGATCCAGTATTTTTAGTAAATTATTTATTGAAATGATGACTAATTGTAAGTGATTAATAATTATTGAATTATGATCTTAAAATAATTAGGGAATTAATTTGATAGTATAATATGGAACCCTGATTATTAGTATCCATGTAGAGGGGCCCATTGTAAAAGTATAGTGTATATAGGTTTACTTTATTCTACTAAGTTGGAGTGCAATTTTAATTATATAGTGAAGTTAATTGAAATTAATTTAATTATGAGATAATTAAGATTTAATTAATTAATTACTCCCTCCTTCCCGAATTAAAAGTCCTTTATTCCATTTTGAGATGTCCCATAATAAGAGTCCTCTTTAAAAAGTCAATGTATAAATAATTGTGAAAATTTTAAATTACCCTTTTCACAAATTTAATGTGAATGTACTAAATGTGAAAGAAGGCTAGTTTTGTAAATTTATCCTTTTAATAAAGTATGAAAGCATTAAATGATTGTCCTCTTTAAAAAGTTGGTTTTCCCAAAAGGGACTATTTTTATAGGATAGAAGGAGTAGAAGCTAACTTAGTGGGACCAACTAGATCCCTTTTCTTGCCCTAATTAGGTTAAGCCCTATATATATATGATATATAGGGAGCTGTTCATAAAAAAAAAAAAAAAAAAAAAAAGATTTTGTGCTAAACAAAAAATAAGAGGCAGCCCACTCTCTTGCAATACGGTTTGCCTAAGGGAAAAAAAGGGAAGGCCTAGAGGAGAAAGAGAAGGAAGATTGCATCAATCTTTTCAAAATGTTTTCTTCAACAATCAAGATTATCAAGAACAAGGTAATTCTAACTCTCTTTTCAAGATTGTATGATTCATGTAAAGAAAAAGATCCAAATAGATTTTTGAAATCGCTTCCGCTGTGGTTACAAACCCAACAGTAGACTTGTGTGATAGTGAGAGAATGTGACCCCTGATTATTGTAATGGGGATGGCATCTCCCTTTGGTTACTAACCATAGCCCCGCGTAAGAGGTTTCCCAGGCCTATGAGTTAGCAACTCATAAAAAGGCAGGATACAGGCGCTTCGGGGGCCTTGTGTATATATCAAAGGCATCATGAAATCATCAGCATATCATACTGCACTTGTAAAAGTGTTGCACATTATACATTGAGTGTTTGCATCAGTTATTTGGATGAATGTAGTAGAGGATAGTTAACTTAAGTGTTATGGTTGTATCCAATATGTACTGGGACTGTGTGGTGATCACACCTTGCTGATTATCTTATTGATGACTGTATTGGTGGTACTGCCAATTTGTTTCATATATCTATTGTCATTAGATGTATATATTGTTCTCGTGGGTTTAAGCAAGAGATGAAGCTGCTTTGTGGGGCTTGTATGTTTACATTTATATCTTGTGATTTGATCGTGCATGTACTAACTACCCTGATTATTATTGTTATACCATGCGGAGTGGTACCATGCTTTATTGACTATATTGTCCACGTATGTGATTAGTGGATATGGTTATTGTATGCTTGTGATGCATATTGCGCATTAGGGATTGTCCTCTTCAGACTTGCATTAGTTTTTGCACGCTGCTTGCTTGTGTGTTTTGAAAAATCCTACTGAGTGTTATGGCTCACCCTTGCTATTCATGGGAGTGGCAAGTATTGAACTGAAGAACGAAAACTGTTGAAGTATTACGAAAGGACTGAGGATGTTGTAGCATTTAATTCACATTATTATATTCATTCATTATATTTATTAAGGGTGTTTGTATCCTTCAGATGTTGTTGTAAATGTTTTGTATATAAGGATTGTTAAAGTCAGCTTTAGACATTACCTTGTTTTACACTATTGATGAATGGTTGGTATAGTTCCTTTGATAGTGATCGATTTCATTTAATCCCGTTACGAGAGTTGAACAAGTCTAATCATGGAACCGAACCGAAACAAATTAAAGGGGAACCAATTGAAGGAAATCATTTAAAAATGGTTTGTGTTTTATACATTTGACTAGGACGGTTAGTCCTATTACCTTCCTTTCCAGGTTTTAATGACCCCTTAGTCCGACTCCTCAGGTTAGGGGCATGACATCCCACGTAATAATAGATATAGATTTGAAAAAAAACTAATAATTATAATTCCTATATCCTTATCGCACCCCCACAAAATAATTAAATTTTAAAAAAAAAATTCCAAAACAATCTCCCCATCCTTATCTCTATCTCACATACTCTTCTTTTTATCTTTATCCCACCCCCTATCCCACGTTCTTTACAATTTTCACCAAAACTTCTTCCATTTTACTTTTTGAAACATCTCTTCCTTCCTCTTCCATTTTAGCTTCTATGAGGTGATGGTGCTTCATTGTCAAGACCAGACAACAAAGTGGTTGAGATCAAGAATCACCTTCAAATGACGAATAATACCACTAAAAATTCATTTACCTCCCAACATTCCCATAGACTCCAAAGAGTATTTGGCCATCCTTAAGAGCCACCACAATTTGGCTTGTGTTGTTTTTGTATTGACTTGTGTTGTGATGGCAATAATAATTGAGTTGGAAATTAGTTCAAAATTTGAAGTAGATTCCCTTAGTTCAAAATTTTAAGTAACTTTCCTAAAAACCTAATACAATTCCAATTCTAAGTCCCAATTTTTTAGTGCCAAATATAAGGAAATAGAATTTAGTAAACCAACTGGGCTCGCTAATTTCCTACTCCAAAAAGAAAGTCATGGGTTCTGCTCTCACACTCCCCACTAAGAAGAGATGTGTAGTTATTTAATTTCTTTCATTAACAAAATTCAAAGAAGAAGAAGAAGGATTTTGTTAACTAATTATGAAATCAAATTCATCAAAATTATGGCATGGAAAACTTCAATCCTCTTTAAAAGTTCACCCAAATTGAATTTATTTACACAAATTGTCACGACCCGAAACCCACCCTGTGCGGATTATCGGATCGCGACCGCCGCCCCGAGACCCGAAGGCCTCGGGACAAGGCTCATACATAAGCAACAATATCAGACAGCGATGCGACCTGTGGTTGAGGAAGCGTGAAAAACTTTTTTCTTTTCTTTGAAAATAAAACATCTGCCGCATATCCATCTGATACTGCCGCTCTTCATAGCGGTACACATAAAGATAATAATCAGAGCATAATAATATTAACTAAAGGTTCTACATAGTACATATCCATGTGCCCCTTGGGCTTAAGTACATCATTATCCAAAATTTCTATTACAAAAGTTTGACTGATAATGGGTCCTACTACTACCAAAATATCTCCAAGGACCTATTGGAGTTGCCATTCACTGCTCCCCAAATTGAGCAAGTGTCTAACCTTGATCATCACCTGAAAAATGTTAGGGAGTGGGGTGAGCTTCGAAAAGCCCAATGAGTAATTCCTACATCTGTCATGGGTTTTCAATTGGTAGAGGTTTCATACATGAGAGTTTATAAAATACTCAACTACCAATTGGTCGTATAGTTGAACATAGAGAACATGCATTCTTAAAATATGTAGCTTTGAAACATTCAAGGTATTCAAGCTAGAACATATATTTCCATAAAAGAGTATGTGTATTTCAGAACATGAAACTTAAAATCATGTAAACATGTATAGTGAAAATGGGGGATAAAACCTGCTTCCATTTCCAAAATCGTTTGTCATATTTTCCCTCTAATTAGGTGGAATCTGTTTCGAACCAGACTCCCATTTTACGTACACGTGGAGATATCTCATTTGCCTGGGGGATTAGATCCTGCTACCAGACATTACACATGATAGGTCAATTGAGTTCCGTATGACCCAAAATCCTGACTATGTGTTGATGCACATGATAGGCCCATTGAGTTCCGTACAACTCACAACACTACCTATGTGCTTATTATTTATCTTGCAAAACATTTGTCATATGACTTTTATATAAAAGCCTTTTATGAGTATTTAAAACATGTGACGTATAACTTTTGTAGTGATGCTTCAATACTTGCAGTAATCAAATTCAGGATGTTTGAAGAAAATCAGACATGCTAATTATTTTGAAAAGAAAACATTTACGGATATAATATGTAAATAATCATGAAGCATGTCATGGCAGAATATTTAAGAAAACAGAAATCATGAATACTGAGTTTGACATATCAATGCTGTAAATATTTGAACTTAAAAACATCCGTTGAAATCCGTGGAGTTAAAACTTCCACTTCAAATGCAAGATTACTCACCTTGGTCCTTTAGGGTTAGTGCTAATAATGCGCTTTCCCACTTCCTTTGTAGTTCCTAAGAACAATTCATAAATAACCTCATTAACTTCACATTCACTTCAAACATCTCCTACTGATGCTTCTTAGCTTATGCTTAGATCGTATTAGATCCTAACACGATTTCATAAATTTCTTACGCACTCATTCTTAACCTATGACACATCTTAATGTATTAGGAATTAAGTTTATTTTATTTTATACTCTTCTGGGAGTTCCATTAACTTTAACTTAAAGTTATTTACTTCACATAATTACGTGTCGTGTGTTTTCGTATTTCTTTGCCTTAGTTTAGTACTTTGGCAGTATTTCAGTTCATAGTCCTCTAACAGATGCTATTCATCAAATTTTATGTCTTTTTATTTTAGACATTTCTTTTGGTCAAATAGACTCTACCATTGAGTCCGGAGTGTCCAAGAAAGTCGGTTTAGGCTTTCGTAGAATTTAATTCGGACTTTTGTATGTAAAAGGGTACAATGGTCATTTATCGTTTTACGTGTCATATTTTTCCGTACTTCATTTTGTAATTTGGACTCCATTATTAAGTCCGGGATGTTAAAGAAAGTCAGTTTAGACCTTCTCTGGTTTCGTTTTGGCTTTAGGGGTACCAGGGGTAATTTGGTCATTTTAGCATTTTTACGGGTCTCCCTATTTTTCAGGACCTCATCTTATGTCGTGGACCTCACCATTGGACTCAGAAGGTCCGAGATAGTAAGAATACACTAATAATTTGTTAATTTTGGGCAAGGGGTATTTTGGTCATTTACCCCTTTACGTGTCCTTATTTTTCGGGCCCTGTCTCGTAAAACGGACCCTACCATTGGCTTCAGAATATCCGAAATAGTAAGGATACACTATTCATTTATTTAATTTGGACTTCATTTGCCCTATTTATGAGCCAAGGGTATTTTAGTAATTTTTCTTATTTAATAAAATAATTTAATAATTTATTTTATTATTCTGTTATTTTTCCAGGGGCATATTTGCGTAATTTTTCCAAAAATTGGGCCACAATAGAATTTCTTAGAAGGTTTGGGGTCAATCCGTAAATAAGGAAAGATTGGGTTTATTATATTTTAATTTATACTAAAAACCAGTGGGTTCAATTAAAATATAAGTGGACCGGTCCGGTTCAGTTACAAACCAACCGGTTTAACCGGTTTGCCACGTAATGCTGACGTCAGGATGACGTCAGCCCTAATGGTTAAAATTTAAAATTCTTAAACCTCTAAACGTCATCGTTTAAATAAACCCATAACCGGATTTGACCCGGACCCGTAACCGACCCGTTGTCCGACCCGGCCCGAACAGTGTCGTCTTCCCCATCGAAACTGACACTGTTCACTCAAAAACCCTAATTATTTTCAGTCGTTATTTCTTCAATTTCGTGGAGTTTCATTCACCAAATCTTCACTGTTTTCATCATAAATTGTTCCTAGAACATAAACAATTACTTTGGCATTCGTTTTGTCGTTCAAAATGGGTTCATGAGTTAGATATTGGGTTTGATAATTCAAACCAATGATTCGGCCGTTCATGCTCATTTCTGAGCCAAATTGGATGAGACTTGTTCTGTTGTGATCCCCTCTTTATGGGGATTCATATTTCATTCATAAAAGTAGATTTAATCTCATGTTTTTGAGATTTGTTTTTGGAACCCGAACCTATAGCTTGATATTAGGGCTTCAATTCTTTTGAGTTTTGATCGCGGTTATAGGTTTTTGGCATGTTTGAGGAGTCTAGTTGAGGTTCCAATCATCCAAAATGGGTTTGGGGAAGCTTGATTCAGACCTGCTTCAAGCAAGGTCTTCCATGGCCGTTTTGTGTACGGTTTGATGTTTTGGTGTGCTTTTGAGCCTATTCTTCATGTATTATTCACGTATATTTACTGTAAACATCTTATATGCATGAAAATCACCAAAACAGTTCATTGGTATGCATGTATTTTTAGAGAGAGAAATTTTGAGATTTTGTGGGTTTACCTCTAACATTGACCCTTCTTTCTCCTTCTTCCTTCTGAACCTCCTTCCTTCTTCTTCCCAGGACCCCTCTCTTTCTCTCAAAGTGACTGAATCAGAGTGAGTCGTGTATATGCATTGTGTATGTATGTGTATATAGTATACACTTAATAAATTAAATCTCTGATTGCCCCACCCACTGATCTTCCTCTTGCTTGTTGCAGCATCCAAAGAGGGGTGTCCTCCTACTGTTTGGGCAGAGCCATTGAGTGGCTGGTTGTGTGTGTGTGTGGTGTTTGACTTGGATTTATACATATATATATATATATATATATATATTTTACTTACACACATGGAGGCCCACACACAACATTCTTACAACCCTTGGTTATTAGCATGTCTTCATATCATATATATAAATATATAAATTTACACACACACATGTTTTAACATACATACATCCATGCACACATGTATACACACTTGGTTACATGTATATACAATATGCCTTAAATTTGTGTGTCTTAATGTTTAATTATAACTAATAATTAATTTCTTTTATTTAATTAATTAATTATTTTAAATTAATTAATTCTTCTCAATAATTTTTCATAACCTCAAATTGCGTGCCATATGACCCGGTATCTTTGGGTCGGGGTATTACACAAATAATATGAACATAATAGTTATATAATATCTCAATTAGCTAATATGAACATATTAGCTAATTGAGAAGGTTCTCACATTTGAAAACCTATCCAAGAATAAAGTTTTTTAGATAAAATATTTTCTCAATATTCATTTTCATTCCTAAGCACAAGCAAATAGTCTCAGATCATTTATTATAGTGGGCTATGATGTCTAGTGTTTGGGGGTTCATTATATATAATATCTCACTCCTAAAAAAAAAACATTATTATATCATTTCTTAGAAACAAAAATTAATGTTATGTTGTAAACGTGTAATCAATTTGATGCACGATGAAAAAAAAGGAGATGAGCAAGAGAGAAGGAAAAGAGAAACAAGGAGTGAGAAAATCCAATATTCTTTATTCAATTTTATATGCCAAAACTAAAATTCTTGTACATCAAGCCTGTATTTATAGGAAGGCCAAAATACCAAAATAACAACTACTAAAATAAAAAAATAACCCTAAAATTAAGAGAATATAAGATAACTATAATTAAATCCTAAGTTACAAATTTCAGTCTTACATATGTCATCCAATGTCTTTGTGTTTCCCATCTTTTCAAATCATTTCTCCCTAGTTGAAAAGATTTGGACACCAATAAGTTGTGGTGGGGACTTTGAGGGAAAAACCCTCCACAAATGAGTGTTTTCCTACAAAAAAAGGGAAAAGGACTATTAGAACAGGTCAAAGGGCACCGGTGGGGTGCCGACTAAGGAGTCTCCGATAGTCAAGTTAGCGAGATGCTAGTTTGAAAACCTAGATGAAGTAGGAAGACGAATACCAAATTTGGCATACCTTTAAACTAGAGGTTCTGGTGTTTAAATAGTTAGTAGTGAGCCGTAGATGGTTCCCTTGATCAGGGTTGATTCCATTATAGTAAGAGGGTATCATGCCATGGTTGGTGCCGTGAATGGGATTTAACTCCCTCGTTTATTAGGGGATCGGAATTCCACTTAATCAGCCTCTACTTTCTGGGTTGAAAATGGTTAACCATGCTTTTAATCTGGAATGATATTGGTGAGCTGGCCAACCGAACTGGAAAAGGCAGAATGAGGGTTCTGCCCAGGCTCCTCTGTTATGAATTCACTTTACTAGGGAAGTTTAGTCATTTAACCCTTACTTATGCTAGCTTCTCTACCATTTTCAAGAGAGAAAGGTGTTTCTCTAGTTGGTTGGCATTTTTTAGTACGATAAGCCCAAAGTACTCCAGGGTGTTCCTCTGTCCATTTTCCTTTGGCATTCTTAAGTTTATTCTTCAAATTTGCCAAAATTGTTTTTTTGGAGGCCTCTACCTGTCTATTTCCTTGGGGATAGTATGGAATAGAGAAGTGGTTCTCTATTTTAAAATCGAAGGGTCTTTGGTATTCTAAATCTGCATATGATATTAGTCCAAATAAAGTCTTAGTCTTAGGTTTCCCCAATTTTTGTGAGCGGCTTCGCTTCAATCCATTTTTTGAAGTAATCTCTCAGGACCAAAAGAAACTTCCTTTGCCCGAGGGCCATTGGAAGTGGTTCTACAATGTCCAGGCTTTGTTGTATGAATGACTATGCGCTGTTGAAAAGGGACAGCTCCGTAGATGGCTGTTGCTTATGAATTGGTGCGTATCTTTGACATTGGTCAAACTTCTTCACTAGTTCTTTCACATCTTCATACATTCTTGGCTAGTAATACCCCTATTTATTGCTTTTTGTGCCAGGGATCTGCCAAATGCATGGTTTCCACAAATCCCATCAAGAATCTCCCTCATAACTTGTTGTGCTTGGTATAAGTTAAACATTTCAAGTATGGCCCTTAGTAGGAATTCTTGTAGAGGCTGTCATTGACTAGGGCATATCGTGTGGCCTTACTCTGAATCTTTCATGTTTCAAATCTTTCTGTAGGCAACACTTCATCTTTTAGGTAAGAGATGATTGGAGTTTGCCAACTTGGAAGTTGGTCGACTTGAGTTATTCTTTGTTCTTCTTCTTCCATAATTGACTTTGGTATGAATTCTACCAGTATTGTTCACCAAAATTGGAATTCAACTGCCGACCCAAGGTTGGCGAGTGTGTCTATATGATAATTGTCCTTACTAGGAAGTTGTTGAATTACATGCTCTAGAATGAATCCAAGTTTTCATTGAACATTCTCTTTGTAAGCAGTCATTCTGGAGTCTTTGGTTTCATATTCTCTATTTACCTAACTGGCTACCAGTTTTGAGTCGCAAAGATTGTAGCTTTTTTATTCCCAACTCATTAGCTAGTTTTAACCTAGACAAGAGGGATTCGTATTCTGCCTCATAGTTCAAGGCCTTAAATCCAAGTGAGATAACATGTTCCATCATAGTCCCTTATAGGGTGAATAGTACTGGTCCGATCCTTGATCCTACCTTTCATGACGAGCCATCTACAGATAGTCACTAATATTTCCTAGAGTTTGCTTCCTCACTTATTTGGTTGGCTCATGATTACAAATATTTAGCCACAAAGTCAGCTAGAACTTGCTCCTTGATGGTTGTTCGAGGACAGTACTTGATGTTGAACTGGACAAGCTCCACCGATCATTTTGATACGCGCTGGATGAGTCTTGAATATGCAAAATAGGCCTAAATGGATATTCCGTAATGATATTGATAGTGAATGCTTGGAAAGAAGGCAACAATTTTTGAGAGGCTACTATCAGGGCTAAGATTAGTTTCTCAAGTTATGGATAGCGCGTTTGGGCATCTTGTAGTACACCAATTTTTGTGTCTTTCCTTATTTTCTAATCAACTTGGCATTGACAACAGAGCTTAATATCACCAAATACAGGTAAAGTTCTTCTCCAACGAATGGCGTCACGAGTAGTGGACGAGTGGTTAGATAATGCTTTAGTCTCCGGAAGGCTTCTTGACATTTATCCATCCATTCAAACTTCTTATTTTTCTTGACATTTATCTGATATGCGAGATAGGAATATGTTCAATGCTGCGGCCTGTCCTATTAGCCTTTGCAATCTTGGGGGACTCCATTTCTTGGTTGGCCCTGATCTGGTCTGGGTTTGATTCGATTCCTCATTTGGTGACCAGGTGCTCGAGGAATTTTCCTAAGGTAACTCCAAAAGTATACTTCACCGAATTCAGGTTCATCCTGTATTTATAGAATTGAGTGAAATTTTTCGATAAGTGGACAAGATGATTTTCCCTCGCCAGGATTTTTACCAGCATGTCATCCATGTATATTTCCATGGTTTTCCTGATTTGGTCTTGAAAAACCATGTTGACTAGCTTTTGGTATGTTGCACCAATGTTCTCTTAAACCCGAAAGGCATGACGCGATAACAAAAATTCCCATATTATGTTATGAAATATGTTTTTTCTTGATCGGATTCATGTAGGAGAATTTGGTGATATCCTAAGTAAGGGTCCATGAAACTAAGGAGTTCATATCTCGAAGTTACATCTACTATTTGATTAGTTTTTTTGGCAATGGGTAACTATCTTTCGAGCATGCCTTATTGATGTTTGTAAAATGAATGCAAACCCTCTATTTCCTGTTCTTTTTGGCACAACCACAATGGTGGAGAGCCAATCTGGGACTTTTACTTCTCGGTCGAATTCGGCTTTGTGCAACTTTTTTACTTCTTCTTTTATGGCCTGATTTTGCTCGAAAGTGAAGGGCCTTTTTTTTTTTGCAGACCGCTTTTCGATCTAGGCCCATAACTAACCTATGAAAAATGACCCAGGGGTCAATCCCAGGTATATCCTAGGCAGACCAAGTGAATATGTCTCGATTTTCCTAGAAGAATTGGATGAGATTATTCTTTTTTGTGCTATTAAGCCCTGTCCCAATCCGGGCTACCTTTTTTAGTCTAGACGAATCCAGTTGGATTAACTCCACACCTTTTTCTGCTAGGTTTATCCGGGCCTCATCATTTGAGGGGTCCGACTCTGAAGAGTCATTACTACCCATACCCTAATTTTGTAGCTGCTAGTCTGTCTCCATTATACCTTTGGTCTCTTGGACAAGAGTGGACTCTTTCTGCCTGATGATATTGCAACTTATGGAGGCTGCCTGGTCACCCCGAATAGTGTGTTCCATAGGGGGTCGTCTTTTTTTTGTCAGAGTAGAGAAGTTCAAAATCTGGTGCGGAGTTGAAGGTATTGCACCTATCTAGTGGATTCAATTTTTTCCCAAGATAATGTTATATGGGGATGGTACATCAACTATCACATCCCAAACCCCGCCCTATGCGAATTAGGGAAAGTAACCAGCCAGTTAGGCACCACGCCAATACACTAACCCTTTTGTAGCATATTGATGATGTGTCTAACCAAAGGCCTCTTATCATATCAAAGTAGATTGAATTTAATAATTTAAAATCACCCAGCAGAATCTGAGTCTATAAATTTTTTTGTTTGATTGTAGTTACACTTGGTAGAGCATAAGTCACGTTACATCAAAATTACAATAATATGAGCCCAACATTACATTACACATGAGTGTCTAAACTATTACATCATTGGTGAACATCATTCACATTCTATAGTTACTCTAAGTTGTTACATCAATCTGGTATCTATCACTTCAGGTTGGTACCTCCATGATTGAGATATTAATCCTCTTCTCGCTAGAGTCTCTATTCATCATAGCCTGCTAGCATCTGGATCTGTAACTTCTTAAACCTTCTCGAAATTACATAGGATGAAACCCTGTGAGCTTTATGAAAAGCTCATGAGTAGCCCGAGTTCCCTATTGTGGCTTTTAAAGTTAAAATCCTTTCGTAAACTTTCATAGATAGTAGTTAAAAGAAGCTTGTACTGAATGCTACTAGCATTTATAAATCATTTACATATAATTGATCGCAAGATATTTAAGAAATCATGCAGGTTCGTTTGCTAGATAGTTTTGCAAGATAAATCATAATAAGCATAAAAGTGTAATTGAAAACTGAGTGATGAAGTAATATGTGCCAATATTTCTTTAGCTTCGTCCCTTAGGACCTTGAATAGTCACCTGGGCGATTAAATATAATCTAGAGCTTCGGGCATGCATAGCCCGAATGGCTTAACTCCCCAATCGGGCATGACTATATCATGAATAATAACTTAAACCCCCCCAACCGGGCACAACTATTTATCATGAATTGTAAACATTGTATGGCATATAATTCCATGCTAAATCCTGCTTGTAAAACTTTTCATTATGTTATCCAGATCATACAAAATATTTAAAAACATGCTAATAAAGATATGCGATAAAATATTTGATATAGCATCATAAAGTTGTATAGCAACTGCATGTAGTATCATAAAACTATAAGAACTGCATTCAATGGAAAAGTCTCAATTTCAAGGCTCAGGATTGCTCACCTGTGGTCTAGAGTCCATAATTACTTGCTTACTTGACTTTCTTTGGCATTCATATTATCTTTATTTCTTTGTTGGTGATCCTAAATCATAAATTAGAATACATTGATACTAGATCAGTATATATCTCAACTTAAATCTTTGCTTACTTAAAATTCTTAGTTTCTTTTGGACTTCGTCTAACTATTTAGGATTATCTTATGGTCTTTAATTAGGGTCCCCAACACTTCTAGTTCATCATGTGGCTTACTTTAGCCTTTAGGAGTATTTTAGTCATTTTTCCTTCATGTGTCTTATACTATTCAGTACTTCATTATCTTATCGGACTTCATCTTTGGTCCAAAAGGTCTTTTAATCATAAGGTAGGTCCCTCTTTTACTTTCTAAGTTCATCTAATTGCTTAATTAAGCCTTAAGGGTAGTTTGGTAATTTTACCATTCTTATCTTGTGTCTTAGATACCCAATTATCTTAAACGAAACTCATTTTTGGACTTAGAGGCTCCTATAAACATTGGTACGGATTTCTTTTTACTTTCCATATTTTTCTAGTAGCTTAATTAAATCTTAGGGACATTTTTGTCTTTTTTTAATTTGTTTTGGTGTTCTATTTTTCCTAAGCAGACATCACCGTTGGGTTTGGAATGTTAAAGATACTCAATTTGGGATTTTCTAGATGTTAATTAGCCTCTTTGTAGCTTACTTTAAGTTTATGGGCATTTTTGTAATTTTACACTTTCATGCAGGACCATGTTCGGGTGTTTGGAGGCTCAATTAGATCTCACTATTAGGTTTAGAGCATCCAACAATGTTAAGTATGCCCCTTTCTAATTTTTTCTAGTAAGTCTGATAGCTCATATATCATTAAGGACAGTTTGGGAATTACACATTTGTATATATTTATATTTTTGGTACCTCGTTTAACGAAACAGACCCCACCATTGAGTCTGAAACATTGAAAAACGTTAGGGTTGGCACTCTCGCGATCATTGAGGTTCATTTGGTAGCTTAATTAAAGCATTAGGACTTAATTGGAATCCAGTTTATCCGTTCATATATTTTGGGGTCCAATTTCCAAAATCAGACTATGAGTAAGTCCAGAATGCCCAAAAATGTTTAGTTAGACTATTCTTATATTTTAATTGGCCTTCGTTACATTGTATTTAGCCCTACGAGTAAAATAATAATTTTACCTATTTATTTAAAAGACTTTTAAATAATTATTAAATTATTTTCTGGGCCTTAATATAATTTTCAAATATTATTCATAAATAATATAGATTATGGTTTATTCATTTTAGCCCAAACCGGCAGTTTAGAGGTTTACTTTTCAAAACGGTCTAATTTGGTTAAAAACCAACTAGTCCAATGATATTTTAAGTGAACCGACATCAAACCGCTTTAGGCCAACCGATTTAAGCCGGTCTACCACATCATTTAATGAATTAATCAAAATGACGTCATTCATTTAAGCCCATATTCATTTTATCATGCGATCAGTACTCGAACCAGTTAACTGACCCTAGACCTGACACGACACTGTTCATCATCATCTTTTCATTGAACAGAACGTGACTGAAAACCCTAGTTATGTTCTTTCTCTATTTTGTGTGATTCTAGACGCTGTTTCAATCCCATTTATTTCCTAAATGATTTCTTCATATATAACTTAGATTTTGGCAAAAGTTTTATGCATTGAATTGAGCCATAAGGGCCGTTCGATCATCCTATTCACGTTTTGCAACTAGCTCAATGTGAGCTCATTACTGGGTTATTTTGAACAGCATTTTCACTACTGTTCTCCCCATTCAAAGGGGTTTCAACCACCATGGTCAAAACCAAGCTTAATACTTGATTTGGTCCACTTCAACTTTCAAGTCGTACTTGCAACTCCTTGTTCCACAACTCTCTATTGAGTTTTTTGATTGCGAAATGGTGTTTTTCTAATCTATTTTGAATGTAGATCATGTTCTTATTCTCAAAATTAGGTTTCATAAAGGTTTATTTATGGGTTGGTTTTCGAAGTTTTGACAATGGCGCTCCAACATGGACCAACCCTTTTAGGGTCGCACAAGTTCATCTAAAGGTTCAAACATGATTCTTATTTGCGCAGGAACTAAAATAAGTGAGGGAGAGAGGCTCTAACCTTTTGCAGCTTGTTTCCTTGATTTCGTCTCTCTAACTTCTTTCTTTGTCTAGTAGCTCATTGGCCTCTCATTAGGCACGAAATTCCTTTCTCTTTCCTCACAATTTTAGTAGGTAAGGTTTGGTCTGAATGGTTTGTTTATATCACTGATTTCTTTGATTCATGTTTTTAAGGAAACTTCACATCAATGAAGGGGCTCTAGGGGGCTGGGACTGCGCATTTGTCTTGGGGTCTCTAGCAGGATGTCACTTCCTTTCTTTTCCTCCCCCCTTTTCCTTAAATTTCCTCCCTTTATATATACATATATACACACACACACATATATATATATATATATCCATATATACAAACACCAACACACTTATTGTGTGTTCCAGCCATTTTCTTCCATGTGCAAGGCACATGACAACTAACAATACTTTTTAATTATTTTTATCTATTTTCCCTTCATTTTTTCTTTATTTTCCTATATATGTATATGTATATATATACATCTATATACACACACTTGAGTGTGTGTATTTGGGTCTATTCATTATGTATAGGTCACAATGTATAATATAATTTTCTATATTTTTATTTTATTTTTCTTAGTATTATATGTATTTATTTGTATTTTGTCTATTTTTTTCATAATTATAAGTAATTATTTTATTTATTAATTTTTATTATTTGATGTAATGTTTTTCTACTTTAGGTTAGTGATGTATTGATAACTTAACCTAATTGTCTCACTAACCTAAGTTAGGTTAGACTAACCTATGGTTAGGTTGAGTCTTAACCCTACATGGGGCAGTGGCTTAGCTAGG
Organism: Nyssa sinensis; assembly: GCA_008638375.1. NCBI lineage: Eukaryota > Viridiplantae > Streptophyta > Magnoliopsida > Cornales > Nyssaceae > Nyssa > Nyssa sinensis. The sequence continues at coordinate 9,980,183 of CM018042.1, read as the reverse complement.
ACTATGACCTACTATTGAGTTACATTAGTTTTTAACCCTTGTTTGGATCTGATGACTTGCATAATTTAGAATATTTTATCACCTCTTAACTTTAAACTTTAGTCTAATTTTATTTATTTTTGGGTTGATTTTAGGCTTCATTGTTATCATTTAAATTTTATATTTTATTTCAGATTTGAAGAAATTGAAATAGCCCATCGTCCATGACTCTTGGGCCAGACAACCTAATAATAAGGCCCGTGAGTTCCTCACCACTTTTGCTGATCTCAAAACAAAAACAAAAAAGGCCTAGCCATCCAGCCAAAAACAAAAGCGCCAAGAAAAAAAAAACGCTAGAAGCGTGGGGCGGCAGGAAGAGATTTAGGGCTTAATGGGTCGGTGGTATTTAAAAGGGGGTTGCGGCTAATAAAAAAGGAAAAAGGAAGAAAAGAGGGTGGCTGCGGCGCAGGGAGAAGAAAGTAAGAAAGGAGGCTTGAGGCGCTGAAAGGAGAAGCGGTTGCAGGGGTGCTGGGCAGGAAGAAAAAGAGAAAAAGGGGAAAAGTAGGTTAGTGCTGATGAAGGAAAAAGGAAACAGCGCAGGCTGGGCAGAGCGGCGCACTGTAGCGCAAGGCAAGAGAATAAGAAAAGAAGAAAAAATAAGAAAAGGGGGGCAGCTGTGGCGCAAAGCAGGGCTATGGCGCAAAGTAGGGAAGCAGCGGTTGAGTGCGGACGAAGGAAAAAAAGAAGAAAAAAGCCAAAAGCGGCTGAACAGGAAAGAACCAAGCGACGAGAAAAAAAAAAAAGAAAGGAAAGAAAAGAAAGACCAACGGTGGCTGAAGCACTACGGACTGTTCACGAGTATTTTTTAGTGTTCAATTTCTTCCATTCCTTTCAGAAAAATTATGGTGAATTCGTTTATGTTGAATTTAATTTTTAGCATGAACTAATTTTCTTTATTCTAGGAAAATGATGAAATCTAGTCTCGAGCTATGCTTTCTTTTCTATGCTAATTTGAAGTAATTTTATTTCATGTTTGTCTGATTTATTCTAAGCTTATTGCTTCTAATTAACTGGCCACTAATTAGATGATTTTAATCTTGTAATTTGCTAGCGAAAGAGGGAATTACAGGATAGATCTTGGATATTTCGGCATAGGTAAATATAGAGATCGAAAGACTTATATGAGCCTATGTAGTATTAAAAATCATTGGTCTTAGTGCATTCTTGCTTTATTAATTTGCATACTCCTGTGTAAAATGATGAACAATAATAGTTTCCAATTGACTGTTGAAAAAGGCTTTTGGATGATTTGGAGATTTGCTAACAACACATAGAGAATTAAATTCAATTAGTTAGAAGAGTAAAGCATAGTGAAGGATTAGGTGAAATCGATTTCCTAGAAGTTTTCTCTCCCATTAATTTGATTTTCGAACATCGTCTTTCTTTTACTTTGAGTACTTTCTTTGAATTGATTTTAGTTTAATTTGCAATTACAAGAATTTTAGTGACTTTTCTAAATAAAGTCGATATTAGCATAATTTCGGTATTTGTCAAAAGTAAGTTACCAATCATTGAGGACGATACTCTTCTCATCACTTTACTATAGAACTACGATACTGTGCACTTGCAGTTTTACACTGATCAAGTTTTTGGCGTCGTTGCCGGGGATTGATTTTTTTTTTATTTTTGCCAATATCGACGCAAAGCAATCTTGGTTTTAATTTAGAAGTTTATTTTTATTTTTTTTAATTTTTGTTTTTAATTTTATTCTTGTTTTACAGGTGTGTTTTTAAAGTACTAGCCATGGCTGACAGACAATAGGATGCACAGCCACGCACCTTGAAGGATTATGTACGGCCAGTTGTGAATGACAACTACTCAGATGCCTTGGAACAAATGCCAAACTATGTTAAATTCCTGAAGGACGTCATTTCCAAGAAAAAAAGGTTGGAGGAGTTCGAAACAGTGAAACTTTCTGAAGAATGCAGTGCCATTATTCAAAAGAAATTGCCTCAAAAATTAAAAGATCTAGGGAGTTTCACTTTGCCTTGAACTATTGGAAATTCATTTTTTGATAAAGTTTTATGTGATCTTGATGCTAGCATTAATCTTATGCCACTTTCTGTTTGTAGGAAATTGAGACTTGGAGAGATGAAACCAACAACCATTTCTTTGCAACTAGCAGACCGATCCATCAAATATCCACGTGGAATCATAGAAGACGTATTGATAAAGGTGGATAAGTTTATTTTTTTCTGTTGATTTTCTGGTGTTAGATATGAAGGAAGACCAAGAAGTCCCACTAATTCTTGGCCGACCATTCTTGGCTATGGGAAGGACTTTAATTGATGTTCAAAAGGGTGAATTAATTAACATTGAGAGTAAACGAAGAAGAGGTGATGTTCAAGATCTACCAAACCATGAGATTTCCAGAAGATCCAAGCACTTGTTTTCAGGTAGATGTCATTGAGCAATGTATAGAAGAAGCCTTTCAAGAAGATGTGCCAACCGATCACCTAGAACGATCCTTGCAACAGGTTACATCACTTAACAATGAAGTGGGGAGGCTAGAGCCGGTGGTAGCAAAGACGGATTCTGTAATCTCTAAAGAAAAGGTGCAGCAAACGACAACTCCAGAGTTGAAGCAATTACTTGAGCACCTTCGCTATGCATTCTTAGGTGATGCTTATGAAAATGCGAAGATCTACAAAGAACTTTGCATTTATTCCTCTCGGAGATCCTAATTGATGAAGATTGAAAAGTCTGGTTGTAGACTTTAAAACAAGCGCTTATGGGAGGCAGCCCATAGAACTTTCTTTTATATTTTATTTTATTTTTTTTTCTTTTAATAATTTGAATTTTGGTGCAGGTTTATTTAGCATGAATAAAGAGATGAAAATTACAACATACGGCTGATTCATCATAAAACCAGGGAAGTTCCTTTCATTTCTTCACTCTTTCTCACTTTTGACTTACAATGAGGACATTGTTTAGTTTAAGTTTGGGGGTGTAAACTCTTATAGTTATCTTGTCTTCTTGATTGTTGGTTATAAGTCTTGAGTTGTTGGATTCTCTTACCAAGCATGTATTTGAGTATGATTGAATTCTCTCTGACTCTGAAATTTGTAATTCAGGATGGGACTAAGAAAATTTTTCAAAAATTTCTTTTATGTTAGGTAGAGTTTTGTGGGTACTTTGATTTAAATCTTTGTCCTTGAACATAACTGAGCACATAGTCATTTTTTCTTTATCCCATTGTGCTTATGAAGAGAAGGAGTTGAATTAACTAGGTTAGGGAAGTTCAATTTTGCTTTGCTTTAGAATCCGTTGATGAATCCTTAAGGCGAAATCCTAGGTGATGCCAAATATTAGAGAAATGATCTAGGCCATTTTTTTTTCATAACCAAAAAGCCTTCCCAGCTGTCCCAGTTATCATGCCATCATTGCATGGTGTATTTCCATAGTCAGCCCCCTTGAGCCTTATGTTACATAAGCCTTTATTTGTTCTTTTAACTATATAAATTATTCCTGTTCTAAGCTTGAAAAACCATGAATTTCCCATTTACAGTTTGAGAAGACACTTTGGTGAAAATTTAAACTTGAAGAGAAAATTAGTTCAAAGGAAATAATCCACATTATGTTTGCTTTGTTTGATCAAAGTGTGAAGAGAAAAGCAAAGAAAGTGAACGGCAAAAAAAAAAGTATTTTTGTTGGGTTTGTCTTTTATGCAGAGGTGATTTATCCATCATGGCCGAGAAAAAAAAGAGTATGAGCATATTGTCGAGAAAGAGTTATGGTTTGAATCTTGTGGAATTCCATTTTATTGTTCTTTCCACAAAGTATTTTTCTAGTTTGCTTTGATTTTTCATATCCATTTCTTTCTTATCTCTCACCTTGTGGCCTGTCATTATAGCCTAATTAAAGACCTTTTGATCTCTGATTTTGGTGTTAGCTACATTAGTAGAGAGGATTTCTGAAAATTGGACTTATAGGGTTAAGTTTTGAGAGAATTCCTTTGGTTTCAGTTGTTTTGCTTTTATCTGAGTGTGCAGGTGGTTTGGAGTTAAATTAACTATATCACACACACTCAAGGTCTTAGCTTTAGGTTGAAGTAAACACTTAACTCCTGCTTGACAAATTGCTAAATTTTTTATTGATTTTCCTGCTATCTTTGATGTTAAAAGAGTAAGATACTAGTTATGAAATCTAATTTCAGATCATGGCTTGGTGAGTGTTGAGATTTTTTTATAGGGTCTAGTTTTTGTTTGAGGACAAACAAAGTCTTAAGTTTGGGTGTGTTTGATGACTTGCATAATTTAGAATATTTTATCACCTCTTAACTTAAACTTTAGTCTAATTTTATTTATTTTCGGCTTAATTTTAGGCTTCATTGTTATCATTGAAATTTTATATTTTATTTCAGATTTGAAAAAATTGAAGCAGCCCATTGTCCATGACTCTTGGGCCGGACAAGCTGATAATAAGGCTCGTGAGTTCCTCACCACTTTTGTTGATCTCAAAACAAAAAAAAAAAAAAAAAAAGGCCCAACCGTCCAGCCAAAAAAAAGAAGCGCCAAGAAAAAAAAAAGCTAGAAGCGTGGGGCGGTAGGAAGAGATTTAGGGCTTAATGGGTCAGTGGTATTTAAAAGGGGGCTGCGGCTAATATTTCATCTTCTATAACTAGCAAACTATCATCATTCTTCACAAAATCTGAGTTTGCGTATGATAAAACAATTTCCTTCTATTGATCAAATTGATCATCTATATGAGAAATCTTCTCAACAAAGGCCTGATTTTTTAGAATTAGTTTAGAATTTTTAGATGTCTATGAGATTGACTGTCACGCCTCGAATTTCTACGAACCTGGGGAGTGAGTACGAAACGAAATAAGAAAAGGAATTAAAAGGACAATTTAATGGATTTAATTTAAATATGCATTCATTCCCTTCAACATATATATATATATATATATATTAGGCACATTCAATAAATACATCCTATAGGTCATTTGGGCTTAAGCCCTTACATCACAAAATACGCCCCAAGAGCCAAATATACTTCAAGGTTCTCTTCCCCTCCTTTCTCCTAGGCTTCGTCAAGTCTCATGTACTAAGAGCGTCATCTGTAATACGATATCCCAAGAATGGGTCAGCGCAACTATTGGTATGACACAGTGCTAATGCAGGGAACAAAAGTAAGGCGTGGCTGTGCAAGTGTACATTCATTTCTACATGCCTCCCTAATCATCCATACAGTGTAATGGTAGTGTTCATAACGCATCCATACAAACTCTATACCACATCCATGAAGTCATTAATACGATGTAATGGAAATATGCGTGATACAGCCACGCAACTCTATGCCACACCCATGTCTCGTTTATGAATCGTTCCCGATGGACCCTGAATACCAATGTCCCGTTCACGGATCGCATCCGTTGGATACTGGGCACCAATGCAATGGCCAATTTTGGGTTTTTCACCACAGGATCTACACCCTCATAATGCATAGCACCACGTGCTCAACCCAAACTATGCTTTCAAGAATCACACCATACCAATATGCCTTGATTCCACAATGCAATAATGCAGTCATAATGAAGTATTTTACCAACACATGGAGTATGCTTTAAATAATGCATTCCACTTAAAGCAACAATAATATTTGAATCACCAAACTTCTTTCACATGTGTGTATGCTATACATAATCAATTTAAACACGTACTCAAATCACATATTCACAATTTTAATAACTCTCCAAGAACATAAATCATGTACAGCACTAACACATAGAACAAATCATAACTCCAAAGAACAACAAAGAACACACAGGCACATAAACAATCAACTCTAGATTTTATTTCAAAGCAGCCATTCCCTATGTGATCGTCTAACATCAAATAAACATATGATTCATTCAATCAATATACAAATCATTCCTAAACTTAATCATATTCCTTACTTAGCAAAATATCATACCTAATAGGGTTTGTCTCAACCTTAGGGAGTTGTGCCCGCCACGCAGTCAAACCAATCGGTGATAACGCATTCCTCTTACTGTATCTATCTAGAAGATGAAACAGCCTTCTCCTTTCCTTTCGGTGTTCCAAAGATTCATAAAATATGTCTCAGTTTATCTTTACATGAATTTATGTTATTCATCAAATTTTATGTCTTTTTACTATTGGTGTCTATTTTACTTGAATAGACTCTACCATTGAATCCGGAACGTCGAACAAAGTCGATTTAGGCTTTTGCGGAATTCAATTTGGACATTTGTACTAAAAAGGGCAAAATGGTCATTTTACACTTTTATGAGTTTTTACTTCTCGAGACCTCTTTTCACAAATCAGACTTCACGGTTGAGTTCAGAATGCTCAAAATAATAAAAATTCACTATTCTTTTGTTTTAATCGGAGTTCGTTTGACTTTGGGTTAAATAAGAATTTTTTATTTTTCTATTCTAAATCAGAATAGCCAAACAGTGGCTAACCCTTAAAACTAGAATAGGATATCCGTATCCCCAAATCAATTTCCAATTTAATTTCTTAAGCTCGTAGCCAAACACTCCCAATTCCCTTTTAATTTATAACATAAAATGACACAGCTTTGGGTATCCAATACCTACGGGTGGGTCAGATCTAACCTGACCTGGACTGGTCTAGACCCAAGGCCCTAAACAGTTCCTTCTTCTCCGATTATCCGGTAGGGTTCCACTGGATCTCCGACGTCTTCTCCGGCGCCGGCAACCTTGTTTTGATCATTTTCAACCCCTTTTTCAATGTGGTTTCCTTCAGAGTTTCATAAGCTTTTCATATCCAACATTTGTTTTTGATTTGGACCACTCAAACTCCATGAATAGAGAGTCAAACAACTCCAGCCGATTTTCCGGCCAAGCCTATATTTTCATTTTCATGACAACTCAACCGTATACATATAGGTAAAACCACTTACCTGCTCACCCCTGCAGCCTATGGTTTTCTCTTCTTTTCTTCCCTTTTCTGACTTCCTCCCTATTCCCTTTCTTTTCTTTCTGATTCCCATTTAATGTTGCTTGTGTTTTGTGTTATATATATGTATATTATATTACACCCACACGCACACGCACACGCACACCACAGTACACAGTACACACACACCACTCAACCGACATCCTTCACACACTGATCTCACATGTTGTATTGGCACTCCTTCCTCCCTCATGCATTACTATTTAAATATACGTATATATATATATATATATACCTACCATGCATATACACTCATTTACACACATGTACACTCATTTCTACTCACGTGTACATAAACTTATATTCAATGGGCTATATATATATGTATACGTATGCATGCATGAAAATATGTGTGTGCACGTATTACAAGGCATAGTTCTGGGTTGCTCGGGCGTTGCCCGACACTGACTGTATAACTAATACTATTCACGTTTTAACATCATACAGTACATAAGATATAATGACATTGAGCTTAAACAACTCGGGTTACCACGGGCATTGCACTACTCAACCCGGTCTACCTTTATTCACATGCCATGTCCCAGGTCAGGGTATTACAACTAGTACTTTACTGTTGTAAAAAAAATGAAAAAATTTATTCTCAATTTTTTTCTCAAGTCTCTACATCCTTCCCCCTTGAAGAAATTTCGTCCCGAAATTTAAAATTGTATCTTTTCGACAAAATAATAAAAGAAATATACAAAATGTATTGTAACATGGAGGCGTTCAGCCTTACCTATGGATAATTCACCTCTCCCTCAACCAGGCAATGTGGAATGCATTACCCTTTCCTCCCAAATTAACCTCGTCCATTTGGGCGGGCGTGCAGCGGTGTGTAGACATCTCCACACTCCCTGCTAGGGTCTGGTTCTGATCCCATCTATAACGGTCCACTCCAAATGGCACAACACATCATGAAATCCACAAAACATGTTGGCTTATCAATGCCAATTTTTCCAAGTCCATCCTAGCGTCATGGCCCCCCTCAATAATTCAACACCATAAAATACTCATGGCTCACAATGATACCTCATAGTCTGTCACGACCCGAAACCCACCCTACGCGGATTACCGAATGGCGATCGCCGCCCCGAGATCCGAAGGCCTCGGGATGTGGCTCGTACATGAGCAACAATATCAGACAGCGATGCGACCTGTGGTTGCGGAAGCGTGAAAAACTTTTTTCTTTTCTTTAAAAAAAAACATCTGTCGCATATCCGCCTGATACTGCCGCTCTTCATAGCGGTACACATAAATATAATAATCAGAGCATAATAATATTAACTAAAGACTTTTACATAGTACATATCCAAGTGCCCCTCGGGCTTAAGTACATAATTGTCCAAAAGTTTCAACTACAAAAGTTTAACTAATGAAGGGTCCTAAACTTCCAAAATAACTCCAGATCCTACTAGAGCTGCCAATCATTGCTCCCCTTATTGAGCAAGTGTCCAACCTTGATCATCACCTGAAAAATGTTGGGGAATGGGGTGAGCTTCGAAAAGCCCAATGAGTAATTCCTACATCTGTCATGGGTTTTCAATTGGTAGAGGTTTCGTACATGAGAGTTTATAAAATACTCAACTACCAATTGGTCGTATACTTGAACATAGAGAATATGCATTCTTAAAATATGTAGCTTTGAAACATTCAAGGTATTCAAGCTAGAACATATATTTCCATAAAGGAGCATATGTATTTCAGAACGTGTAACTTAAAATCATATAAACATGCATAGTGAAAATGGGGGTAAAACCTGCTTCCATTTCCAAAATCGTTGTCATATTTTCTCTTTAATTAGGTGGAATCTGTTTCGAACCAGACTCCCGTTTTACGTATACATGGAGATATCTCATTTACCTGGGGGATTAGATCCTGCTACCGGGCATTTCACATTATAGATCCGCGGGGTTCAGTACGACCCTACTCACTACCTATGTGATGATGCACATGATAGGTCCGTTGAGTTCCGTACAACTCACAACACTACCTATGTGCTTATTATTTATCTTGCAAACATTTGTCATATGACTTTTATATAAAAGCCCTTTTATGAGTATTTAAAACATGTAACGTATAACTTTTGCAGTGAGGCTTCAATACTTGCAGTAATCAAATTCAGAATGTTTGAGGAAATCAGACATGCTAACTTTTTTGAAAAGGAAACATTTACGGATATAATATGTAAATAATCGTGAAGCATGTCATGGCAGAATATTTAAGAAAACAGAAATCATGACTACTGAATTTGATATATCAATGCTGTAAATATTTTGAACTTAAAAACATCCGTTGAAATCCGTGGAGTTAAAGCCTCCACTTCAAATGCAAGATTACTCATCTCGGTCCTTTAGGGTTAGCTCTACAGAGGCGCCTTCCCTTTACCTTTCTCTTTCCTTAGCCTATCAAGATTTATGAAGATTCCATAAATTTCATATGTGCTAAATCAACTTCATAACTCACTAAGTGTAGACTGTGAGAAGCCTAAATTCTTATACCGGTCCGACTTATAGCTGTATTATAGATCTAGCAACTTATGTACTTAATGATAATAATATTACCTGCGACGCCATTCGGCTAAGGTTTCCGTGTTCTCTCTTTCCTCCTCCATTTTCCTTTTTTCCTCCTTATTTTTCTTAGCCTCTGCCACCATGGCCTTGGTGGGTGATTTGAAAATGAAGGGGCTCACCGAGACGACTTCTGTCGCCTTGGCTATCTTGACGAACCTGTCGATCAGTCTCTGACGATGCAACAGTTCTTGCATGAAGGCCTGTTGTTTAGGGTCCTTAGCCCTTTGGGCCTTGGTTATGATCGTGAACTTTGGTCGTTATTCTTCCATAATTATCACCTAAGATCAATTTATGAGTTAGAAATTCTATTCTAAGGTTGGTGTGTTGTCGTGTCTTTTCGTAATTCACGTCCTTGCATACGTCGTAGATTAGTACGTTGGCATTACCTCAATTTATAGTCATTTGACAGATTCTATTCATCAAATTTTATGTCTTTTTATTTTAGACATTTCTTTTGATCGAATGGACTCTACCATTGAGTCCGGAGTGTCCAAGAAAGTCAGTTTAGGCTTTCTTAGAATTTAATTCGGCTTAGGACATGTTAGGGGTATTGTGGTAATTTATACCTTAACATGTCTAATTTTTTCAGAGTCCTGCCTCGTGAAATGGACCCTACCATTGGCTTCAGAATACCCGAAATAGTAAGGATACACTATTCATTTATTTAATTTGGACTTTGTTTGACTTATTTATGGGGCAAGGGCATTTTGATCATTTTGACATTTTTAGGGGTCTTTAATTTTTCGGGACCTCATCTCATGTCGAGGACCTCACCAATGGGCTCAGAGGGTCCAAGATAGTAAGGTTACATATATATAACTTGTAATTTTTGGACAACGGGCCATTTCGGAGTATTTAATTTAATTAAATTATAAATGCAGTATATATATTTTTAAAGGGGAATAAGTGACAGGTTGAATAGGGTGGCACGCTGGCCAGCGTGTCACCTCCCTCCCCATATACCCGAGTTCGAGTCTCACCAGGTGCAATGCACCTTTTTATTTTCGGTTTTATTTTATATGTATTATATATAAATATGTTGTCCCATATGAGACACACGCGCATGCGTGGCCGAGTGGAAAGGAAACGTGTGGGGTGCGTGAGGTCAGGGGTTCGAACCCCACTGACCGAGATTCCCCCCCCTTTTTTCTTTTAAAACCTTAACCGTATATATATATATATATATATATATATATATATATATATATACCTAAGCCCTAAACGATGTCGCCCCACTAATTCGGTGGGAAGCCCAGAGGCTGCCACGCGTCCGAGTTGACACGGAAATTTTAAAAGACCGAGCCAACTCACTGTCTTCTTCATCATTTCTTCCCCAGTGTTGCCCTAGTTGCAAGTTTTCGATTTTTCCTATTTCGTGATGTTTCACAACTCCGTTTCTTCTGCTTTCTTTTCTAAAATGTCCCTAAGACTTTATAACACACTTTTACATTGATTTGGAGGTTCGAACGTAGCTCAAAAGCTTGGTTCAAGCCACGATAATCCGAACCTGTAAATCGTTGGTTCGTGCTCGTTTCTTCATCATTTTTAGTGAGGTTGGGCTTATTTTGATCCCCTCTTCATGAGGATTCAATTCCCATTCATATTTGTTGATTTAGATGAGAGTTTAAAGGTTTGGGTTGTAAACCTGTAACCTGCAAGTCGATGGTTGGGGGCCATTTCTTATGATTTTTGATCGCGTACGTATGTTTTTGGGATGCTTGTGAGATCTACTTGAAGTCTTGATAGGCCAAATTGGGTTTGGGGAAAGTCGGTTCAGACCTGCTCTCACCAAGCTCAACAATGGCGGTTTGGTGTACGGTTTGTGTTTCTGATGTGTCTTAGAGTCAATTAATCATGCCTAGTTCATGTATATTCATTTTAATCATCATATATACTAAATCAAAGGCTAAAACAGATTCATACGTATAAAAATTCTAGAGAGAGAAATTCAAGTGTTTTGTGGGTTTACCTTGTTCCAAACTGTTTCTCTCCCCTTTGCTTCTTGCTTCCCACTCCTGATCGTCCTAGAATCTCCTTCAAACTCTCCTTCACTCTCGGATGGTTGTGTGTGTGTGTGTACAAGCACCATGCATACTTGTATAAAGAGAGGTGAATCATGGCAAATCTGATTGCCCCTCTATTTGGGTTAGCCAATTTCAGGCTTCTTCATGAGTGGGTCTGAATTGCCACTGTTTGGCAGGCCATTGAGTGGCCGGTTGTGTGTGTGTGTGGTGTTTGACTTACATATATATATATATATATGTATATATACATGGTTTAACCCTAATACACCTTGGATAATACACACACCTCTCTTTGACACACACTCTCTTTTGTACACTTTGGACAATAGCATGCCCTCTTATTCCATATATAATATACATACATTTCATATATACATATTTTAACATACATGCATGCATGCATACACACACTCATATATATATATATATATATTCATGTATAATTATACATATATTTAAGGTTATAATCATTTATATAGTATATATTTTTGCAGTTAATTATATATATTAGTTGCTACAATTTATTTCTTATATTTAAAATAATTAATTACTTTAAAAATTAATTATTTTCTTAAATGTATCATCTTGGTACTAATCTTCGTATCCTCGTAATACGTGTCACATTACCCGACATTCTCGGGTCGGGGTATTACATTCTTCCCTCCTTAAAAGAGTTTTGTCCTCAAAACTCGAGGTGTCTTACTTTCAAGGTTCTCCTCTCTATTTCTTTTTCATAGTATCTATTTATCATGCTTATATTCAGATAGTCAATTTTAAATGACAAGTATATATATTTCAAAATTTAAAACTTTCGTAGTGTACCTAATTGATCATCAGGGTTTTGTGTTGTACCAGCAAATATATTATATACTCGTCCGTACCTCATGGGTTCCTTGTTCCCTCCAGGTTTCCCCGTATTTATGGCCGGTGGTTGTGGGGTAGCCGATGATGCTACCGCGGTAGGCTCCTTAGCATTTGAATTCAGCGTTGGGCACTCCTTGATGCGATGCCCAGACAGTCTGCATTTATAACAGACTCCTGTTCCATGTCGACAAGGTGCGAAATGCTTCTTTTGGCATGTTGGGCAGGTAGGGATGTCCACTGTCTTTTGACCAGTGCTACTACCTTCGTTAACAGAAGTCGCGCTCTTGGCCCCCGTCTTTGTCTTTTTCATTTGTTAGGGGTTGGGGCTGAATTGTTTCTTATCTTTCTTTTGGGATAAGGCAATCCCAGCTCTCTCAAAAATTTTAGTGCGATCCACCACTGCATTATACGTGGGAAGTTCGAAAGGTTCTAGTCGATATCTTATGCCATCCTTCCGGCCACTTTCAAACTTCCTAGCCTTTAGGTCTTCAGTCTGTACCATGTGGGGTGCGAACCGAGCTAACTTTATAAACTTGGTTTCATACTCAGCCACGGCCATTGTCCCCTGAGTTAGGATTGCAAATTCCGCAATCTTTTGATTCTTTAGTGATCTTGGAAAATACTTATCATAAAATACCTCCAAGAACCTAGTCCAGGTCATCGGTGGTTCTCTCTCTTTTTTCAGAAGCCACCACTCATGAACTGCATCTTTAAAAGTAAAAGCAGCAAAAGAGACCTTTTGTTCTTCAGTGCATGGCATAACCGTGAAAATACGTTCCATTTCCTTGACCCAAGTTTCAGCGTCAATGGTGGTGTCAAGTTCGTCAAACCTGGGAGGTTTGAAACCTTGAAACGTTTTATAATTCGTCGTGTTTATGGCATCCGTAGGTTGTCCCAGATTTTGTGGTGGTCCGGGATTCTGCACCGGTTGTGGTGCTCTATTCTGTGTTTGGATGTCGATCATGTTCCGAGCCATTGCCTCTAAAAGATGTTCGACTCGGTCTAACCGGTCATCTGAATCTCCTGTATTTCTTCTTCTCGTGTTCACCATTTTAGCTGAAAACATATAATAGTTAGTTTTCTAACACATTTTTATCACATAAGGTTTATATTTACTTACTTCATATTTTCAAGGTTTAATATTTTTATTATCCCTGATGTTTGTGGTGGAATTATAGTCCACATTTCTTTTCGTTTTCGTTTCGCTATTCTTAATAACCTACGGGTCCCATACCCCGCCTTCTTATCGTATATGTATTTCTAATAACTTACTTACTCTAGTGCAGGTCCCATACCCTGCCCTTACATTACATTACACATTACGTACTTTTACATATCTTATTCATAAACCGCGAGTCCCATACCTCGCTTTCTTATCGTATCACTTACTTATCATATCTACTTCATGTTACTACGGGTCCCATACCCCGCCTTCTCATTGTATCGTATACTTCACATAATCTATTTCACACAACGCGAGTCCCATACCTCGCCTTCATATCATATCGCGTACCTTACATATCTTAGGTAGCCTAAGACCTACCTAACTTACGATTTTGTTCTAATCTTTCTATGGTCACTAAGTTTGTTCAAGTAAACCTAGTGCTCTGATACCACTCTATCACGACCCGAAACCCACCCTACGCGGATTACCGGATCGCGACTGCCGCCCCGAGATCCGAAGGCCTCGGGACAAGGCTCGTACATAAGCAACAATATCAGACAGCGATGCGACCTGTGGTTGCGGAAGCGTGAAAAACTTTTTTCTTTTCTTTAAAAAAAAACATCTGTCGCATATCCGCCTGATACTGCCGCTCTTCATAGCGGTACACAAATATAATAATCAGAGCATAATAATATTAACTAAAAACTTTTACATAGTACATATCCAAGTGCCCCTCGGGCTTAAGTACATAATTGTCCAAAAGTTTCAACTACAAAAGTTTAACTAATGAAGGGTCCTAAACTTCCAAAATAACTCCAGATCCTACTAGAGCTGCCAATCATTGCTCCCCATATTGAGCAAGTGTCCAACCTTGATCATCACCTGAAAAATGTTGGGGAATGGGGTGAGCTTCGAAAAGCCCAATGAGTAATTCCTACATCTGTCATGGGTTTTCAATTGGTAGAGGTTTCGTACATGAGAGTTTATAAAATACTCAACTACCAATTGGTCGTATACTTGAACATAGAGAATATGCATTCTTAAAATATGTAGCTTTGAAACATTCAAGGTATTCAAGCTAGAACATATATTTCCATAAAGGAGCATATGTATTTCAGAACGTGTAACTTAAAATCATATAAACATGCATAGTGAAAATGGGGGTAAAACCTGCTTCCATTTCCAAAATCGTTGTCATATTTTCTCTTTAATTAGGTGGAATCTGTTTCGAACCAGACTCCCGTTTTACGTATACATGGAGATATCTCATTTACCTGGGGGATTAGATCCTGCTACCGGGCATTTCACATTATAGATCCGCGGGGTTCAGTACGACCCTACTCACTACCTATGTGATGATGCACATGATAGGTCCGTTGAGTTCCGTACAACTCACAACACTACCTATGTGCTTATTATTTATCTTGCAAACATTTGTCATATGACTTTTATATAAAAGCCCTTTTATGAGTATTTAAAACATGTAACGTATAACTTTTGCAGTGAGGCTTCAATACTTGCAGTAATCAAATTCAGAATGTTTGAGGAAATCAGACATGCTAACTTTTTTGAAAAGGAAACATTTACGGATATAATATGTAAATAATCGTGAAGCATGTCATGGCAGAATATTTAAGAAAACAGAAATCATGACTACTGAATTTGATATATCAATGCTGTAAATATTTTGAACTTAAAAACATCCGTTGAAATCCGTGGAGTTAAAGCCTCCACTTCAAATGCAAGATTACTCACCTCGGTCCTTTAGGGTTAGCTCTACAGAGGCGCCTTCCCTTTACCTTTCTCTTTCCTTAGCCTATCAAGATTTATGAAGATTCCATAAATTTCATATGTGCTAAATCAACTTCATAACTCACTAAGTGTAGACTGTGAGAAGCCTAAATTCTTATACCGGTCCGACTTATAGCTGTATTATAGATCTAGCAACTTATGTACTTAATGATAATAATATTACCTGCGACGCCATTCGGCTAAGGTTTCCGTGTTCTCTCTTTCCTCCTCCATTTTCCTTTTTTCCTCCTTATTTTTCTTAGCCTCTGCCACCATGGCCTTGGTGGGTGATTTGAAAATGAAGGGGCTCACCGAGACGACTTCTGTCGCCTTGGCTATCCTGACGAACCTGTCGATCACTCTTTGACGATGCAACAGTTCTTGCATGAAGGCCTGTTGTTATGGGTCCTTAGCCCCTTGGGCCTTGGTCATGATCGTGAACTTTGGTCGTTGTTCTTCCATAATTATCACCTAAGATCAATTTATGAGTTAGAAATTCTATTCTAAGGTTGGTGTGTTGTCGTGTCTTTTCGTAATTCACGTCCTTGCATACGTCGTAGATTAGTACGTTGGCATTACCTCAATTTATAGTCATTTGACAGATTCTATTCATCAAATTTTATGTCTTTTTATTTTAGACATTTCTTTTGGTCGAATGGACTCTACCATTGAGTTCGGAGTGTCCAAGAAAGTCAGTTTAGGCTTTCTTAGAATTTAATTCGGCTTAGGACATGTTAGGGGTATTTTGGTAATTTATACCTTAACCTGTCTAATTTTTTCAGAGTCCTGTCTCGTGAAACGGACCCTACAATTGGCTTCAGAATATCCGAAATAGTAAGGATACACTATTCATTTATTTAATTTGGACTTTGTTTGACTTATTTATGGGGCAGGGGCATTTTGGTCATTTTGACA
Source organism: Nyssa sinensis (assembly GCA_008638375.1). Taxonomy (NCBI): domain Eukaryota; kingdom Viridiplantae; phylum Streptophyta; class Magnoliopsida; order Cornales; family Nyssaceae; genus Nyssa; species Nyssa sinensis. The sequence goes on along the minus strand of CM018042.1, from coordinate 9,963,865 downwards.
TTTTTAGGGGTCTTTAATTTTTCGGGACCTCATCTCATGTCGAGGACCTCACCAATGGGCTCAGAGGGTCCAAGATAGTAAGGTTACATATATAACTTGTAATTTTTGGACAACGGGCCATTTCGGAGTATTTAATTTAATTAATTTCATTTAATTTAATTAAATTATAAATGTAGTATATATATTTTTAAAGGGGAATAAGTGACAGGTTGAATAGGGTGGCACGCTGGCCAGCGTGTCACCTCCCTCCCCATATACCCGAGTTCGAGTCCCACCAGGTGCAATGCACCTTTTTATTTTCGGTTTTATTTTATATGTATTATATATAAATATGTTGCCCCATATGAGACACACGCGCATGCGTGGCCGAGTGGAAAGGAAACGTGTGGGGCGCGTGAGGTCAGGGGTTCGAACCCCACTGACCGAGATTCCCCCCCTTTTTTCTTTTAAAACCTTAACCGTATATATATATATATATATATATATATATATATATATATATATATATATATATATATACCTAAGCCCTAAACGACGTCGCCCCACTAATTCGGTGGCAAGCCCAGAGGCTGCCACGCGTCCGAGTTGACACGAAAATTTTAAAAGACCGAGCCAACTCACTGTCTTCTTCCTCATTTCTTCCCTAGTGTTGCCCTAGTTGCAGGTTTTCGTTTTTTCCTATTTCGTGATGTTTCACAACTCTGTTTTTTCTGCTTTCTTTTCTAAAATGTCCCTAAGACTTTATAGCACACTTTTACATTGATTTGGAGGTTCGAACGTAGCTCAAAAGCTTGGTCCAAGCCACGATAATCCGAACCTGTAAATCGTTGGTTCGTGCTCGTTTCTTCATCATTTTTAGTGAGGTTGGGCTTATTTTAATCCCCTCTTCATGAGGATTCAATTCCCATTCATATTTGTTGATTTAGATGAGAGTTTAAAGGTTTGGGTTGTAAACCCGTAACCTGCAAGTCGATGGTTGGGGGCCATTTCTTATGATTTTTTATCACGTACGTATGTTTTTGGGATGCTTGTGAGATCTACTTGAAGTCTTGATAGGCCAAATTGGGTTTGGGGAAAGTCGGTTCAGACCTACTCTCACCAAGCTCAACAATGGCGGTTTGGTGTACGGTTTGTGTTTCTGATGTGTCTTAGAGCCAATTAATCATGCCTAGTTCATGTATATTCATTTTAATCATCATATATACTAAATCAAAGGCTAAAACAGATTTATACGTATAAAAATTCTAGAGAGAGAAATTCAAGTGTTTTGTGGGTTTACCTTGTTCCAAACTGTTTCTCTCCCCTTTGCTTCTTGCTTCCCACTCCTGATCGTCCTAGAATCTCCTTCAAACTCTCCTTCACTCTCGGATGGTTGTGTGTGTGTGTGTACAAGCACCATGCATACTTGTATAAAGAGAGGTGAATCAGGGCAAATCTGATTGCCCCTCTATTTGGGTTAGCCAATTTCAGGCTTCTTCATGAGTGGGTCTGAATTGCCACTGTTTGGCAGGCCATTGAGTGGCCGGTTGTGTGTGTGTGTGTGTGTGTGGTGTTTGACTTATATATATATATATGTATATATACATGGTTTAACCCTATTACACCTTGGATAATACACACACCTCTCTTTGACACACACTCTCTTTTGTACACTTTGGACAATAGCATGCCCTCTTATTCCATATATAATATACATACATTTCATATATACATATTTTAACATACACGCATGCATGCATACACACACTCATATATATATATATATATTCATGTATAATTATACATATATTTAAGGTTATAATCATTTATATAGTATATATTTTTGCATTTAATTATATATATTAGTTGCTACAATTTATTTCTTATATTTAAAATAATTAATTACTTTAAAAATTAATTATTTTCTTAAATGTATCATCTTGGTACTAATCTTCGTATCCTCGTAATACGTGTCACATTACCCGACATTCTCAGGTCGGGGTATTACATAGTCTCTCACACATATGATGACCATCTAACTAATCTCAAATCAAGCCATGAAATCATCTCGTAATTCATCATAATGGCATCAATATATCACCCGTACTTCAATGTAATTCAATAACCTAGTTCCAAGTACTATAACCATAAAACTTAAAGCGATGTATCAAGGTTCAAAATAACAAAACACTAGTGAAACTCTTCACCAATTTAAATCATGAATATACATCAATTCTTACTCACATGTGTCGAAATACACGTACATATAAACACATTTAAACATTCTCTTTTACGTGCATTAATAACAATTAGTCCATATATAAAAAAAAATAAAAAATCATAGTCGCGGCAGTATAACAGGTATCAAACTAGCAGGCATATATAAAATCAACAAGAAACATCCAATAGCTAACACGTAACCTACCACATCAGCACCCAAGTATTAAAATCCATCCCAGCACACACACACACACACACACACACATATATATATATATATACATAAATAAGTACACAACCTGCTATACAGTAACTAGGCATACATCCAACCCTATGGATATACAAGCTTATAATTTATCTCACAAACAACAAACACATAGTCTATCCCTTAATTTCATTCGGTTTACTACATAGATGTAAGCATGTAACCCCAATGTCATAGTAAGCATGGTAGATATGAACGAATAAGATGTACTAAAATCTATCGGTACGCTAGTCCATGAACTAAAAACAAGGAATATGCCTCGAACCGTAGGAGGTTCGGGAGTAAATGTCTCAGGTGCAGTTACTGCATAAACACGACCCTAGGTAGTCTAACCCTGCCTACCCCCCTCTCTTTGTGTAGGAGCTCTAACACTTTATGCGGAGGGTGCAGGCTGGATATATGGTGGTCCATGGTCTAACTATGGCTGCGACAGAGGCACTTGAGTGTGCTGATAGTAATGTGGCCTCTGCGAGCGATGGAGCTCTCCACCTCTGACTCTGTGCTTGAGGTGGAAATGACATCAGGCTCGGTCCAGTCCCGCATCCTTGACTGGGATCTCTTTGCGGGCAATCGGCCACTCTATGGCCAGGCTATCCACACCGGTAACATGTAATGGGTCCCTAGGATGCCCCCTTTCTAGGAGCAACAAACATAATAGGCTGGGGGGCTAATAATTGAATAGGCCTCTATGATGTCGATGTGGAAGTTGTACCAGTCTGGAACCTCTTCAATGGTCTCCCCCCAGTATAGGTTAGGGCAAGCATAGTAGGCTGGGCAAGCATAGACATCTGTGTTGTGGCTGCCCTGCCCTAGGTCAGGGATTCTCTGATCCCCTTAATGTCAGCCAGCTCCCTCTCTACTCGGGTGGCCCTCATCACTGCCTCGTCATAGGTGTCAATAATGTGTCTAGCCAATCTGTCCCTAATGGAGGTCTTCAACCCCCTAACAAAATGAAGAATCCTCAGTCGCTCTTCCAGAGTAATATGTGGGGCAAATCTCCCCAAAACTGTAAATCGGGACTCATACTGAGTCACTGTCATATCCCCCTAGAGGAGTGCCCCAAACTCATCCATAAACCCTATCCTAGCATCCTCGGGAAAATAGTGGTCATTGAACATGGCCACAAATGCATCCGAACCCTCTTCAAAACTGTGTAGTTGGTCAGCAGATTCTTGCCACCACTGGCTGGCCAACTCCGTAAACTGAAAGGTGGCACACTGAATCCTCAAGTGTGGCTCGATAATCCCCTAGGAGTCTAAAATCTTGGTGATTTGATTCAACAACTCCTCAGCAACCAAAGGGTCTGGCTACCCCGCAAATGTAGGAGGTCTCATCCTCTAGAACACCTTCATCAGGAAGGTATCTCTGGTTTCGCCACCCGTAGTCCGGGTCTCCTGTATGGCTCAAAAACACTCTTGTATAATAGCCGCCATATCTCTAGCGCCAATGGTCTGCTCCACCTTCTCTACTAGGGCAGGTGCAGGAGCAGGTGTAAGGGCAACAACCTCTTCAGCTATGCCATAGGCAGGTGCAACAGCTCGGGGTCTACCACGCCGAGGTGGGGCAGCAGCCCTAGGCCTACCACGCCTAGGTGATCCAGCTCTCGCAAGAACTCTCTTTGGTGGCATAAGCCTACAAATCCAAGGAAAAAAAATATTAACACCTCCTTTCACATTAGACATAGGCATATAAACGAATACTAAGCATGTACTTGTCAACAACTCACACTTCACAAGTAACAAACATAACACGTTATGACACTTACCTAATCAACACTTATATAACTAACGTCAACCATCCCGACTCGTTGGTTACACTAAACAATTAATACCGAGTTCTAACACAGCCCTTCGCAGGGAAGGAATTTATTTAAACAATACAATATACGCATACTCTAGTCATGCTAGTGTTCAACTAGCCTACCAATACTCAACCCTAAGTGAATGCCATCCAAAATAATACATCTTTCCATAAAGAGTTTAACATAAGAGTATCTCAAAATCTTAAGTACAAATACTCTGAGTATCTACCGTCCAGTCCATACACAAAAATCTCCACAAGTCTAATTTCTTATTTTAGCATTCCTAGGTCTTAGGTGTCGTTTTATTTATGGTTTTCTATCTCATTGGCATTTGTTCATTTAAGGTTTTATAATTCTTTCATTATTCCTTACTTTTATAGCTAGGTAATAACCCTTCATGGATCACAACTCCTTTTGTTACTGGCTGATGGGGCGTCATCCATCAACTGTAACACAAGACTTAAGACCAATCCAATCTGTATAAATATCATAGTCGTAGTACTATAATCCATGAATATCGGGTACTAACCTAGCATACACATACATATACATATATATATATATAAGAACACAATCGGCCAGGTAGATAACTAGGTCCACAGTCTATCTCATAAATAACTAGGCATACCGCCTACCGTATAGACGACTAAGTGCATAGCCTATATCTCAAATAACTAGGCATATGGCCTATCCCATACAATATACGGTCTATCACATAAACATGAGTTTCGAATCTTAGTCAACCATTATATCAAACAATCATGTACTCTCAGTCAATCGAAAAATCAAGTATAGTGCGTACCCGTGCACACCAATGCAACACGAGCACATAAAACATACCACCCAAACTAGCCCCAAATAACTTAAGGTCTAAACTTCTCCCATTGTCCTTAGGTATTAGAACTTATGCTCTGATACCACGTTGTCACGCCCCAAATTTCCACGAACCCGGGGAGTGAGTGCGAGACGAAATAAGAAAAGGAAATAAAAGGACAATTTAATAGATTTAATTTAAATATGCATTCATTCCCTTCAACATACATATATATTAGGCACATTCAATAAATACATCTTATAGGTCATTTGGGTTTAAGCCCTTACATCACAAAATACGCCCCAAGGGCCAAATATACTTCAAGGTTCTGTTCCCCTCCTTTCTCCTAGGCTTCGTCAAGTCTCATGTACCAGGAGCGTCATCTGTAATATGATATCCCACGAATGGGTCAACACAATTGCTGGTATGACACAGTGCTAATGTAGGGAACAAAAGTAAGGCGTGGCATGTACAAGTGTACATTCATTTCTACATGCCTCCCTAATCATCCATACAATGTAATGGTAATGTTCATAATGCATCCATACAAACTCTACATCACATTCATGAAGTCATTAATACGATGTAATGAAAATATGTGTGATACACCCACACAACTCTATGCCACACCCATGTCTCGTTTACGGATCGTTCCCGATGGACCCTGAGTACCAATGTCCCGTTCACGGATCACATCCGTTGGATACTGGGCACCAATGCAATAGCCAATTTTAGGTTTTTCACCACAGGATCTACACCCTCATAATGCATAGCACCATGTGGTCAACCCACACTATACTTTCAAGAATCACACCATGCCAATATGCCTTGATTCCACCATGTAATAATGCAGTTTCAATGAAGCATTTTATCAACACATGGAGCATGGTTTAAATAATGCATTCCACTTAAAGAAACAATAATATTTGAATCACCAAATTTCTTTCACATATGTGTATGCTATACATAATCAATTTAAACACATACTCAAATCACATATTCACAATCTTAATAACTCTCCAAGAACATAAATCATATACAATACTAACACATAGAACAAATCATAACTCCAAAGAACAACAAAGAACACACAGGCACATAAACAATCAACTCTACATTTTGTTTCAAAGCAACCATTCCCTATATGATCGCCTAACATCAAATAAACATATGATTCATTCAATCAACATACAAATCATTCCTAACTTTAATCTTATTTCTTACTTAGCAAAATATCATGGCTGATAGGGTTTGTCTCAACCTCAGGGAGTTGTGCCTGCTACGCAGTCAAACCAACCGATGATAACGCAGTCCTCTTACTGTATCTGTCTAGAAGATCAAACCGCATTTTCCTTTCCTTTCGGTGTTCCTAAGATTCACAAAATATGTCTCAGTTTATCTTCACATGAATTTATGCTATTCATCAAATTTTATGTCTTTTTACTATTGGTGTCTCTGTTACTTGAATAGACTCTACCATTGAATTCGAAACGTTAAACAAATTCGATTTAGGCTTTCGCGGAATTCAATTTGGACATTTGTACTAAAAAGGGCAAAATGGTCATTTTGCACTTTTAAGGGTTCTTACTTCTTGAGATCTCTTTTCACAAATCGGACTCCATGGTTGAGTCTAGAATGCTCAAAATAATAAAAATTCACCATTATTTTGTTTTAATCGGAGTTCGTTTGACTACTTTTTGACTTAGGGGTATTTTGGTAATTTTCTTTTATTCTTAATTAATTTATTAAATTAATATTTAATTAATATTTTATTCTGGGGGTCATTTCGTAATTGACCATAAATTCTGGGTCTGAATTCAATTTCTAAGACTTTTGGGTTAAATCAAAATTTTTGATTTTTTGATTTTAAATCAGAATAGCCAAACAATGGCTAACCCTCAAAACTAGAATAAGATATCCCTATCCCCAAATCAATTTCCAATTTAATTTCTTAAGCTCGTAGCCAAACACTCCCAATTCCCTTTTAATTTATAACATAAAACGACACAGCTTTGGGTATCCAATACCTGCGGGTGGGGTTGGATCTAACCCAACCCGGACTGGTCCAGACCCAAGGCCCTAAACAGTTCTTTCTTCTCCGATTATTCGATAGGGTTCCGATGGATCTCCAGCGTCTTCTCCGGCACCGGCGACCCTATTCCGATCATTTTCAACCCCTTTTTCATGTGGTTTCCTTCAGATTTTCATAAGTTTCTCATATCCAACATTTGTTTTTGATTTGGACCATTCAAACTCCACGAATAAAGAGTCAAACAACTCCAGCCGATTTTCAGGCCAAGCCTATATTTTCATTTTCGTGACTTCTAAGTCACTGTTTTCACCCATTTTTCTTCCTAACAGTTTTCTGCACCAAAAAAGATTAGTTCCTCTATATTCTTTTTCTTAGTTCCTATTCTGAATATCCAGTGACCTCTCAAAGCTTGTCTTTTCTTTTAGCTTCTTCTCATTCCTCTCAAACAACTCAACCGTATACATATAGGTAAAACCACTTACTTGCTCACCCACGCAGCCCACGGTTTTCTCTTCTTTTCTTCCCTTTTCTAACTTCCTCTCCATTCCCTTTTTTTTTTTTTTTTTTTTTTTTTTTTTTTTTTTTTTTTTTTCTGATTCCCATTTAATGTTGCTTGTGTTTTGTGTTATATATATGTATATTATATTACACCCACACACACACCACTCAACCGACATCCTTCACACACTGATCTCACATGCTGTATTGGCAGTCCTTCCTCCCTCATGCATTATTATTTAAATACACACACACACATATATGTATATTCACCTACCATTATATTACCCTATGCACACATGCATATATATATATATATATATACACACTTTAACTATACATATATTTATACTTAGTTTACACATGCATATACACTCATTTACACACATGTACACACATTTCTACTCGCGTGTACATACACTTATATTCAATGGGCTATATATATATATATATATATATATATATGAATACGTATGCATGCATGAAAATACGTGCGTGCATGCATTACGAGGCATGGTTCTAGGTTGCTCAGGCGTTGCCCGACACTGACTATATAATTGATACTACTCACGTTTTAACACCATACAGTACATAAGATATAATGACATTGAGTTTAAACAGCTCGGGTTACCATTAGCATTACACTACTTGACCCGGTCTACCTTGATTCACGTGCCATGTCCCAGGTTAGGATATTACAACTAGTACTTTACTGTTGTAAAAAAAATGAAAAAATTTATTCTCAATTTTTTTTTTCAGGTCTCTACATTGACTCTATTACGTCTTCCATACTATTAGGACTAGCAAGTTTATATAATACTTAGATAACAAAACTTTGAATATTAATTTCTTTTTAAAAAGGCACTAAAGCTTAAAATAGTTGTATCACATAAATACATTATATGTAACTTTTTAATTAAACTTTTGAGTGCTACATGATAATTATTTTAATGATAGGATGTAATTTAACTTAAAATGAATTAATTTTTAATGTATAATATAATTTTTTTTATTATTTTATTAGTTAGCGCATTGTTTCACTAAAGCTAACGTTTTTTTATCGCCTCGCTTTTTGGCAATATGAGACCTCAACACCTTAAGGATGTTTTTCGTCTTCAATTATACTACTTAATCTCGACTGATTCTCCTATAGTAGGCGGGTATTAGGGGATCAAAATCCTAGTTAATCAGCCTCCGCTTTCTGAGTTAGAAATGGTCAACCATGCTTTTAGTTTGGAATGATATTGGTGAGCTGGCCAACCAAATTAGAAAAGGCAGAATAAAGGTTCTGTCCGAGCTCCTCTGTTATGACGTCACTTTGTTAGGACAGTTTAGTCATTTAACCCTTACTTATGTTAGGTGTCACTTTTAAATGTGAGAGTTGATTTTATGTCCGTACAGGGACATTGTTCCAAACAATATGAATCAAGGTGAAACACAAAAACAAACTCAACTTGATTTATGTTTTTGATGCTGCACTTTTCGGCTCGCTATAAGTATGGACTCCGTGACCTGTAGAACACTCAGAAAGATGATCAGAGGACCACCGGATTGGCTCCGGCGGTAGCCGCTCCGATGCTTAAGTAAGTAAAAGAAATTGAAAGACTGTATTGAAAGCCAAAGAATGAGCATAAGAAATAAGGCGTACCTCTAGGGTTTAATTTATAAGCCGTGGCTTTCCTAAGTTGATTAGGATTCAACGCCATGAATATAGGGATTTGATCATCGAAGATTGCAGCTACCTTGCATAGAGATAACCATAGATGGTAGTTTCCTTGTTGGAGACTGCTTCCTTGTTGAAGACAGCTACCTTGCATAGAGATACCCATAGATGGTAGTTTCCTTGTTGAAGACTGCTTCCTTGTTGAAGACCGCTTCCTTATTCCCTGCTCGGCACCCGCTAAGGCGGTGACGAGTTCTGGAGTGTTGGTCTGGACCTTGTGATCTGTTCTGGATATATATATGTTCGGCCACTTCCGACCTTATATGATGATCTGGATGCTTGAGCTTTTAGTCATTGGCTGAGTGAGAATCATGTTAGCCGAGCATAGGTCGAACTGTGGTCATACGTGTCAAGTGTTGATTGGCCTGTTCTTTTATGGTATATCAGTTACTCCCCCCCAAGTCCTAGTTTGATGCTAGCAAGCAACTAGGGCTAAGCCTTTTTCGGATAGTCATGTGTCTTGTCCGTTCGCCTTCCAAGGCATTTATTGCGCAGCCGGAGATTAGGTCTTTTCAAGGTCATCATTGTACTGGGCTGATAGTTGGGTTTCTCGAAATCATCATTGTTCCGAACCGTCATGGCGTTTGGGCTTGGTAGGTCCCTTCTGATACTGTGCTTATAAATACGGGATGAGATTTTGGAATGACCTTTACCCCGTCATTTTCACTGTGCTAGAAGATTTCATTCGCCATTGTTGGTTCGTGCGACCTTAAAGAATACCGATTCCCTGAGTTAGAACAGGTTCGACTGATTTTTCCTCTTCTCTTGCTTCTTTCTTCTTAAGTCCGGGAGTAATGTCTGCTCCTTCTGAATCCCCAATTGTAAATGAGGGAGTGGGAAATCCTCCTGAGATGGCTGTACCGTCCTCTGTGGAAGATGTGGGTAATCCTGCTCCCGAAGTTATTGGGGAGATGCCAGTTGATCCTCCCGCTAGTCCTGGAGTTAGGATAGTTGATGCTTTTAAGGAGCCCCGAGACAGGGCTGGGGAGACCTCTGGTAGGTCTTCCCGTAGAGAAGAGGGTGAGAGTGCTGTCACTCAGAGCCTTCTGGATGAATGGAGGGTGACATTCAAATTTCCCTCAAATGTGACCTGCAGAGTGCCAGGCCCCATGGATCGTCCCCATAATGTTGAAGCCGGGGAGATTTGTGTTTACCTTGCCTGGTTCGAAATGGGCTTGAGACTCCCATTGTCGGATTTAGTCAGGCAATTCTTTTGTTGGTACAGGCTCTGCCCTGCCGACCTGAATCTCAATAGCTGGCGGCAGCTTTTAGGGTTTGTGGTGTTGGGACACCTGAACAAGGTGGATGTGTCTCTGGACTTGATCCGTAGCAACATGGATCTGAAGTTCAAGCAGGCAGAGGGCCTTTTCTATATGTCCTTCGAGAAGGGGTTCCGACCCCTGTCCTCTGTTCCCACTTCCAACAAAACGTGGAAGAAGTGGTACTTCTTCGTCGGAGGAGGATGGGAGCATGAAGGCTTTCAGGAAGGAGAGGCCTCGTCGTTCCCTCGTGTTACGGGTCATAAGGGTGAGGCTTATTCTTTTAGACTTACTTTTAGCCTTGTTATGCCTTCCGAACTGATAAACTGATATATCTTTCCTTACTTGTGTGCAGTTAGGAGTGTTTGGAAGAGGTCCGACTTTACCGAAGCACTGCGGGATCAGTACCGAGTATTGCTTTCGACTCTTGACCGGGCCCATTCTGTCATTATAACTCCAGCAAACTTGATGGCTGCCCGTAGTGTAGAGCTTAAGAAGAGGTTGACGTCAAAATGGGCTGTGCCGGAGGCCCTAGTGGTGGATGAGTCTTCCTCCCGAGCTGAGCCTGATGCCCCTCTTGAAGTAAAGAGGAGGAGGTTGATTTCTGGCTCTCTTGAGCCAGCCCCTACCGAGGCTGAGAAAGGAGGCTGAACCTGCCGTCCCTGTTTCGGCTGCTCCTCCTGCCTCTTCTGGTCCGAACAGGAGGACTAGGAAGGGGAAAGCACCTGCTGTACCGTCCAAGCCGTTTAATGAGCCGGACTATCAGGTTGCCAAGAGGGCATTTGATCAAATATGGGCTCATGGCCCGCACCGATACAGAGGGGATGACCCCTCCAAGATGATGACTGAGATGATGAATCTCCAGATGAAGGTAGCTTCTGAAGCTTTTTCTTGACTTTTCTGTTTGTCTGTTCGTTCAATCTAAACCGTTTGTCTTGCTTTGCTTAGAGTATGCATAGCTTGGCTGCTCTGATGGTGACCCCCATGGGCCTTGAGGAGGCCGAGAATTTGAGGTCTGAAGTGGAAGAGATGAGGATGGAGCTTGGGACAGCCCGATCCAAGATTCAGAGCATTGAGGAGGATCTGAAGGAAGCTACCACCAACCTTACAGTGGCAGAGTCTGAGAGGGACATAAATGCTCAGAAGGTTGAGGGGCTTGAGGCGGAGTTGGTTAATCTCCGGAGTTCCTTCGATCAGAAGGTTCAGGAGGCAACTGATCATGCTAGGGCTGAAACTGAGATGATATTGAAAGATGAAGTTGACCAGATGGGTGATGAGCTGATCATGTTCGGTTTTGAAAGCTTCCGAACTAGATTCCAGATTCAGTTCCCCGGTTTTGACGTTTCATCAATTGTTCCCCCTGAACCTACCTCATCTCGTCCTGATCCGGATAAGACGGCTGGGGCTCCTGCCCTTAACTTGGAAGAGGACGCAGGCCCTTCTGGGAAGTCTTGAGGCTCTATGGGTTTTTATTTTTGCTACTTCTTTTTGATGTAATGAATGAATTCTTCCGATCAATAAAATTGACTTTTTTTCAGATTCTTCTTGTGTTCCTCCCTTCTGTGCAATTTTGTCGTAAGTGTGGCTGCTTGAGCCTTTTTCATGTTAGATCAACTGTTCAGCAATCAATAGTCGCTTTCTGAACTTCGATACTTGTCACTGAATAGTGAATGTAGACTAACTTCAACTGCCTTATTATAATAAGACAAGAAAGTAAATATAATTAGATACACAGAGCCTGATAGAGTGGGAGTAAACTTCTGTAGAGCTCTGAGATAGACTGCTCTGAATCAAGAGCTTGTGAAGATAACCAAGCAACTTGTGCTTGTCATTATGATGCTCGGCATGCTGTGTTCGAGTACTCACGGTTAGGATATATCCGAGCTATTTGGCCCTTGTCATAAGACTTGGCCTGTCATAAAATAGTTAAGACTGGAAGATCTGAATCTTAAATAGGGGGTCTGTACAATTAGACTTTGTTCCCCTCTCTGCCGATTCGGGAGCTTCAGTGCTGGACTGTGGTCTCTGTTTAGAGAGTTCTGTACCCTGTCCCTTGGTATATCGAAGAGGCATATTTAATGCACTGTTCATTTATTCGATTGTCGATTGGGATTTCGAGGCCACTCTCTTTTTCACCGTTACGACGGTTCAGTTGGGTGGCCTTTGGACTTCCAGTGTCTATATATATAGAAACGAAGGCATTCGGTTGCGCTCAACCCCTTTGCTCCCCGAATTGTTTGTAAGAGAGACTTTATATGCTGCTGGAGTTTTGCCACTCGTCCGGAGATGATGGATGATCACTTGCCTGAGTTAGGAATGATTAAACTATGGCCGAGAGTTAACCTTTCCATATTTTCAGTCTCCAAGGAAGGATTGAAGGAGGTACAAGTCTTCTTGTTTCCTCTGGCATCCGGTCGAGATTCCTCCGATTGGTGGTGGCCCCTCCTTGATTCAACCGAGGCCTGGAGCGTCGGTGATGTAGACGCAAGTGGGGTGCCTCCTCTTCTTCATGCCTTGTCTTAATTTGGCTGGGGTGAAACAGACGGCTGTGAAGAAGAAGATTGAAGGTCCCCTGAGACCCAGAGCCCTTATCATCCGTTGGTCGTGAGACCAGTGATAGTGATGATGAAATGGCATGGGCGCTCCTTGATGTAGATTGGGGTTCAGGGCCCCTTCCTTTCAAATGGAACCGGCGGCGGCGGTAATGGAAGTTTGGCCTCCTGTGCCCCTTTATCATCTCGTGAGGGAAAGCCAACATGTTGAGAATTGTAGCTTCTGTAATAGCTTCTGTAATAGATTCTGTAATAGCTTCTGTAATAGATTCTGTAGTGATGTGCTTGTACTGATGTAAATCTTCTGATTTATCAATAAAATTGAATCTCTTTTTCTCAGATCTGATGTCTTCGTATTCGATTATGCTTTTCTGTAGTTAAAATACTTTCTCGTGCACTTCTGAATGTTCTGAGAATGCATCAAAGAAACTTTAGAAAAATGCTTGAATCAAAGTGTTTCACTCCTGATCGGTACCATAGTACTTGTTGTTTGTTTGATAGATAAGCCAAATAATAAAAATATCAGATCTGAGATGTCCCGATCTAGGAAACTTTAGTTTGTAGATGTTCGGAACTTCTGTCTTTGGATGGACTGGATCATAGAGTTTGCTGATCGAAGACGGACCAGGCTCGGAAGGCCTGCGCATTAGAGTGGTCCAGGCTCTGGAGGCTTGTATATTTAAGAAATAGACCAAGTATATAAGACCTGTATACTGTGGACCAGGCTCCGAAGGCCTGTGCATTATAGATAGACCGAGTACTGAGACTTGTACATTTATGGACCAGGCTCTGGAGGCCTGTGCATTAACGGATGGACCAAATACTAAGACTTGTGCATTTATGGACCAGGCTCTGGAGGCCTGTGCATTGATAGATGGACCAAGTGTTGAAACTTGTATATTTATGGACCAGGCTCTGGAGGCTTGTGCATTAATAGATGGACCAAGTGTTTGAAACTTGTACATTTATGGACCAGGCTCTAGAGGCCTGTGCATTAATAGATGGACCAAGTGTTGAAACTTGTACATTTATGGACCAGGCTCTAGAGGCCTGTGCATTGATAGATGGACCAAGTACGAAGACTTGTACATTTATGGACCAGGCTCTGGAGGCCTGTGCATTAATAGATAGACCAAGTACGAAGACTTGTACATTTATGGACCAGGCTCTAGAGGCCTGTGCATTAATAGATGGACACTTTATGGAAGTAAAAGAAAAACCTCTCTACTGAAATACTTCCGTAAGTGTTCCACATTCCATGGCCTAGGAACAGGCTTCCCAGTCATGTCTTCTAGCCAGTAGGTGGTAGGTCGAACAACCTTTGTTACTTTGTAGGGGCCTTCCCAGTTTGGTGACAACTTTCCCATAGTGGGATCCTTGGTGTTTTGAAAGACTCTTCTTAAGACGAAGTCTCCAACTTGAAAGCTGACCGTCTTGAGTCCTACTTTGGATTTGTTGACCATTCTCTGTTGATAGGCTTCCATTCTGATGCTGGCCTGATCCCTTCTCTCTTCGAGCAAATCCAAGTTTTCCATCAGCTGCCGATCATTGGATTCTTGCTCGAAGGCCTCAGTCCTCAGGGTTGGCATACCGATCTCAACCGGAATTACTGCTTCTGTTCCATAGGCTAGTGAGAAGGGAGTTTCAGAGGTGGGAGTTCTTCTGGTTGTTCTGTAGGCCCAAAGAACCCCAGGGAGTTCTTCTGCCCACTTTCCTTTGGCCTGTTCCAACCTCTTCTTTAACCTGTCAAGGATTGTTCGGTTGGTGACCTCTGCTTGCCCGTTTGCTTGTGGATGGCCTGGAGAGGCAAAGTGTTGCCTGATGTTGAGATTTTCGCAGAATGCCTTGAAGCCTTTACCAGTGAATTGTGTCTCATTGTCTGAGATAATTACACGTGGTATGCCGAACCTGCACATAATGTTCTTCCAGGTGAAGCTCTCAACTTCCTTTTCTGTGATATGTGTTAAAGGCTCGGCTTCGGCCCATTTAGAAAAATAGTCAATGGCCACCAAGAGATATTTCCTGTTTGGAGGTGCCTTTGGTAATGGACCCACGATGTCCATCCCCCACTGAGCAAAGGGCCAAGGGCTAGGAATCGGGATAAGCTCATGATGAGGCTGATGTTGGTACGGCGCAAATCTCTAGCATTTGTCGCACTTCCGAACATATTCTTTTGCCTATTTTAGCATGCCGGGCCAGTAGTAACCCTGTGATAGAGCTCGGTGGGCTATAGTTCTGCCCCCATTATGATTCCCGCAGATTCCCTCATGTATTTCAGCCAAGACATATTGTGACTCGTCTGGAGCCAAGCATTTTAACAGAGGTTGAGAATACGACCTTCTGTAAAGCTTGTTGTTTAGGATCAGGTACCGAGCCGCTCTGATTCGGATTCTCCTGGCTTTGTTTTTATCCTCTGGGAGGAGCCCGGATCTTAGATACTGGAGGATTGGAGTCATCAAGTTCTGGGGCTGTTCATCAATTTGAGCAACTGGTGCTTCCTCAATGCTGGATCCTGGCTGAAAGGAGATTTTGATTGTGGAGTTTGCTTCAGATTTGAGGCGGGAGGCCATGTTAGCCAGAGTATCTGCTCTGCAATTCTAGCTTCTCTCGATTTTCTGGATAGTGAATGTCTGGAAGGAATGCTTCAAGCAGTTTACCAGTTCGGAGTACCGGAGCATCCTATCATCTTTAATGGCAAATTCTCCCAAGACCTGGCTCACTACTAGTTGGGAGTCAGAGAAGACATCGAGGTTCTGAGCCTCGCATTCCAAGGCAAGTTTCATGCCTAAGATTAGGGCTTCATATTCAGCTTCGTTATTAGAAGCTTTGAATCCCAGGCTGACTGCTTTTTCTGACGTGAGCCCATCAGGGGACTGTAGCACCAGGCCTACCCCTGAGCCTTGATCGGTTGACGATCCATCAATGTACAGCAGCCAGGTTCCCGAAGTTTCGGTGACTTGTGTTTTGTTCTGAAGTGCCGGGGTGAACTCGGCTACGAAATCAGCTAAGGCCTGCCCTTTGATGGAGTTTCGGGGTACATATGATATGTCGAACTCCCCTAGCTCCACAGACCACTTCACCAATCTTCCCGATACCTCAGGTTTCCTCAGTATTGACTTCAGAGGATAGGCAGTTGGGATCTCGATTGGATGGGCCTGGAAATAAGGTCGAAGCTTCCGAGCTGATATGACCAAGGCATAGGCCAGTTTCTCTACTTCTGGGTATCTTTTTTCTGTGTCAAGTAGTGCCCTTCTGACATAGAAAATAGGCCTCTGTGCTCCTCAGTCCTGTCTGATCAATGCGGAACTGACCGCGTTTTCGGAAACTGCAAGGTACAGGAGTAGCTTTTCTCCTTGTACTGGTTTTGACAGGAGCTCTGGAGAGGCTAGATACTCCTTTAGCTTTTGAAAGGATTTCTCGCAGTCTTCCGTCCACTGCAGAGCTTTGCTGCCCTTCAGGGCTTTGAAGAAAGGTAGGCAGCGATTAGTGGACTTGGATATAAATCTGCTCAGGGCCGCAATTCTGTCATTCAGCGCCTGGATTTCCATTTTGTTTTTTGGCGACTTCAGCCCAATCAGGGCTTGGATCTAAGTGGGGTCTGCTTCGATACCTCGTTGAGAGATAATGTATCCCAAGAATTTTCCCTTCGTAACTCCGAAGGTACATTTCGAGGGGTTGAGCTTTATCCTGTGTTGTCTGAGGATATCGAAGGTCTGGGCTAAGTGCTGGAGGTGGCTGCCTTTCTGAAGACTCTTTACCAGCATATCGTCGATGTATACTTCCATGGTGCTGCCGAGCAGTGGGCTGAACATTTTGTTCACCAGCCGCTGGTAAGTGGCTCCAGCATTCTTCAAACCAAAGGCATCACTCTGTAGCAGTAGAGTCCTCTTTCGGTTATGAAGGCAGTTTTCTCTTGATCTGGAGGGTACATCTGGATCTGGTTGTATCCAGAGTAGGCATCCATGAAGCTCATAAGCTCATGCCTTGCAGTGGCATCAACCAGTTGATCTATTCTTGGCAGTGGAAAGCTGTCCTTGGGGCATGCCTTGTTGAGATCTGTATAATCAACGCAGACTCTCCACTTGCCGTTCTTCTTCTTGACAAGCACGGTGTTGGCTAGCCACTCAGGATAGAACACTTCCCGTATCATCCTGGCATCCAGCAGCCTTTGGACTTCTTCGTTTATAATCCGATGCCGTTCAGGAGTAATCAGCCTTCTCTTCTGTCTGACTGGCGGGTGATCCGGATCTACCATCAGTTTGTGAGTTATAAGATTATGATCTATTCCCTCCATGTCTCTGGTCTCCCAAGCAAAGATAGAGAGGTTGTCTTTCAAGAACCTGACTATCTTTTCCTACTCGGTGTGTGTTAGGTCTGGGCCGATGTACAAGTAATGCCCCTCTGCTTTTGAACTGACCAGTACTTTAATGGGCTCGCCAACAGGTTTGGCTTGGCTGTCGCGTCCCCTTGGGCTCAGGGGTTCTTCAATGCTAGATGGGCAATCTTCCACCTCGGGAGAGTGAGTGAATACCAGATCTGCACAATCCCGAGTGTGCTGTAATTGCTATTTAGGAGCTTTTTCTTTGAGGGCGATAGCGTGGCACTCCCGGGAGGTTGGTTGACACCCTCTGACAGAGTGAACGCTCTGATTGTGGACGTACTTCAGACACTGATGGAGGGTCGAAGTGACTGCCCCTATCTGATGCAACCATGGTCTCCCGATTATGACGTTGTAGGGAGACTTCATGTTTAACACCATGTACTCCGAGATGGTGGTCTTCTGCCCTTCACCTTCTCCTACAGTGGTAAGAAGGTCGACTCTCCCCAATGGGGTGCTGAGGTTGCCATCAAAAGCTGTCATCACGGCAGTGGTGGGCTTGACGTTGTCGTGGTCTATCCTCATCTGTTTGAGCGGTTCATAAAATAGTATGTTGACAGAGCTGCCAGTATCGACCAGGACTCTCCTGGTCTCAAAGTTGGCGATTCTGAAGGTGATAACAAAGGCGTCACTGTGAGGGCAGTGTACCCCTGCTAGATCTTGCTTGGTGAATTGGATCTCTGGTGCCGGCTTGAGCCTCTTTCGACGTTGGAGATCTGTAATACGTTCGGGGCGGCTTTAGCTTCCCGAGCGTATCTCTTTCTTGCCCTGTTGGACATTCCTGTGATAGGGAAGTCAGCATGGAGGACGTAGATGACGTGATTGTTCTGCCTCTGGGGCTCGTTTCATCCCTCCCTCTGCTCCTGCCTCTGTTCGGGCCTCTGGTCGGGCCGCTGCTGAGGCTTGTCTTCTTGGGGGTTTTGCCTTCCGTCCTGCTTGACGAACTCCCGAAGACGCCCCTTCTTTATGAGCTGCTCTATCTCATATCGGAGGGTCCTGCATGTGTTAGTTGTATGTCCATGATCTTTATGGAAATTAGAGTACTTACTTTGGTCCCGTAGGCTGGGATCTCCTTTGATTGGTTCCGGCCACCTCAGGTTCTCCCGATCTCGGATCTGCCGGAGTACCTGGTTCGGTGTGGTGTTCAGAGGGGTGAAGTTGGTGAACTCCCTTGGTCCGGAGTTGTACACAGCTCTGGGTGCTGTTTTTTTCTCTAGGCTCCTGGCCCTCTTTTTGTTGGAGTCTCTTCTGTGATCCTCCTTCTTGTGGTCCTCCCGCTTTGGATTGTCCTTCTGGGTCTGATCTCTGCCCTTATGGGACGTGCGGTTGGCTTCTTCCATATTGATGTATTTTCTGGCCCGATCCATTAATGCCGCCATATCGGCTGGAGGGCTCTTTGTCAAGGAATCTCTAAACCCACCTTGGGCGAGCCCGGCAGTCAGGGCTGCTACAAGGAATTTCGGGCTGCAGTCAGTGATCTCCTTGAGTTCGGTGTTGAAGCGCGCAATGTAGGCTTTGAGGGATTCCTCCCTGGTCTACTTGACGTTCAGCAGGAATTCTGGCCCCCTTCTGAGCCTTCTGCTGGTCATAAACCTGTCCAAGAACTGTCTACCGAGCTCGTAAAAGCTAGTAACTGAGTTCGGTGGGAGGTTGTGGAACCACTTCAGAGCAGTTCCCTTCAAGCTGGTGATGAACGTTCGGCACATGAAAGCATCAGAGGCTCCGTGAAGGGCCATCGTATGCTGGTAATGAGAGAGATGATCTCCTGGATCTCCAGACCCATCGTACAGGGTGAACTTGGGCACCATGAACTTTCTGGGCCTCTCTTCTGACATGATGGCGTGAGTGAATGGGGTGGCTAGCCTTCCAAGCAGCCTGGCCAGTTCTTCTTGTTCTGGAGGGGTTCTGAGGTCCTCTCAAGGTAATTGTCCGGTCCATCGACTCGGCAATTTCCTCTACCCTCCGCGGGTTTTTGAGTCTGACATCTTGTGAACCCTGCCTGACAGCCTCGGCTTCAGGGTAGTAGGGTTGATTACGCCCTTCGGACGGAGGAGGATTCCGAACCGGAGGGTTTGGTGCTGCATGAGGAGGCTCCTGCGGTGCCGGGTGTGCTCCCGAGGCCCTTGGAGTTGGGGCTCGAGTAGTGCTCCGGTAATGGATGTTGGGGACGAAGGCGAATGTTCCCCAGCCAGGGACTGTTGATGGCTGCGGATCTCGGCCAGCGCGAGGAACGCCTGAGGGGTGCCCAGGCTGGTTAGTTGGAGCCTACGCATGAAGTTCTTCGTTTTCTGTAGCAACTAGGAGGTTGCGTTCCTGTAACGAAGTTGACCGGCGGGCTAGGAGAACCCGCCGCTTGGTTCTGCGTAAGTGTCGCCAGTGTTCTAGTGATGGCAAGCAACTGCTCCTGCACCAGTTCATTGTGTCGTTTTATTGCTTCGATCTCTTGTCGCATAGGATTGGCCGCTGGCCCCCTTGTGCGGGGAGCAGGCGGCTGACGTTGAGTGTTTTGCGAATTCTGAGTATTCTGTCGTGGTTGGAGATTTGGTGCCATGGTTTTCCGGTGAGGAAAGAGTTGAGTTTATGAATAGAGTACTTGGAGATTAGTCGTTCCCACAGACGGCGCCAAACTGATGCTGCACTTTTCGGCTCGCAATAAGTATGGACTCCGTGACCTGTAGAACACTCAGAAAGATGATCAGAGGACCACCGGATTGGCTCCAGCGGTAGCCGCTCCGATGCTTAAGTAAGTAAAAGAAATTGAAAGACTGTATTGAAAGCCAAAGAATGAGCATAAGAAATAAGGCGTACCTCTAGGGTTTAATTTATAAGCCATGGCTTTCCTAAGTTGATTAGAATTCAACGCCATGAATATAGGGATTTGATCATCAAAGATTGCAGCTACCTTGCATAGAGATAACCATAGATGGTAGTTTCCTTGTTGGAGACTGCTTCCTTGTTGAAGACAGCTACCTTGCATAGAGATATACCCATAGATGGTAGTTTCCTTGTTGAAGACTGCTTCCTTGTTGAAGACCGCTTCCTTATTCCCTGCTCGGCACCCGCTAAGGCGGTGACGAGTTCTGGAGTGTTGGTCTGGACCCTGTGATCTGTTCTGGATATATATATGTTCGGCCACTTCCGACCTTATATGATGATCTGGATGCTTGAGCTTTTAGTCATTGGCTGAGTGAGAATCATGTTAGCCGAGCATAGGTCGGACTGTGGTCATATGTGTCAAGTGTTGATTTGTTATGACATGGGAAATTTTTTTTTTATTATTAATGGTTATTGAAATTATTTTTTTATTATTATTATTATTATTATCATTATTACTATTGTTATTAAAATGGGATGTGTAAATACATGTGATGTGTATCATGTATGCATGGATATAAGTATGTATATATATATATATATATGTTATTTAATTTAGTGTAGCATGTATGTGTGTGGAATATTATATATATATATATATACATAGGTACATGTATGGATGGTTATGTATATATAAGTATATATGGGTGTGTATGTGTATAAAACAGTGCATGTGTGCACTGTATGTGGGTGCAACCGAGGGAGTGTGTGTGTGTGTGAGAAGTGTCGGCTAAGTGTGTGTGTGTCTAGTGTGTGTGCCTAATGTGTGATGAGTATTATATATATATGTAGGCTTATATAGGCAGCTTTGCATTTAATGCAAAGCTGCATTTTGGGGGAAGCAAGAGACTGATACAGCAGGGTGATAGAGGTCAAGAAAGGGGGGCTGAGAGAGGGAGACGTGTGGGAGTGGGTTTGTGGTGAAAAAGGGTGTTGGTCTCGGTTGGAGAAGAAAAGAGAAGGAAGGAAAGACTGAGAGCAAGGGAGAAAGAGTTCTGAAGAAGCAGAAGTGACCAAGAGGAACAGAAGGAGAGAGGAAGCAAACCAAAAGGAGAAAATCAGAAATTTTAGGTAAGTGGGTGCTTCTGTTTTAAATTTCAAAAGCATGATTCGTTTGGTTTAGATCATAGGGTTTTATAAAGCATGATTTTAGCTTTCAAATGCAAAAAGAATGATAGGAAACGGTTAAGGGAATAGGGAGAAAATCCAAGTTACAGGTCTCGGCCATGGAGGTTGAACCTTGTCATTTCATGTGAGAAACCATGTTTAAATGACCAAAAATTAGTTTTACGAGGTGCAGAAAAAAAATAGAAAGAGAAAGAATGAAAAATAGTAGGAGACCGGGCATGAAATTAGGAAAAATCAGCTCGCCGGAAAACCGGTCGGAGCTACTAAACCCTCTATTTCTTGAAGATTAAAAAGGCTTTGAGGGAAATGGAGGTTGGGGATGAGATCTACATGAAAAGGGGGAGAGGACCACATTTTAAAACCTTGGAAAAGTCACCGGAGACCGGTCGCCGGCGCCGGAACCCTACTGTGCGTCGCCGAAAAATCGGGGAAGAAGGGGGGGCTGTTCCGGGCCTGGGTCGGGTCGGTTCGGGTCCGGTTCGGGCGGGTGTGGACCGCCCCTGCCACGTGTCGCGTGGGTGTTTTAAATTAAAAAGAGATTGGGGCTGTTTGGTTCCTAGGATAAGAAATTGAAATTGAAATTTGAATTGGGGGATGGGGATATCCTATTCCAGGTTTGAGGGATAGCCACTGTTTGGCTATCCATAGGGAGAATAGAACTTTCTTAAATTACAAATTGACCCCCCTGACTTTTAGGAATTTTAAATTGACCCAAGAACTTACGGAAATTATGAATTGACCCTCCAACTGTTAATAATTATGTTTTGACCCACATGAATAAAACATTAATAAAATATTAATTAAATTAATTAATTAATTAATTAATTTAATTAATTAAATATTCAAAAATATCCCGAAGTCCAAATGGGACAAGTCATTAGTGTATTTCGACTATCTCGACCCTTCTGAGACCAATGGTGAGGTCCGTTTTACGAGACGGGGTCCCGAAAAATAAAAGACCCGTAGAAACCTTTAAAATTACCAAAATGCCCCTAAATTAAAGTACAGTCAAACGAACTCCGAATTAAGTAAACAAATAGTGAAACTTTATTATCTCGAACATTCCGGACTCAATCGTGGAGTCCGATTTGTGAAAAGAGGTCACGAAATGTAAGGACACGTGTAAAGTGCAAAATGACTGTTTTGCCCTTTTGAACCCCGGTGTCCGAATTGAGTTCTACGAGAACCTAAACTTATTTTCTTCAACGTCCTAGAACCAATGGTAGAGTTTAATCTAGCAGAATAGAAACCTATGAATTTAAAGACATAAAATTTGATGAATAGCATAAATTCAAATGAAAATAGACTGAGTTGGAATTTATGTTTTTAGGGACACTTACAGGACAGGAGAGGGAGATCTGATCTCTTGCATCTTCATTGATCAGTTCAGTTACATATCGTGCACGTTCTTTTTGGGTTGTGACTGACCCATCAGGTATGGTGTTTTGCTAATGTTAGAAATGAAGTTAAGTTAGGAATATTTTGTGAATGACTGGAATGACTTATGTGCTTATGTGGAAGGAGTTTACTTGATGATTTAGAGTTGGTTGCGCATATGCTTATATGTT
Source organism: Nyssa sinensis (assembly GCA_008638375.1). Taxonomy (NCBI): domain Eukaryota; kingdom Viridiplantae; phylum Streptophyta; class Magnoliopsida; order Cornales; family Nyssaceae; genus Nyssa; species Nyssa sinensis. Next base: position 9,940,774 of record CM018042.1, on the reverse strand, counting down.
ACTTGTACCTTATGGAAATTTAGTGAATGATGAATGTGAATCATGACATGTGTTTTAAGTTGATTATATGAGATATACTTGCATGTGGAATCAGTTGGGGATTTATGTATTATTGTTTCGAGCATGCTATATTGTGGAAACCATGTTTCATTGAGATTGCATTGGCATATTGGCATATGATGAATCCTTTGAGAACATGGCGTGGGTAAGCACATAGTGACTTTGCATTATGGGGGTGTAGATCCTGTGGTGAAAAACCCAAAATTGGCCATTGCATTGGTACTCCGTAGCCATCGGAGAGTACCCGTAAATGAGACATGGGTGTGGCATAGAGTTGTGCATGGGTGTGTCACGCATACTATTCATATATATTACTGCGATGCTTGAATGTCATTTAGAAATAAATGTACACTTTGCACATGCCACGCTTTAGCTTTATTTCTGGCATTAGCATTTCATCATACCAGCAGTTGTGCTGACCCATTCGTGGGCAACATTTTTCAGATGAGGATCCTCCAGCCACTTGAGACTCTGGGATGCCCTGATAGGGTGGAGCACGTGATATATTTATGGTCCATGAGACTTGTATTTTGTTATGTAAGGGCTTAAGCCCGAATGACCGATGAACGATGTATTGTATATTATTTTATGTATTGATGAGAATGGATGCGTGTTTAGTAAATTTGATTACTTTTGTCCTTTTATTTATTTCATTTCTGTCTCGTCAGTCGCGCCTCGGGTTTGCAGAAATTCGGGGCGTGACATGATTGGCCTGTTCTTTTATGGTATATCAGTTTTACCATTGTAGTGGCAAAGGATCAGGATGTGATACTAGAGAACACCTCCAAACTAGAACAATGTCAACACATTAGTTAGAAACATGAGAAAAAAAGAATCTCAAAATAAACAAGCAAATTATCACAGGTAGACTCTAGAGTTGACAACTATAATAGTATAATACTAGAACTATATCGGTGGCAAGTCTATGATGAATGACCATAAGTACCTCATTCGATTGCTCATGAAGAGTTCCTCCATGAGATGCATGGGAGAAGTTATTAGTCTTAAGGGTAGAGGAGAGGGGAGGTAAAAGTGAAAGAGGATGCAAATCATCAGTTTACCAATTCAGCACCTTAAAACATAGGCATATCTCTGAAGCCATTACTCCTTTTAGAAGATTCCAATATCTACTATTTAGGCATCATGAAACTAATAAATTTGGGATATAACATTCAATAGTTTAGTTTTGATCATGTAAAGGTTCACAAACCTGAGTGGGGGAGGGATTTGATCTTTGTCAAACATTTATTGGCAAGAAAAACCATAAGAATTTTTCGGAATTTTTAGATATAAGATGAGAACTAGAAAGAGCCACCAATCAAAGTAAGTTATCAGATAAGACCTCTTATCAAGAGTTCAATATATATATATATATATATATATATACACACACAGACAACATATAGATATATAGCAGATAAGACCCCAACAGGTGGTTTGTAGAAATCCAAAGCAACATATTCACACACTAATCAAATAATGTCAGTCAGAATCCTCAAACAAAAAAGTGGAACTGCGTCACGAAAGCATGGCAGCCAACGGAAAAATCTTGAATGGGACAGCCTACCATTGTGACTGCATCGTTCCAATGATGTCACGTGTGTTATGTCCGGTCTTTTTAAGTGAGTCATACCACAAATGGTGGAATGCTGTTGGAAGGACAAATTGTCACATAGTAATCTGTTTGAACTGTGTCAGAGCACGCCCTAACAACTCAATGAGGCTTAAGGTCCTAGTAACTGACTGCCATGGAATCCTCAGCAAAGATAGCATACACAACATACAAGAAATTGTAGAAATTGTTTATCACTGAGCTGATAGATTGGATGTGGTGGATGATGTGTATGTACAAACATAGAATCAGAAGTACATAATCAACCTTTCTTGCACTGCTAACTAGATATTCTGAGATAATTTCTTAGAATCGAAGGATCGCCAAAAAGAAGTTCAAAAATTGATCAAGTAATGGAAGTAGAACTTAATATCATATTAGCATAAGTCAGAATGAACAAGTGGGATTTTGAATTGCTTCCAGTTGCAAATTACATCATTGAGGAGTGCAAATAATTTCACAATGCAAACCAAACTCATTGGAGAAGTTGCAAATTACCTGTTATGTTTTTGAACCGCTCACAGCGCACCGCAACCATGATATGACAATGGCAGTTTTGGCTTCCAGACCATGGTGTGACAAAACCTATTGTCTTTTATATATATATATATATATTTGTTCTTTTCCTTTTACATATATATATATATATATATATATATATATATTTGTTCTTTTCCTTTTACAAATATATAGGAAAAGATTAATGTAGGGACACGCGTCCAAAATTCCCTCATCCAAATCATTAGCGCACTGCGCGGGCTTTGAACACACCTTTAAGTGCACCATTGATTTGGATGGACGAAACCTAGACACGAGTATCCAAAGACGTTCTCAAAGTAGATACAAGAAAAGGAACAACATTCTATGAGAGATTTAAAATTCGAATGATTATGAAGTTAGTAAAGACAAAGGAATGTGTGTACATCAAAATAGGAATGGCAAATCACATAATCAAAAGAAAAAATGAAATAAACAAGCATAAAAAAAAAACCCACAGACACAAACACACCCACACCCCAGCACTAATGCATACCAGTAGGTTTGCACCCAAGGATTCCTTTGGATTACAAACAATTACAAAGGAAGGGCAGCTTCAATCTCTCCCCAAGAATCCACGGCAGTTCCCCTAAGCCTATTCTTCATTTTCTCAACGACCTCCTTTGCCTCCTCCACTTTCGACCTTTCAACCAACCCAGTAACCAGACCTTGCATGGCCTCAAATGGAGGAACCCATTTCCTTTTTATAATCTCCTTACACATGTCCAAGGCCGAGTCAAACTCTCCCTCCTCAACCATATGCCGCAGCAAAGTATAATATGCAGAAGAAGGCGGTGATACATACCTATCACCCACCATTCTCTCCAAAACCTTCCTTGCAGATTCCAAATCCCCAACCTTACAAAACCCAAAAATAAGAGAATCATAAGTAGCCGAATTTGGCTTCACACCCTTCAAAACCATCTCATCCAACAACTTCTTGGCCCGAACACACTCCTTGTTCTTACACAACGTCAAAATCCTATGATTGTAAGTCGTCAGATTAGGCTCCAAACCCTTCTTCAAAATCTCCTTCACAATTCCATCGAACTCAACCTTATTCCCAACCTTCGAATAAGCACCCAACAATATATTATACGAATCTATATTGGGTACCACCTTAGCTTCATTTTCAATCTTACTAAGCAATTCCCGAGCCGACTGAACACGTTTTTCTTCACAAAACGCTTTCAAAACCAAATTATAAGACTTAATACCCGGAGATATACCATTTTTTGGTGGAACAGACTCAAAGATTTCGTGAATTTTATCATACATTTGATTATCGAGATGAACAGAGAGTACCGCGCAAAGAGATTTCTCTGTTTGAGGGCAATTGAAGCGATCCATTTGATCGAAGGTGCGTACAGACTGGTCGACCATGCCGGCGCTGGAGTAGAGCATGATGATGCGGATCCAAAAGCCTTCGGAGCAGTTGTGTTTAAAATTGGTCTTTAGTTGGTGGTCGAGGATGCGTTCGATGAGGTCGAACCGGTGGGACCGGGCAAGCTTGCGGATGGAAAGGTGGAATAGGGGGCGGTGGCGGCAGAAGCGGCCGAAGTTGGCGGACGACTGGAAGATCTCGGCGAGCTTGACGGGGTCGGACTCAGACTGAATGGCGGATTTCACCGCACGGAATGATGAGAATGATGAGGGAGAGGGAGAGGGAGACGAAGAAAGAGTGGAGAAGAAGATGGTTTTTGGATAGGTAATGAGTCCAGGCTTTCTGCAAAATGCCGCCATTTGAAACGAGAGAGGGAGAGACAGAAGGGGTTTAGGAACTGCAGCGTCTACTACCCAGCTTTGACGTAGGGTTTTCTATGATACGACCAATTGGAACATTTGCTTTTATTATTACTTAATGTCATAAATTATTATATATATATATATATATATATATATTTTTTTGTGAAAGCCATAGGATATTGCAATTAATATATCCGCTAGAAGTTAATTATTTTTTAGAATTAATTAATCTTAAGTGATGCTGCACTTTTCGACTCGCAATAAATGTGGGCTACGTAACTTGTAGAACACTCAGAAAGATGATCAGAGGACCACCGGATTGGCTCCGGCGGTAGCCGCTCCAATGCTTAAGTAAATAAACGGAATTGAAAAAACTTGTATTGAAAGCCAAAGAATGAGCATCAAAACAAAGCGTATCTTTAGGGTTTAATTTATAGATCGTGGCCTTCCTAAGTTGATTAGGATTCGATGCCATGAATATAGGGATTTGATCATCGGAGATTGCAGTTACCTTGTGGAGTATTGTGTCGTAGATAAAGATTATAATCATAGATAGTAGCTTCCTTGTTGAAGACTCACTACAACAAAATGTACTATTAGCGACGTGCTTGTGCGTCGCTAATAGTGCCAATGTGCGTCGCAAAAGCCCTTTAGCGACGCACAAACGTGCGTCGCTAAGGCGTCACAAAAAGTGCCGTCGCTAATACTATTAGCGACGCACAAAACCGTTAGTGTCGCTAAAAGTGCCTATTAGCGACGCCCATAATGCGTCGCTAATAATTGGATACGTGCGTCGCCAATAATACCCAAGGGCGCATTGTGCGTCGCCAATAATACCCAAGGGCGCATTGTGCGTCGCCAATAATACCCAAGGACGCATTGTGCGTCGCTAAAAATCACTTTTAGCGATGCACAGTGAGCGTCGCTAAAAGAGTATTAGCGACCTGCGATTTGATGCGTCGCCAATACTGACTTTTAGCGACGCTCACTGTGCGTCGCTAAAAGTGATTTTTAGCGACGCATCAGTGTGGCGTCGCTAATACTAAATTTTTAAATTAAATTCTGACTTTTAGCGACACTATGGTGTGCGTAGCTAAAAGTGTTTTTTTTTTTAGAACCATATCTGCTTTGTTTTAATATTGTTTTGTTCTTGTTTAAACCTATATCAATCATCCATCCTGATATACAATAAAATCCAAGGATTCTAAAATGAATATTTTAAAAAAGAAAAATAAATTCATATATATATATATATATTAAACTAATTATGTACAATTGTAAAAGTACAATTCATCAATAAATAGAAAAATTAAAAATTGTCTCCAAAATGTTACTACAGATGTCCATGAAAATAAAAAATAAAAATAACAAGTTCCGATGCAAAACATAAAGACGGCGCAGCAATAATCCCTCGATCAATCTGAAATAAAGATCAAACGACATATATTAGAACAATTATTAAATATATATGAACATAGAATGTGAATATTTTTTTGTTTTTTTTTGCATGCATAAATAGTAAGAACGAAATAAAGTAGCATAAGTTTATTTTATCATTTGTGAGGTGTGTGAGGTGGTTTCGGTGCATTTAGGCAGATATCTGGCATTTTGGTCTGTCAAAACCCCAAAATGGGCCTTTTTGGAGCTGAAACTTGCATAAGTTTCAAACCGGGCATCGGAACCGAGTGTCGTAAGTTCGTGCAAGTTTATTTTATCATTTGTGAGGTGCGTGAGGCGGTTTCGGTGCAGTTAGGCCGATATCCGGCATTTTGGTCTGTCAAAACCCCAAAATGGGCCTTTTTGGAGCTAAAATTTGCATAAGTTTCAAACCGGGCATCGGAACCGAGTGTCGTAAGTTCGTGCAAGTCTATTTTATCATTTGTGAGGTGTGTGAGGTGGTTTCGGTGCAGTTAGGCCGATATTCAGCATTTTGGTCTGTCATATAATGTCATATAAAATATGTATATAACTATCATATAATGTCCTAAATTCTGATTTAATAAAAGTGAGGTGGCAGCTCCTCATTGGACCACCACTCCCACCAATCAAATTTCATGCACCACCATGTAATATAAAAAATGTTTATATGTATATTATATATGAACATTACGTGAGGGATTTGGGGAAATCAGAAATCAGACTGTGAGATCTCAGATCTGTTGTAGGGAGAGAGAGAGAGAGAGAGAGAGGGTCTAGAGAGAGATAATGGAGGCATGCATGTGGTGTCTCCCTTAACTGCACAAAGAGGAAGGGGGCTGACCAGTGCACGACTGAGCTGGACCTAGAGGAAGAAGACCTTACAACCGAGTCTAAAGAGAGTAGAGAGAGACACGGTTGACGGTATAAACACCCTGAACTCAGAATTCTTTTTTTGGATTTTTGCTCAATGATTCTGTTTATTTAATCCATATAAACTGCATGCATGACATATTTTAGCAACAAGGGGTCATTCTGAATGAACTGGGAGGGTCGGATAGGTCTTGGAAGGCCCAAGCCATGAACGGCCGCCATTAGAGGACCTTGGATTTGGGATTGGAAAAATGGGAACCAACTCTGATTTTATGCATATGAACATGTAGAACACAACTCCAGAATTCCAACACACTTGGAATGGAGTGAAATGGTCAACAAATGACCATTATATGGTCGGAAAACTAGAAACGGCCATGGCCGGAAAACTGGTTTGGACGACTGAAATAGGGGACTGATTTCACCCCAAAACGTTACCAAAAGAATACCAAATGTCTTAGGATTCGTTTGATACAACAATCATGAAAATCGGACGAGAAAAACGTGAGAAAAGTTAAGAGGAAACCTGCGGTTTCCGGCGACAGTAACGGAGGGGATGACGGACAAAGTGGCAGAAAAATCGGGTGAAGGAGAAGGTCCTTTGGGCCGGATCTGGGTCGGACTCGGGTCGGGTCCCCGACCCGACTACGAACGGTTTAAAACCTTTAGACAAAACTACGGCGTTTTGATAACAGAATTTTAAAATTTTAAAAAAAAAAAAACTAGGGCTGACGTCATCACGACGTCAGCATTACGCCTTGGACCGGCCAAAACAAGTTGGTCCAGTCCGGTTCAGTTAAAGGAAAAATAAACCCTCTGGTTTAGTTTAAATATTCTTGAAAATTACAATTTGACCCCTAAGTAATTCTGGAATTCCATTTTTAACCCCAACAGTTTTGGATAACTATGATCTGGCCCAGATTTTAAAAGATAAGTTCAATATACCCCTGGAAAATAAATTATTAATAAAATAATTTATTTAATTAATTTATTAATTAGGTAAAATGACGATTTTGCCCCTTGGACATTAAATACACCGAACGGAGTCCAAATAAATTAAATGAATAGTGTAATCTTACTATTTCGGGCATTCCGAGCCTAATGGTGGAGTCCGATTTGGGGAATTAAGTCTCGAAAAATACAGACACGTAAAGTGTAAATGACTGAATTGCCCCTAATGATACCCAGAGCCGATTAAACATAAAAGATAGTCCAATTTAACTATGTCGGACACTCCGGACCAAATGGTAAGGTCCATTTTATGAACTGAGGTCCCGAAAAATTTAGTTATGGCAGGTGAAATTACCAAATTACCCCTGATACTGTACAAAGTCCAAATAGGGCAAAATTGATACCAATAGAAGCCCAAATACTTGTGGACTCATATATATATGATTAAATTATGATTCGGGGTCAGAATATCATAAAATGTGAAATGACTAAAATTCCCCTGAGCATGGTGAGTGCAAGTAGGGGCCAAATTAAGGCCAGTCTGATATGATAAATTGTCATAAGCACAATTATGAAAATCGAAGGGCTAAATATGACTCCGAAACAGTAAACGTATAAAATGGAAATGACCAATGATCAAAAGCAGATAACAAATGAAGTCCAAAAGACTTAGAACTTTATATATAAGATATTTGGGATATTCTGAGGACCATGATAAGGTCCGGGACAAGAATGCCAAAATTACTATTTTACCCCTAAGGCTAAATAAGTGTTTAATTGATGACGACTGGAGTCAAAATGACTTAAAATATTATTCTAACAGCTACTAAGCCTATTTGAGAGATCTAATAACCCAAGTTAAAACCCAGTGAGTGGGTAATAGGCCAATAAACCTAATTGGGGGATCTAATAGATTCCTAAGATGAAGAATAGGACATGAATTAATGAATTCTGATCTGTCTGTAATTAATGATGATTATTCAGGCTATGCAAGGATATGCCTGAAGTATCTGGAGATCATCAGAGTAATTGTTAATGGAGAATCTGACACTAAGAAATCGAAGTAAGTAAATCTGAACTTTGTTATGTGGTTATTTCCCGGCCAGTCACATTTATCTTTTTATGCTGCCAAAATTTGTACTCTATCACTACCTATTGAACTTGAATCTCCGTTGAAGCCAATCGATTTGTGATCAATTATTCATGTCTGTACTTCGAATTCGACTTGCTTGCCTATAACTTTTGTGATCTTGATCTGCTGACATTTGAGCATATTTATACCATTATGATCTAGTGATGCATCTTGAATTATTACTCTTATGTCTCGTTGATTGAGATTGTGGTTACTTCACATGATCGTACATTCTGTGTGGAAGTTTATGGATTATAATATTCGGTATGTACCCGGGGTTGTGCTCAGTCACAATGCCTATCTGTTTCCAGATGCGGGGTGGACCCTTTGGGGTCTGTTGTGTCCTTCGGGACATGTTCTGTAGTAAAAGAGCTCTGGCGCTTTTCAGCAAGCCCGAGGAACTGAGGCGAAGCTGAATATGCGTGTTCTGGGGGTATGTCGGGCCCTGTTCTGTTTACGCATCTGTTCTGTTAGAATTCAATAATGATGTTTTTGCATTGTTGGATGATCATATTTTAAACCCTATGAATGATCATATTATTGGCAAGCATGAAATACTTTTGATTGGTTGACGTATTATTGGTGACAGCAATTTATTGTGTTGAGCTAGGTCTCTTTGATTGATTCTCTCTTGTATTATTCCTTGTGGGAATAAGCATTTCTGGACCCTCGGGTCATTGTTGTTATATCTTGGTGACTGGCTATATATCTATCTGTTATCCCTTTCTTCTGTTACTCTTGTGAACTAACCTTGACCCATGGCAAAGCTAGGAATTTACTTACTGAGCTTTGTTAGCTCACCACTTATTTATAACCATTTTTCAGGTAGCTTATGATAGAGGATATGCAATGGGATAACTAGTGGAAGTAGTGAAGCACAAATGATTTACACTGACGGGATGAACTCTGAGTCAAGTTGACTACGTACTTTGTAAGGTTAAGTTCATAATTGTATTATAATATTACATCATTAGTGATGAGGTTAGCCTAGTGTGTCGGATTACTATGATTAAGTGGTACTTGGAGATATTATGATTATTGATCATTAGAGATGAGTTTGATTAGCTGAACTGCATTGGTGTAACTTCCGCTTTAAGCAATTCATTAATATAGAATGGATGCATTGGAGCATGTATATTCATACTTTAGAGATATTTGGTGATTGATTCTAGAAGTGCTCTGATGTGTTTGGATGAGTTGCATTTTCAATTTAAATAGGTTTTAATTTCCGCTGTTTTGACCCTACATTAGAATGCAATTCACTGTAAAGTTCAGAAGTTGCCTTTGGTTGGTCACATTGTCGATGGAGAAAATTGACAAGGTGGCCAACTGGCATCACGTCCTCGAGATCCGCATAGGGTGGGTTTCGGGTCGTGACAGCATGTGTATAGGTTGTTTAAGTTTTATTTATGCATGTATGATGTTTAGGACATTAATACGTGAATAAGGCATGAAATTTGGTCCTTAAAACAACCTAAAATGCACGACCGTACACAAGACAGCCATGAGAGACCTTGCTTACAACAGGTCTGAATCCATCACCACCAAACCCTATTTGACTTATCAAGACCTGAACTAGACCCTACCAGGGTTCCAAAAACCCATGACCGCGACCAAAAACCTTAAGAAATGACTCTCAAAAATCGGGTTGCAGGTACGGGTTCCCAAGACCAATCTCACAAACGTGAGATTAAAACCACTTTTATGAATTAAAACTGAAACCTTATGATCAGGGGATCATGACAAAACAAATCCCATCGATTTTGGTTCAGAAATGAGCATATATGGATAAGTTGCAGGTTGGGTTATTAACCCTCTGCCCAAGCTCGTTAGGCTGGTTTAATCCCTAAAACGAATGCCAAAATGATACTTAGTGTTAGGGGAAGATTTCTGTTGAAAACAGTATGGATTTATGGAACCAAAACGCACGAAATTAAAGCTTTTAAGCTTCAGAAATTAGGGCAACAGTAGGGGTCGAACGAGGAAGGTGGTAGTGAGTCAACTCGATTTTAAAAGCCAACATGAGTCGACTCAGACACGTGGGGGCTTAAGGTACTTCCATCGCATTAATCTAACGACGTCGTTTCGGGGGCCTGATACGTATATATATATATATATATATATATATATAAAACTATTAGGTTTTAAAAGAAGAAGGGAAAATTTGCTGTCAGTGGGGTTCGAACCCCTGACTTCACGCGCCCAACCCTCGCCTCTTTCCACTCGGCCACGCACCCACGTGTGGTGATTTATGGTGTAAATATGTATTTATTATATATTAAAGAAAATCAAAAAAATTAAAAAGGTGCATTGCACCTGTTGGGACTCGAACGCAGTGTCTATTGAAAGGGAGGTGACACGCTGGCCAGCGTGCCACCCATTTCATCCGTTCATTATAAGCAAACTAAATATATATATATATATATCATATTAAATGAATTTAATTTAATTAAAATTATTTAATTAAATTAAATAGTCGAAAAATGCCCGGTGTCCAAATGAGATGAGTTATATATGTATTCTTACTATCTCGGACCTCCTGAGTCCATTGGTGAGGTCCACGACATGAGATGAGGTCCCAAAAACTTTAAGACCCGTAAAAAATGTCAAAATGACTAAAATGCCCCTGCACCATAAATGAGTCAAACGAGGTCCAAATAAAATAAATGAACAGTAAATTTTGACTATTTTAAACATTCTAAATCTAATGGTGGGGTCCGTTTCACTAGACGAGACTCTGAAAAATTTAGACACGTCAAGGTATAAATTACCAAATTGCCCCTAATGTGTCCTAAGCCGAATTAAATTCTAAGGAAGCTTAAATTGACTTTCTTTGACGTTCCAGACTCAATGGAAGAGTCTAATCGACCAAAAGAAGTGTCTAGATTACAAAGACATAAAATTTGATGAATAGCATCTGTCAGATGACTATAAACTGAAATACTGCCGAAGTATTAGATTAAGGCAAGAACGAGGAAATGAAATACGGAGAGACCCGACACGTAAACATATGAAGTAATCAAAATTAAATTAAAGTTAATGGAGCTACCGGAAGAGTATAGTTTTAAGATGAAATTAATTCTTAACACATTAAATTGTGTTGTAGGATAAGAATACGAGTTAAATTAAGTACGCATGAAATTTATGGAGTATTCGTAAATCGGTTGGGATTTAATACGACCTAAGCATAAGTTAAGAAGCATCAGTAGGTGATATTGCAGTGATGTGAAGTTAATGAGGATATTTATGAATTGCTCTTAGGAACTATAGAGGAAGTGGGAAAGTGCATTTTTAGCACTAACCTTAAAGCACCGAGGTGAGTAACCCTGTGTTTGAAATAGAGATTTAACTCCATATATTTGATGAAGTTTTAAGTTCAAGTTATGTGAAATATTTGAATATCAAATTCAGTTTTTATACAATTCCTGTTTTTAAAATATTCTGTTATGACATGCTGGTTAAATTTTTTATATTCAATTCTTTCCTTGAAAATATTTAGCATGTCTGGTTAAAATGCAAATTTCTTTAAATATTCTGAATTTGATTGTTACAAGTATTTGAAGTCCTATTGCGGAAGTCATATGTTTCATGTTTTAAATACTCACGAAAAGTATCTATTGAAGTAGCTATGTGATAAATGTTTTGTAAGATAAATGGTGTTAAAGCACCCCCTATGATGGTTGAAATCCTTCGGGATTCAACAGTAAATGCCCAGTAGTAGGATTTAATCCCCCAAGCAAATGTGATCAGTCAGCATTGGTAGTAAAACGGGAGTCTGGTTCGAAACAGATTCCACCTAATTAAAGAGAAAAGATGACAAAATGATTTCAAAAATGGAAGCAGGTTTTTACCCCCATTTTATTATACTTGTTTATATGCTTTTAAATTGCATATGCTTTACTTGAAGAAATGTGTATTTAGCTTGAATACTTTAAATGTTTCAAAGCTATCTGTTTTAAGAATGCATATACTTTGTGTTCTAAAATGTACTAGCAATTGGTAGTGAGTATTTTATAAACTCTCATGTGCTAAAGCACTACCAGTTGAAAACCCCATGACGAATGCAGGAATTACTTACAAGCTTAGATTAGCTTACCCGAATTTTTATTCGGACCCCCCTTTCAGGTAAATGATGGTAGCTTGATCTTGATGGCGATGATGATAAGCCTATCTATTTTGGAAGAAGAGTTAGGCAACTAATCACAGGACTAGCAATTCTCTTGGGGATGTACTATGAAGTTGGGAATATTTTATATTAGGAAGTATTTCGCTATTGTGTATTAAGTCCCGTGGAACAGTTAAACATGTATTAATTATGAAGCCTTTAAGTTTTTAGTTATGCTCTGAATATATGATCATGTGTGCCGTGATGTGAAAAGCGGCAGTACCGAATGGATGTGCAATTTTTAAAATGAGAAAAGAAAAGAAAATTTTTTTCACGCTTTCACAACCACATGAAGCACATCTATTCGATACCGCTATAGATGTGAGCCTTGTCTCGAGGCCTTCGGGTCTTGGGGTGGCGGTCCTGATCTGGGATCCGCGCGAGGTGAATTTCGGTTCGTGACAAGAAAACCTAAAGAAGGGGTCCTGCGGCTGATTGAAAAATAGAAAGAAACTAGTGCTGGCGCACAGCAGTCCTGGCGTAGAGACGAAGTCGCGGCCACTTCATGGCGCAGTTATTTTTCATGAAATTTATGTTGTCCGTTCTACGTATGGGTAACTAAATTTTTAAGTAGAGTTAGGGATAAACTTGTATCATAGATGGTTATTTTTAATTTATTTTTGATTCATGTAGGGGATTTTTATTTATTAAAATTCTTTGGTTTATCATTCTCAATTGTTGGTATTTTATTCTCCGAATAATTAAAGAGTTTATTTTGTTTATAGATTCAGTCAGGTTTTTTCTATTGAATGAATTAATTCTTTGATTATTTTTGGATCAATTAATTTTTCATTTTGATTTAATTCTTTGTTGCAATATTGCTTCTTGGGTATATTGTCGTCGTTGGGTTTTCTCAATGTGGATAACAATTTGAGTGATTCAAAAGTGATGAATGATTTTTCAAAGGGTTACATTTGGTTGAATTTTGGGTTATAATTCTATATTTTTCGATTGAGATTTTTAAAATTAAATTCTCAATTGAGTTAGCAATGAATTAAAAATAATTGAAATACCAGATATGTGCAAGGGATTCCCGACGCTCTATTGTTCGTTAATTTGAGTATTTTCTTCCATTAATCACATTGTTTAAATTTTAATTTGCATTTTTAAATCACTTTTTATATTTTTATTTTTTCGTGAAGCGTTTAATATTTTTCTTTAGTTTCAGAAATTCTGTCTGTTATTCTTTTAAATTTGTCTCTTTGTGGAATCGACACCCCAAGGCTACACTACAACTACCGCGTTATTCTTTGGGCATAATCAAATTTTGGCGCCGTTGCCAGGGGAGACGGTAGAAGAATCAGTAGATAGTTTTTTCTTTTCAGTAGTTTGTAAAGGCGGTAACTTCGTTCCCTTATTTTTACTTGCTGTATTATTATTTTATTTTATTTTTTTATATTATTTTATTTATTTATTTATTTTTATTGTTAACTTGCATGCATAATAGGTATAGGGGTGCATTAGGTTGATTTGCTTGTAGGTCTATGTTAGAGTCAGATTTAGAGTCTAATTTTTCTATTTTTTCTAATTTTTTGTTTGATAATTCTTCAAATTCTGAAAATATGAGTGAACATGAGGATGAATCCACCAAGACCCTTTAAGGATTACCTCTACCCTACACGCACAGCCACACCATCATGCATCATATTTCCACCCAATGCTCGTCAAATTGATGTTAAGACGGGGGTGATACAGTTACTCCCTATATTTCATGGTTTGAAAAATGAAAATCCATATGTGCACATTAGGGAGTTTGAAGAGGTAATTGCGACTTTCCATAGTCAAAATGCAACACAAGACATCGTGAGACTTAAGTTCTTTCCTTTCTCTTTGAAGGATCGAGCTAAGAGTTGGCTATACTCACTGAGACCACGGTCAATTGGATCGTGGAATGAGATGACTCAGATTTTCTTTACTAAATACTTTCCCCAACATAAGACCAATGCTTTAAAAAGACATATTTCCATCTTTGCACAAAAGGACAGTGAGACTTTGTATCAGTCTTGGGAGAGATTTAAGGAGTTATTGAATATGTGCCCTCACCATAGGTATGAGAGTTGGCGTGTAGTGAGTTACTTCTACGAGGGACTTACACCTAGAGAGCGTCAATTTGTAGAGATGATGTGTAATGGTGAGTTTTTGCAGAAAGATCCTGATAAGGCCATAGAGTAGCCTAAATGAGCTTGTTAAAAAAGCTCACACTTGGACAAGACCTAGTGCTACTGAGAGCACAAACAGGTCACGACCTATAGGGAACACAAATGGTGGTGGAATTTACCATTTTAGGAAGGAAGATAACTTAAAAGCTAAGGTTGAGTCACTCACTAGGGAGTTAGAGGTGTTAAAGGCTAGAGACTTAAAGCCAACACACTTGGCTAATCATGCAGAGTCTTTTAGACCATGTTCGGTGTGTGGCGAGGTAGATCACCTCGCCCAAGAGTGTCCCATATTAGTTGAGATGAGAGGGATGTATGAGGAACAAGGTAATACTTTAGGTATATATAAGAAGCCTTTCATACCCTTCTCTGAGACCTACAATCCAGGGTGGCGCACTCATCCCAATTTTAGTTGGAAGTCTGAAAACCAGCCATCTGCACCACCACCTGCACAGCCTCCTAGATCATACCCTACACCATATCATGCATCTTCATCTTCTAGGAATTCTTCAGAAGACACTTTGCATGCTTTTATTGAAGCACAGGGTAAGACTAACCAAAAGTTTGAATCTTTGATTACGCAGGTTATGGAAGAAAACAAGGAGATAAAGAGCCAAGTGTCCAAATTGATGAGCTGTTTGAGTGTGAATGAGCGAGGCAGATTCCCTTCCTAAGCTTTGTCCACACTTCATGGTTAACACATGGCGTAAGAAAATTTGAAGGATGCAAATGCCATTGTGACTTGAAGTGATAAGTATTTACACATCCCAATAATGGACAAATCGGAGGGTGTGGAAAAGGATCAAGATAGTAGCAATGCTGAGCTGCCCAAGGACCCAGAGGTGACAAAGAGCCATGTGGTTAAGGTACTATTCCCACAAGCTTTAAAATCAACCAAGTTCACTTTGGATCCTAACAATGAAATCCTAGAGAATCTCAAGCAGGTAAAAATCAATCTTCCTCTTTTGCATATGATTAAACAAGTTCCTACTTATGCAAAAGTTCTTAAAAATTTGTGTACAGTTAAGAGGAAGCACCATGTGAAGAAGACATCATTCCTGACAGAGCAAGTTAGTGCTCTAATTGAGCAGAGGATTCCTCCTAAGTACAAGGATCCTGGTTGTCCAACCATTGCATGCAGCATTGGAAAATCATGAGTTTGGACAAACGTTGCTTGATTTAGGAGCTAGTGTGAATTTAATGCCTTATTCTATTTATTTGCAGTTGGGGTTAGGAGAGATCAAACCAACTTCTATGGTATTACAATTGGCTGACCGCTCAGTCAGAGCGCCACGGGGTGTGGTAGAGGATGTTCTAATTCAAATTGATAAATTTTATTATCCTGTTGATTTCATAATCCTTGACACTAGCTCTGCTATCGACTCTACATTAAAAATTCCTTTGATTTTACGTAGGCTTTTCCTTGCCACTACTAATGCTCTTATCAATTGCAGGAATGGGCTCATGAAGCTATCTTTTGGAAACATGACTCTCGAGGTAAATATTTTTCATGTTGCAAAACAGCTAGAAGAGGAGGACGAAAGCTGCCAGACGTACATGATTGATTCACTCATGGATAGGGGAGTTCCTACAACTCATGATTCTGATCCCCCTGAGCATTTTCTTTTTAATTCTAAGTTTGATTATATTTTTGGCCCATCTGATGTGGTTGATGTTTGTGCTATTTTTGACAAAACTCAAGATGATGGAGCACGAGGATGGCAACTGAAGTTTGAGGAGTTGCCTAAAATAAGTGAAGAACAGATTCCTTCAAGTGTGGAAGCACCCAAAGTTGAAGTGAAGCTGTTGCCTAAGGGTTTAAAGTATGCCTTCCTTGGTCCAGGTGATACTTCTCCTATTATTATCTCATCTGAATTGTCTGAGTCTCAAGGTGAGAAATTAATTCAGACCCTAAGTAAGCATAAATCAGCCATAGGTTGGAGCATTGCTGACATAAAAGGTGTTAGTCTCCTGGTTTGTTCTCATAAAATCAATTTGGAGGAAGGAACTAACCCTCGTAGAGACCCCCAGCGTAGGCCTGACCCCACTATGAAAGAAGTGGTGAAAAATGACCTAGGAGAGTTAGTCCTTACAAAACGTGTGACTGGCTAACAGATGTGCATTGATTATAGAAAACTGAATGCCGCCACCTGGAAGGCTAAAATGAAAGCGATTCATGATAAAAATATTTTGAGAAAAACTTTTAAGTCTAATGATCGAGTGTTTTTATATGACTCTAGGCTCCATAAGCACCCAGGAAAACTCAGGTTTAGGTGGATAGACCCCTTTCTAGTAAAGAATATTTTTGAAAATGAGGTAGTTGAAATAAAGGATCTTAAGGATGGTCGGGTTTTTAAAGTAAATGGTCACTGCCTTAAAGTTTCAATTGATAGGCAAGTTCCGGAAGTGGAAGACATTCCACTTATGGACCCGGTCTATCAACCTTGATCGCGCCATGCAGGTGTGTTATTTTTTTTTAATTTTTAATTTTTTCTCTTTATTTTATTTATTTTATTTTGTTTTTGTTTTGTTTTATTTTCGTTCTTTTTCTTTTTGTTTGCTGTTGTTTTCTTTCTTTTTATTTGCAG
Source organism: Nyssa sinensis (assembly GCA_008638375.1). Taxonomy (NCBI): domain Eukaryota; kingdom Viridiplantae; phylum Streptophyta; class Magnoliopsida; order Cornales; family Nyssaceae; genus Nyssa; species Nyssa sinensis. The sequence continues at coordinate 9,923,538 of CM018042.1, read as the reverse complement.
GTTAATTTCATTTCGTCAGTTGAGGTTGCCATCTTGGTGCTTAGCGAGCTACCCATGTCAGCCATCAGGTGTATTATCTCCTTTTTAGTACATTCCATTCAATTTTGACTGTTGAACATTGAGGACAATGTTTCATTTAAGTTGGGGGGTGGTTGTTGCAAATTCAACATTTAAAATGCTGTGGCATATTTTCATGTGTCAAATTTTTTTTTAAAAATTTGCATCACACGTGCAGATTTTTCACATGAGTACTCATTCTCATTCATAGCCATTTCGTGAATTCTCCAAATGCACTATAATCATTCTGCTGAGACGTTCACAGAACTTTTAATGCACTTATCCAAACTTTATGGTAAGATGGTGGTTTGACACATGTAGCTAGAGAACTCTTTTGCTTAAGTATTCATGTGAGTTTTGGAGAGAATTGATAGCATTCAAATGCAGGAAATTGTGATGAGCATTCATTGATCTGTTGAATTGAGCACTTCTTTTGAGAATATCATTACATGGTTGGTGGTATGACGACGGATATACATGGGATATAACGAAGGTCAACTTAGGATTAACGTTTGAGCCTTTCAAGCTAACCCTTCTCATCATAGACCCTTAGTAGCCAACTTTGAGCCAACAAACACATATAGTTCTTTTCATGTGTCCACATCATCCATACCGCTCTACATTGGAGTATAGCCTATATCCTAATTTTCCTACCTTTTTTGCTTCCAAGTGTGTACTAGGTGTGGAATTTGCAGTTCTTGTCTTTTGTGTTGAATTGAAAAAAAACAGAAAAAGAAAAAAGAAAGAATGCAAGTGAAAAGTGTTCAATTGGGTGAGCATCAAAGTCATTCTCAAAAAAAAAAAAAAAAAATCAAAAAATCAAAAAAAAAAAAAAAAAAAAGAGAAGAAAGAAGAAGGAGAAGTATTGTTATTCAATGATCTGAAAAGTTGAAGAGTATATCAAGTGAGAAGTTTGGTTTGCTATGATTTTTAAGATAATTCTCTTAGTATGTACTTGGAAGTTTTTGAATTCTTTTTATCATTTTCTTTATATAGCCCCTAACCCGAGCCACGCTACAACCTTTTTATGTTGATCGTTCTGATCCTAAATAAGTCTGTGGAAAGGGTGGTGGAAGTCTAATTTGTTAGTGCGCCTATCATAAGATCAATATTTGCTTGTTGCTTGTACATAATTTCCTAATTCTTCATTAAGTGTGTACACCCCTTGTCAACTCCATAGAGAGAACCCCCATATGAAACACTTTTATATCCGTGAGATATGGAGTTGAACCTTTTGCTTGAGATGTTCTTGATGTTGCATGTGTCATGGTTTGTGGTTAGATGGATATGGTTTAGAGCACACACACACACACACATACTGTGAATTGCTATAAGTGGATTGACTGTTATAGGGTTAATAAATTCCTGAAATTGCTTTGATATGCGAATTTGAAAAGTGTGATTAGATGCCTTTTGTGGGTGATCTTCTTTAGTCTCTTTTGTCATTTTTGCATAGAAATTGCTAGGGACTAGCAATGAGCAAGTTGGGGGGTGTGATGAGTGTGCAAAAGTAAATACCCTATTATTAGATTAAATTGCTAGAATGTGAATAGAAATGCTGGGTTATAATTGATATTATTTAATTTATTTATTTTTACAATGAGATGTGTTTAAGCATTATTTTATAATATTTTATATCTCAAATATTACATTAATTGTTGGTCCTGTTTTGAAGGTTACGGCTAAAGATCAGGAAATAAAGCTGAAGAAGGAAACTGCTGCGGCTTGGCTGGAGAACACGACAAAACATAAGAAAAATAAAAAGAAAAGGAAAAAGAGTCCAAAGGGGAGAGTCACTGGGCTGGGCTTTGTTAGTGCGGCTGGGGCTTGGGGCAACAGCCTGGGCACTGAGTGGCCCAGGCACTGATGCAAGGCCAAGATCAGGAGAGGCACTTGCTAGGATTTGAGAAGAAAAGTGAAGCATTGATGTGGGGCCCAGGCTTGAAAAGGAGTTGCATTGTGAGGCTTGGAGGTCCTATATGATGAAAAGTAGAATAGGAAAAGAAATTAAAAAAAAAAAGGAAAGAAGAAAGCAAGGTGAAGTGGCTGGGGTTTTTGAAGCGTGTGGGGCCCGGGCTAGAAAATAAAAAAATGAAAAACAAGCAAGTGCTTGTGCGGTGCTGGGCTTGGCGCGAAATGGGCTGAGTGGCTGACGTGTGGGCCAAGTGCTGAATCAACAAGAAGTGAATAACAGCGTGCGGTAGGCTGAAGTGGATAGAAGGCTGGTGCGAGGCGCAGGGCAATGGGTCGCCAAAGCAATAAAAAGAAAAACAAAAAAGAAAACCTAAAGAAGGGGTCCTGCGGATGATTGAAAAACAGAAAGAAACCAGTACTGGCGCACAACAGTCCTGGCGTAGAGACGAAGTCGCGGCCACTTCATGGCGCAGTTATTTTTTATGAAATTTATGTTGTCCCTTTTGCGTATGAGTAACTAAATTTTTAAGTAAAGTTAGGGATAAACTTGCATTATAGATGGTTATTTTTAATTTATTTTTTATTCATGTACGGGATTTTTATTTATTAAAATTCTTTGGTTTATCATTCTCAATTGTTGGTATTTTATTCTCCGAATAATTAAAGAGTTTATTTTGTTTATAGATTCAGTCAGGCTTTTTCTATTGAATGAATTAATTCTTTGATTATTTTTGGATCAATTAATTTTTCATATTGATTTAATTCTTTGCTACAATATTGCTTCCTGGGTATATTGTCATCGTTAGGTTTTCTCAATGTGGATAACAATTTGAGTGATTCAAAAGTGAAGAATGATTTTTTAAAGGGTTACAATTTGGTTGAATTTTGGGTTATAATTCTATATTTTTTGATTGAGATTTTTAAAATTAAATTCTCAATTGAGTAAGCAATAAATTAAAACTAATTGAAATACCGGATATGTGCAAGGGATTCCTGATGCTCTACTGTTCGTTAATTTGAGTATTTTCTTCCATTAATCACATTGTTTAAATTTTAATTTGTATTTTTAAATCACTTTTTATATTTTTATTTTCTCGTGAAGCGTTTAATATTTTTCTTTAGTTTCAGAAATTTTGTCTGTTATTCTTTTAAATTTGTCTCTCTGTGGAATCGACACCCGAAAGCTACACTACAATTACCGCATTATTCTTTGGGTGTAATCATGCGTTGAGATATATCATAAACATATACATTCATACTTAACTATATGGTGGATAATATCTGTATGTGGACATGTGCATCAATCTTGTATGATATATATGCCATATATGTACTAGATGAAGACATGTGCTTACCTTTGTGCCATTATGTACTAGAGTTCAATATGAATGCTTGAATGTGTCACGCCCCGAATTCCAAGAAACCCGAGGCGCGACTGAACGAACAGAAAGTAAATAAAATATAAAGTAAATAAAAGACAATCTAACAGATTCAACCCAAACTTACATTCATTTCCTTCAATGTACATCCATGTAAGGCACGAAAAATAAAAACATTCAACATGTCATTCGGGCTTAAGCCCTTATACAATATCAATACATCTCGAAATATGCTCCTAAGGGTCAAGATCATCCTAGGCTCCTGTCTCCTCCACTCTGTAAGACTTCCTCAAGTCTCAAGTGCCGGGAACGTCATCTGTGGGGAGTCATCCCACGTATGGGTCAGCTCAACTGCTGGTATGATGTAATGCTAATGCAAGGAACAAAATTAAGGGCGTGACATGTGCAAGTGTACAGTTATATTTACATGGCATTCAACATCATGCATACAACGTACTAGCAATATTCTACATGTCACCCAACTCATTAACATGATCTCAGGCGTGGCATGTGCAAGTGTACAATTATATCTACATGTCATTCAATATCGTCTATGCAATGCAATAACAATAGTCCACACGCCTTCCAAATCATCCATACCATGTAATAGCAATAATCCACATAACGTCCAAGTTACCCATGCAATGTAGTGACAATGCCCATGAAACACCCACACAACTCAATGCCACAACCATGCCAACTCTATACCATGTCCATGTCTCGTTTTCGGAACACATCCGATGGAAGCTGAGTACCATGTCTCATTTTCGGAACACATCCGATGGAAGCTGAGTACCATGTTTAGCACCACGTGCTCAACCCACTTCATGCTTTCCATGCATCACACTATGTCAATATGCTTTGATTCCACCATGCAACAACACAATCTCCGATAAACAATTTACCAACACATGGAGCATGCTTCTAAATAAAGTATTCCACTTAAAACAATCACGACATCTGAGTAACAAAACCTTTTCCACATGAATGTATGCAATACATGATCAACAAAGATACATACTCAAGTCATGTGTTCACAATCTTAACAAATCCCCAAAAATATAAATCACGTACAACCCAACACATAGAATAAATCATATCTCCATGGAGTAGCAAAAAGTACATGAGTAACATAAACAATCAACTCAAGGTTTCCTTTTAAAGCAACATTCCTTCTGTGATTTTCTGACATTAAACAAGTAAACATATGATTCAATCAATCAACATGCAAATCATTCCTAAGCTTAATCCTATTCCGTACTTAGCACAATACACCATACCTGATGGGTTTGTCTCAACCCAAGAAGTCATCCTCGTAGCGTAGCGGAACTAACAGTAATAATGCGGAAGGTCAGGTCACCTTTTCCTTGTCTTTCGGTGTTCCTAAAATCATGAGACACAACTTAGTTCAATTGCTACTTGAAGTATGCTATTCAACAAATTTTATGTCTTTATTTTATGAGTTTCTATTTTGCCAATTTAAACTCTACTGTTGAGTTCGGAACGTCGAATAAAATAGGTTTAGGCCTTCGCGGATTTCAATTCGGACATCCAAGCTAAAAGGGGCAAAATGGTCATTTTGTACTTTCACGGGTCCTTACATCCCGAGTCCTCTTTTCACAAATTGGACTCCACGGTTGAGTCCGGAATGCTCGAGATAATAAAGTTTCACTATTTATTTACTTAATTTGGAGTTCGTTTGACTGTGTTTCAATTCAGGGGCATTTTGGTAATTTTAAGGTTACTACGGGTCTTTTATTTTTTCGGAACCCTGTCTCATAAAATGGACCTCACCATCGGCCTCAGAATGGCCGAGATAGTCAAAATACACTAATGACTTGTCTCATTTGGACTCTGGACTATTTTAGAGTATTTAAAATAATTTAATTAATTTAATTAATTAATTAATTAATTAAATTATTATTTTATTAATATTTAAATCTGGTGGGTCAGATTGTAATTTCTCAAAATTTTAGGGTTTAAAGTGCAATTTTCGAAAGCTGAGGGGGTCAAATCAGATTTCTAAAAGTACAGGGTCAATTTGTGAATTTTCAAAAGTCCAGGGGCAATTTTGTAGTTTTGAAAACCCTTATTCTCAATTTGGATAGCCAAACAGTGGCTAATCCAAAACAGGGATAGGATATCCCTGTTTTTCAATTTAATCCCAATTTCAATTTCATAACCCCGTAGCCAAACAGCCCATTTCAACTTTTAATTTAAAACCTGGGAGTGACACGTGGCAGGGGCGGGTCGGTCTTGACCCGACCCGAACCTGAACCGGACCCGAGACCTGACTCGGAACAGTTCTTTCTTCCCCAATTTTCCGACGAAGCTCCGGTGGGGTTCCGGCGCCTTCTTCGGCGTCGGCGACTGTTTTCCAGTGGATTTTCCTAGTTTTCAAAATGTCATTTTCTTCCATTTTTCCCCTAGATTCCTTTTCTAAAGTTAGTTTTTGATTTGGCCCTTTGGATTTTCACGAAAATGGGAAAATCAGTGGCTCCGACCATCTGAGATTTTCCATTTTCGAGCTTGTTCCCTCACTGCCTTGATCCTAATCCTTTTCCATTATCTTTCTGCACCAAAGGGGATTAGTTCCCCATTGTTCACTTTGGTTCTAACACACAAAACACGTGGACAACCGATTATTGCCCGAACCTGCAACTGCTAATTTCTACTTGGTTTCTCAACTATTTTAAGTGATTCTTGTTGTGTTAGACTCCACCCTATAAGGCCCTACGATTTAAATCGACCATCATGCTAGAAAAAAAATAAAACAGAAGCTAGACCTGGGCATACCTATTTTCGGGTTTCTCCTTGTTGCAGCTCCTCCCCTCTTCTTTCCTCCTCTTGGCTCACCTTCTGAGTTTCTCTCAATGCCCACGTCTCTTCAGCACAGCCTCTCTCTCTGGTTTCTTTTCTTTTTCTCTCTGACCGACACCCATACCCAATATACACACAAGTATATACATAGCCACACGCAACCCCTGCAGTCCCTTATTTCTCTCTCTCCCCACTCCCTTTTCTGACTTCTTTTCTTGTCCAATGCAGCTTTGCATTAATGCAAGGCTGACATTGTATTTTATGTGTATATTATATCTCTTACACACACACACACACACCAACACTCTAGCACCTACAGCCAACACTACACACACGCCTACTCTCACACACAGGCTGTCACACACACATGCACTCCACTTGCACTTTGTTTATATATGTATATTTAGATATATATATATATATATATTAATACCTAATCTCATGTACATATACAGCACATCCATCACACACATCAAACACACAATAATAATAATTTTAATGACAATAATAATAATAACAATATTAATAATAAATAAATAAATAATTAAATAATAATATTAATAATAAATAACAAAAAATTTTCTTCAAAAATTCAGATCTTTACAGAATGTGTTATTAAATGATGTAGTATCAACTTACCTTTACTGCGCCTAGGTTGGTTCTAACCCGACCTGGGTCCAGACCTGACCCGACCGACCGGAATAGTGTCGTCTTCCCCAACGGGGATGACACTGTTCATCCGAAACCCTAATTTTTTGTAGGCCCATTTCGTGGCATTCCACGTGTCTATTTTATCTGTTTTTGATTCCATTACGTTTATGGGAGTTAGGTTAGTTTTTTGGCATTGGTTTGAGGGGTCGAAGTGTGCTCAAAGGCTCGGTTGGGAGTTTGGTGTAGGTATGGATATTGAGCTCATTCATGGCCATATCTTCACCAAAATTAGTGGGGTTGGGCTTGTTGTGATCCTATCAACATGGAGATTCAGGCCCACTTAGTGCTCTTCTATCCGCGTTACATGAATTATATATGCATTTCATGTATTTTTTGAGATTTAGCGATTCAAAACATACAAAGGTGATTTCGATGCATATTTTCAGAAAATAAGCCATTATAAGCCTTAATTTTTCATTATTGAGGCAAATTTCCCTGTTTTGCCTACAGATTCAAACAATTACAACTTGGGACTCTGTTATCCAATTTATGTGAATCATACACGCATTACATATATTTCTTCAAGATCTAGCCATTTGAATGGCTGAAGGCAGTTTGTGACAAATGGTTTGAGAAAAAAGGCCATTATAAGCCTCATTTTTCATTTTTGAGACAAATTTTGTTGTTTTGGCTGCGGATTCAAATAGTTATAACTTGGCGCTTAGTTATGTCACAAATCGCTTCAGTTATTTAGATGGATAGATCTCGAAGAAATACATGAAATGCACGTATAATTCATGTAAATTAGATAACAAAGTACCAAGTTATAGCTATTTGAATATGCATCTAAAACAACGAAATTTGCTTCAAAAAAAAAAAAATTAAGGCTTATAATGGCCTTTTTTCTCAAAACAGGCATCGAAAATCGCCTTTGGCAATTTCGGATGGCTGGATCTAAAAAAATAAATGAAATGCATATATAATTTCTGAAACGCAAATAACAAAGCACCAAATTATAGTAGTTTGAATCAGCAACAAAAAAAAAAACAAAATTTGCCACAAAAATAAAAAAAATGAGGCTTATAATGGCTTTTTTCTCTCAAATCACTTGCCGCAAACCTCCTTCGGCCATTCAAATGGCTAGATCTCAAAGAAATATATGAAATGTAGATATAATTCATGTAAATCGGATAAGAGAGTGTCATGTTATAGTTGTTTGAATACATAGCGAAAATAGAAAAATAATCCTCAAAAATGAAAAATTGAGGCTTATAATGGCCTTTTTTTTTTTTTTTTCTCAAAATAGGGATCAAAAACTGCTTTTGGCAATTTTAGAAGGCTAGTTCTTGAAAAAACACATGAAATGCATATGTAATCCAAATTTAATTCAAGAAAAGTGGATAACAGAGCACTAAGTTACTATAGTTTGAATCCGCAACCAAAAACAGTAAAATTTGCCTTAAAAATGGTAAAATGGGACTTCTAATGTCCTTTCTTTCTCATACCATTTGTTCAAACTAGTTTTAGCCATTCAGATGGCTAGATTTCAAAGACATACATGAAATTCAAGAATGAATTGCATAAATTGGATAATAGAGCACCAAGTTATAGTTGTTTCAATCAACAGCCAAAATAGTAAAATTTGCCTCAAAAATGAAAAATTAAGGCATATAATGGCATTTTTTCCCAAAACAGGCATCCACGATTGCCTTTGGCAGTTTTGGATGGCTAGATCTCGAAGCAATACATGAAATGCATATATGATTCGCGAAAAGTAGATAACAGATCACCAAGTTAGGAAAGTTTGAATCCATAACCGAAACAACGAAATATGCCTCAAAAATGAAAAAATGAGGCTTATACTAGCCTTTTTTTCTCAAACCATTTGTCGCAAACTGGCTTCAGCCATTCAGATGGCTAGATCTTGAAAAAAATACATGAAATGTACGTATGATTCGTGCAAATCAGATAACAAAGCACCAAGTTATGGATATTTTAATTTCCTGCCAAAATAGTGAAATTTGCCTCATTAATGAAAAATTGAGGCTTATAATGTCCTTCTTTTCTCAAAACATGCATCGAAAATTGCCTTTGGCAATTTCGAATGGCTAGATCTCGAAAAGATACATAAAATGCATAAATAATTCATGAAAAGCGAATAACAGAGTGCCAAGTTATGGCAGTTTGAATCCGTAACCAAAACAACAAAATTTGCCTCAAAAATGAAAAAATGAGGCTTATTATGTCATTTTTTTCTCAAACCATTTGTCACAAATCACCTTTAGCCATTTAGGTGGCTAGATCTCAAAGAGATACATAAAATGCATGTATGATTCACCTAAATTGGATAATAGAGCACCAAGTTATAGTTGTATGAATCCGTAGGCAAAATAACAAAATTTGCCTCAAAAATGAAAAATTAAGGCTTATAGTGGCTTTTTTTTTTTTTTTTTTTCTCAAAATAGGAATCGAAAACCACTTTCGTAATTTCGGATGGCTAGATCTCAAAAAATACATGAAATGTATATATAATTTGTGAAAAGTGGATAATAGCGCACCAAGTTATGGCAGATTGAATGCACAACCAAAACAACAAACTTTACCTCAAAAATGAGAAAAAGAAGCTTATAATGGCCTTTTTCTCAAACCATTTATCGCCAATCGTCTTCGGCCATTTAGATGGCTAGATCTCAAAGACATACATGAAATACACTTATGATTCACGTTAATTGGATAACAGAGCGCCAAGTTATAGCTGTGTGAATCCGAAGCCAAAATAGTGAAATTTTCCACCAAAATGAAAAATTGAGGCTTATAATGGCCTTTTTTGAAAATTGCCTTTGGCAAGTTTGGATGTCTAGATCTCGACACAATACATAAAATGCATATATAATTTGGGAAAAGCGGAAAACAGAGCCCCAAGTTATGGCAATTTGAATCTGCAACCAAAACAACGAAATTTCCCTAAAAAATGAAAAAATGATGCTTATAATGGCCTTTTTTCCTCAAAACATTTGTCACAAACCGCCGTTGGCCATTTAGATGGCTATATCTCGAAGATTTACATGAAACACAAGTATGATTCGTGTAAATCAGATAATAGAGCTCTAAGTTATAACTGTTTGAATCCACAGCTAAAATAGTGAAATTTTCCTCAAAAATGAAAAATTGAGGCTTATAATGGCATTTTTTTTCTCAAAACGGGCATAAAAAATTGCCTTTGGCCATTTTGGATGGCTATATCATGAACGAACGCATAAAATGCATATATAATTTGTGAAAGCAGATAACAAAGCGCCAAGTTATGGTAGTTTGAATCTGCAACCAAAACAGCAAAACTTGCCTCAAAAATGAAAAAATGAAGCTTATAATGGTTTTTTTTTCTCAAACCATTTGTCGCAAAGTGCCTTCGACCATTCAGATGGCTAGATTTTAAAATAATACATGAACTCACGTATGATTCGCATAAATCAAATAACAGAGCGTCAAGTTATATCTATTTGAATCTGTAGCCAAAACAACAAAATTTGCCTCAAAAAAGAAAAAATGAGGCTTATAATGGCCTTTTTTTTTATTTTTTTTCTCAAACAGGCATCGAAAATCGCCCTTGGGAGTTTTGGATGGCTAGATTTTGAAATAATACATGAAATGCATATATAATTTGCAAAAAGTGGATAATAGAGTGCCAAGTTATTGTAATTTGAATTTGCAACCAAAATAGCGAAACTTGCCTAAAAAATGAAACAAATAGGCTTATAATGGCAGTTTTCCTCAAACCATTTATCACAAACCTCATTTGACCATTCAAATGGCTAGATTTTGAAGAAAAATACTTCAAATGGATGTATGATTCACGTAAATCGGATAATAGAGTGCCAAGTTATAGTTATTTGAATCCGTAGCCAAACCAACTAAATTTGCCTCAAAAAAGAAAAATTGAGGCTTATAATGGCCTATTTTCTTAAAGTAGTCATCGAAAACTGCCTTTTCTTGTTTTACATGAAATGTGTATATAATTCATGTAAAGCGGACAATAGAGCGCCAAGTTATGGCAGTTTAAATACGTATCCTTAATAGTGAAATATGCCTCAAAAATTAAAAATCGAGGCTTATAATGGCCTTTTTCTCAAAACACGCATCAAAAACTGCCTTAGGTAGTTTCAGATGGCTAGATCTCAAAATAATACATGAAATGCATATATAGTTCCCAAAAATTGGATAACAGAGCACCAAGTAATAGCAGTTTGAATTCGTAACCAAAACATCAATATTTGCCTCAAAAATGAAAAACTGAGGCTTGTAATGGCCTTTTTTCACAAACCATTTGTTGCAAACCACCTTCAACCATTTAGATGGCTAGATTTTGAAGAAATATATGAAATGGACGTATGATTCACGTAAATTGGAAATCAGAGCGCCAAGTTATGGTTGTTTGAATCCGTGGCTAAAATAACAAAATTTGCCTCAAAATGAAAAATTGGGGCTTATAATGCCCTTTTTTTTGTCAAAACAGGCATCGAAACACCTCCTTTGGTTGTCTTGGATGTCCTGATCTCGAAACAATACATGACATTCATATACAATTTGTGAAAAGCAGATAACAAAGTGCCAAGTTATGGCAGTTTGAATCCGCAACCAAAACAGCAAAATTTGCCTCAAAAATGAAAAAATGAGGCTTATAATGGCATTTTTTTCTCAAATCATTTGTTTTAGACCACTTTCGGCCATTCAAATGGCTAGATCTCGAAGAAATACATGAAATGCACGTATGATTCGGTTAAATCGGATAACAGAGCGCCAAGTTATAGATGTTTGAATCCGAAGCCAAAATAGTGAAATTTGCCTCAAAAATATAAAATTGAGGTTTATATTGCCCTTATTTCGTAAAATAGTTATCGAAAACTATTTTTGGTAGTTCTCGATGGCTACATCTCGAAAAAATACATGAAATGCATATATAATTCACGAAAAACGGATAACAGAGTGCCAAGTTATGACAGTTTGAATACGTTACCAAAACAACGAAACTTGCCTCAAAAACAAAAAAATGAGGCTTATAATGGCCTTTTTTTTTTTTTTCTCAAAACAGGCATAAAAAACTGCCTTTGGCAGTTTTAGATGGCTAGATCTTGAAAAAATACAATAAATGTATATATAATTGACAAAAAGTAGATAAAAGAACACTGAGATATGACAGTTTGAATGCATAACTGAAACAATGAAATTTGCCCCAAAAATAATAAAATGAGGCTTATAATGGCCTTTTTCTCAAACCATTTGTCGCAAACCACCTTCGCCATTTAGATGGCTAGATCTTGAAGACATATATAAAACGCACGTATGATTCGCGTAAATCGGATAACAGAGCACCAAGTTATAATTGTTTGAATCTGCATCCAAAACAACAAATTTTGCCTCAAAAATAAAAAATTAAGACTTATGATGGCATTTTTTTTTTTGAAAACAGGCATCGAAAACTGTCTTTGGTAGCTTCGGATGGCTAGATCTTGAAAAAACACACAAAATCCATATATAATTCACGAAAAGTGGATAACAGAATGCCAACTTATGCAAGTTTGAATTTGCGACCAAAACAGCGAATTTGCCTAAAAAATGAGTGAGGCTTATAATGGTCTTTTTTCTAAAACCATTTGTCGCAAAATACCTTTGGCCATTAGATGGCCAGATCTCGAAGAAATATATAAAATACATGTATGATTCACGTAAATAAGATAACAGAACGCCAAGTTATAGCTGTTTAAATCCGTAGTCAAAATAGAAAAATTTGTATCAAAAATTAAAAATTGAGGCTTATAATGGTCTTTTTTCTCAAACCATTTGTCGCAAACTGCCTTAAGCCATTCAGTTTGCTAGATCTCAAAGAAATACTTGAAATGCATGTATAATTCGCGTAAAGTGGATAACAGAGCGCCAAGTTATAACTGTTTGAATCTGTGGCCAAAACAGCAAAAATTTCCACAAAAATAACAAATTAAGGATTATAATGGTTTTTTTTCTCAAACATGAATCGAAAAACAGCCTTTGGCAGTTTCTGATGGCTAGATCTCGATACAATACATGAAATGCATATATAATTTGGGAAAAGCAAATAACAAAGCCCCAAGTTATGGCAGGTTGAATTCGCAACCAAACCAACGAAATTTTCCTCAAAATGAAAAAAATGAGACTTATAATGGCTTTTTTTTTCTCAAACCATTTTTCATAAACCGCCTTCGGCAATTCAATTGGCTAAATAGAAAAATACATGAAATGCATGAATGATTCACATAAATTAAATAGCAGAGCGCCAAGCTATAGCTAGTTTAATTCACAGGCAAAATAATGAAATATGCCTCAAAAATGAAAAATTAAGGCTTATAATGACCTTTTTTCTCAAAAGAATAATCAAAAACCGCTATTGGCAGTTTCGGATGGCTAGATCTCGAAACAATACATGAAATTCATATATAATTTGCAAAAAGCAGATAACAGAGCACCAAGTTATGGCAGTTTGAATCCGCAACCTAAATAGTGAAATTTGCGTTAAAAATGAAAAATTGAGGCTTATATTGGCATTTTTTTCTCAAAACAGGCATTAAAAATCAGCTTTGGCAGTTTCAAATGGCTAGATCTCGACCCAATACAAGGAACGTATATATCATTTGGGAAAAGTGGATAACAGAGCCCCAAGTTATGGCAGTTTGAATCTGCAATCAAAACAGCAAGATTTGCCTCAAAAATTAAAAAAATGAGGCTTATAATGGCCTTTTTTTCTCAAACCATTTGTCATAAACTGCCTTCGGCCATTCAAATGGCTAGATCTCGAAGACATACATGAAACACATGTATGATTCACGAAAATCGGATAACTGAGCACCAAGTTATAACTGTTTGCATCCACAGCCAAAATAGTGAAATTTTCCTGGGCCTTTTCTCAAAACAGGCATCGAAAACCGCCTTTGGCCATTTTGGATGGATAGATCATGAAAAAACAAATGAAATACATATATAATTAGCGAAAAATGGATAATAAAGTGCCAAGGTATGGTAATTTGGATCCGCAACCAAAACAGCGAAATTTGCCTCAAAAATGAAAAATGAAGCTTATAATGGCCTTTTTTTTTCAAACCATTTGTACCAAACTGCCTTTGGCCATTCAGATGGCTAGATCTCCAAGAAATACATGAAATTCACCTATGATTCATGTAAATTGAATAACATAGTGCCAAGTTATAGCTGTTTGAATCTACAGCCAAAACAGCAAAATTTACCTCAAAAATGAAAAATTGAGGCTTATAATGGCCTTTTTTCTCAAAACAGGCACCGAAAATCACCTTTGGTAGTTTTAGATGGCTAGATTTTGAAACAATACATGAAATATATATAAAATTTGTGAAAAACAGATAAGAGAGCAACAAGTTATGGCAGTTTGAATCCATAACCAAAACAGCGGAATTTGCCTCAAAAATGAAAAAAAATAAGGCTTATAATGGTCTTTTTTTTCTTAAACCATTTATCACAAACCTCTTTTGACCATTCAGATGGCTAGATTTTGAAGAAATACTTGAAATGGACATATGATTCACGTAAATCGGAAAACAGAGTGCCAAGTTATAACTGTTTGAATCTGCAGCCAAATCAGTGAAATTTGCCTCAAAAATGAAAAATTAAGGCTTATAATAGTCTATTTTCTCAAAAAAGTCATCCAAAATCGCCTTGTCTTGTTTTGGATTGCTAGATTAGAAACAAAATACATGAAATGCGTATATAATTCAGGTTAAGCGGATAATAGAGCGCTAAGTTATAGCAGTTTGAATCCATAACCTAAATAGTGAAATTTGCCTCAAAAATGAAAAATTGAGGCTTGTAATGGCATTTTTTTTCTCAAAACAGACATTGAAACCACCTTTGGCAGTTTCGGATGGCTAGATCTCAAAACAATACATGAAACGTTCATGAAAAGCAGATAACAGAGCGCCAAGTCATGACACTTTGAATCCGCAACTAAAAGAACAAAAAATAAAAAAAATAAGGCTTATAATGTCATTTTTTTCTCAAACCATTTATCGCGAACTGCTTTCGACCATTCAAATGGATAGATTTTGAAGAAATACTTGAAATAGACGTATGATTCGCATAAATCGGATAACAGAGTGCCAAGTTATAGTTGTTTGAATCCGTAGTAAAAACAACGAAATTTGCCTCAAAAATGAAAAATTAGGGCTTATAATGGCCTATTTTCTCAAAACAATCATTGGAAACTGCCTTTGCTTGTTTTGGATCGCTAGATATGAAAACAATACATGAAATGCATATATAATTCGCGTAAAATAGAGAATAAAGCATCGAGTTATGGCAGTTTGAATCCCCAACCTAAACAGAGAAATTTGCCTCAAAAATAAAAATTGAGGCTTATAATGGCTTTTTTTCTCAAAACAGACATCAAAACCTGCCTTTGGTAGTTTTAGATGGCTAGATCTTAAATAAATACATGAAATCCATATATAGTTCTCAAAAAGTAGATAATAGAGCACTAAGTCATGACAGTTTGAATCTGCAACCAAAACAATAATATATGGCTAAAAAATGAAAAAATAAGGCTTGTAATGGCATTTTTACACAAACCATTTGTTGCAAACCGCCTTCGACCATTCAGATGGATCGATCTCAAAGACATACATAAAATGCACGTATGGTTCGTGTAATACTCCGACCAGGAATATGACTGAGCAACCATGTAAAGTCGTGCTGTTAGGGCTCTATATATTATGATATTGAATGAAATGAACGATTTTGGAATACAAATAGTTTTTAATGTACAGATAGTGTCAGGCGATGCTCGAGCAACCCAGAACCGAACATCGAAGTGCACTTATGTACATGTATACGTATACATATATATATATATGTAAAATAGAATAGTGTATATATACATATATGTCATCAAATATACAAATATACAAGTATACACATTTAAGTATATATATGTGAGCAAGGATATATAATATATATATATATGCATATAATGTATAAAGAATATATATATATATATATATATGAGGCTGCCATGTATGCAGCATATGTTATGTGTATAATTGGTGTGTGTTTTAGGTGTTGGGGGAGAGTGCCATGAAGGGCTGCCGATATGAGGGAGAGAGAGAGTGTGTGTAATATAATATGTGTATATATAGAAAATATCCTTAAGCTTTCAAAGCTTAAGGATAAAGAAGCAGAATGGGCGGTGAGAAGGGTCAAAGATAGGGGGTAGAAAGAGAAGGGAAGAGAAAGAGAAAACCGGCTGAGGTTTTGTGTATATATATGCATGTTGGCTTAGAGGAAATCAGAAAAGGAGAATGTAGAAACTGAGAAGCTTAGGCCAAAAGGAGAGTTCTGAAACTCAGAAGAAGAAACCAAGGAGGTTTAGAGGGAGACACCGCAAGTGAGAAACCACGCTGAGGTAAGTGCTATTACACTCTGTTTTTTAATTTTTCAAAGCATGAAAGTTAACTTTAGATAAAGGATCTTATTAAGCATGAAAATGGGTTAATTAGCAAAAATAATGAGAGAAATTGATTGAGAAATGAGAAAGATACAGGGGGTTGTAGGTCTAATAGGGATAATTGATTTTTGTGAATCTTGCATGGAATCATGATAAAAAATGTAGAACTGTTAAATACTTAGCCAAATAAATATTTGAAACAAGATTGGTGAAGAACGGTGACTCAGAAGTCACGAAATTGAAAAAGAAAATGTCACCGGAGGTTCGGGTATCCCCGGAGCAATTGAAATCCTCTATTCGAGGAGTTCCACTGACCTACTCCAAAAATGGAGGATGGATATGGAATCCTTAAGGTAATTGGGATCGAACCTCATTGGGTTTGATTGAAAAGTTGATCAAAAAATGTCACCGGCGCCGGAAGGGATGTCGGAGACTGATTGGGGAAGAAGGTGAATAGTGACATTTAAACGATGTCGTATTGAGGGGTTGGCCACCTAAGCTACGTCATTTTAGTTATACTGTTTTAATTATATATATGTATATTGGACTGTTTGGTTACTAAATTAAGAAATTGGGTTAAATATGTTGATAAGGGATGGGGTTATCCTATTCCTGTTCTAACCTAATTCGCTGTTTGGTTTAAAGGATTAAAGAAAAAAAAATACGCAGGGGCTGCTGCCCTACCAAATCGAACCAAGGACCAAGGAAGGGTAGGAACCTAAACCTGAGACATCGACCACTGTGCCACTAAGGCACATGTGATCCTATTTCACTGAAATATATATATATATATATATATTGTAATTAGTTATTTAAATAAATTAATTAAATTAGGATAATTAAGACAATTAAACCGTAGTCCAAAATTAATAAATAAATAGTATTTTTATATCTTGGATATTCTAAGGCTAATGGAAGGATCCCTTTTACGAGACGTTGTCCTGAAAAATAAAGACCCGTAGAAATGCTAAATGACCATAATGCCCCTAGTAATGCCCGAACCCAAATCGAAGTCTGTGAAAGCCTCAACCGACTTTCTTTGACGTTTCAGACTCAATAGTAGAGTCAAAATTAGTAAAAAAGTTACTTATAGTAACAAGACATAAGACTTGATGAATAGCATTAAACTGAGACGTGTTTACTGATATATAGGAAACTCGAAAGAAAAGGGGAAAGTCACGAGATATTGAACTAGGAACGCATTGAAAAGGTAAGTAAAACCCAATCTCTTACATGTGGTATTACAAGCCATGTTTATTCCATTATTGCCGGACTTGTATTTTTGTACGTACCAAATGTTTATTATTTCCACAATGTGATATTGTTCTATCTTGTGGACATTATTGACTGCTATATCATTGACTATTATATTGTGCTATGCCTTGGAAGTCTACTGTTATGTCTTTATTGAATAAATGATATTCCTTCTTTACATTCTTATGGAATCACGGATGATCATGATATATTATGAATGTCAGATTTGTGCTCAGTCACAATATCCATCTGATGCTTTCTGAGATTAACCGGACCTACGGGTCGAGTCCGTGAACAGATATATGGCAATGATGGTATTTATATGCATTGAGTTGAAGGGGTATGCGGGGCCCCAAATGATCGAGGGTCTGCCAAACCCTAAAACAGAGTAAATGCATCTCTTATGTTGATTGTTATGACTACATTTATTGTCACATCCCAAACCCCACCCTACGGGGAGGTCGAGGACGTGATGCCAGTTAGCCACCTTGCCGGTTTGCCGACCAACAATGCGACCAACCAAAGGCAAACTTCTGAACTTACTGATGAATTGCTTTCCAAATGTAGGGTCAGAGCAGCAGAATTAAAAACTTTTTCAATTCGGGAATGCAACTCGTCCAAACACATCAGAGCACGTCTATCATCAATCACCAAATAATCTCTAAAGTACCAGTATCATGAGCCATGTCCCAATATCAATAAATTTATCCATAAATTTTCATCTCAAATCTTGGGGAAACATGGGGGAATAAATGCAAAATCAACTAAATCCAACTTAATGACCTTTCATTTACTTTTCTTATTTCATTTCACTCACTCCCTAGGTTTGTGGAAATTCGGGGCGTGACACTTTATATCACCTATCACGACCCGTAACATGTCATGTGCTGATCAGGGGCCCACGACCAGGGATACCGGTCCGTAAGACCTCCCTCGTCAAAGGATCTCAAACATTACTTAATTAATCATCAATTGCATGTCATGTCATTAGCTAATCTAATATTATCATCAAAGTATACTTGTACATGCCAAAATAAAAATAAGTGTTTAGTTTACAGATCCTCAAAAACAAAAACATACCCAAGATGTGGACACATGGGAGAACTAAGACTACACTACACTTAGTTTATTACAATGATAGCGAAAACGTCTACCATACTTGCAAAAGGACAATTGTAGCAAAATGTGGCCTCTACTCGATGTGTACGCCTAATGGTGCTTCTATTGTTTGTTGTCCTGAAAAAAATGTCATAACTGGAGTGAGCTAACTTAGCTCAGTAAGTAATTTCCCTCGCTTTGCCATGGGTCAAGGTTAACCCAAAAAGAAGGATAATGAATAAAAGCAAGCAAAGGAAAATATTACAATAACATGCGAATGATAGAATATCACAGTAGCCAGTCACCAAGAATGTGAATCAATAAAATGACCCGTAGGTCCCAAAGGCACATCCCAAGGTAGAACAAGCAAATCAACAATAGGGATTGACTTATACTATAGTTAGCTGCCACAATTATAGGATAACAATTCGAGTCCAAAGATAGGCAAGCAAACATATCATCAATCAAATAATGTATCATCAGATATCCAAGGATAGGCTCACAAGGCGTATCAATAACCAACAAGTACATCATCAAATAATCCAAAGATAGCCTTGCAAGGCATATTAATAATTTATGAGTGCATCATCAAAATATCAATGAACGATATGAGATACTGACAAATACTGTCACAAATAGGGTCCGACATACCCCCAAAAGCGCTCATTCAGGTCCACCCCACTATTTGTACATATATCATGTCCTCTATGGACTAAGTGTTGGGCATCATTCCCAAACACCGACCCAAAGGTCTAAAAGCATTTATGAATCAGATAGATGTTCTGATAGATCACAACTCCAGGCACTCATAATAATATCATGATTGTTAAAATTCCACAGGCGATGTACATATTTGTGAAATAGAAAATTTTCAGCAATGAGAGGCATAACAATTTTTCAATATCCAAGCAAGGTATAAAAATGGACAAATAATCACATTAGAATATTGGCAATCAAATTCTTAACAAATCCACAATATAGAACAAGTATCAAAATATGGAGATTAACAATGTCAGGTATGTCTGGAGTACAAATTGACAACATTAAGGAAATAAACTGTGACATGGCTAGGAATTACCACATGTTAGAGTTCGGGTTTACTTACTTCAAAATAGCTTCTCCTCCTTTCATGAGGAATCAGACTTCTTTTTCTTTTCCCTTGGAATATCTTATAAGTTAGGAAATATTATTCAATTTGCTATCATCGATAAACTTAATCTGATTTTATTTATGAATTTATTGTCTTTTATTCTCATGTGTCATATTTTAAGTCTATGGGCTTATTTTCCCCTTCTTGGTAGCATCGTCATATTTTTAGTGTCCTAAAAATAGCCCATTTCATATATTAGTATTTTAGACATTTAATTTGGCAAAACAGACTCCACCGTTGAGTCTGAAACGTCAAAAAATTCTAAGGTACGTATTCTCATAATTTTTGGAGGTCATTCGGTATCTTTATTTAGCCTTTAGGACATTTTTGGGATTAACCCACTTTGTCCATTCGCATTTTTTGAGATTTGGACTCCGCCATTGAGTCCCGAATACCCAAAAATATTGGGTTACACTATCTTTTTATTTTATTCGGACACTGAAAATAATTTATTAATTTAAATTAATTTAATTAATTAATTTTATATTATATATTAATTTAACTATTATTTTAACCAAGTGCCTCAGTGGCACAGTGGTTTGCATATGTGGATTAAGTGCTACACACGCAGACACTCAGGGGTTCGAAACCTAGTGGCCGCTGCTTTCTTTTTCTTTTTTTCTTTTGATTATTCAAAAACCAAACAGCGGATAAGGTCTCAGTTCAGGAATAGGCTATCTCTATTCCAATCGTGGCTATCCATTCAATTCCCTATCCGTGTAGCCAAATAAACTCAGTTCTGTTTTAAATTTAAAACTAAACCAATACGGTGCCGTTCCACTAAACCCATTTGTGCGATGGGGCAAGTCCCGACCCGAACTTGAAACCGACCCGCCCATCATTGTTCATTTTCCCCATCGACCTCGTCACTGTTGCCCTAATTTATAGAATTTGTAATCTTATATCTCGTGGAGTTTTAGAACTCCATTTCCTTTGCTTTTTGTTCCTATGAAATCCTAGGGTAATGGGGGTTAATTGGGTTTGGTTTGGGGCATTAAGGTGGTCTCAAGAGCTCAGTTGAGCTTCCATGGAGGATTCTAAATTTTCCTTCGTACATGCACATTCCTCTATCAAATTTGATGAGGTTTGTTCTCTGACGACCCTTACACCATGGGGATTCAATCCCCATTCCAAAAATCAAGTTTAGAGTTCTATTTTAGAGGTTGGGTCTTTGGACCGTGGTTTGCAACTCAATTTTTTATGGCCTTCCTTTTATGATTTTGATCATGGCCTAGGGTTTCTATAACCCTTATAGTGCCTAGTTTCGATCATAAGCATCAAAAGTGAGTTTAATTTACATTGGTTCAGGTTTGGGTTGTTCGAAGGTACTTCAATGGCTGTCACAGTTAAAAACATGCCATTTTGTCTCTATTCTTCACTACCATGTGTGAAAATCACATGCATGCAACTTAGTATCATCAAAATAACCCCAACAGTGCTATATTACTCATATTTCTTAATAGAGGAAAAATCAAGTTTTTGAAGCTTATACCTTCAACATTGGCTTTCCTCTCTTCCTTAGGCTCTATTTGATTTCTTGTTGAGCTTCTATGTATGCTCAGCTTCCCTTCCTCTTCTCTTTCTCCTTCTTCTTCTTCTTCTTCACTCTTTCTCTTTACACACACATGCACAGTAGACACACACTAAACACACACACCTTGGTTTGGTTACATTATACAGCACTCATAACACATGTCATATATATATAACACATGTCTTATTTACATATAACACATGTCATATTTATATATATATATATATTTGCATGAAATATTAGTGGTGTAGGAGGGGGTTCAATAGCATGTTGTCACTTCAATTTTAAGTGTGTAGAAATTAAAAATTATTGGGGCATATATACATATCTTATGCATTATATAGCACAAAAGTACTTGTAGCCTAGTTGGTATTTGTTTTGGGCTTTAAATTTCTCTTTTTTTGGTCTAGGGTTCAAACCCTTTGGCCACTCTTTTTGCCTCATGTTTTTCCCTTTTTTCTACTTATGCCTTGTTTGGCAATTTAGGCATCATTCGTCAAATTTTGAAGTTGGGTCTTAATCACTTTAAAAATCCCTTAGTATTCTCGCCTTTTTTTTTTTTTTTAATTTATGTGTGCTAAATTTTTTATCTCATACCTTCTATTTTTGACGTTTTATATCAAGTTTTATTTGGCCAAGAATATTTCCTATGTATTGAAAAATTTGATTAAATTTTATTTTATTCACACATCACTCTATTTTGCTGAATTTCTCCTCGTGTAGTAATTTTAACATTTATGGCCCACAAGTTTCAATTTAAAATGTCGAATAAATTAATATATAATTAAGCTGATAAAAGCGATTTTAAAGTAATTTACTTTTCCTAATTGGGTCGGGATATTACATCACCATGGTTTCTTAACCATTTTGAATGAATTAAGTTGTAGAATGTTCCAAATTTAATGCTCTTTGGAGCTATGTAATTTGTTTGAAGCTTTAATCAAGTTAGTTTAAAAACTCTCTTTTTTTTTTTTTTTTTTTTTTTCATATTTCGGGTTCTAGGGTTTTTGAAGGCCAAACTCTCCAATTCTCTTCTATTTTCTTCCCTCTTTCTATATTTGATGCATGCATGCATTTTAATCTTCAAAACAGAAGCTAATAGTAGGGTTTCTTTCTTAAAATCTTAGAGAGAGAAAGTTTCAGTTTGAGCTTTACCTCTAGTGCATGGTGGTGCCCTTTCATCCACTTCAAATTCTGGACTCCTCCAAGCTCCATAGCCATGCATGTGAGTTTTTTTTCCTCCTTCTTCTTCTTCCCGTCTCTCTCTCTCTACAATTCTCTCTCTTTCTATCTCTACACGCACACAATACACACACATGGTTCTGGTTTCTTTTTATTTCTTCACACAATATATATATATATATACATATATATATAACACATATGTCACATCCTGAACCCCACCCTACGCGGATGTCGAGGACGTGATGCCAGTTAGCTGCCTTTCCGGTTTGCCGACTGATAATGCGACCAACCAAAGGCAAACTTCTGAACTTACTGATGAATCGCATTCCAAATATAGGGTCAGAGCAACGGGAATTTAAAACCTTTTTCATCTCGGGAACGCAACTCATTTATAAATACCATTGAGGTATGTACCACAGAGCAAGTCTAAAATAAAATAGCTAATAACTCTATCCACAAAGTACGTCTAACATCTCTAGAGTACCATTACCATGAGCCATGTCCCAATACATCTAATGTATATCAATGAAATTGATCATATCATGTCACTCACCTGAATAACCAGATTCAGTCCACAAGAATCCAAGTCTCCACAAGTAGTGCTAATCAAATCCTTGCTTGGAATGCCACTCGGCCTATCCATATCATATCATAGTGTCTTCCAATCCAATAGAGATAAATCCTGAAAAATTTTAGGATAATGGGGTAAGCTTAAATAAGCCCAGTGAGTAACACAGGTTCCCTGTCAAGGGTTTCAAAACCCATTCTTGTTAACAAATCACATGGATATTTTAGTGATTTCAAAAATAGAAGTTTCATAAATTCACTTAATGCAGTTAAGTAGAATAAAATAGAACCAATCTAAATGGAACAATCGATCAGAACAGACAGAACAACACAGGATGCTAACACATCAATCAGCAATATAGACCAATAAATCAAAGAAGACCAACATTATTCCATGTGTAAGGTAATACGAAAGGGTATGCATTTAAGTATTTACATTTAAACAGTATAGCATACAAATGGTACAGTGTATCAAAATACAGTATCTAGACAGTAAAACTTATACACCAAGTCAGAAGTTCCAAGTTACTCACAAATTGTTACGCTTATCTCCTTGTACAAATAATCTGATAACCCCCAAATACGTTAGGCACCTCCATGCATATCCTGAATAATCATCATTAATCATAGACAAATCAAAACTCGTCCATTCATGTCTTATTCATCATTTTAGGCGTTTATCGGATTACCTAAGATAGCCTAGTAGCCTATTGCCCTTTTCATTGGGTTTCATCCGAGGCTATTACATTCTTTAATTAGGCTTAGTAGTTATCAGGATTATAATCTAAGTCATTTAGACTTCAATCGTTATCAGTTAAGTACTTATTCAACCTTAGGGGCAAAATGATAATTTCACCATTCTTGTCCCGAACCCTGTCATGGTCCTCAGAATAATCCCCATATCTTAAATATAAAGTTCTCAGTCTTTTGGACTCAAATCGTTATCAGTTAAGTACTTATTTAACCTTAGGGGCAAAATGGTAATTTTATCATTCTTGTCCCGGACCCTATCGTGGTCCTCAGAATATCCCATATATCTTATATACGAATTCTTAAGTCTTTTGGACTTCATTTTGTATCTGCCTTTGATCATTGGGATACATTGGTCATTACCTATTTTACACTCGGACTGTTTCGGAGTCTTATTTAGCCCTTCGATTTTCATAATTTGCTTATGACAATTTATCAAATCAGATCGGCCTTTATTCGGCCTCGACTTGCACTTCCCATGCTCAGGGGCATTTTGGTTATTTTACGTTTTGTGAAATTCTGACCCCGATTCATCATTTAATCATGTGTACAGTTTCACGAGTGTCCGGGCTTCTATTGGTATTAATTTCGTCCTAATTGGACTTCATTTGGACTTCGTATAGCATCAGGAGTATTTTGGTAATTTCACATGCCATAGTTAAATTTTTCGGGACCTCAGTTCATACAATGGACCTCACTATTAGGTCCAGAATGTCCGACATAGTTAAATTGGACTATCTTTTGTGTTTAATTGGCCCTAGGTATCATTAGGGGCAATACAGTCATTTACCATTTGCATGTCTATATTTTTTCGAAACTTGGTTTCACAAATCGGACTCCACCGTTGAGTCTGGAATGCTCGAGATAGTAGAAATCCACTATTTATTTATTTAATTTAGACTTCGTTTGAGTCATTTAGTGTCCAAGGGTAAAATAATAATTTTACCCAATTAATAAAATAATTATTTTATTATTTATTTATTTCCCAGGGTGTCACATCCCGAACCCCACCCTACGCGGATGTCGAGGACGTGACTGCCAGTCGGTCGCGACGCGACCAACCAAAGGCAAATTCTGAACTTTCCGACGAATTGCACTCCGACTGTAGGGTCAGATGCAGCGGAATTTTAAACTTTTTCTTTGTGTCACGGGAATGCAACTCACTTATCCATCATAAGTATATGTATCACAGAGCAAGACTAAATCCAGTCAGTCAACAATTCTAATTTCAGAGCATATCTAAAATCAAGCATATAACAACATAGCAGATCTAATATCTCTAGAGTACCATTTAGTTCCATGAGCCATGTTCCAATATCTAGTGCATGCCAATCAAGTCAGTCGTATCATATTACTTACCTGGATATACGGATTCGATTCACAAGAATGTAAGTCTCTACAAATCAGTGCCATCTGATCCTTATTTGCAATGCCACTTGGCCTATTCATGTCATGTCATAGTACCTTCTAATCCAATGGAGGTAATTCCTGAAAAATGTCAGAATAATGGGGTGAGCTTAAATAAGCCCAGTGAGTAACACAGATTCCCTATCATGGGTTTCAAAACCAGTCCTTGCTTCCAAGGCACGTGGATAATTTAATCATTTCAAAATAACAATTTTCTAAATCCATTTCATAAGCAGTCTAGTACAATGGAACAAGATTGCACAAACAGTACAAACGACTCGGAACATAACATAACCAATCGGAACATAACATAACCAATCGGACCAAAACAATAACCATTGCCAATATATCGATCAAGACACAGACACTTCATTAACGGAACGAATCACAGCTGAGACTGAGTGGGAACAATAAGTCAATCAAGACAGAGGCATATCATTGACGGCTAAAACATAGCGGATCTGAATAAGACATCAATCAAGACGAAGGCATACTTTCAATAGCTAGAACATAACCGAACTGAACAAAAACAATATACTAATCAAGTCACAAGCACATCATGAACGGAACGAAACATAACGGAGCTGAGTAGAAACGATATAACAATCAAGTCGGAGACATATCACTAGCGGAACGAATCATGACCGAACTGAACAACGTTTTAATCAAGACAAGGGCATGTCATCACGGGTAGAACATAACGGAACTGAACAATACATCAATCCAAACAGACCTATTATCGACCGGCGGTACACAACGGAATCGAACGTATCAATCAGGGACATAGACATAGCATTAACGGATAACACATAACCGAACTGAACGGAGTTCCTAATTCAAAGGACACAATCACATCGTGTGAAATGTAGTGCAAAGGCCTACATTAAGTACGTACATTTAAACAATATAGTATTTAGACAGTATACTATACAAGTAGTACGGTACGACAAAATATCGTTCTTTGCCTATATCACATGGTTAGTTTAATCATTTCGGGAATAATGGTTCAATACATCCATTTATCTCAACAGTTCAAAACAGGCAAAACAGTACGGGATGCTAGCACAGGGATCAGGAATATAGTCAATTATTTTAAAAAGACTAAAACCATGTCATAAGTGATATAGTACGAAAAGGCATGCATTTAAATAATTGCACTTAAAATAATTGCATTCAAAACAGATCAATAAATCAAAGGACAGTATCAAAACAGTGTCAGAAGTTACTCACAAACTTTACGCTTATTTCCTTGCATAAATAATCCGATAACCTCCAGGTACGTCAGGCATCTCCATGTATATCCTGAATAATAATCATCAATCACAGACAGATCAGAACTCATCCATTCAGGTCTCATTCGTCATCTTAGGTATCTATCGGATTACCTAAGACAGCCTAGTAGCCTATCGCCCTTCCATTGGGTCTCACTCGAGGCTATTTCTTTCTTTAATTAGGCTTAGCAGTTATTAGGATTATATCCTAAGTCAATTAGACTTCAATTGTTATCAGTCAGGCACTCATTCAACCTTAGGGGCAAAATGGTAATTTTACCATTCTTGTCCGGACCCTGTCGTGGTCTTCGGAATAGTCTTTATATCTTAAGTACAAAGTTCTACGTCCTTTGGACTCCCATCGGTATTAGTTAGGTTCTCATTTTAACCATAGGGGCAAAATAGTAATTTTTCCATTCTTATCCCGGACCCTGTTATGGTCCTCAGAATATCCCATATATCGTATATATGAAGTTTTAAGTCTTTTAGACTTTAATCGGTATCAGTTGGGTACTTATTTAGTCTTAGGGGCAAAATGGTAATTTTGTCATTTTTGCCCGGGATCCTATCATGGTCCTCAGAACGTCCCATATATCTCACGCATAAATTTGTAAGTCCCTTGGACTTCATTTGGTATCTGCTTTAGATCGTCGGGATACATCGGTCATTTCTCGTTTTACGCGTTGACTGTCTCGGAGTCTTATTTAGCCTTTCAGTGTTCATAATTATCCCTATGATAATTTATCATATCAGTTTGACCTTTATTCGACCTCTACTTTGCACTTACAGTGCTCAGGGGTATTTTGGTCATTTTACGTTTCGTGTAATTCTGACCCCGATTCGTCATCTAATCAAGTATACAGTCTCACCAGTGTCTGGGCTCCTACCGGTATCAGTTTCGTCCCAATCGGACTTTGTTTAGGTCTCGTACGGTATCAGGGGTAATTTGGTAATTTCATGTGTCATATTTTTCGGCACGTCAGTTCATAAAATGGACCTCACCATTGGGTCCAGAGTGTCCAACATAGTGAAATTGGACTATCTGTTATGTTTAATCGGCCCTGGGTATCATTAAGGGCAATTCGGTCATTTATACCTACGTGTCTGTATTTTTCGGGACCTCGGTTCATTAAACGGACCTCACCGTTGAGTTCAGAATGCACGAGATAGTCAAAATAGGCTATCTGATATTTTTATTTGGGTCTGGGTTCCATCAGGGGCAGTTCGGTCATTTATCACTTACGGGTCTGTATTTTTCGGGACTGTATTTCCAAAATCGGACTGTACCATTGAGTCCAGAATATTTGAAATAGTGAAAATACACTATTTATTTACTTAATTTGGACTCCGTTTGACATATTTAATGTCTAGGGGTAAAATTGTAATTTTACCTATTTAATAAAATAATTAAATAATTATTTTATTATTTAATTAATTTATTCAGGGCTTAAATGTATAAATTTTCAAAAGTCTGGGCCACTGTGTAATTCTTTAAAACTGTCAGGGGTAAATCCGTAATTTCAGGAATTATTTGGGGTCCAAAATGTAATTACATGATTTAGGGGTTCAAACCCAAGGGTTCAAGGGTTCAGTGGACTGAACCGGTTCAAAACTCAAGAAAACCAGCCGGTTCAGTGAACTTTAGAAAACCGGAATAGCATATTCCAGTTATCCCGATTTTGGCCCTTATCCGTATTCAGGTTAACCAAGTTCCCAATTTTAAATTTCTTATTCCAAGAACCAAACAGTCCGAATTTTAGTTTTTAAATCAAAACACTTAACCTTGAAACGGCGACGTGCCACTTATCCCCTTTTTTGCAACGGGTCGGGTCCCGACCCGAACCCGAAGTCCGGCCCAACGGAGTCACCCCTACCAAATTAGGGTTTACAAGGCTCCCTCTCCACAGTCGTCTTCTCCGACGACGGCGGGGATATTCCGGTGGGGATTTGATCTCGGTCCAGGAAGGTTTGAAAGGAAACTTCGTGATCTTTCCATCCCCGGTGTCGGTTTCCGTCCTAGGTTAGGTTTTGGCCGTCGAATAGTGAGTTACAGGTCGTAACTCCGGCCATGGCCGATTCTCCGGCGACGCTTCCAATTTCATTTTTTCACCATTTCAACCTGTTTCGACTCCTTATTCTGATCATAGAGACCATATAGGACCCTTAGGGAGTATTTAGTGCATTTAAAACTCACGAAATCAGTTGGGTTGGGGGGATTATCCTTTCGGCCAACCGAACCTGCAACTACCCATATCTAGCTCATTTTTGGACCATTTTGGTCCATTCAAGTTGCGTTGGGTTCCATTTTTCATGCTCTTCACGCCTATATGCATTAAACCGAGCTTAGAGTACAGTTTCAAAAACCCAGAACATGCACTCTCGGTTTCTCATGGTTTCAAACCCAAAACAGTTCAGTTTCAACCCAAATTTTCTCCTACTGTCCTGTCCTCAACAATTCAATCACATGCATGTAATTCTAGCTCTACAATGCACAAAACAGTACCCAAAATTCCAGATCAAGAATTGAAGAAAATTTTGAAATATACCTCATAATCGACCACTGTCCCATGTTCCCTTGTTCATGGTTCAGTCCTTTGGCACCTCCGAGCTTCAACCATGTCTCAGTTCCCTTCTGGTGCCTCAGTTCCTTTTCCTTATGCATTTCCATGTAGACACCATGCACACATGGTTCTATACATATGCAAGCCATGAATACATGCACTTGCAGCTCTCTCTCTCTAACAAATTAGCCCCACTCTAACTCAGCTTACCACTCCCATATACAGATCTGCATTCTCAGTTTTCATGCCCCCACTCACGAGATACAAGGCATAATATATACAAGCATAGACATGTATATATTTTATAAATTAACTTGTTGCATGGACTCCCATTGGTGGGGAGGGTGGTCCAATCAGAATTAAATCTCATATTATATATATATATAAACATATTTTATATATATCATATGTGGGCTGCATGAAACCTCATTGGTCCAATTGGGTGGCAGCTTGGGGCAACTTTGAATATATATACAATTTAGTTGTGTATATGGGCACAAAGATGCTGGATGGCCACTTGGTTAAGTTTTTGGGTGAGATTCATTCCTTCCATAGGTCAAGGGTTCAATTCCCCTTGACCACCAATTTGGCCATTTTTCACCATTTTGGGCTAAGGCCCTGTTTGGCTGCGCATTAATTCAGTTTCTGATGTTTGCCTCATAACTTTCATTCCGTAATTCCTTTTTCAATGCAGTTTCTTCCGGTTAGTTCCTATTTCAGTTATCTTCAGCGTCAGAGGTTCCGTGTCATTTATTAGTCATTCGGGATTTCCGTGGTTAATTAATTCGAATTCCGTCAGTGTTAAATTGACATTATTTCACCTAATTAATTGGTAATTAGGTTCGGGTATTGTACCCTATTCTCGAGCATGCTTTAATTGTTTTATCGGTCTATCTTGACCGTCGGGAGATTAGGGTTAATTCCCTTGATTATTCTCTGAGCCGGTATTAATTAATAATTAATATTTAATTATTAATTATACAGGATCGGGGTGTTACACAGGGGCTCATTTACTTTAATTTTTAAAAGTCTGGGCCAGAATACAAATACTCAGAACTGTTGGGGGTTAAAACATAATTTACTAAAGTTTGGGTTTTTCTTATTTTTAATTAAAGTATTGGACCAGTGGGTTTATATAGTAAAGCCCTAGACCGGTCCAAAGGGTTACTGAACCAGCCGGTTCTGTTCGTCTCACTGAACCGGAATAACATATCCTTGTTATTCCAAATTGGCCCCCTTATCCGTGTTTCAGTTGTCCCTAATCCCTAATTCCAATTTCATATAGCTGTAACCAAACGGGCCAACTTCAGTTTTAATTTAAAACCTCCAAACCCAAAACGGTGCCGTCTTACTTAAACCGTTTATGAGATGGGTTGGGTCCTGACCCGAACCCGAAATTGACCCGAATCGAACCGTTTACTGTTCATCTTCTTCCTTTCTTCTTCCCCCGTTTTGCCCTAGTTGCAGAAATTTTACGTTTTCAATTTCGTGGGTTTTCAAATACTGATTTCCTCTACTATCCATCCCAAAACGTTTCTGGAGGTTAGGCCAACATCTTGGCATCCATTTTAAGCCTCGAATAAAGCTCAAACGTTCGGTCTATGGGGAGATAACCGAACCTACAACTGATTCTTAAATTCTCATTCCATCACCAAAACTAGCATGGTTTGGCTTAAAATGGTCCTCATGACATAGGGATTCAATCCCCATTCCCAAAACGTGGTTTAGGAGTCTAAAACAGGGTCTGGGTTTTATAGCCGAAACCTGCAACCTCATTTTCAGTGGTCTTCCTTTGAGGTTTTTGGTCGTGTCTTGGTGATTTTGGGATGCCTACAAGATCTATTTTGGGTCTTGGATGTCAAAAATAGATTTTGTGATAGCCGTTTCAGACCTGCTCCCATGGAGGTCATTAATGGCTGCCTGTGCACGGTTTGGTGTTTTAGGCCTGTTTCAAGGTCCCATTTTCATGCCTCGATTAGTATGTCTCATTCTAAACCTTATGCATGCAGTCTTAGGGCTCGATAATACCAAAAATAGTACCAAAATCTAAATAGAAAAATCAACAGTTTTAAGGTTTATACCTTACACAGTGAACTTCTTTCTCTCTCGTGGCTCAGTTCTGCTCCTGTGGGTTCCTTTAGAAATTAGCCTCGACCTCCTCCCCTTTCTCTTCTAGTTGGGAGCCTCCATGCACACACACATGCATGTACACACACAAATTCTCACACACCATTGTTTCTCTCTTTATAAGTTTCTCTTTCTAACAGATCTGCAATCACACACCTACACAGGAGTTCACTCACTCAGTTTGAGTGCAGAACACTAGCACACATGTTTGGAGGGTCAAGGTGTGTAGTTTTTATATATATCATGTTGCCCACCTATACATATACATCTACATATATATAAATGCATGCATATATATCAGAGACTTGGTGGGTTCGGATGACTGATGTGGAGTTGAGGTGGTGTGATGTGCTAATGATGAGGGGTTTGCATGTATGGCCATTGGCCAGCTTGGGAGGTGGATTATGCTGTATATTTAGACACAAAGTTATTGGTAGCCCACTTGTTAAATTTTTGGGTGCCATGTGCTTGCTCATTTAGGTTAAGGGTTCAAATCCCCTTGGCCTCACCTTTGCCCATTTTTCCACATTTTGGGCATAGGCCTCGTTTGGCTGGCACATAATTATGTTTCAGCTATTTTCTTTCTAATTTCTTTTCTGTTGCTCCTTTTTCAATGCGGTTTCTTCCGGTCATTTTTCTATTTTAGTTAGCTTCAATGTCTAGGGTCCAGTGTCGGTTATTATTTTCTTGAGATTTTCGTAGTTAGCTAATTCGAGTTACCACAGTGTTAAAATGACATCATCTCACCTAATTAATTAGTAATTAGGTCCGGGTATTATACCCTCATTTTTGATGTGTTCAATTATTTTATCGGTCTATCGTGACTGCCGAAAGATTCTCGATTTACTTTCTTAATTACTCTTTATGTCGGTTCTAATTAATAATTAGCAAATTAATTATTAATTAGTCAGGTCGGGGTGTTACAGCATATATACATATACATATATATATATATATATATATTAATTTTTACATGAAAATTGATTGGTTAAAGTGTTGGTCTAATAGGGTGATGACACCCTATTTTTTGCATGCAGACATATATATATGTCATGGGATATATACATATCATGTGGGATAAATAGCACAAAAGTACTTGTAGCCCAATTGGTATTCTTTTTAGGGACTTATTCTTTTCCTTGCACAAGTGCAAGGTTCAATTTTTGTTGGGAGCATTTTGCCCCTTTTTTCTCATCTTTTCTCTTTTTATGCCTTGTTTGGCATCCTTAGTGCATTTCTCAAATTGTCAAAATTGTATTTTAATTATCATAAAAGTCTCTTGGAATTCCCGCAAGTCTCTTGATTTTTGCACGCTTCATCTATACATTATAAGTCTCGTTTTGATATATTTTATCTTGTCTTAATTATACTAAAAATGTATTATATTTATCAAAAAATTCTCGATTAATTTTTATTTCTTCCTCATGTATTTGTATCACTTATTTATTCTCTTCATGTGTCGATTTCATAAATTGAGATCTTATCAAGTTTTCATAGCCTTTATTGTTTCATCTTGATGTATTTAAATGTATTTTAATTATTCTAATAGTCCATTATAATTATTGGAATAATTCCGCTTAAACGCGCTCCTTTCGTGCGTTATGCTAATCTTGCTTAAGTGCACCTCGTGCACTAATCTTCCACATTCACTTGTGTGTTAATCCTCGATTAACACTAGTCGTAACTTCTTATCAAGTCATGACCCTTGGCATTAAATTTCATTCTCATATCGGTCATTTTTAATTTAGAATTAATTATTTTCATCATTTATGCCTTTGCTTCCATATTTCACTAGTCATATCTAGCATTGCCTAAGTTTATTAAGAAAATTAATGATAGAGTCCCACTCCCGTTAGGACTTTCTTGCCAAAGTCCTAATCCAAGTAGGACTCTTCTCGATACAGTCTCACTCTCTTTATGACTCTTTTGTCAGAGTCCCAGTCCAAGTAGGACTCTTTCCGATACAGTCCCACTCCCGTTAGGACTCTTTTGCCCATCAGATGGCGTTTTGGTAATTTTGGTACCTTTTTGCCCACTAAGGGCATTTTGGTAATTTTGGCACAATCCTACCCTAAGTAGGACTTCCTAGTTACTTGAGGGGCATTTTCGTTATTTCTATATTATTTTTACCTAGATGGGGTTAATTTGGTAATTTTAACCCTTTGGTGGCGAATTGGGGGTAATTTGGTCATTTCCCATCCTTGCGACAATCTGGGGCGATTTGGTGATCTTGAGTGATAGTAGTCTATTTAGGCTTAATTAGGACTTTCCACTTTTAGAGTTTTCATAAATCTGGTTGCTTGATATTTCCTCAAATGGAAATACATTGAACCTAGACGTTTTCATTTTAGAGTTTATTATTCATTTAAATTATATTTCTCTTTTATCTTATTGCCTCTTGCATGTAGATACCAATTCTAATTATTCGTACATTGTCATAATTATTTATTAATTCATTTAGTTTGGATAATCATTATTATTTATTTATTTATTTAATTAGATAATTATCACTGAAGACATGATCCTAGCCCTCCATTTTAAGGTTTCATCTTAGACCCTTGGATCAAATCTCTATATTTCCCTATAAATAGTGCCCACAGGCTATCAATTTTAGGGGACACAAAAGGACACGAACGGAAGATGATTTACATAGCTTTACGCTTTTAGTTTCATTCTAGAGTTTTTTCTACAAAACCTCTCCCTCTCCCTCTCCCTCTCCTGAAGCCCTGCCAAAGTGACAGCCTCCCTTCACGAAGCAAGCCGAAGAGACACTTTCCAAACTATAAACAAGCCAGAGGTCTACTCAATAAGGTATGCTATCCGATCCAGATTTTTCTAGCCGAAGTGCTATCCGACTACCATGACTGAATAAGGTATGCTCTCAAACCCTCAATAGTTTTCTTTATATCCGGTTGATCTCGCCTCTCTTATCACTCTTGATAAAGAAAAGGCAAACTGGAGAACTATGTGACTCTGATTCTATTTTTTGAATAGATAGGTAGGAAGCCTTTGGCCCAAGTCAGATATATTCTCAGGAAAAAATAGCCTTGAAAGTGGATATTCGAGGCCGATCCATTCGGATCGGGCAGGTGGGTGCATAACACCTTCCCACTCCATACCTTAGCCACAGGATTCATGTTTTCTTTGGTTTTCACTTTATTTTAGTGCCTTATTTTATTTGATCCATGTCAAGGGATCTTTAGAATGTAATTAGGAGACATGGCGATGTAAATTTTGATTATTTCATTGATTTTTAGTTTCCTTTTAATTATATTTTGTTATAATAGGTTTGCTTATTTCTTGCCCAAAAACAAGTTGGCGACTCTCAATCTCTCTATCTTTCATAAGAGGCGTTCCTTCCCACCTTTAGGGAAGGAAACAGTCGAGATCCCTCTAAATCCATAAGAAAAGGGATGACACATTCTCTTTTCTATTTCTTTCGCTACTGGCACCCACAAGCACAACTCTGAGGTTGCAAATCTTTATTTGATACAGAATCTTTGAACGAATGAGAATGAACTTCTATGTTGTTTGTTCGAATGAGCCAAGGCTTTGTTCGAAGAAGCAACAAAGAATTGCTCATTCTTTCTTGTCTTGTGAATTAAAATTTTCCTTTAAGCATTTTAAAGATGCATTTTGAAAAAAATGGTTCACAACCAGAAATCATTCACATACATGATGTTATGATAAAACTATATGCATTACATGCATGATGTGAGTGTGTGAGATCCAAATTAAATACAAAAGTCCAATTTACCCTTTGAGAACCAAGTTGACCGATAGTGATGCACGGTAATGTCTCTTGGACAAACTTGGAGAAGAACGGGCATTGAGGTACTCACTCATCGGACTTATGTAAGGATTACAAAGCACATTTTGTCTAACTAGATTAGCCAATTAAAATATCAGACCCCATGATCCTAACAAACTCCCCCTTTGGCAATCCGTGCCAAAATTGGAAAAAAAAGTATAAGAATACAATACCAATATCCATAACCGCCAAAGAGCTAGATAGAAGGAAATTATACATTTTGATTCAGTATTTTATACTATTGAAATCACTTAGTACTACTGAACAAGTGGTAGACATGTTTTTTGCACAACAAACTCAACTATTCCATGTGAGATCACATCAAAAAAGATATATTAAATAAATCCAATGAGATCACACTATAGATGAGTATCAATATAAACAAGGTACATAAACATGGAAACCATATGCAATTAAAGCAAGACTTGAGCAATACAAAGTGACTTTAAGCTATCTCATATATGTGCAAAAAAATTATATATATTACTCCTCCTCAGTATATGCTCAATACAATATCTAATCTCCTCTTTTGTACAACTCCCCCTATGTTACCATCCCTTCCTTTTTTGTCACAATGACAAAGGAAGTCACAACAAAAGGAAGACCATAAGGAAGTAAAATATAACATGATAGGTATGCATAGAGAGATAACAGAGTATTGATAGTAATGATCATAGACACATAAGAGAAATATCAAAGATATCATAGAAAACTAAGTTTATCATCAATTTTAAAAAAATATACAAGACATCATAGAGAGATCTTGTAAAAAGCATAAGTACATCTAGCTAATGAGTAGAAAAATGCAGGTAAAAACCTTTCTACAATAACACACATCACTTAAGTAACCAACTACAAACTACATCACTGATCAGAGGAGGAGGAAGAGAAGGAAAGACACGAGCTAGAGCCTCTACCAATCCCTGAAGTGCTCTTCAAAAGTAGGCAGTATCCTCTATCATCGGGATGAAATTGTCACATCCCGAACCCCACCCTACGCGGATGTTGAGGATGTGATGCCAGTCAGCCGCCACGCGACCAACCGAAGGCAATTTCTAAACTTTCCAGTGAATTGCACTCCGACTGTAGGGTCAGATGTAGCGGAATTTAAAACTTTTTTTTTTGTCAAGGGAATGCAACTCATGTATTCACTGTAAGGTTATGTACCACAGAGCCAGTCTAAAATCCAACAGCTAACAATTCTAACCTCAGAGCATATCTATAATCCGACATATAACAACAGAGCAGAACTATAATCTCTAGAGTACCGTTTAAATCCATGAGCCATGTCTATATCTAGTACATATAAGTCAAGTCAGTCGTATTACATCACTCACCTGATTAAACAGATTCAATCCTCAGTAATCCAGTCTCCACAGATCAGTGCCATCAGATCCAACAGATATTATTCCTGAAAAATGTTAGGGAATGGGGTGAGCTTCGAAAAGCCCAATGAGTAACACAGGTTCCCTGTCAAGGGTTTCAAAACCATTTCTTGTTTACAAAGCACAAGGTAGTTCAGTTGTTTCTGAAATAGCAGTTTTATAAATCTACTTTAAATGCAGTTTCAGTAGAATAAAACAAGACTGAACTAAACGGAACAACAAATCAGAACAGACGGAACAGTGCATGATGCCAATATCAATGAGAGTATAGGCAATTAATTCAAATATCATAACAGATCAGTACTGGGCGGAACATAACAGGGCATAACAATAATATATCAGTTAGGCGCGTAATCAAGCCTACTTATGCCAGACCGCTCATAATCAGAATGGTACCCAGAGTCAGACACATCATAGCAGAACAAAATCAGATAGACCATAAAACGGAACAAGACAGACCGAACAAAATAATAGTAGGACGGGACAAAATCATGCCGCGTACAATACAGTATAAAAGTTTGCACTTAAAAACATGCATTCAGACAGTTTAACTTTTAAAACCGTACAGTGCATCAAAATACAGTATCTATGTAGTAACTTATAAACCAAGTCAAGAATTCGGACAGATCATAACGGAACTGGACCATATATCAATCAAGACAGACAGATGATTAACGGACGGTACATGACGGGATCAGACGGAACAAAACACCAGTTCAAGTCACAGGCATAATCAAGGACAGAGGCATAACAGGACGGATCATAATGGGACAAAACAAAGCAATACGTCAATCAGAACAAGACATATCGGAACTGAACATGGCGGATCAAAACGGTACAATATCAATCAGGTCAAGTCATATCGGAACTGAACATGACGGAACAAAACGAAACAATATCAATCAGGACAAGTCTTATCGGAACTAAACATGACGGAACAAAATGAAACAATATCAATCAGGACAAGTCATATCGGAACTGAACATGACGGAACAAAATGAAACAATATCAATCAGGACAAGTCATATCGGAACTGAACATGACGGAACAAAATGAAACAATATCAATCAGGACAAGTCATATCGGAACTGAACATGACGGAACAAAACAAAACAATACATCAATCAGATCAAGACATATCGGAACTGAACAGGACGGAACAAAATGAAACAATATCAATCAGGACAAGTCATATCGGAACTGAACATGACGGAACAAAACAAAACAATACATCAATCAGATCAAGACATATCGGAACTGAACAGGACGGAACAAAATGAAACAATATCAATCAGGACAAGTCATATCGGAACTGAACATGACGGAACAAAACGAAACAATATCAATCAGGACAAGTCATATCGGAACTGAACAGGACGGAACAAAACAAAACAATACATCAATCAGATCAAGACATATCAGAACTGAACAGGATGGAACAAAATGAAACAATATCAATCAGGACAAGTCATATCAGAACTGAACATGACGGAACAAAACAAAACAATACATCAATCAGATCAAGACATATCGGAACTGAACAGGACGGAACAAAATGAAACAATATCAATCAGGACAAGTCATATCGGAACTGAACATGACGGAACAAAACGAAACAATATCAATCAGGACAAGTCATATCGGAACTGAACAGGACGGAACAAAATGAAACGATATCAATCAGGACAAGTCATATCGGAACTGAACATGACGGAACAAAACAAAACAATACATCAATCAGATCAAGACATATCAGAACTGAACAAAACGGAACAAAATGGTACAATATTAATCCGGACAAGTCACATCAGGAACTGAACATGACGGAACAAAACTGAAACAATATATCAATCAGATCAAGACATATCGGAACTGAACATATCGGAACAAAACGAAACAATATCAATCAGAACTTATACACCAATTCAGGAGTCAGGGTTACTCATAAGACACAACAGTACAGAACAAAACTAGGACAGACCATACAACAGAACAAGACAGACCCGAACTGAACAGGAGAGCAGGACAGTACAAAATCATGTTACGTGTAATACAGTATAAAAAGTATGCATT
Source organism: Nyssa sinensis (assembly GCA_008638375.1). Taxonomy (NCBI): domain Eukaryota; kingdom Viridiplantae; phylum Streptophyta; class Magnoliopsida; order Cornales; family Nyssaceae; genus Nyssa; species Nyssa sinensis. The sequence goes on along the minus strand of CM018042.1, from coordinate 9,885,045 downwards.
CAGACAGTACAGTATACAAAATAGTACAGTAAATCAAAATACAGTAACTAGACGGTGTACTTATACACCAAGTCAGAAGTTCCAGGTTACTCACAAACTGTTACGGTTATCTCCTTGCGCAAACAATCCGATAACCTCCAGATACGTCAGGCATCTCCATGTATATCCTGAACAATAATCATCAATCATATACAGATCAGAACTCATCCATTTAGGTCTCATTTGTCATCTTAGGTATCTATCGGTTTACCTAAGATAGCCTAGTAGCCTATCGCCCTCTCATCGGGTTTCATCCGGGGCTATTTTATTCTTAAATTAGGCTCAGCAGTCATCAGGATTATAACCCAAGTCATTTAGACTTCAATCGTTATCAGTCAGTTACTTCTTCAGCCTCAGGGGCAAAACGGTCATTTTATCACTCTTGCCCCGGGCCCTGTCAAGGCCCTCCGAATAGTCTTTATATCTTAAATATAAAGTTCTACGTCTTTTAGACTCCAATCGGTATCAGTTAGGTTCTTATTTTAACCATAGGGGCAAAATGGTAATTTTGTCATTCTTGCCCCGGACCCAGTCGTGGTTCTTAGAATATCCCATATATCGTATGAAGTTGTAAGTCTTTTAGACTTGAATCGCTATCAATTAAGGGCTTACTTAGCCTTAGGGGCAAAATGGTAATTTGTCATTCTTACCCTGGACTTTGTCGTGGTCCTCAGAATGTCCCATATATCTCATATGTAAATTCTTAAGTCCTTTGGACTTCGTTTGGTATCTGCTTTTGATCATCGGGACACATCGGTCATTTCTCATTTTACGCATTACTGTCCCGGAGTCTTATTTAGCCCTTCAGTGTTCATAATTATCCCTATGATAATTTATCAGATCAGTTTGACCTTTATTTGACCTCTACCTTGCACTTACTGTGCTTAGGGGTATTTTGGTCATTTTACGTTTTGTAAGATTCCGACTCCGAATCATTATTTAATCATGTTTACAGTCTCACCAGTATCTGGGCTTCTATCGCTATCAATTTCGTCCCAATCGGACTTCATTTGGGCTTCGTACAGTATCAGGGGTAATTTGGTAATTTCACGTGTCATATTTTTCGGCACGTCAGTTCATAAAATGGACCTCACCATTGGGTCCAGAGTGTTCGACATAATTAAGTTGGACTATCTGTTATGTTCAATTGACCCTGGGAAGCATCAGGGGCAGTATGGTCATTTACACTTTATGTGTCTGTATTGTTCGGGACTTCAGTTCGTTAAACGGACCTCACCGTTGAGTCCAGAATGCCCGACATAGTCAAAATAGGCTGTCTTTTATTTTTAGTTGGGTTCGGGTACCATCAGGGGCAGTACAGTAATTTACACCTACGTGTCTGTATTTTTCGGTACATAATTTCCCAATTTGGACTGTACCATTGAGTCCAGAATGCTTGAAATAGTGAAAATGCACTATTTATTTGCTTTATTTGGACTCCGTTTGACATAATTAATGTCCAGGGGTAAAATCGAAATTTTACCTAATTAATAAAATAATTAAATAATTATTTTATTGTTTAATTAATTTAGCAGGGGCTTAAATGTATAATTTTTCCAAGATGTGGGCCACTGTGACATTTCCCAAAACTGTTGGGGGTCAATGTGTAATTTTAAAAAGCTGTGGGGCCAAAAGAGAATTTAATAAAATATAGTTTCAGAACCGTTTGGTTCTAGGGTTCACCAAGTGAACCGGTCCAAATTTCCCTAAACCATCCGGTCTAGTTACCTCCAGAGAACCGGGATATGATATCCCTCATATTCCCAATTTCTTTCTTATTCTCGGTTCGGATAGGCCCCAAATCAATTTCCCAATTTCTGATTTATTAACTCAGTTGCCAAACGGTCCGAATTCAATTTTTTTTTAAAACACATCAGTTTAGCCAAACGGTGCCGTTCCATTAAAACGGTGGCACGGTCGTTGGCCGACATGTGTCTGGGCCAACTCAGTATGACTCGGCCAACTCGGCCGAGTCGACTCCATCTTCCCCATCGAATGCCCCACTGTTGCCCTAATTTGCAGGTTCGGTTTTTCTCAATTTCGTGCTATTTCAAGCACGGATTTTCAACATGTTTTGGTCCCAAATTGTTCTTAGAGGCTAGAGCAACAACTTGGCATCGATCTTGAGCTTCGAATCCAAGGATTAAGCTCGGTAGAACCGATTATTGCGCAGAATTTCAGTTCGGTCGTGTGGCCTTGTTTCTCAACCAAATTGCACGATTCTTGGCTTGTTGTGACCCTTAGTATAGGGGCTTCAATTCCCCATTTATAAATTTCAGTTTAAGAGCCTATTTTCGAGTTTGGGTTCCATGGCCGAAAGCAATAGCTTCGGTTTTGAGGGCTTATACCCAAGTGTTGGGGTCGCGGTTGGTGATATTTGAAACCCTCTCAGTGTCTAGATCAGTTCTAGACCATCAAAACTCAGTTCGGTTGAGGTCATTTCAGACCTGCTACAGGGAGCTCCATCCATGGCGGTTGGGTCACGGCTTTAGGTTTTTAATGCCTATTCGACCCTCTCAGTGGTTCTATAACCCTCCCAAGCCTCACAGTAACATCTATATACAGTTTTTATGGTCTAAAAATTATCAGAACAGTGCCAATAAATCAAAACAGAAAATTTGGTAACTTTAGTGTTTACCTTTTTAGACAGTGGCTTCCTCCTCAATGGCTCGGTTCAGGCTTGGTGGGGGTGTTTGTTCAGATCCAGTAGTGCCCCTCAGTTCCTTTTCTCTGGTGCATCTCCTTGAAGACACACATCATCCCTCACATGCACACATGTGTATACACATGCAAGGCCTTCAATTTCTCTACAGCCCTCTCTCTCTGGACTCTCTTATCCGAGCATACAACACCCACACTTCCTTTCTGATTTTGGACCCCCTCCTCCTTTTCCTTCCACAAATGATAATATGTCTATATATATTATTACATATTACCATATATATACATCTCTTATATATATATAGATGTATATACATCAGAGAACAGTGGGATCTTAGGGCTGAGGTGGGCTGAGGGGGTAATCATGTGGGGTTTGCATGGGTTGCCATTGGTCAGTTTGGGTGGCAGCTTGGGGCAATTCAGTGTTATATACCATTAAGTTGTGTATATGTGCACAAGGTAATGGCAGCCAAGTTGGTAAGTTTTTGGATAAAATTTATTTTCTCAAAGGTCAAGGGTTCAATTCCCCTTGACCACCAATTTGGCCATTTTTCACCATTTTTGGTTAAGGCCACGTTTGGCTGCGCAGTAATTCAGTTTCAGTGTTTGCTACATAACTTTCATTCCGTAACTCCTTTTTCGATGCGGTTTGTTCCGAGAGTTTCATATTTCTGTTATCTATAGTATCAGAGGTTCCGTGCCATTTATTAATCATTCAGGATTTCTCGGGTTAGCTAATTCGGATTCCGTTAGTATTAAAACGGCGTTATTTCACCGAATTAATCAGTAATTTGGGTTCGGGTAGAATACCCTTCCCCCCCAGACATATTTAATTATTTAATCGGTCTATGGTGTCCGCCGGGATTATGATTAATTCCCTAAATCATTCTGTAATTCGGTACTAATTAATAATTAGATAATTAATTATTAATTACACGGGATCGGGGTGTTACAGAAATAATCTGAGCGGACCCGAAGATAATGCTGCTCTAGCCTATGATAAATATCGACAATCATCTGATCATAATGAAGGTGTAATCATTCCTCTAGTTTATCCCCTGTAATCGAAAGATTGGTGGAAGATGTAGAGGCTCCTATTGATGCATGAAGGTCTTTACCCATGGGGGTACGAAACTGTGGTGGAGTCTTGTCAACAAGGAAATCCAGATATGTATATGCTCATTAGATTGTTGTTGTTGCAGTGACATATGTGGTTGTTGCTACTGCTCTAGCAACTGTGCCTCCTCATGCTTATCAGTAACATTGTCCTCATTGGGAGGAGCAATGACATATCCTCATGACCTGGATAGATTCTGACGTGTACATGGATCAAGAGGGAGGACGAGCATGTTAGCAGTGTAAAAGGGAACCTGCTGTGCAGTACAGATCCTAGTGATCAGGCTGCCGAATGGTAAAGACACAGTACATCTAATACAAGTAGTGGAGGAATCAATGACTCAAAGAATGTACGATAGAGAATTAATGGGAATAGCAGCATCGAATATATACCGAAGTGTGGCATGGGAGAGAGTTAATGTGTTTGTGTGGCTGACTAGATGAGACACACTGCATATGATGAGGTTAAGCATGCGATAACCCTCGTGCAGATATCCCTACTTTAATGTCGCACCCCTTGAGGCGAAGATAATCAAACTATCAACACGGAGAGTGGAAGCAATAAGACTGGTAGACGGTAATGCAACACCCCAAAGATATGGGAAGCCTAGTTGCTCGACTCGAGGAAGACCAAGAGTCTCAACTATCATCTCAGTGATGAGAGAGAAAGGGACACCGCAGACTGTCATAGGACAGGTTCTAAAGGCATCACGAGAATTGATGTTCGAGTAAAACTCTCAAACTAGTGTCTCATTGGCCGGACCCGTGATTGATAAGAGAGGTAGTCAACCACGTGAGTTGAATGGCTTGAAGGCTAAAGTCTCACAGATATCGTCAATGGTGCATACCCTTTCTACTAGGACTAGAAGAGACAAGACGGTTCATGCCCGAACTTAAGCGACTTCGGATGGAAAATGTACTACACCCCTAGGTGCTACTTCCAGACAGATGACATAAGAGAAATGTCGACGCTCTATGGGAACCGTCTTGGTCTCCATGACCACGTAGTATATATCAAAAGAAGAAATATAGGAATGGCCTTAAACTGGTACTATGTCAAGTGGGCTGAACTATAGTCAACACTAATCCTAAGTCTAAATAAAAAAATCAAATAAACCAAAAGATAGTGAAAAATGGACCTGAGGACTTACCACGACAATGAACGGACGGAATCACAAAATGATCGGTGAAAGTGAAACCCTCGATATGTAGAACACATTAAATGGAACGGAATCTAAGATTGACAAAGTGTATGATCAATATGACACAAGGAAATATGAGGATTTGGGAGAAAAAGAGATAAACCCAACAGAAAATATGAACAATTGACGGTTTCATGGGTGTTTTGAACTGAGCAGTTGTTTATTCAAGCGAAGAAGTGAACTTTGTTCTAACGAGTGTTCATTTGAATGAGCACCAGATGTAATACCCCGAACTTAGTTTACTGGCTAATTAATGTAATGATGTCTTTTTGGAATTTAATGTGTTAATTTAATCGTCTTAGCTAACTTTAATACTACAAAAATTTGAATTAGTGAGCCACGGAGATCTAAGAAAATAGATACGACGTGAAGCTTAGAATATCAAGGCCAATTAGGGTAGGGAACTACTAAAAGAAATTGCGTCACAAAAAGAGAAATAAAAAGAGAGATAATAAGCAAAAAGCTAAAATATGTATTTCCAATTGCCAAACAAGGCCTTAAGGCAAAAACATGGCCAAAAATATCAAAAATGCAATGGATGGGTTTTGAACCCTTGACCCAAGCTTATGAAACATTTAAGTCCCAAAATGATACCATTGGGCCACCAACCAATTTTGTGATATACATTGCAAATGATATATATATATATATATATATGTGCACAAATAAAATAATCTGGAACACAAAATAAAAATAAAATAATAAATATAATAATCATGAAATATATATATATATATAGGGCTGCTATAGTAGCATGGGCTACTGCTATAATTAGCATGGCCAAAAATATAAAAAAAAAGTAGAGGTATGGTGCAGTACAAGTAGGGCTGAAAAGCTAAATGTACATATATAAATATATATATATATATATATGTACACACACAAAACCACAACCATCAGCTGCTCCAAGAGATACAGAGAGAGAGAAAGGAAGAGCCACTGTGAATGAGAAAGAAGAGAAGAAGAAGAGGAGGAAGGAAATCAGAAGCAGGAAAGAGGTAAAATTTCCTTAATTTTCTTCACTGTAAAAATTTTATGTAATTATTGGCTTGTCAAAAAAATTGAAATTGAATGCCCAAAGAACCATAGGGTTTAAAAGAGAGGACAAATGGTGAATTTAGGAAGAAACGGAAGGTCTTTTGGTGGAGAGAAGAGAAAGAAAATGTAGGGAGAAAAGAAAATAGAAAAAAAAATAGGTGGAAGAAAAAAGTACCTTGTTTTACCTTGTTTGAAGCCGAAAACGACCCTAAATGAACTATTGAGGTTTTTAGAAGTGTTTTGACATAAAATATGTCAAAATTGGGTGTCGGAACAGTGAGAAAAACCAAAAAAGATAGCTCACCGAAAACTGGGTTTCCTCACCGGAGTAGCCACCGGAAACAGATGATTCGACGGCCTTCGGGTCACCCAAAGTTGGGTTTGGTCGAAAAAATATGATCCTTGAAAAATTTTCTACATTTCTATTTTTTTAGAATTTCAAAACTCCATTGAAAAACCAACGCCGGTGCGGGAGAAGATGCCAAAAACGGTGCCGAAAAATCGCATGACAGGGATGACACTGTAGCAGCCAGGTTGGGTCGGACAGTTCGAGTCGGGTCAGACCCACCCAACTGCACGTGCTTGGGTCACTAACACGGCACCGTTTTGGGGGAATGGGTTTTAATTTTAAAATGGGATTGATGCCATTTTGTTACAGCCATAAGAAATTGGAATTAGGGTTGGGATAACCTGTAAAGATCTGAAAAATCAGGGTAATTTCTCATTTTGTCAGTAGGACACTATTTATGCACTATTTGTCGGTAGGGCACTGTACATACATCATTTAGGAATAATTCATCTTTTCCATAGAAAGGAAATAAGCTCAGAATGTTAAAATACACCTCCTGTGAGAATTTGAGCCTAATCGGAGATAGTTTGAAAAATGGACCCGAAAAGGGCATCCCGGGTGGACCTGGCCTCACCCGCCAATAGGCAAAAATAAATTTTTTAGAAAATATCATTTAAAATAATTTTAAGAACATTGGCAAAAGCATAATGTCAAATTGAGGCATTTTGGGACGAGTTGTAGTGTAATGGGGCCCCACGACTCATCAAGGGTAAAAGAGTCTTTTTACCCTTCAGCCCTCTTAATATAAATACAGCTCTTAAGAGATAGAATCATCGGAAAATGCTGGAGAATACACAATAGGTCGTGCTTGGAGAGAAAAGGTGAGAAAAACTTAGGTTTTCCAACTTTTCACATTCTAAAACTCATCACTAGCCTTAGAATTTCACAAGGCTTCCTTCTAGGAAGTTGTTCTCCACCTCAAGGGCTACATTCTTACTGATTGGTTCGGTAGCACAGCGAGTGCAACTCCTTAGGATTGAGAAAAATCCTTTTAGGTATGATAATTTGCTAAGTAAAGAATAGGGTTAAGTTTAGTAGTGTTTTTATAAGTTAATTATATGACTTACATGCTTACTTGTTGTTAGAAAATCACCTAGCATATAGTTACTTTGAAAAACTAGGGTTGATACCTTATGCACTTATGTGTTCTTTGGAAATTTGGTGAAATGATGAACATATAATATGACTATATATATAATTCATTACATTCTAGTTTATGTTCATGTAGACAAAGTCTTGTAGTTTGAAAGTTATGGTTGCTCAATGTATTGGTACTTTGTGTACTTGTGTAATCTTTGAGAATTTGTTTAAGTTGTGAACATGTAACATGATTATATGCGTAATTGATTAGATTATATGCTAAGTTTATGTGGACAAAGTTTTGTGGTTTAAAAGTTATAGTTTGCTTTATTATGATGCATTATTTAAGGCATACCTCATGGGTTTGATAAATGCCTCATTGAAATTGCCTAGAGAAAATCAAGGCATCTTGGCATATGTGAATCTTTGGAAATATGGCAGTGTGTTGAGCACATTGGTGCTATGCATTATGAGGTGTAGACCTTGTGGTGAAAAACCCAAAATTGGCCGTGGAACTCACGATCCAACGGAGACGGACCGTGAACCGAGACATACGATTGGTACTGGCGTTCCAACGAGGAAGGACCATGAAGCGAGACATGGGTATGGCATAGAGTTGCATGTGCGTGTCATGCATATTGCCATTGCATTGCATTGATGAATTGGAAGGCATACAGCTAATAAATGAACACTTTGTACATGCCACGCCTTAACTTTGTTCTTTATATTAGCATCATGTCATACAAGCCGTCGTGCTTACCCTTTATGGTATTACATACTACAGATGAGACTCCTCGTACTTGAGACTTGATAAAGTCTTGAAGCATGAAAGTGGAAGTGGACCTTGAATAACATTTGGCCTTTGGGGCATATTTTTGGTCGTGTAAGGGCATAAATCCCACGAAATTTATTGTATGCTTAAAAACTTAGACCTTGTGTAAACTATGAACTAAATTTTGTGTTGGATACTATGTAATTGAGTACTGAATGTATATGAGGAGCATAGAGCTCCATGTAGTTACTTGTTTTTTTAAATATGCTTGTGAATGTTAGAATTACACAATTGTATGAATGATTGTTCCATTAGGTGTTATGTTGGTGTTGAAGAGGATGATGAGGAAGAATGGGATGAGGAAAATAGGTTAATAAATAAAAGAGATCATGTCAAAATTATGTGACTTAAAAAGAATTATTATGTGTGTAAAATGCCCAAATATAGATAGGAAGAGTGCCAAAAAGTGGGGGTTAAAACTTTGAGGAAGTAGGTTAAAAATTGAGAAAAATGAGCTTGCAGCACTTTGGAAAAAAATTTAGAAAAGTGGGAAAACAACTGACAGAAATACATTGTAGCTATAGTGAAGCGGCCTAGCAGCAGCCCTGACCAGCCAAGCGCACGCCGTGCGCCTGCGCGTGCCCATGCTTCACGCCCCGCACGCTGCCTGCCCGCGCGCTGCCTACTTGCCTGCCTACGTCCGTGCGCCCTGCAAGCCTGCGCCCCTACGTGCGCCCAGCCGCCCTTGCACGTTGTCACCAACCTTTGGCCACTTGCGTTGGGCCATGTTTGACCAACCCCTAGGCCATGTTGGCCAACCACCTTGGGCCATGTTTGGCCAATCCCTGGGCCATGTTTGGCCAATCCCTAGGCCATGTTTGACCACCTTTTTGGGCAATGTTTGGCCACCCTTTTGGGCTATGTTTGGCCACTTTTATGGGCCATGTTTGGCCACCATCTTAGATAACTTTTGGTAAACGTTTTAACCTATTCTTGGCCTATGTCTTAGGGCATTTGGGGCCCATTTGGGCCATTGTTCCAAGGCATATTTAGAGACATTTTGGGCTATCTTGGAGACCATGCTTGAACATGACTTATACTAATTTTAACTATGGGTTGGGGGAAGTATTTGATTGGCATTTGAAACCAATTTGGGTAAGTCTAGTAGCAAATTTTTATTCTTAATTTTGGGAAAACATGAATAAATAAATGGGAAATCAACTAAATCCATTTAATTACCTTTAATTAATTTCTTTTAGTTCATTTTCACTCACTCCTCGGGTTTTGGAAATTCAAGGTGTGACAATGTGGTATCAGAGCTTAGGTTCGAATACTTAGGGACCGTAGGGTGTTGATGAACACAATGGAACCACGACATATAATTTTATTTTTTTTATAAACATTGTGTATTGTATAGGCTCTGACAGCTTGGTGTTAGAGCTCTAGCTTGAGAATACCTAGGGATCGTGGGGTGTTGTTGAACACTATAGGACCCTAGAGGAAAGTGTGTGACTTAGTATGAATTGTCGGTGGTATGTGATAGGACCTTATATGTTATGTGGCTATTTATATTTGACGCATCATATGTTGTGATTACGCGTTAGTTAATGTTATACTAAGATGCATGTTTACGTTATTTGGTGCAGTGGAGTGCATGATATGGATAATGTGTATATTGGTATGACCGTATGTGATAACTTGGTACATGTTCACGTACATAATAGATTGGTGCTTGTTTTCCTTCAGGATATCTTGTAGCATTATGGGAAAATACCATGAGATATGGAATGCATTAGATGGGTAGAAGCTGAATTTCTAAACAATACTTGTTCCTACTATAGGACGCCATCCAAAACACTGGATTGAGGTAGAGTAGGTCGAGGGAGAGGGATAACTTTAGTTCTCGAACCTCTATCAACCCCGGTAGCCCCGATTGACGTGAGATCTAGGATTTAATGCCTTGGAACAATGGATGGGATTTAGACCTCAAGTTAGTTGGGCTAGTTAAATACTAGCATGACTTGGGCATGTATATGTTGTATTTCTTAAATGGATTTTTCCTAGTGAAAGACTGTGTTTGAATTGGGTGAAAACTTGTTATTTGTTTATTGTAAACAATGGGTGGAGGTGGTTGACATGAGTTCTATGAGTTATGATTAAGCACTTATGTCTACAGGATGTGTTAGGTTATCAGGTGATGGTTGATGATCTCTTGTCTTAGGAGAATTGTATAAACAAGAATAGTTTGAAGAATATTTTTGTGGATTAAACCAGGTTATGATGTAATTGAATTTTGATTTCGTGCTTAGGATGAATATTGATAAGTTCAAGTGATGTGAATCTAAAAGTTAGGGGTTGTAGTGATTCTTTTATTGAATTGGAATATGTTATCTTGTGGTGGACTGTGGAGGTAACCTAGAGATGAATACTATTGTCTTGCCTAGTCCTATAAGATGATAAACACTAGTTGTGATAAGAATAATGGATTAATTAAATGAACTCATGAATATAAGCCTTGTGAAAATAATGAGTTGCATAAAATGGGCCAAATTAAAGTGTGAATTATGAACCTAGTTCTAGCTTAGTTTATAAGATTGATTCCAAAATTATGATTGAATAAACAGTAAATATTGATTGTTATTTTGGAGAAAATTGTGTATCAGGTTAACAGTTGGATAATACAAATTTTTGAATATGAATCTTGTGTTTAAGATACGAATTGTGTGAATATACTTGGAGTGAAAATATTGTGATTGAAGCACTAGAAAAAAATGGGGGTATGTACAAACATAAGATGTGTATTGCAATATGAGAACTTGGATTGTTATATAACTTATGAGTCAATGGTGATTTTCACTTGTCATTTTAAAAATATATGGGTAAAAAGTTATGAATGAATCTGATTGGTTTGGATAAAGTTATAAATGGTTGTATTGTCTGGACCTACATAATAAATATTATACTTGGGAGATTCTTTATTTTCTTTGGGGGCTTGTGATGATTGCCTTGTTCCACCACTGTATGATTCACCAAGTTGGGGATAGCTAGATTTTGTGAATCTTAGAAATGATGGTAGTAAGGTAGTATCGGTAGTGTTACCACCAGTTGTATGTAAGTTTCGGATATCTTTCTAGAAGACTTACTTGATTAAGTGTTGCATGATTTGGTTTAATCATGATACATGTAGTGTGCTTACATCTGTTAGTATGCCTGAGTACTTGATGAAGTGAATAAAATGCCTAATAGAGTGGTTATGGGTATAAATTACATAATATGCTTAACATGCTTATGGCTTAAATCGACTTTTGTGTTTTAGAATTACTTGGAAAATGACAAGATTATAAGGACATGAATAGCTGATTGAAAACTTATATATACAGTAAGTATGTGTTGAGTATGTTCTTGTTTGGAATATGCATATAGATTGTTTTGGTTGGTATACATGGTTGCGTGCTTAAGAACTATTCCTTCATGATTATATAGTGTATAATAGCCATGTTATGTATATATGAATGATTGAATGAATGTTACTTGTTATGGGTGTATAATATAAAGTATATATCCTAGGTTATAAACCCATGTGGTTAGGATCACTTGTAATTGTGCTATGAATATACCGAATTGGTATCAGGTCTCGAGTTACAAGTGTATGGACTGGCCAATCCATCACCCAGTAACAAAAGGAGCTATGATTCATGATGGGTTATCACCTAGTTATATACAGAAAAAATGTAAAAGATACTTAATAAGATGATTGAAGACAACAAGGAAAAGAAATTAACTAATGCAAACTTGCATGAGTATGTACTAAATACATGATGGATATGTGTTAAGTATAAGATTTTTTTATTCTTAATGTATGTATAAGGTATGTGGATGTAAATAGAGTATGTCTTATATTAATATTGTTGACAAAGGTGGAAACATATATATCATGTTTATGTATATGTAAATATATATCTAGGTATAAATACCTAGAGATGAATGGATTATATGGTTCGGTTACCACCTAGGTGCCTCATAAGGATAAAGCATGTGAGTTGGCTTATAGTGGATGAAATGCATCTATTGCATGTTTTCTTTTCTTGATACATGTGATGAGAATATGGTGCTTAAGAGCATGTATTGCTAGAAACACGTTAATTTGGTGGCATGTGTATTGCCTGGCTATCGTGTTGATAGGATATGTTAAGTTCTTTGATATGTAAGACACATATAGTGCATATTTGGTTTTCATAACACGTATGGATTGGGTACATATGAGCTTGCATGGTCATATTGCATTTTGGAGTAGATCATTAGATAGTGCATGAAATTGAAAGCTTGAAAGCTTAAAAATATGAAAATGGAAAACTTTCAACAATATGTGGTATGAATGGAAAAGAATTATACTAAGATGAAATAGCTGAAATGAATAAGAAAAGGTAGAGATGAATGCTTGGCGTTAGTTTGTATATGTGGGAATGTGTATGGAATATACCTTCGATACAGAGTAAAAGATTTTTAATTATCCTTTGATGAATTAGATTGTTGAATTATTAATAGAAAAAAAAATGATCGTGTTGTTTGATATAGAGAATGAATTGTGAATAACATGGTTAGGTCAAGCTTGTGGTGAGTATGATTTCAATTTTTTGCTTAACATGTGATTTGGGAATGAAAATTTTAATTTGAAAATGGAATGATCTTGTGAAAGTCCAATGACTTGTGAACAGAAATGGTGAATTATTGTTAATATTGGGGTTATGATTTATTGCCAATATTGGTGGATACTCTTAGAAAATAAGATTTGTTGGAGATAGTATGTCTTGGGGATGAAGTGACTTATGCATAATTGAACTATGGTTGGCTATTGAGAATTATAATAGTGCATTTGATGGCTTTTGATCTTTAGTAGAGTATGAAAGGAAAAATAAAATAAAATAAAAAAATACAAATAATAATAATCATAAATTTTGTTATGACTATTTTCTATTGTGGCTACATGGTGGTTAGATTGATCTTCAAGGGTGAGGTTTTCTATTATATTTCTTCGATGATAGAAGTTATTTTGTTAGTAGACTTGTGCATGCCTGTTTTTTTTTTTTTTCCCTGGTTGATGGATGATAGATTATAATCATAAATTTACATAATGAGTGAACACTAATAGTGATGAATTAATTTGGGACATTCTGATGATTCACTTGAAAAATTACTATTGTAGGGAGAGTGCATTCTCTATAGAATGGTTTGATAATGTATCTTGTGATGATTCTGAAATTATATGAGTTGAAAACTCAATTTGAGGACTTATGAAAAAATGACTAAATGATGAATCTGATGTATAAAATAGTTTCTGATTGTGTTGATTATAGTGTCTAAATCAAATTCAATTTGAAACTAATGTGATAAGTTCCATATGACTGACAGGTTCTTTTCATTAATCGAGAACTCAACATGAGTATTATAGAACCTTGCCAGATCTTGATTGATAAAGGTGTTGGAGGAGTGGCCTATCGGTTGACTCTACCGCCACAATTATCTAGGGTTCATGATGTCTTTCATGTATCGACGTTGAGGAAGTATGAGCCTGACCCTTCACATGTATTAGATCGAGTTGATCTTGAAGTGGAGGGTGATGTTTGCTATGATGAGCGGCCTGTAGAGATATTGAACTCAAGGGACCAAGTTTTGCAGGGCAAAACCATCCCTTTGGTCACGGTTCTCTGGAGCCATCATGGAATCGAAGAGGCCATTTGAGAGTGCGAGGTTGAGGTCCACGCAAGGTATCTAGAGTTGTTTGTTCATAGAGGTACATTTCTAAATTTTGGGATGAAATTTCTTTAAGGGGGGGGGGGGGAAGGATGTAAAGATCTGAAAAATTAAGATAAATTTTTCGTTTGCTGGTAGGACATTATTCTTGCACTATTTATCTGTAGGGCATTGTACATACATCATTTAGACATAACTCATCTTTAGAAGCATAATTTGAGTATGCCATAGAAGGGACATATGCTTAGAATGTTAAAATACACCTCCTGTGAGAAGTTGGGCCAAATCAGAGATAGTTTGAAATATAGACCCGAAAAGGGCATCCCGAGTGGCACAGGTGGACCCAGCCGCACCCGCCAACAGGCGAAAATAAATTTTTTGGAAAATATCATTTAAATAATTTTAAGAACTTTGGCAAAAGTAGAATGTCGAATTGAGGCATTTCAGGATGGGTCATAGTGTAACGGGGCCCCGCGACTCATTAAGGCAAAAAAGTCTTTTTACCCTTTAGCCCCTTTAGTATAAATATAGCTCTTGAGAGATAGAATCATCAGAAAATGCTGGAGAATACACAACAGGTTGTGCTTGGAGAGAAAAGGTGAGAAAAACCTAGGTCTTCCAACTTTCCACCTTCCAAAACTTATCTCTAGCCTTAGAATTTTACAAGGCTTCCTTGTAGGAAGTTGTTCCCCACCTCAAGGGTTACATTCTTACCGATTGGTTCAGCTGCATAGGGTGCACAACTCCCTAAGATTGAGAAAAACCCTTTTAAGTATGATATTTTTCTAAGTAAAGGATAGGGTTAAGTTTAGTAGTGTTTTTATAAGTTAATTGTTTGACTTACATGCTTACTTGTTTTTAGAAAACCACTTAGCATATAGTTACTTTGAAAACCTAGGGTTGGTACCTTAGGTACTTATGTGTTCTTTGGGAAAATTATGAACATGAAATATGACTATATGTATAATTCATTGCATTCTAGTTTATGTTCATGTAGACAAAGTCTTATAGTTTGAAAGTTATGGTCGCTCAATGTATTGGTACTTTGTGTACTTGTGTAATCTTTGAGAATTTGTTTAATTTGTGAACAAGTAACATGATTATATGTGTAATTGATTGGATTATATGCTAAGTTCATGTAGACAAAGTTTTGTGGTTTAAAAGTTATAATTTGCCTTATGTATGATGCATTATTTAAGGCATACTCCATGGGTTTGATAAATGCCTCATTGAAATTGCATAGTAAAAATCAAGGCATCTTGGCATACGTGAATCTTTGGAAACATGGCGTGTGTTGAGCACATTGGTGCTATGCATTACGAGGGTGTAGATCTTGTGGTGAAAAACCTAAAATTGGCCATAGTACTCGCGATCCAACGGGGACGGACCGTGAAGCGAGACATACGATTGGTACTTGCGTTCCAACGGGGAAGGATCGTGAAGCGAGACATGGGTGTGGCATAGAGTTGCATGTGTGTGCCATGCATATTGTCATTACATTACATTGATGAATTGGAAGGCATATAGCTTATAAATGTACACTTTGCACATGCCACGCCTTAACATTGTTTTTTATATTAGCATTATGTCATACAAGCCGTCATGCTTACCCTTTATGGGATTATATATTACAGATAAGACTCCCGGCATTTGAGACTTGATAAAGTCTTGAAGCATGAAGGTGGAAGTGGACCTTGAAGAACATTTGGCCCATGGGCCATATTTTTGGTTGTGTAAGGGCATAAGTCCCATGAAATTTATTGTATGTTTAAAAACTTAGACCTTGTGTAAACTATGAACTAAATTTTGTGTTGGATACTATGTAATTGAGTATTGAATGTATATAAGGAGCATGGAGCTCCATGTAGTTACTTATTTTTTTAAATATGATTGTGAATGTTAGAATTACGCAATTGTATGAATGATTGTTCCATTAGGTGTTGTGTTGGTGTTGAGGAGGATGATGAGGTGGACTGGGATGAGGAAACTAGGTTAATGAACAAAAGAGACCATGTCAAAATTATGTGAATTAAAAAGAGTTATTAGGTGTGTAAAATGCCTAAATATAGATAGGAAGAGTGCCAAAAAGTGGGAGTTAAAAACCTTGAGGAAGTAGGTTAAATATTAGAAAAAATCAGCTTACCGTACTTTGGAAAAAAATTCAGAAAAGTGGGAAAACAGCTTGCAGCAAATACACTGTAACTATAGTGAAGCGGCCCAGCAGCAGCCCTAACCAGCCACGCGCAAGCCCTCTCGCGCGTGTCCCGCGCGCTGCTTGCCTGCTTGCCTGTGCTCGCGCACATTGTGCCCTGCACGCCTGCGCCCCTACGCATGCCCAGCTCCCCTTGCACCTTGTCACCAACCTTTGACCACTTGCTTTGGGTCATGTTTGGCCAACCCCTAGGCCATGTTGACCAACCACCTTAGGGCCTACTTGGCCAATCCCTAGGCCATGTTTGGCCACCCTTTTGGTTCATGTTTGGCCACCCTTTTGGGCCATGTTTAGCCACCTTTATGGGCCATTTTTGGCCACCTCCTTAGACAACGTTTGCTAGACTTCTTGACCTATTCTTGGCCTACGTCCTAGGGCATTTGGGGCTCATTTGGGCCATTGTTCCAAGGCATATTTAGAGACATTTTGGGCTATCTTGGAGACCATGCTTGAACATGACTTAGACTAACTTTGACTATGCGTTGGGGGAAGTTTTTGACTGGTATTTGAAACCCATTTGGGTAAGTCTAGTAGCAAATTTTCATTCTTAATTTTGGGGAAACATGAAAAAATAAATGGGTAATTAATTAAATTCATTTAATTGCCTTTAATTAATTTCTTTTAGTTCATTTTCACTCACTTCTCGGGTTTTGGAAATTCGGAGCGTGACATAACCCAGCCATGGATAAGGTGGACAGTGAGGCTATGTTACACCGGTTCTCTGAATGATCTTGAACCGGTTGGTTCAAGGCCCACTTGGACCGGTCTAGGGTTTCCACCTTTGAACCCTTTGGTTCAAAGATTTAGAAACTTATAAAATTTATAGTTTGACCCCCTAAGCTTTTAAGAAATTCTGCTGTGGCCCAAAATTTGAAAAATTAATTCAAATGAGCCCTTGAAAAAAATAAAATAATAAAAAAATAATTTATTTAATTATTTTATTAAATGAGTAAAATGACCATTTTATCATTGGACATTAAATAAGTCAAACGAAGTCCAAATAAAATAAATAAATAGTATATTTTTACTATTTTGGGCATTCTGGACTCAATGGTAGAGTCAAATTGGTGAAATTAAATCCCAAAAAATATAGACACGTAAACTGTAAATGACTATAATGTCCCTAGTGGTACCCAGGGCCAATTAAAAAAAAAAGATAGTCCATTTTAATTATGTCGGACATTCTGAACTCAATCGTAAGGTCCGTGAAGCCTAAATATTTTTCAAAAAATTAAGTTATAAAATGTAAAATTACATTATTGTCCTTAGAGGTTCTTGAAGCCAAATGAAGAGCTGTAAAAGCCTAAAATTATTTTATTCGATGTTCCAAACTCAACGGCGAAGTTCGTTTCGCCAAATAAAATATGTAAAGTATTGATATATAAAATGAGGCTAATTTTAAGACACGTTATAAGCACTACCAAGAGAGGGAAATTAAACCCATGAGATAAAATACGACATATAGAACTAAATAATAGGTAATAAATTAGGCCAAATAAATGTTAATAACTCAGTAACATTTATGATTTATAGGAACCTCCAAAGGAAAAGAGAAGGAAACATGAGACTTGTGGAACTGCTTGGGATTATTTTGAGATAAGTAACTCCTACGCTTTAATATGGGTTTTCCTAGCCAAGTCACATTTATTTTCATATGCTACCAAATTTGTACTCTATCACTACCTAATGAATTTGATTTCTCCGATTTGAGGCCAATCGACTGTGATTATTGATTATGCTTGTACTTCGGATTTGATAGCTTGCCTATATCACTTTGAGAACTTGATTGCTGATACTTGAGCTTAATTGTACCATCATGTATGCCATGTCATGATCTTGTGATATATCTTGTTAATGGAGATCTTGTCATTCCACACACTTTATATCTCGATTGATTGAGATCTTGATTGTTTCATACGATTGTATATTCCATGTGGAATTTTGATGATCATGATATTTTGTAATGCCTAGGGTAGTGCTCAGTCACAATAACCTACCTATCTGTAGATGGCGTTCTGGACCCGTGTGGTCATTTGTGTCCTTTAGGGACTTGAGATGAAAGATGTCAGGAACCGGATCTCTTCGAAAACTTGCTACATAATCAGTGCTACTAACATGTAATAAGTATCATAACATAAACAATAAAAGTCTCTCAATAAAGTTGCATGCATTATATATATTTGTTCTCAAAATACAAACTTTAAAAAGTCTAATACAATACACCCCCGAAGACGTGGATGACATGGGAGTGCTACAAGATTGTACTGAATATTATACATTACATTTATCTAAAAAATGTCCACTATTATCTAGTAGACTGCTATTACTACTGCTCCTCTATAGCTTCTTTTCCTGAAATAATTTAGTAAGTTTGGGATGAGCTAACTTAAGCTCAGTAAGTAATTCTCATTTGCTCTGCCATGTGTACAAGTCAATATAGAAAGGCATAATCCAAAAATAACTAGGATAAATACAAATGTGCTAGCCAGTCAAGAAATATAAAACTCATCAAGGAATATTAGAATGGTAGGAACTCAAATGATAAAGCAATAAAATATGCTCTCCTAACAATATCATACTGCTACAGTCATGAGCTGTCTCAAGTATAAATCATCTGCACTTAATAAAAGCTGTGTAATCTCATGATCATTCATAATGAAATAATATGATCAAGCTATGATAATTAATAATGATAGTAATATCAACAAAAAGGAAGATGCAACTAACTCGGGGCCCGGTATTCCCCCTGAGCTTTTATTCATTTCCAAATCAGGATAATTGAATAATACTAAGCTCTGTATACAATGAAACTCTACATCCCATGCCTCACATAGCAACGTAGCTAGTGTTTCCTAGACCCGAAGGTCATAATAAGCATCAGACGGAGTTTGTGACTAAGCAAAAATCTGGCACTAATAATATATCAGGATCATGCTACTTTCCACGAAGAGTATAGTGGAATCATAACTGGTTCTTAGCAACATACATAGCTATAGCTTTTCGAAGGCTAAGGTTACGACTCTACCGCGAACATAACTGGCTGGCCCTCACATCCCTAGGTACAAGTGTACAAAAAGAGTCTATGTGCAAGTGTACAAAATCATGATCAAGATATATGGCAATCAACAAACACTTTCCATAAGATAGAACAACATCAAATGTGGATTCAATAACTTTTGGTATGTCTGGAATACAACAGGTAATATATGAAAAACTATTGACATGGCCGGAAGTATTACATGTAGAGATCAAATATTACTTACCTCTTTCCGTATCTATCTATAAGGTCAAACCACCTTCTCCTTTCCTCTTGGCGTTCCTATGATTCATAAAACGTATCTCAGTCTATAATTATATGAATTATGCTATTTATCAAATTTTGTGTCTCTTTACTACTTGTATCTCTTTTACTTAAATAGACTCTACTATTGAATCTGGATCGTTGAACAAAGTCTGTTTAGGCTTTCGTAGAATTCAATTCGGACTTCCGTACTAAAAAGGGCAAAATGGTCATTTTGCACTTTTACGGGTTCTTACTTCTCGAGACCTCTTTTCACAAATTGAACTCCATTGTTGATCTGGAATACTTAAAATAATAAAAATTCACTATTCTTTTACTTTAATCGGAGTCCGTTTGACTTCTTTTTGACATAGGAGCATTTTGGTAATTTCCCTTTTAAATAATTAATTAATTAAATTAATATTTAATTAATATTTTATTTTGAGGGGTCAATTTATAATAATCATAATTTTATGGTTACTTTTCTAATTTCTCAAATTTGTGGGCCAATCAAAATTTTTAATTTTAATTATTCTAAATGGGAACAGCCAAACAGTAGCATATCATGGAACAGGGATAGGATATCCCTATTCCTATTTTAAATTGCAATTTAAATTTACTACCCTACAACCAAACACTCCAAATTCAATTTTAAAAACCTTTTTAACTT
The DNA here is from genome assembly GCA_008638375.1 of Nyssa sinensis. NCBI lineage: Eukaryota > Viridiplantae > Streptophyta > Magnoliopsida > Cornales > Nyssaceae > Nyssa > Nyssa sinensis. The sequence continues at coordinate 9,864,875 of CM018042.1, read as the reverse complement.
ATCAAAATTGTGTCGTTTCACTTCAAACGATTGATTCGTTTATGTTTTGCTTGGGTCTTGACCCGGATCCAACCAATGACCCGAACCCAAGCGTAACAGTACTTCTTCTTCTTCGGTGATGAAAAGATTTTTTGATCATATTCTGACCTAAATCAAATGTAGTTTTTTCCATTTTCCCATTGGTTTTTCATTTCTACTCTTAGTTTTTGATTTAAGCAACCATAACTTTTCGAATATAGGATTTTCTGTGAGAAAACGGTTTTCCAGCGACCTAGTTTTTTGTAATTTCGTGCCTAGTCTTCAAATGTTTTAACTTCTTTCTTTTTCTAATTACTTCTTGCACTCAAGAGGATCAGTTCCTCATCATAAAACCAAAGCTTAATACTCAAAATTCATACAACCCGATTCTATCCTCACTACTTGTAACTGCGTATAACTCTCTCAATTCTCACTCTTTTTTATTTGATTCTTTTTGCATTAAATTCCATCTTTCATGCTCTACAAGACCTTATCATCAAACCAATCTTTCATGCTTTGAATCTTAAAAGCAGAATCTAAACTTTTACTTACCTTTTTTTTTTGTTTTGCAAGAAACCCTTTTTGTCCTATTTTGTTTCCTTGTTTGGACCCTCTAATCACTTTTGTAACTTCTGAATCACTTACACAGCTTACTTTCTTTTTCCTTTATTTTTTGTTTTCTACCTAAACACCACACGTATATATACAAAACATCCACCGCCCCTCTCGGCTTCTCTCTTCACTCTCTCCTTCTCTCAGCCCCTTTCCTTGACCTTTCTTTTCTCTTTTTTGATCTTTTCTTTTTCCTAATCCCTTTTCTATTTTCTTTGCTTCTCTTAATTTAGAAATATATATATATATATATATATATGTATATATATTATATGTTTCACACACACACACACCAACACACACATTCTGCCGACACTCTTCACACACAACCCACTTGCATGCTTTTGGTGTATATATATATATATGTTTTCTTATACATTTATATATATATATATATATACTTTACAATACATGTATATATATACATGTATTTACATATACCTATACCGTATATATATATATATTATGTTTATATCTATATATACACATATATATTATCTTGTATATATATATATATATGTATATTCTTGTATTTATTAAAAATATATTATGCACATATATCGAGGCATATACGGGCCTACGTGCATAATTCTCCGTATTGTCTAGGTTTCTGATATGGTGGTCCTGGGTACTCAGGGTTGCTTGTAACTACTTCTCATATATTTAAATATCGTATTTTACTCTTTTTGTGAATCTCACTATTTGTCTCGAATTGCGTATCTATTACTGTAAATAACTTACTATGCTAGTTCAGGTCTAATTTGGTATTCATATTTATCAGCTCGGTCTGTTCGTACTTGGCTTGTCCTAATCTCGTAATTTTCTGAGATTATAGCTTCTACTATATACCTCGGTATTTGTACCCATTCTCTGTATACTACTCATCGTGATAATTCGGTATATTTTGGGTCTATTGTTCTTAATCTGAGTTTGGTCTTGGTTTACTTTTGGTACTATGCTCTTTGACTTGGTCAAATCTCAGTATTATTATTTGACTCTTTTAGGATATAAATGAATTTTTTCTATTTTATTCGGGTCGGGGTCTTACATTTTACCCCTCTTAAACTGAGTTTTGTCCGCAAAACTCGAACGCTCATAATCTAGAAAACTCTATTCTCGTTTTTATCAGTCTTTTGGATTTATACTATTTCTACTTGAATCTCGTTTTGTAATTACTACTTTTAGTTATGTATTTTATTCTCTTTCATACTGTCTTATATTCCTGTATGAATTCTGACACTGATCATGGGTATACTGCATCTTGCATTACATTCCGTTCTCTATCATATATTACTTTTCCTTAATCATTATTCAACTAATTACTTTCTTTAGAGAATTTCATTTAATAATACTTGGAGTTTTTTTATACTTCAACATCTTTTTAGGGTTATAAAATCACATGGTACATATTGGTTGAGATTTTATCAAAATGGTTTAAGCTTTCTAAAATTGATACAGTTCATAATTCCCTTACTGTTCATAGATATTTACTTTATTTTATTACTTGTAAGCTTTCTTGTAGTAGGTTCTACAATTTTATATATCATTTTATTTCATGCTCTCTCTAATTGATTTACTATCTTTCAGTCTTTTACCATCATTTAGATCACATAAATTCCTAAAAGTTACTCAGAATTGTTTATTACTTATTTTCAATTAGCTTGACAGAGTATCATCCTTTATTCATATCAAATCTACTACTCCGATCATTTCTAAGATTACACTTATTCATTATATATCAGCCTCTTTTCAAAATCATCACATTTCATAATGTCAAAGTCTAACAGTCTCGCTTATTTAGTGAATGTCTTCAACACTCTATTCATCATTTACCTTATCAGGGTCTATCTATAACTTACTCAAGACTTTTCACATTTCTGGTACGTCATCAATCTATTTAGGATATCAACTCCCCTTGTACTTACCTATTTAAGTTTCCTTTAGACTATCTCTCAGATTTTGATTCATTGCTACATCCGTTGCCTTTCAGTGTATATGTATTCTAATTAACTATACTTGTCACTTATCGCCCTTCCAAGTGTTACTGCTCTGTCTAGATGTCATTATTAATTCTACTACCTTTTCAGGGTATTACCATTCCATTTAGATATCACTATCAAATTCACTGCTTTTCAAACTGACACATTTCCCAACTCTATGTTACCTTCTATCTTTCAACGCGAACTAACTGTTTTCCTTGTTTATTATGGAACGTAATTCAACTCTCACTAATTCTCGCCATATAGGATAATCATCTAACCATAAACATCAAATCCATAGTCTAGATATAGTAATTCAATTCTCAACGGTTCACTCAATATAGAACAATCATCAACTTATAACTCAATAGATATCAAGTACATGCTTCCATAAGATAGAATAATCATCAAGGATTACCAATTTCAATATCACTATGATTCCTTCCATGTTTTTTGAAGTATAACTACTATCTCCCCTTGACGCTTCATTTATCTATTTATATCATTTATCGAAACCTCGTTTAGTATTTTCAGTGTCAAAACTCAAGAATTCTTATCATTTACCTTTATGTATACTACTATTCTTAAGGATCACTATTTACTTACTTATCTTAGTTGTTCAAGAATCATCAACTTCCGTCATAACATATAGTCTCTTTCCCACAACTAGTTAACCTTGAGTATCTGGATTTACTTTCATCTTTTGAAAGCCACTATCCCTTTAATTGTGTTTAAATCATCAAATTCTTTCTCAAATCAGCTAATAATTGTGTATCTATGATCTGTACCTCATATATTCTGTGTATATCATTCCTTACTAATGATTTCCCTAAATGTATAAATTCTTTGATAATGACTCTTTCAAGAGTCGCTATTCAGTCTATCTCGTTTATCAAGTAATCATCCATACCTATAACAGTATGTAGTTCCTTCTAAAGATGATAAATCTTAGCATTTAAATCTGTTATTGCTCTTTGAAGTTTATCGATCGCTTTAATCATTTAACTCATCTATGTCTTTAAAATTCTACGAGTATTATATCGACTAATAATCGTGATTTATGTTACTCACTCTACTTGTTTTATGCATAACATCTATCATCAATCATTCTCTTGGTGGAAATTGAACAGTTAACATATAACCGAGGAGTTCTATTTCGATGTTCAACTAGCAGTTCAATTTCTAAATCAATCTTGTAGTGAATGCGGAAAGCATAATCAATACATAAAGATAGCATGCGGTTATGCCATAACTAATTAGAAAAATACCTACAACTACTAGTACTGTAATACCCCGACCCTGATTTAATTAATAATTAGTTTGCTAATTATTAATTAGAACTGACATAAAGAATAATTAAGAAGTTAGTTAGGAACCTCGTGATGGTCATGATAGACCAATAAAATAATTAAGCACATCAGAAATGAGGGTGTAATGCCTGAACCTAATTACAAATTAATTAGGTAAAATAATGTTATTTTAACACTATGGAAACTCGAATTAGCAAACTATGATGGCCACAAATAAATAATAACTGATACGAGGCCTTTGATAACGAGGCTAACCAAAATATGAAACCATCATAAGAAACCGCATCGAAAAAGGAGCAGCAGAAAAGAAAATATTAAGAAAATAGCCAAAATGGAATTCTGCGCTAACCAAACAGGGCCTAAGCCCAAAATGTGAAAAAATGCCCAAAAGTGAGGTCAAGGAGATTTGAACCCTTGACCAAGTGGGACAAGATTCTTATTACCCAAAAAATTACTAAGTGGGCTGCTACCATCTTGTGCCTAAATGTGCAACCAATTTGTACTTAAACCTAAATTAGCCAAGGCCACCTCCCAAATTGGCTAATGACCTTGCATGCAATCCCCACATCATTAGCCCACATCATCTCCTTTCAACTTATATCAGTCACCAAACCCAATAAGTCTGATACATATATATACATTCATGTACATGTATAGGTGTAGATGTATGAGGATGCTGTAGTGTATATATGGGTATACCACACACCTTGACCCTCCAAAAAGTCAGTGTCCTACAGAAGTGAATAAGTGTTCCCTATGTGTTGTATGGGTACTAGAGATAGAAAGAGAAGTGAGAGAGAGGGAAGCATTGTGTGTGAGAGGAAGATTATATACAAGTGTGTGCATGCATGTGAGTGCCACCAAGTGTACCTGAGGAAGTCTGGGCAACTCTAAGGAACATTGAGAGGACCTGAACCAAGCTAAAGAAAAGAACAGCCACTGTCAAAAGGTATAAACCCAAAACTACAAAATTTTCTATTTAAATTTTGATATTGTTTTGATGCTCGGTGAGCCTAAATAACTGCATGCATGATACCTAAAATGTAATATCTTGAATGAGGCAAGAAATTAGAGCCTGAAACAGCCTAGAACACTAAGCCGTACACCCAGCCGCCGTTAAAGGACCTTGGATTGAATAGGTTTGAAAACACTTAAACTAAACCTAGTTTTGTCCATTGAAACGTAGACTAGACCTCACCAGCATTTCAAAAACACTAATCCACGATCCCAAAGACCTAGGATCGGCCATGAAATCGTGAGTTGCAGGTTTGGATTTTAGAACCCAGCCTCACAAAAACACAATGAAACCTGATTTTTGGAATGAGGGTTGAACCTCCTTATCATAAGGATCATTTTGAGCCAAACCACGCACGTTTTGGTGGTGAATCGAGGATTTACCAATCAGTTGCAAGTCTGATTATCTCTCCATGAATCAAACAATTGAGCCATGATTTGAACACCAAATGAATGCAAAATCTGTCCTAGGGTTCCTAGAAACATTTTAGGGTTGAAAGCAGAATGAAAAACAACTTGAGAAGCTACGAAATTGAGAAAATCCGAAACTATAACTAGGGCAATAGTATACCATATGATGAAGAAGATGGAGTCGACTCGTCCAACTCGTCCAGACCCACTGAATTGATTCACACGCGTGTCGACCTACGAGATGGCCATCACATTATTGGAACGACGACGTTTAAGTTAAGTTTAAATTTTTAAACTATTAGGGCTGACGCCATCAAGACGCCACCATTACGTGCTGAACCGGACCAAACTGTTTGGTTCAGTTAAAACCTGACCGGTTCACTTAAAAACCAACCGAACCTACTGGTTCAGTTCGGAAGTTTACAAAATTAGATTTCTGACCCCAACAGTTTCACAGATTTGTACTGTGGCCCAGTTCTTGGAATTCTTATGCAATTTCACCCCTGGAAAAATGATAAAATAATAAAATAATTATTTTATTATTTTATTAAAAGAGAATAATTACTACTTTGCCCTTGGACATTAAATGGGTCAAACGGAGTCCAAATTTAATAAATCAATAGTGTATTTTTACTATTTTGGGTATTTCAGACTCAACGGTGGAGTCCAATTTGTGAAACCAAGTCCCAAAAAATACAGACATGTAAATGGTAAATGATCGTATTGCCCTCAATATGTCCGATGTCCAAATAAGGCGAGTTATTAGTGTATTCTTATTATCTTGGACCTTCTGAGACCAACGATGAGGTTCATATTGTGAGATGGGACCTTGAAAATAAAGACACGTAGAAATGTAAAATGACCAAATTACCCCAAGTGCCCCTAAAGCTAAATAAAAAAATTCGGGAAGGTCTAAATTGACTTTCTTTGACATTCCGAATCCAACGGTGAGGTCCAAAATACCAATTTAGGTACTGAAAAATAAGTCACGTGATAAATAAAAAAATTTATTAAGTCACCACAAGTAGACCGGTAAGACCAATCCTAGGAAATTAGGATACGTCAGGTCAAAATTAAATACAGAGCATTGACTTAGAGATGATTTGAAGTAGACGGGAAATTAATTAAAGTTTTGGTGAATTTGATTTTCTTAGGAATTATAGAGGAAAGGGAAAAGCCCACCAATAGTGCAAACCCGGGGAATCAAGGTGAGTAACCTTGCATTTGAAGTGGAAATTTAATTCCACGGATTTGAATGATGTTTTAAATATCAAATTCAGTTTTTATACGATTCATGTTTTAAATTATTCTGTTATGACATGCTCAGTAAATGTTTTTATATACAGTTCCTTTCTTCGAAATATTTAGCATGCTTGATTAAAATGTCAATTTCCTTAAATATTCTGAATTTGATTATTCAAAGTATTTGAAGTTCTATTGCAAAAGTTATATGCTACATGTTTTAAATACTCATCAAAAGTATCAATATGAAGAAGCCATGTGGTAAATTTTTTACAAGATAACAATGTAAAAATCACATAGTCAGGATTTTGGGTTTCTTCGAAACTCAATTGACCTGACATGTGAAATGCCAGGTAGCAGGATCTAATCCCCTAGGCATACGAGATATCTCCACTTATACGAAAAATGGGAGTCTGGTTCGAAACAGATTCCACTAATGAAAGTGAAAAGATGACAAATGACTTTGAAAATGAAAGCAGGTTTTACCCCTATTTTTCACTATGCATGTTTAAATGTTTTGAAATGCATATGCTCTATTTAAAGAAACGTATGTTTAGCTTGAATACTTTAAATGTTTCAAAGCTATCTTTATAAAGAATGCATGTACTCTATGTTTGAAATGTACGAGCAATTGGCAGTGAGTATTTTATGACCCTCTCATGTGCGAAACCTCTGCCAATTGAAAACCTATGACAAATGCTAGAATAACTCATTGGGCTTCTTGAAGCTCACCTCATTCCCTAACATTTTTTAGGTATTGACGATGAGTGGGAGCCGTGCTCCATTTTGGGATAATGACTAATGGCTCTATAGGATTATGGGCTTTTGGGAAGTACTAGAAGCTGTAGTGGATGGATTTTGATGTATTGGATTTTGGACAATATGTACTTAAGCCCTCGAGGCATTCGGATATATATTATGTATAACACTTTAAGTTTTTAGTATGCTCTAATTTTATAATCATGTGTACCGCTATGAAGAGCGGTAGTACTAGATGGATGTGCGGAAGTAGTTTAAATAAGAAAAGAAAAGAAAAAAAAAAGTTTTTCACGCTTCCGCAAACCAAGGCCGCACCGCCATCCGATACTGTTGCTTATGTGAGCCTTGCCTTAAGGCCTCCGAGTCGAGGGGTGGCAGTCGCGATGCGAGAACCGCATGGGGTGGGTTTCGGGTCGTGACAAGTACAGTAGCCTGATCATCTCCCAAACTACTCACTGTAAAAGATCAACGGACAAAATTTATATAAAAGTCTATCTACCATGTCAGAATCTATCCACTGACTGACTCTACTTAGATATTGATAATACCAGTACATTTGTCTTATCTCCCATGAACCACTTATGATTTAGGCTATTCTGATACCAAGTCTTTGATACCTGCTGAGCCTAATCATTTAAACCTAATGCTCTAATACCAAGCTGTCATGACCCGAGACCCACGCTATGCTAATCTCGAATCGCAAACCCGACCTGACACTGTTGCCAAACTGGATCTTTTCTGAAACTTGCTACATAATCAGTGCTACTAACATGCAATAAATATCATAACATAAACAATGGAAGTCTCTCAATAAAGTTGCATGCATTACATATATCTGTTTTCAAAATACAGACTTTAAAAAGTCTAATACATTACACCTCCAAGACATGGATAACATGGGAGAGCTACAAGACTGTACTAAATATTATACATTATATTTATCTCAAAAATTTCCACTATTATCTAGTAGACTGCTACTGTTACTGCTCCTCTATAGCTTCTTTTCCTAAAATAATTTAGTAAGTTTGGGATGTGCTAACTTAAGCTCAGTAAGTAATTCTCCTTTGCTCTGCCATGTGTATAGGTCAATATAGAAAGGCATAATCCAAAAATAACTAGGATAAATGACAATGTGCTAGCTAGTCAAGAAATATAGAACTCATCAAGGAATATCAGATGGTAGGAACTCAAATGATAAAGTAATAAAATCTGCTCTCCTAACAATATCATACTGCTACAGTCATGAGTTGTCTCAAGTATAAGTCATATGCACTCAATAAAAACAATGTAATCTTATGATCATTCATAATGAAAAAACATGATCAAGCTATGATAATCAATAATGATAGTGATATCAACAAAAAGGAGATGCAACTAACTCGGGGCCCGGTATTCCCCCTGAGCTCTTATTCAGTTCCAAACCAGGATGCCTGAATAATGCTAAGCTCTGTATACAATGTAACTCTACGTCCCATGCCTCACATAGCAACGTAGCTGGTGTTCCCTAGACCTGAAGGTCATAATAAGCATCAGATGGAGTTTGTGACTGAGCACAAATCTGGCACTAATAATATATCAGGATCATGCTACTTTTCATGAATAGTATAATGGAATCATAACTAGTTCTTGGCAACATACATAACTATATCTTTTCGAAGGCTAAGGTTACGAGTCTGCCGCAAACATAACTGGATGGCCCTCACGGCCCTAGGTACAAGTGTACAAAAAGAGTCTATGCGTAAGTGTACAAAATCATGATCAAGATATATGGCAATCAATAAACACTTTCCACAAGATAGAACAATATCAAATATGGATTCCATAACCTCTAGTATGTATGGAATACAACAAGCAATATATGAGAAATTGTTGACATGGCTGGAAGTATCACATGTAGAGATCAGATATTACTTACCTATTTCCGTATCTATCTAAAAGGTCAAACCGCTTTCTCCTTTCCTCTTGGCGTTCCTATGATTCATAAAATGCATCTCAGTCTATAGTTATATGAATTATGCTATTCATCAAATTTTGTGTCTCTTTCTATTGGTATCTATTTTACTTAAATAGACTCTACAATTAAATCCAGAACGTTCAACAAAGTCGATTTAGGCTTTCACGGAATTCAATTCGGATTTCTTACTAAAAAGGGCAAAACGGTCGTTTTGCACTTTTACGAGCTCCAACTTCTCAAGACCTCTTTTCATAAATCCGACTCCACTGTTGAGTCTAGAATGCTCAAAATAATAAAAATTTACTACTCTTTTACTTTAATCAGAGTCCGTTTGACTCCTTTTTGACTTAGGAGCATTTTAGTAATTTTCCTTTTAAATAATTAATTAATTAATGAAATTAATATTTTATTCTGGGGGGTCAATTTATAATAATCATAAGTTTAGGGTTACTTTTCTAATTTCTCAAATTCGTGGGCCAATCAGAATTTTTGATTTTACTTATTCTAAATAGGGACAGCCAAACAGTGGCTTATCATGGAACAGGGATAGGATATCCCTATTCCTATTTTAAATTGCAATTTCAATTTACTACACCTACAACCAAACACTCCAAATTCAATTTTAAAAACCATTTTAACTTATCCAAACGGTGTCGTTTCTCTTCAAACGACTTATCTATTTCTGTTTCGGTTGGGTCCCGACCTGGATCCGACCCATGACCTGAACCCAAGCCCAACAATACTTCTTCTTCTCCGGTGATATGCCAGTCATCTTCTCCGGTGACGGCCAAATTTTTCAGTCATATTCTAACCTAAATCAAATGCAATTTCTTTCATTTTCTCATGGGTTTTTCATTTCTACTCTTTGTTTTTTTATTTAAGCAACCATAGCTTTTCGAATATAGGATTTTCTGTGCGAAAACGATTTTCCGGCGACCTGGATTTTGTTATTTTATGCCCAGTTTTCAAATGTTTTAACTTCTTTCTTTTTCTAATTACTTCCTGCACTCAAGAGGATTAGTTCATCATCATAAAACCAAAGCTTAATACTCAAAATTCATACAACCCGATTCTATCCTCACTACCTGTAACTGCGTATAACTCTCTCAATTCTCACTCTTTTTCATTGATTCTTTGTGCATTAAATTCCATCTTTCATGCTCTACAAGGCCTTATCATCAAACCAATCTTTCATGCTTTGAACCTTAAAAAGAATCTAGATTTTTTCTTACCTTTTTTTTTTGTTTTGTTTTGTAGGAAACCCTTTTTCTCCTTTTCTGTTTCCTTGTTTGGACCCTCTAATCACTTCAGCAACTTCTGAATCACTTTATAACTTACCCCATTTTTCCTTTATTTTCAGTTTTCTACCTAAACACCACACGTATATAAACAAAACATCCACCACCCCTCTCGGCTTCTCTCTCTCTCTCTCTCTCTATCTCTCTCTCTTTTCCTCTCTCAACCCCTTTCCTTGACCTTTCTTTTCTCTTTTCTAATCTTTTCTTTTTCCTGATCCCTTTTCTGTTTTCTTTGCTTTTCTTAATTTAGATATATATATAAATTATATGTTTCACACACACACCAACACACACATTCTGCTGACACTATTCACACACAACCCACTTACATGCTTTTGGTATATATATATATATATTTGCTTATACATTTATATATATATATATATTATGTTTATATGTATATATACCCATAAATATTATCTTGTATATATATATATATTCTCGTATTTGTTGAAAATATATTATGCACGTATATTGAGGCATGTATGGGCCTACGTGTACAATTCTCTGTACCATCTAGGTTTCTCGTACAATGGTCCTGGGTACTCGGGGTTGCTTGTAACTACTTTTCGTATATTTAAATATCGTATTTTACTCTTTTTGCAAATCTCATTATTCATCTCGAACTACGTGCCTATTACTATACATAACTTACTACGCTAGTTCGGGTCTAGTTTGGTATTCATATTTATCGACTCAGTCTGTTCTTACTTGGCTTGTCCTAATCTCGTAATTTTCTAAGATTATAGCTTCTACTATATACCTCGGTATTCGTACTCGTTCACAGTATACTAATCGTGATAGTTCGGTATATTTTGGGTCTACTGTTGTGTTAATCTGAGTTTGGTCTCGATTTACTTTTGGTACTATGCTCATTGACTTGGTCAAATCTCGGTATTATTATTTGACTCTTTTACGATATAAATGGATTTATTCTATTTTATTTGGGTCGGGGTCTTACAAAAGAGCTCTTACGCTAATTAGTGAGCCTGAGACAGAGAGGCGAACCTGAATGTGCGTTTTGGGGGTATACTAGGCCCCGATTTGTTTACTCATCTGTTCTGTTAGAACTCGCTACTAATATTATTTGTGCATACGTTGGATGATCATATTATATGCCCTGTGAATGATCATATTATTGCAAGCATGATAGTCTTTTGATTGGCTAACGTATTGTTGTGGCAGCGATTCATTATGATAGGCTAGATCCCATCTTAAATGATTTGTCATCACTTCCTTATATCATATTGTGGGATATGCCTTTTTAGACCCTCGAGTCATTATTACTTTATTTTGGTGATTGGCTATCTGATATCTCTTTATTCTATTATTCTTGTGGACTAACCCTGACCCATAGAAAAGCTAGAAAATTACTTACTGAGCTTTGTTAGCTCACTCTAGTTTTATTTACTTTTTTTTAGGACAGCCAGATTTAAAAGGACCCTCAGATCCTCAAGAGGTCTAAATGCCTACGAGCCACTGGTTGCTTTTTGCGAGTTTTGTATTAAACTGAATATTGTAAAGTCTTAATGTCTCCCATGTCACCACGGTCCTATCGATTTTGTATTTTTGAGGATTTGTACTATAAACGCTTACATTTTTGCACATGTATAATGGTAACCTGATAATGCTGCCAGATTTACTAATGATTATAAAATGTTTTGTTAAAAACTTTATTCAACATTTCAGATCCTTTTGGCGTGGAACGGCCCACGAACTGCAGACCCAGTCACGGATCCCTAATCCGCATATGGTGGTTTTGGGTCGTGACAGAGTTGGTATCAGAGCATATGGTTCTAGTGGTTCATGGGAGATTAAGACTAAAGTATTACAACTCGCTAAATTTTAAGGGTCTTAAGTCTAGCGGTCAATTAATTAATTAAACTTTGTGAACTGTCGTTTTGTAGTAGATGCTGCTTACTCGTAGTGCAGCTATGGGGTGTGATAGAAAACGGTTGGATTGAATGGAACAAATATTGAATCGCGTGGTGGAGACACTGCCCAGGATACAGGCTCGAGCAAATGAGTCGGCACGACAAAATCCTCCACCAGTTTAGGAGACAGGCTTAGAAATGATGGGGATCTGACCTATCTATACAAACAGTTTCAGAACATGAAGCCGTCTTCTTTTGATGGCATGGGAGGATCCACGGTAGTCAAAGAATAGATGTTGGAGATGGATAAAATCTTTAGCATTTTGACTTGTACTGAGCTTCAAAAGGTAGCCTATGCCACTTACATGTTCAAGGGGGTTGTGCATAAGTGGTGGTTATTGGAGAATGGCAGAGAGCCCAACATGGGCTGGCAGCATTTTATGGAGATCATCAATCAGAAATACTTCCCACCACAAGTCAAGAATCAAAGGATTACCGAGTTTATGACTCTTTAGCAAGGAAGCATGTCTGTAGAGGAATATGAGGCCAAGTTTACTAAATTGGCCAGGTTCGCACCAAATGTTGTCAATATAGAGGAATTGAGAGCTCGCAAGTTTGAAGGTGGATTGAGATGGGCCATTAAAGATAGAATCCGACACCACCAATTGCCCACCTACAATGAGGTGGTAATAACCGCCAATATCATAGAGCAAAGTGGGGAGGAATTTTCTAAGAGGCAAGGAAATCAGAGGATAGGAGGTAACCGGAACCAAAGGCAGGGATCTTTCTTTTCCAGGACTAGTAAAAGATCACGCAGCATAGGTGTAGGGCCTAGCCAGAGGAAGGCCAAGTCTCAAGATGGGGGCGCACCTAAATGCCCCACCTACTAGAGATTTCATAGGGGATAGAGCTATCGGGGCACTAAAGCTTACTACAATTGTGGACAGACTGGGCACTTTATGAAGGACTGTCCTAAGGGCGGTAAGTCGATGGTTAGTACTACACCAGCCACATCAACTTCTGTGACAAGACCCCAGCATAGGAGTAAGGGACCTAGGACTGAGCAGCAGCAACCAGGGAGAGTCTTCTCTATCACGCCTAAGGATGTTCAGGCCACTGCCTCTATAGTTGCAGGTACTGTTATAGTTTGTTCTCAGCCTGCATGCATCTTATTTGATATTGGATCCACGTACTCATTTATATCGCCAGCATTTTCTACTAAACTGAACGTGGAAGCCAAGCCCCTAGGTTATTTGTTGACTGTTACTATACCATCGGGGGAGTCATTATTTGGGGATTTCGTATATAGATCTTGTGAGATTGAGATCACGGGTTCTCAGTTTGTGGTAGATTTGGTACCGCTAGTGTAACACCCCGACTTTGTATAATTAATAATTAAATAATTAATTATTAATTAGTACCGGCTTAGGGAATAATTAAGGAAATTAACCTTAATCTCCCGGTGGTCACACTAGACCAATAGAACAATTAAAACATGTTCGGGAATAGAGTACAATACCTGAACCTAATTACCAATTAATTAGGTGAAATAGTGTTAATTTAAAACTGACGGAATTCGAATTAATTAACTACGGAAATCCTGAATGACTAATAAATGACACGGAACCTCTGACACTGTAGATAACTGAAATATGAAACTCTCGGAACAAACCGCATCGAAAAAGGAGTTACGGAATGAAAGTTATGAGGCAAACATCAGAAACTGAATTAATGCGCAGCCAAACAGGGCCTTAGCCCAAAATGTGGAAAAATGGCCAAATTGGTGGTCAAGGGGAATTGAACCCTTGACCTATGGAGGGAAAGAATTTTATCCAAAAAACTTATCTGTTGGGCTACCCAAACCTTTGTGCCTATATACACAACTTAATTGTATATATCTCTGAATTGCCCCAAGCCCCACCTCAAATTGGACCAATGAGGTTGCATGCAAACCCCACATGATTGCCCCCTCAGCCCACCTCAGCCCTAAGATCCCACTGTTCTCTGATGTATATATACATCTATATACATATAAGAGAGGTATATATATAGAATATGTAATAATATATGTATATATATGTTACATGTTGCTTGGGGGCTAGCCAGAAAACTGCCTGAATGTGTGTGATAGTGTACGGACAGACCTGCACCAAAAGAGAGAGTGGGTTAGGAAGAGGTGAGGCCTTGCATGTGCATGCAAAGTGTGTGTCCATGGTGTGTACCTTCATGGAGATGCACCAAAGGGGACTGAGGAGCCGAGCAGCACCGTGTGACTGACTGAGGCACCACCAAGGTGCCTGAACCAAGCCATGAGGAAGGCCACTGCTTGAGAGGTAAATACCTCAAAACTGCTAAATTGCTAAATTTTTCTATTTGGGTTATTGGTATTTCTCTGATGGTTTTTAAATCATATGGACTGCGTAAATCAGTTACTGTGAGACCTTAACATTATTATGAATCAATTGGGAGAGTCGAATAAGACTGAAACCCCAAACCTGTAGCAAAACGGCCATGGATGTACCTCGGATAACTAGGTCTGATTTGACCCAAGCTAAACCGAATTTGGTTGGTCAAGACCTGTTCTAGACCTCAAGAGGATCCCAAAACCACCAACCCGCGACCCTAAAACCCCATGCAACCCCTCTAACACGTCGGTTGCAGGTTCGGTCTTCAAATGCCATTTTTGGTTAGAGTGTGTTAAACTGATTTTCGTGATTGGGGGATGAAACTACATGTCATAGGGATCTTGTAGCAACAAACCGCGTTCAAAATGGTGACAAAATGAGTGTTTACCATGGAGTTGCAGGTCTCATTATCGTTTTTCCAAACCATGACTGTGAGTCCAAATCAGGGACTTAGATCGATGCAAAACTGCTCTTTGATGCTTTGGAAACCCTATAGAAGAAATGGCAGAGGAAATCAGTGGGTTAAAACTCACGAAATTGGAGGGATAGGTTACAGAAATTAGGGCAACAGTACACTGGTTGGTGAAGAAGACGACGAGTCGACCGAGTCGACTCGTCCAACACGCCTAAACCCACTGAACCGACTCGGACACGTGTCTGTCCACGAGCGTGCCACCGAATTAATAGGACGGTGTCGTTTTGGCTAAACTGATTGTTTTAAATCAAATTCTGTCTGTTTGGATGCGGGACTAATAAATTAAAATCAGGTTTTGGGGATAAGCTATCCGAGGATTAAAGGCAATTGGGGTTAACTAGAATATTTAATTCCGGTTCTCTGGCCTAACTGAACCGGTTGGTTTTTGGAGGTTTTGGACCGGTTCAACTGATGAACCCTTGAACCCTTGGGTTTGAACCCCTAAATTATGAAATTATGTTTTAACCCCAAATGATTTCTCAAATTACGGATTTGTCCCCAACTGTTTTAAGGAATTACACAGTGGCCCAGACTTTTGAAAATTTATACATTTAAGCCCTGAATAAATTAATTAAATAATAAAATAATTATTTAATTATTTTATTAAATAGGTAAAATTACAATTTTACCCCTGGACATTAAATATGTCAAACGGAGTCCAAATTAAGTAAATAAATAGTGTATTTTCACTATTTCAAATATTCTGGACTCAATGGTACAGTCCAAATTGGGAAATATAGTACCGAAAAATACAAACCTGTAAGTGATAAATTACTGTACTGCCCCTGATGGCACCAGACCGAAATAAAAATAAAAGATAGCCTATTTTGACTATCTCGGGCATTCTGGACTCAACGGTGAGGTCCGTTTAATGAACTGAGGTCCCGAAAAATACAGACACGTAGGTGTAAATGACTGAATTGCCCTTAATGATACTCAGGACCGATTAGACATAACGGACAGTCCAATTTCACTATGTTGGACGCTCTGGACCCAATGGTGAGGTCCATTTTATGAATTGACGTGTCCGAAAAATATGACACGTGAAATTACCAAATTACCCCTGATACTGTACGAAGCCCAAATGAAGTCCGATTGGGACGAAACTGATACCGATAGAAACCCGAACACTGGTGAGACTGTATACTTGATTAGATGACGAATCGGGGTCAGAATTACACAAAACGTAAAATGACCAAAATACCCCTGAGCACTGTAAGTGCAAAGTAGAGGTCAAATAAAGGTCAAACTGATCTGATAAATTATCATAGGGATAATTATGAACACTGAAGGGCTAAATAAGACTCCAAGACAGTCAACGCGTAAAACGAGAAATGATCGATGTGTCCTGACGATCTAAAGCAGATACCAAATGAAGTCCAAGGGACTTACAAATTTATACATGAGGTATATGGGACGTTCTGAGGACCATGATAGGGTCCGGGGCAAAAATGACAAAATTACCATTTTGCCCCTAAGACTAAATAAGTACCCAACTGATACCGATTAAAGTCTAGGAGACTTAAAACTTCATATATACGATATATGGGATATTCTGAGGACCACAACAGGGTCCGGGATAAGAATGGCAAAATTACCATTTTGCCCCTATGGTTAAAATGAGAACCTAACTGATACCGATTGGAGTCCAAAGGACGTAGAACTTTGTACTTAAGATATAAAGACTATTCCGAAGACCACGACAGGGTCCGGGACAAGAATGGTAAAATTACCATTTTGCCCCTAAGGTTGAATGAGTGCCTGACTGATAACAATTGAAGTCTAAATGACTTAGGATATAATCCTAATAACTGCTAAGCCTAATTAAAGAATGAAATAGCCTCGGGTGAGACCCAATGGAAGGGCGATAGGCTACTAGGCTACCTTAGGTAATCCGATAGATACCTAAGATGACGAATGAGACCTGAATGGATGAGTTCTGATCTGTCTGTGATTGATGATTATTATTCAGGATATACATGGAGATGCCTGACGTACTCGGAGGTTATCGGATTATTTATGCACGAAAATAAGCGTAAAGTTTGTGAGTAACTTCTGACACTGTTTTGATACTGTCCCTTGATTTACTGGTCTGATTTGAATGCAATTATTTAAGTGCAATTATTTAAATGCATGCCTTTCCGTACTATATCACTTATGACATGGTTTTAGTCTTTTTAAATAATTGACTATATTCCTGATCCCTGTGCTAGCATCCCGTACTGTTTTGCCCGTTTTGAACTGTTGAGATAAAATGGATATATTGAACCATTATTTCCGAAACGATTAAATAAACCATGTGATATAGGCAAAGAACAACATTTTTGTTGTATCGTACCGCTTTGTATAGTATACTGTCTGAATACTATATTGTTTAAATGTATGTACTTAATGTACGCCCTTTGTACCACATTCCACGTAATGTGCTTGTGTCCTTCGAATTAGGAATTCCGTTCAGTTCAGTTATGTGCTGTCCGTTAATGATATGTCTGCCTCGATTGATATGTTCCGTCCGGTTCTGACATGTTCCGTCCATTAATGATGTTAAGTCCGCCTTGATTGATATATGGTCCAGTTCCGTTACGATCTATCCGTTCATGATATGTCTTTGTTTTGACTAATGTATCGTTCCGTTCGATTCTGTTATGTTCCGTTTGTTGATGATCTGTCTGTCTTGATTGATATATGGTCCAGTTCCGTTGTGTACTGTCCGTTGATGATACGTCTGTCTTGATTGAAATATTGTTCAGTCCAGTTATGATTAGTTCCGACAGTGATGTGTCCCTGACTTGATTGTTATATTGTTTCTACCTAGTTCCGTTCTGTTGTGTCCTGTTCATGATTTGCCTGTGTCCTGATTAGTGTATTGTTTCCGTTTAGTTCCGTTATAATTTTATCCGTTCGCGATATGCCTTTGCTTGACTGATGTATTGTTTCCGTTCGATTCCGTTATATTCCGTCCGTGGATGACATGTCTGGCCTGATTGATAGATGGTCTAGTTCCGTTATGTTTCCGTCCTGTTATTGGTATGCCTTGTCTTAATTGATCTTGTTCAACTCCGTTATGTTCTAGCCATTGATAATATGCCCTGTCTTGACTGACTTATTGTTCCCACTCAGTTCCGTTATGATTCGTTCCGTTAATGAAGAGTCTGTGTCTTGACCGATATATTAGCAATAGTTATTGTTCTGACCGATTGGTTATGTCATGCTCCGATCCGTTTGTATTCTCTGTTCGATTCTGTTTTATTGTACTAGACTGCTTATGAAATGGATTTATAAAAACAGTTATTTTTGAAATGACTAAATTATCTCTGTGCCTTGGAAGCACAAAACTGGTTTTGAAACCCATGATAGGGAATCTGTGTTACTCACTGGGCTTATTTAAGCTCACCCCATTATTCTGACATTTTTCAGGAATTACCTCCATTGGATTAGAAGGTACTATGACATGACGTGAATAGGCCAAGTGGCATCGCAAGTAAGGATCTGATGGCACTGAATTGTAGAGACTGGTTTATTATGGATTGAACCTGGTTATTCCGGTGAGTGGTATGTCATGACTGACTTGACTGATATATATTGGATAGACATGGCTCATGGAACTAATGGTACTCTAGAGATATTAGATCTGCTCTGTTGTTATATGCTTGATTTTAGATATGCTCTGAGATTAGAATTGTTGACTGACTGGATTTAGTCTTGCTCTGTGATGCATATACTTAAAATGGATAAGTGAGTTGCATTCCCGTGACACAAAGAAAAAGTTTTAAATTCCGCTGCATCTGACCCTACAGTTGGAGTGCAATTCGTCGGAAAGTTCAGAATTGGCCTTTGGTTGGTCGCGTTGCGACCGACTGGCAGTCACGTCCTCGACATCCGCGTAGGGTGGGGTTTGGGATGTGACAGCTAGAGATCTACGGATTTGATGTAATTCTTGGTATGGATTAGTTGACAGCGAATCGTGCCACTATTAACTGCGTAACTAAGAGATTTCATATATAGGGCCCAGGGTAATAGAGTGTCATTTTTGAAGGGACGAGAGTCGTCACCCCGCCCTATTTTGTCTCTTCCATCCAAGCTAGATGTCTGCTCCGAAAGGGATGTCATGGATTTTTGTGTAGTGTTATTAATACTCGCACACAGGAGCCCATTCTTGACCAGATCCCAGTTGCCTGAGAGTTCCCTAATGTATTTCTAGACGACCTGCCTGTCATGCCCATTGACCGAGAGATTGAGTTTTGTATTGATTTGATTCTCAGTACAACACTAGTGTCTAAGACCCCGTACAGAATGGCGCTGACTGAGTTGAAAGAATTAAAGCTGTAACTACAGGAATTGCTTGATAAAGGATTCATACGGCCCAGCTCGTCACTGTGGGGTGCCCCAGTACTGTTTGTCAAAAAGAAAGATGGGACCATGCGATCGTGTATTGATTATCGTGAGCTAAATAAGGTCACCATCATGAACAAATACCCACTGCCAAGGGTAGACGACTTGTTTGACTAGCTGAAAGGGCACAAATCTTTTCCAAGATAGACCCAAGATCGGGGTATCACCAGCTCAAGGTTAAGCCAGAAGATATGCATAAAACGACATTCAAGACATGATATGGGCACTACGAGTTCCTTGTGATGCCATTTGGGGTGACAAATGACCCAACCGTATTCATGGACCTGATGAATCGAGTCTTCAAGCCGTATTTGGATGACTTCGTGATCGTGTTTATTGATGACATTTTAGTTTATTCTAAGAGCTTAGAGGAACATGAGGTACATCTAAGGAGATCTGCAAATGCTAAGGGAGCAGAAATTGTATGCAAAACTGAAGAAATACGAGTTCTGGCTTCTTAGCATATCATTTTTGGGGCATGTGGTTACGAAGGATGGGATTTCAGTAGATTCACAAAAGATAGAAGCCATTGAGGTCCGTAGCTTTATGGGGTTGGCTAGCTAATTATAGGAGGTTTCTCAAAGACTTTTCCAAGATAGCAGCGCCAATCACTCAAGTAACTCACAAGAACACCCCATTTGTATGGACTAAGGAAAGAGAAAGGAGCTTCCAAGAATTAAAGAGTTGTCTGGTATCAACTCCGATTTTGACAGTGCCAGATGGAACAGAGGGCTTCGTAATTTACAGTGATGCATCACATGAGGGCTTAGGGTGTGTACTGACGTAGAAAGGTCCGGTAGTAGCCTATGCTTTGAGGCAGTTGAGACCCTATGAAAAGAACTACCCGACTCATGATCTTGAGCTAGCAGTAGTAGTGTTTGCGTTGAAGATCTAGAGGCACTATCTTCATGGGGCAACATGCGAGATCTTCACAGATCACAAAAGCCTCAAGTATCCTTTTACGCAAAAGGAGCTCAACATGCGGCAATGTCGACGGTTAGAACTGATCAAGGATTATGAGCTTATCATCTAGTACTTCTCGGGGAAGGCCAATGTTGTAGTAGATGCTCTCAGCCAAAAGTTGTTAGGGAGCCTTGCTTGTTTATTGACTACGTAACAAGAGTTATTGAGGGAGCTAGAAGAACTGGAAATAGAGGTGGTTCTGCCCAGTACTAGAGCGATGGTTGCCAGCATCACAGTCAAATTGACGATTGTGGACAAGATCAGAGGGCAGCAGATCAATGATGAGAAATTAGCCAAGCTTTGTGAAGAAGCTGAGTCAGGGAGGAACTCAGATATCGTGGTACCTGATGGGATGATGTACTACCAGGACTGGATATGTATGCCTAGAGACGCCTGAGATTAGAAAGGAGATTCTTAATGAGGCGCACAGTTTGAGATTTGACATATATCTTGGGAGCACCTAAATGTACCATGATGTTAAGACTACTTATTGGTGGCCAGGAATGAAAAGGGACATAGCTGGATATATTACACGATGCATTAAATGCCAGGAGATCAAAGTAAAACACCAAAAGCCTAGTGGACCGTTACAGCCGCTTACAATACCCGAGTGGAAATGGGAGCATGTCACTATAGAATTTGTCTCAGGGTTGCCAAGGACGCCTCATGGGAGTGACTTGATGTGGGTGATCATTGACAGATTAACAAAGACAGCTCACTTCCTAACAACCAAGACGACGCGGACATTAGAGCGATTGGCAGCGCCCTACATTTAAGAGATAATTTGACTACACGGAGTCTTGGTGTCTATTGTGTCTGATCGAGATCCGAAGTTCATGTCCAGATTTTGAAGAAGTTTACAGAAAGCAATGGGCATGGAGCTTAGTCTCAGCACAACCTATCATCTAGAGACTGACGGGCAGTCCGAGAGAACTATTCAGACATTAGAGGACTTTTTGTGGTTTTGTGTTCTAGACTTCAAGGGAGCTGGGAGGACTCGCTTCCACTGGTAGAGTTCAATTATAACAACAGCTATCAATCTAGCATTGGGATGGCTCCATGTGAGGCACTATATGGTAGGAGGTGCTGATCTCTAGTGTGTTGGACCGAAGTAGGTGAGAAGAAGTTGTACGACCCCGAGATAGTAGAGCAGACTATGACAAAGATCCAGTTGATTCGATCGTGGCTATTGGAAACTCAAAGCCACCAAAAGAGCTATGCCGATGTACGGAGGCGAGAGCTGGAGCTTGAGGTAGGCGACTTTGTGTTTTTAAAAGTGTCTCCCATGAAGGGCGTAGTGAGATTCGTGAAGAAAGGAAAGTTGGGACCTCGTTACATTGGACCATTTGAGGTCATGAAACGTGTCGGACCGGTGGCATACCAACTTGCTTTACCAGCAGAGTTAGCACACGTCTATAATGTCTTCCATGTTTCCATGTTGAGGAAGTGCCTACATGATCCCAGCCAAGTGGTCGAACATGAACCACTAGATGTCTAGGAGGATCTGATATATGTCGAGCATCCAGTGCAGATCCTAGATCGCCGAGAACATGTAACACCCCGACCTGAATATGGGATCATAGAGTCATGGGTTATAAATTGGTGATCGAAACCTTAAGTAACAAGGTCGGTTTTGACCCCGACATGCGGACTTTTAGTAATAGTCCTGAAAACTCAAGACGACTGTACATCACTTTCGTTGCAATTACCAACCTGTTGGTTAGGTAGCGATTATGTGTTGACCGCCGAGTATAAGATTCGGGCATGCATCCTGAGGTTATGAAAAATTTGAGTGAAGATAATACACTTAAGAGAATAATTAATTTTAAAATAATTAATTATTTTAAATATAAGAAATTATTAGAGGTATATAAAAAAAAGTAAATATAAATATGTTTAACATATAAATGATTATAACTTACTTTATATATATATATATAAATATATATAATTATACATATGCATTAAATGAGGCATGGCTGATTTGAGAGGGAGAAGGAGAAAAGAAAGGTAAACAGTGGAGGGTATGGTGTGATCAGTGAGTAGTTGAGAGATGTGTGAGTGTGTGGTGCTAATATATGATATATATATATATATATATATATATACAAAACCAAAACAAAACACACACACATGGCCACTTAATTGGCCTGCCCCAAAACAGTAAAAACCTGATCATGGATGCTGCCACAAGTTAAGCTAGTGGTTGGGTCAATCAAGAGAGGTGATGATAGTGTATAGATATAAACACATATATACATGATTTTATACACATGCCCATAACAGAACTCAATCACACGAAAAGAGAGAGAGGAGTTTCTGAGAAGAAGAAGGGGAAATCAGAGGAAGGAAAAAGAGAGGGATACTAGTGCTAAAGAGGTAAACCCACAAAAACTATCATTTTTCTCTCTCTAGAATTTTCTACGTATAGACTGTTTTAAGCTTTGATATATATATGTATGATGTTTAGAGAATATTTGAACCAAGAAAATCATGGAACTTGGCCATCAAAACAGCCCGAATACTCAACCGTACACAAAGCAGCCATGGGAGGACCTTGCTTGAAACAGGTCTGAACCCAGGGCAACCAAACCAAGAATTTTGTAATGAGGCTTCAAGTAGAGACCATAAGGGTCTTAATAAACCTAATACGCAATCAAAAAGCTTGAGAAATGACCAAGGAAATAAGGGTTGCAGGTTACGAGTTTGAAACCCAAACCTTTAAACTCAGTGTTAAATCGACATTTGTGAATGAAGAACGAAACCTTATGATGTAAGGATCACAACAGAACAAACCCCATGTGATTTGGCTAAAAAATGAGCATTTACGATCGACCTACAGATCTAATTATCAAGGCTTAAACCGAACTGATGAGTTCATTTTGAACTCCAAAATGAATGCCAAACAAACTCTTGATACTTTAGGGACAATTTGGTATCGAAACAGTAGGGTTTAAGTTGGCCAAAATTCACGAAATTGAAGAGAAAGGAAAACTGTAACTAGGGAAACAGTGGGTAGTCGATGGGGAAGACGACCGAGTTGAATTACCACTCGTTTTAAAAGAGTGGGTCGACTCGTACACGTGGCAGCATGTAAAGCTGCCACCAAATAAATGGAGCGACTTCGTTTTGGGCCTGATACGTATATATAGACAACACTGTTTAAGTTTTAAAAAGAAAGAAGGAAACTTTCAGTCGGTGGGGTTCAAACCCCTGACCTCACGCGCCCAACCACCCCCTCTTTCCACTTGGCCACACGCACGCGTGTGTACGTATAAGGGACAATATATATATATATATATATATATATAATATTTAATAAATCAGAAAAATTAAGAAGGTGCAATTGCACCTGTTAGGACTCGAACGCAGTGTCTTTTGAGAGGGAGGTGACACGCTGGCCAACTTGCCACCCATTTCATCCGTTCACTATAAGCAAACTAAATATATATATATATATATATATATCATATTAAATGAATTTAATTTAATTAAAATTATTTAATTAAATTAAATAGTCGAAAAATGGTTGGTGTCCAAATGAGATGAGTTATATATGTATTCTTACTATCTCAGACCTCCTGAGTCCATTGGTGAGGTCCACGACATGAGATGAGGTCTCGAAAAATTTAAGACCCGTAAAAATGTCAAAATGACCAAAATGCCCCTACATCATAAATGAGTCAAACGAGGTCCAAATAAAATAAATGAATAGTAGATTTGACTATTTTAAACATTCTGAATCTAATGGTGGGGTCCGTTTCACGAGAGAGGACTTTGAAAAATTTAGACACGTTAAGGTATAAATTACCAAATTGCCCCAACGTGTCCTAAGCCGAATTAAATTCTAAGGAAGCCTAAATTGACTTTCTTTGACGTTCCGGACTTGATGGAAGAGTCTAATCGACCAAAAGAAGTGTCTAGATTAAAAGACATAAAATTTGATGAATAGCATCTGTTAGATGACTATAAACTGAAATATTAGTCGAAGTACTAACTGAGGCAAGAACGAGGAAATGAAATGCGAAGAGACCCGACACGTAGACATGTGAAGTAATTAAAGTTAATAGAGCTACCGGAAGAGTATAATTTTAAGATGAAATTAATTCCTGACACATTAAATTAAGTACGCATGAAATTTATGAAGTATTCGTAAATCGGTTGGGATTTAATACGACCTAAGCATAAGCTAAGAAGCATCAGTAAGTGATATTGCAGTGATGTGAAGTTAATGAGGATATTTATGAATTGCTCTTCGGAACTACAGAGGAAGTGGGAAAGCACATTTTTAGCACTAACCCTAAAGGACCGAGGTGAGTAACCCTGTGTTTGAAATTGAGATTTAACTCCATATATTTGATGAAGTTTTAAGCTCAAGTTATGAGAAGTATTTGAATATCAAATTCAGTTTTTATACAATTCCTGTTTTTAAAATATTCTGTTATGACTTGCTGGCTAAATGTTTTTATATTCAATTCTGTTCTTGGAAATAGTTAGCATGTTCAAAATGCAATTTCTTTAAATATTCTGAATTTAATTGTTACAAGTATTTGAAGTCCTATTGCAGAAGCCATATGTTTCATGTTTTAAATACTCATGAAAAGTATCTATTAAAGTAGTCATGTGATAAATGTTTTGTAAGATAAATGGTGTTTAAAGCACCCCCTATGATGGTTGAAATCCTTCGGGATTCAACAGTAAATGCCCGGTAGGAAGATCTAATCCCCCAAGCAAATACGATCATCAGCATTGGCAATAAAAAGGGAGTCTGGTTCGAAACAGATTCCATCTAATCAAAGAGAAAAGATGACAAATGATTTTGGAAATGGAAGCAGGTTTTTACCCCCATTTTCCTATGCATGTTTATATGTTTTGAAGTAACGCTTTTGGAAATGGAAGCAGGTTTTTACCCCCATTTTATTATACATGTTTATATGCTTTTAAATTGCATATGCTCTATTGAAGAAATGTGTATTTAGCTTGAATACTCTAAACGTTTCAAAGCTATCTATTTTAAGAATGCATAAACTCTGTGTTCTAAAATGTAAGAGCAATTGGTAGTGAGTATTTTATAAACTCTCATGTGCTAAACCACTACCAGTTGAAAACCCCATGACGAATGCAGGAATTACTCACAAGCTTAGATTAGCTTACCCGGATTTTTATTCGGACCCCCCTTTTAGGTAAATGATGGCAGCTTAATCTTGATGGCGATGATGATAAGCCTATCTATTTTGGAAGAAGAGTTAGGCAACTAATCACAAGACTAGCAATTCTCTTGGGGATGTACTATGAAGTTGGCAATATTTTATATTAGGAAGTATTTCGCTATTGTGCATTAAGTCCCGTGGAATAGTTAAACATGTATTAATTATGAAACCTTTAAGTTTTTAGTTATGCTCTGGATGTGTGATCATGTGTACCATTGTGAATAGCGGTAGTATCGGACGGATGTGCAAATTTCAAAATGAGAAAAGAAAAGAAAAAGTTTTTCACGCTTCCGCAACCACATGAAGCACATCTATTCGATACTGCTGCAGATGCGAGCCTTGTCCTGAGGCCCCCGGGCCGAGGGGCGACGGTCGTGACTCGGGGTCTGTGTGAGTCGAATTTCGGGTCATGACAAAACAAGCTTTGAGAAATAAGACCATCCCTCTTGTGAAGGTGCTCTGGAGGAACCATCAGATCGAAGAAGCTACATGGGAAATAGAGGATGAAGTACGTGTTAAGTACCCACACCTCTTTGTAATGTGAGATGCGCTAAGTTTGAGGACAAACTTTTTTTGAGAAGGGAAGGATGTAATACCCCAAACTTAGTTTACTGATTAATTAATGTAATGATGTCTTTTTGGAATTTAATATGTTAATTTAATCGTCTTAGCTAACTTTAATACTACAAAAATTTGAATTACTGAGCCACGAAGATCATAAGAAAATGGATACGATGCGAACCTTAAAATATCAAGGCCAATTCGGGTAGCGAACTACTAAAAGAAACCGCGTCGCGAAAAGAGAAATATAAAGAAAGATAAATAGCAAAAGCTAAAATATGTATTTCTAATTTCCAAAGAAGGCCTTAAGGCAAAAACATGGCCAAAAATACGAAAAATGCAATGGATGGGTTTTGAACCCTTGACCCAAGCTAATGAAGCATTTAAGTCCCAAAAGATACCATTGGGCCACCAACCAGTTTTGTGATATATATTACATATGATATATATATATGTGTGTGTGTGTGTGCACAAAGAGAATAATCTAGATACAAAATAACAATAGAATAAATAAAATAATAAATATAATCATCATAAAATAGATAATATATATAGGGCTGCTATAGCAGCATGGGCTGCTGATGTAAGCAGCATGGCCAAAAATATAAAAAAAATAGAGGTATGGTGCAGTACAAATAGGGCTGAAAAGCTGAATGTATATATATATATATATATATATATATATGTACACACACACAACCATAACTATTAGCTGCTCCAAGAGATTGAGAGAGAGAGAGAGAGAGAGAGAGCCACTGTGAGTGAGAAAAAAAGAGAAAAAGAAGAGGAGGAAGGAAATCAGAAGTAGGAAAGAGGTAAAATTTCTTTAATTTTCTTCACTGTAAAAATTTTATGTAATTACTTGCTTTTCAAAAAAATTGAAATTCAATGCCCAAAGAACCATAGGGTTTAAAAGAGTAGGACGAATAGTGAATTTAGGAAGAAATCGAAGGTCTTTTGGTGGAGAGATGAGAGAGAAAATATAGGGAGAAAATAAAATAGGTGGAAGAAAATAGTACCTTTTTTTACCTTGTTTGAAGTCGAAAATGATCCTAAATGAACTATTCAGGTCTTTAGAAGCGTTTTGACATAAAATATGTCAAAATCAGGCGTTGGAACAGTGAGAAAAACCAAAAAAAATAGCTCACCGAAAACTGGGTTTCCTCACTGGAGCAGCCACCGGAAATAGCTGATTCGACGGCCTTGGGGTCACCCAAATTTGGGTTTGGTAGGAAAAATATGATCCTTGAAAAATTTGGAACATTTCCATGTTTTTAGAATTTTGAAACTCCACCCAAAAACCGTCGCCGGCATCGGAGAAGACGTCGAAAATGGCACCAAAAAATCTCATGACAGCGATGACACTGTAGCAGCCGAGTTGGGTCAGACGGTTCAGGTCGGGTCAAATCCGCCCAACCGCACGCGCTTGGGTCAGTGACACGACATCGTTTTGGGGGAAATGGGTTTTAATTTTAAAATAGGATTGGGGCTGTTTGGTTACAACTATAAGAAATTTGAATCAGGGTTGGGATAACCCAATCGTGGATAAGATGTGTAGTGAGGCTATGTTAAAGCGGTTCTTTGAATGAACCTGAACCGGTTGGTTCAAGGCCCACTTGGACCGGTCTAGGGTTTCCACCTTTGAACCCTTTGGTTCAAATATTTAAATAAAATAAATAAACTGAAACTTATAATATTTATAGTTTGACCCCCTAAGCTTTTAAAAAATTTTGTTGTGGCCCAAAATTTAAAAAATTAATTCAAATGAGCCCCTAAAAAAATAATAAAATAATTTATTTAATTATTTTATTAAATGGTAAAATGACCATTTTACCCTTGGACATTAAATAAGTCAAACGAAGTCTAAATAAAATAAATAAATAATATATTTTTACTATTTTGGGCATTCCGGACTTAACGGTAGAGTCAAATTGGTGAAATTAAATCCCAAAAAATATAGACACGTAAACTGTAAATGATTATATTGCCCCTAGTGGTACTTAGGGCCAATTAAAATAAAAGATAGTCCATTTTAATTATGTCGGACGGTCTGAACTTAACAGTGAGGTCTGTAGAGCCTAAATAAATTCTGAAAAATTAAGTTATAAAATGTAAAATTACCTTATTGCCCTTAGAGGTTCTTGAAGCCAAATGAAGAGCTATAAAAGCCTAAAATTATTTTATTCGAAGTTCCAAATTCAACGACGAATTCCGTTTCGCCAAATAAAATATGTAAAGTATTGATATATAAAATATGGCTAATTTTAAGACACGTTACAAATACGACGGCACTACCAAAAGAGGGAAATTAAACCCATGAGATAAAATACGAAATATGGAACTAAATAATAGGTAATAAATCAGGCCAAATAAATGTTAATAACTCAGTAATACTTCTAATTTATAGGAACCTCCAAAGGAAAAGAGAAGGAAACCTGAGATTTGTGGAACTGCTTGTGATTATTTTGAGGTAAGTAACTCCTACGCTTTAATATGGGTTTTCCTAGCCAAGTCACATTTATTTTCATATGCTGCCAAATTTGAACTCTATCACTACATAATGAATTTGATTTCTCCGACTTGGGGCCAATTGACTTGTGATTATTTATTATGCTTGTACTTCAGATTTGATTGCTTGCCTATATCACTTTGAGAACTTGATTGCTGATACTTGAGCTTTATTGTACCATCATGTATGCCATGTCATTATCTTGTGATATATCTTTTTGATGGAGATCTTGTCATTCCACACACTTTATATCTTGATTGATTGAGATCTTGATTGTTTTATACGATTGTATATTCCGTGTGAAATTTTGATGATCATGATATTTTGTAGTGCCTGGGTTTGTGCTTAGTCACAATGACCCACTTATCCACAGATGGCGTTCTAGACCTGTGTGGTCATTTGTGTCCTTTGGGGACTTGAGATGAAAAAGCTCTTATGCTATTCAGTGAGCCCGAGAGAGAAGGGCAAACCTAAATGTGCGTTTTGGGGGTATGCCAAGCCCCAATTTGTTTACGCATCTATTCTGTTAGAACTCTCTATTGATATTATTTGTGCATACTGTTGGATGATCATATTCTATGCCCTGTGAATGATCATATTATTGCAAGCACGATACTTTTTTGATTGGCTAATGTATTGTTTGTGGTAGTGATTCATAATGATAGGCTAGATCCCATCTTAAATGATTTGTCATCACTTCCTTATATCACATTGTGGGATATGCATTTTTGGACCTTCGGGTCATTGTTACTTTATTTTGGTGACTGGCTATCTGATATCTCTTTATTCTATTATTCTTGTGGACTAATCCTAACCCATGGAAAAACTAGGAAATTACTTACTGAGCTTTGTTAGCTCACTCCAGTTTTTTTTTTTTTTTTTCAAGACAACAATATTTAGAAGGACCCTCAGATGCTCAGGAGGTCTAAACACCTACGAGCCACTGGTAGCTTTTTACGAGTTTTGAATTAAACTGAATACTGTAAGGTCTCAATGTCTCCCATGTCACCACGGTCCTGTCAGTTTTCTATTTTTGAGGATCTGTACTATAAATGCTTACATTCTTGCACATATATAATGATAACCTGATAATGCTACCAGATTTACTAATGATTATAACATGTTTTGTTAAAACTTTATTCAGCATTTCAAATCCTTTTAGCAAGGAACGGCCCACGGGCCACAGACCCAATCACAGATCCCTAATTCGCATAGGGTGGGTTTTGGGTCGTGACACCAGAAGTTGTTTTTCTGTCATAAAAACAAGGTGTCTTGCTCTGTTTCAAAGTCTTGAACATTTTCAACTGCAAAAGAAGGGGAAAATGGAGTTTTTCATGAAAAACATTAGTTTTAGCTAAAAACTCTAAGATGAAATCAATTGTCTTCAAATTTAAAAATAATCCCAATGTTTTGAGTTAAAATCTAAATTTGAAGAACATTTTGAGTGAGTTTGAGAGATGTAAATGTGTTCCAAATAACATCAATACATTCAAATGATTCTAAAATACTAAAATACATACAAGTTCACTCTCTTCTCACTCAATCATGGTAGCTAGACATATGCATTAATTTCAACCATGAAATTATCTTTGTCTCAAGGTTGACTTTCTATGGAGTTGAATGATTTTCACATCAATAAGACCAAACAACTATAGAAAACCAACGTAGGGATTTTTGACCATTTCCAATCAAAACTCCCTTACAACTTAAAAGGAAAAAATTGCAAATTGAATTTGCACTTGACTCACCATTTGCAACGCGACTTTCACACAGTTGAGTAGGCTGCTCTTTTCAAAGGATTTACCAGTGCTAGCAAACACACTATCTCAAGGGTAGCCCTTTCCTTCCACTTTTGATTTTTTTATGAGTGTGCCATTTTCTTTTTAGTCTTTTACTTTTGGTCCTTTGATTTTTTCAACCAAAGTCAATCTTTCTAGCCATGGACTTATTGAGATGAAAAAAAAACCATTAAGCCCATTACATCTACAAGAAAATCTCATGTAAGAAATATGCAAGACTAAACACCTATGAGATCACAAGTAGATTGAAAGATTGTGTGTACCCAAGTGAAAAAGACTAAGTGAAGATATTGATTGAATAAATTTCACAAGACTCAATCACTTAAATTGCACTTAATACAATTCTTTTTTCAAAAAAATGGGATTACCATTAGCAATTTAAAACAAGAGAAAAATATTTTTGGATTATTGACTTCACAAAGGTATGAAATACACCTAACTACGAGGGATAAAAAATCCCAAAAACAAAAAGAAAGAAAAAATATCCATAAACCTAGACCTAGAATAGATAGACAGCTAAAGAATCACCTAGAATATAGAAAAGAACACAACTTACTCAAGATGATTTGCAATGAGTGAAATGGAGTATAAGATGTAGTGAAGCAATTCATAGGGAGACATTAAGATGAGAGTGGAGAGAGAAATCCCTAAGTTGATATAGAATCTTTTAGTTATCTAAGAGACAAATTTGCACTTTCCAAGGAAGAAGCAAATTGTGAAGTGTAATTTACACATTCTTTCTCAAGACCTTTTAGTTTATCCTCCCTTACCCAAATTTGTCTGAAAATTATTTTGGGAGTAGGAGGAACTTTTTCGGTCTTGACCTTACCTCCAACCTTGGAATGGGAAATTACTTTAGGCTTTTTAGGATTGGAAATATAAATGATCCTTTGAGCCATGGTCCTTAATTTTTGAATATGATTATTCATTTGTTGCTTCAAGGTAGCAATGTTTAATTTTTGCTCTAAAGTCATAAAGTGAGATTTTGTTTTCCTTTTCTTAGCAAATCCACATTTCCTCCTAGAATGTCCTTTAACCATGCAATGAGAGCAATAAAATGTTCTTAGCTGAGGTTTGACTTGAGGTCTAAATTGAGCTAGTGGGCGAGAATGTTTTTGAGGTTTTGGTTATGGTTAGGCTTGCCTCATAGGTTTAGGTGATTCAACACATTTGGATTTTGAGAACACAAACACAACCGGCTTGAGGTTGGGAAATTGACATGAAGTGGATGTGGATGGCTTGTTCTTATCCGTGAACATGTCATAGCCCAAAACACTTTTATCATTCTTGAATTTGGATGGTATTAAGCATTTTAGAAAAGCTTATTCGACCTATCCTTAAGATTGACTTTGTAATACCCAGACTCGAATTGTAACCGAGTGACCCATGTAAACCCGAACTGTTAGCGCTCTCTGTTATGATATCGAATGAAATGGATAGTTTTGGAATCCGAATAGTCTTGCATGTACAGACAATGCCCGGGCAATACCCAAGTAAGCCACGACCGAGCGTTGGAGTACGTGTCAGTGTATGTATACTTACATGTATACATATATGGGTGTGCATATATAAATGCATACGTAATATAAAATTATATAGATATAACCATGAATAGAAATATAGATATACATGTAGGACGCAACGTGCGTCGCTAATGGTATCATTTAGCGACGCACACGGTGTGCATCACTAATTATAACCTTTAGTGATGCATTATGTGTGTCGCTAATAGTGTATTGGCATTCTTTAGCGACAAATGTGTGTGTCGCTAATAACTCCATGCACGTCGCTAATTGTCCAGCCCAAGTATTTGCGATGCACAGGTGTGCGTCACTAAATGAACCAACTATTAGCGACGTACACGTGTGTTGCTAATGGCCACCTGTGCGTCGCTAATAGTTTCACACCTATTTGTCACACGGGAAACTAATTTTTTGTATTACTTTCTTCTTATTATTAGCGACCCCCCATTGTGCGTCGTGAAAAGGCACTTTCAGCGACGCCTTGTGTGCGTTGCGAATAATGTACGTCGCAAAAAGTTGGTTTTTTTTTGTAGTGGGAGCTCTATTTGTAGGAAAATATGGAGATTTGGTCCAAGAGTCAAAAATAAAACCCTAAAATGGAGGGCTAGGATCATGTCTTGAGTGATAATTATCTAATTAAATAAATAAAAAATTAAATAAGAATGATTAACTTAACTAAATGAATTAATAAATATTTATGACAATGCACGAACCAATAGAATTGATTTCTACGTACAAGAGCCAATGAGATAAAAGAGAAATAGAATTTAATTGAAAAATAAACTCTAAAATGAAAACGTCTAGGTTTAATGTATCTTGTAATACCCCGACCCAAATAAAATAGAATAATCCTATTTACGTCCTAAGAGTCAAACAATAATACCGAGATTAGATCAAGTCAATGAACATAGTAACAAAAGTAAACCGAGACCAACTCAGACCAAGAAGAGTAGACCTCAAAATATACCGAAACTATAATGATGATTAGAATATTGTGATAGGTACGCATACCGAGGTTAATAGTAGAAGCCATGATCTCATAAAATTATGAGATCGGGAAGAAACCCAAATACGAACAGACCGAACCGCGAAAAGTAATACCAAATTAGACCTGAAGCTATCATAGTAAGCTATGTAACGTAATAGGCATGCAGTTCGAGGCAAACAGTACGGTTCATAGATTGAGTAATATACAACATTTAAATATACGATAAGTAAATTACAAGCAAGCCCGAGTACCCCAAGACTACCGTATGAGAATCCCAGACTGTAATACCCTGACCTGAAATATAGCATGTAAACCGAGGTAGACCAGGGTCAAGTAGTGTAATATCAAATTGTAACCCGATTTTGAATTCTAAATAAACGAGGTATAGTTTGTAAGCCAGCGATGAGTTTGAACACGTGAATAAAATAATAATCACATTCGAGTACCCCGGGGGCACCTGTACGAGGGACCCGACAGCATAGAGAATCGTGCCCATATACGAGGCTGTGTCTTGAAATATGTGCATAGTATATCTACATACGTATATAAGTATAATTAAATAGATATATATGTATAATAATATAAATATAATAAGTATGTATACAGTATATATATATATATACATATATGTATTATATATGAATGTATAAAAGTATAAGTATATATATATATAATTGATATTATATATATATAAGCTAATGCATGCAAGTTACATACATTAGAAGCCCTAAAAGAGTGTCGGCAAGATGTAGTGTGTGAGAGAGAAAAGGGCAGTGTGTGAAATATATTATATTGTATATATATACAAATATCTTATATCAATTAAAGCAAGGAAAAAATCAAAGGGAAAACAGTCAAAAAAAAGGGCTTAATGAGAGGAAAGAGGGAGGAACCGAGAGAGATGAGAGAGGGGGTGCTGAGGCGGTTGAGGTAGTATATATATACGTGTGGGTATGATGAAAAAATTGAAAAGAAAAGAGCAAAAGGGAGAAGCTGAGAGTGATCGAAGATTCAGAAGTGGAACAGAAGTGAAAGAAAAAGAGAAACCAGAAAGGAAGAGAGGGTTTACAACAACCAAAAGGTGAGTGCAACTTAGAAGTTCATTTTTATGTCTCTGATTTTTAGTGTAGAATACATGTTTACAAACTATAGGGCTATGTAGCTGAAGCTAAAAGAAATTAAATGTAAAAAGAATGAGGGAGAATGGTTAAGAAATGAAGGAAATACAACAAGTTGCATGTCATGATCTTGATTTCGATTTTTATAAAATCAAAGGTTAAACCTTGTTTAAAGCATGAGGAACTTACCATGTTGGGTGTAGGAAAAGATTAGAAAATATTTGGCATCAAAACAGTTAGAGAATTAGCATAGAAATGGCTCGCCAAAATTTTGAGATTTTTACTAAAGCCACCGAATTCTTCATATTCGTGGAACTAGAGATGGTTTTATGGAAAACCAATTTTATGGTTGTGATCTTGAATGAGAAAGGAAGAGAATGGCATTGAAAATGGGCCAGAAAACTTACTGGAACAGTGGCCATCGTCGGAGGGGATGACGGAACCCTACCGGAGACGAAGAAGGCACTATATAGGGTTGGGTTTTGAGGCAGTTCGGGTTCGGGTCAAACTCGACCCACCCGCATGTATTGGATACCCAAAGCTGTGTCGTTTTATGTTATAATTTAAAAGGGAATTGGGTGTGTTTGGTGACATGGATATGAAATTGGAATTATGTTGATTTGGGGTAGGGATAGCTTATCTCTGTTTTGGGATTTAGCCACTATTTGGCTAATCTCGATAAGAATAGTAATTCCTGAATTCACGAATTGGCCCAAGAGTTTAGAGAAATTTTAATTAGACCCCAGACTTGTTTTTATTATGAATTGACCCAAAGGATAAAATAAATTAATTTAATTAATTAGAAAAGGGGAAATTTACCAAATATCCCTAAGTCAAAAAGGAGTCAAACGAACTCCGATTAAAGTAAACGAATAGTGAGTTTTTATTATTTTGAGCATTTTGGACTCAATGGTGGAGTCTGATTTATAAAAAGAGGTCTCATGAAGTAAGAACCCAAATGACTGTTTTGTCATTTTTAGTACATACGTTCGAATTGAAATCCGCGACAGCCTAAACCGACTTTGTTCGACATTTTGGATTTAATAGTAGAGTCTATTTTAGTAAAAGAGATACCAATAGTAAAGAGACATAAACTTTAATGAATAGCATAGTTCATATAACTATAGACTGAGATGCGTTTTATGAATCATAGGAACGCTAAGAGGAAAGGAGAAGGCGGTTGAACCTTTTAGTGAGATACAATAAGAGGTAAGTAAAATCTGATCTCTGCATGTGATACTTTCAGCCATGTTAATAGTTTTTCATGTACTATCTATTGTATTCTATAGTCATTGAGTCCGCATTTGATATTATTCTATATTGTGGAAAGTGTTTATTTATTGCCATATATCTCGATCACGATTTTGTACACTTGTACATAGATTCTTTTTTTACACTTGTACCTAGGGCCAAAAAGGGCCAGCCAGTTATGTTCACGGCAGCCTTGTAACCATAGCCTTCGAAAAGCTATAGTTATATTATGTAGCCAAGAACCAGTTATGAATCCACTATACTCTCCGTAGAAAGTAGCATGATCCTAATATATTATTAGTGCTAGATTTGGGCTTAGTCACAAACTCCATCTGATGCTTAGTACGACCTTCAGGTTAGGGTTCCCAAAAGGGAAACATTATCTACACATAGTCATGAGAGGCATGGTGTACATCTACATGTGGTCATGTGAAGTATGGCGCACAACAGGTTATAGAAACAGTTCAGGGAGTATGCGGGGCCCCAGAGTTAGAATGCATCGACTTTTTTTGATATCACTATCATTATTGATTATCATAGCTTGATCATGTTATACCATTATGAAAAATCATGAGATTTCACAGCTTTTTATTGAGTGCATATGATCATGCTTGAGACAACTCATGACTGTAGCAATATGATTATATTATCAGACAGATTTTTCTTGATTTATCATTTGAGCTTCCTACCATTTGATATTCATTGATGAGTTCCATATTTCTTAAGTTACTCTCATGTTCACATTATCCTAGTTCTTTATGGATTATGCCCTTTTATATTGACTTATACACATGGCAGAGCAAAGGAATACTTACTGAGTTTTTCATACCTCATACATATACTGCTTATATTTTCAAGCACAGATATCGAGAGCAGACGTTAGAGCTTGATAGCTTAGAGCTGGACATTACATTTTGAAGTTGCAAGTGCAATACATAGTACAGTCTTGTAGCCTCCCATGTCATCCATGTCTTGGGGATGTACAGTAGTTAAAGAATTTTACAGTCTGTATTTTGAGAACCAGATATATATTACATGCAGCTTTTATTTTAAAGTCTTTCGCTCTTTATATTATGATAGTTGTTGCATGTTAGTAGCACTGATTGTGTAGCAAGTTGAGAAATCTGGTTCGGCAACAGTGTCGGGTCAGGTTCTCGTTTCGAGATCTGCATAGGGTGAGTTTCAAGTCGTGACACGGACAGTATAGAGAATTATACACGTAGACCCGTACATACAGCGATGTACGTGCATACTGTATTATTTACACACACATGAGTATATATATATATATAATGTAATAAATATATTTATATACCAGTATATATATATATATAGATGTATATAAAACATATATAAGTATATATACGTACATATATGTACAACTATACGTATATATATATGTATATATAAAGTATAAAACTTAATATAAGTATATGTATATATGTACACACAAATATGTGCATATATATAGATGCATGCACAAACATGCAAGTGGGATGAGACAAACCCTAGTGTCGATAACAAGTGTGTGAAATGAGTGTGTACTAATGTGTGTTTTATATGTTATATTATATATATATATATATATACAAATATCTTATATAAACTAAGTAAAAAGAAACAAAAGTAAATCAACCGAAAAAGAAAAGAAAAGGAAGTCAAGAAAATAGGCTAGAAAGAAGGAAAGAGAGAGAAATGAGAAAGAAACCGAGAGGGGCGGTTGAGATTGAGTATATATATGCATGTGATGCTTAAGAGAAAAACAGAAGAGAAAAGAGAAAAAGGAAGAAGCTGAGAGTAGATTGAAGTTGAGATTCAGAAGGAAGGGATCAGAAGTAGAAAAATAGTGAAAGAAAAGGGTATTACAGCCTACAAGGTGAGTGAAACCCTAAGAAGTATCATTTTCTTGTATTTAATTTTCAGAGTAGGAAGCATGATAAAAACTATAGGGCCATGTAGCTGAGTTTAAGAGAAAAATTATGCAAAAAAAATGAAACGAATTGGTGAAGAAAACAGTAGGAAATAGGGATTTACAAGTTTTGTTGTGATAATAGGTTTTTAGGATCTTATGCATGAAGCTCAGTTTTATGATGAGGAACTAATCCTCTATGGTGCAAAAAATGATTAGGAAAAGAAATGAGTAAAAATAGTTAAGGAATAGGCATGAAATTGAAAGAAAACAATTGGCTGGAGCTATGGTTTCCTGTCTATTCGTGAGGATTTAGCGATCTAAACCAAAAACCAAGTTTAAATATGTAATCCTCATGCAAAACTAAAGAGAGCCACAATGAGTTAGGGTTAAAAATCGTTCGAGAAAGGGTCACCAGCGCTGCAGAAGATGCCGGAGACCCACCAGAACCTCACCAGATAATCGGGGAAGAAGATGATGAATAATGCCCTAAACGGTGTCATATGGTTTTGTTATATATTAAAACTGCATCGTTTATGAAGAACTATTTTAAATTAAAAGCCAAAGTTGGAGTGTTTGCCTACAAGGCTTAGAATTAAATTTGCTATTCTGATTTAAACAAGGATATCCTATCCTTGGATTAAAGGCTAACCGTCGTTTGCCCTAGGAAATGAAAGAAAAAAAATATGCGGGGGCTGCTGCCCCCACAGTTCGAACAAAAGACCAAGGGAAGGGAGGATTCTAAGTGGGATGCATGGGCCACTGAGGCCCATGTGACTATATACGATCAGAATATAAATAAATTATATAATTAGTTAATTAATTAAATTAAGAAAATCAATTTAATAAGAGTAATTAAAGATAATTAAACCGTAGTCCAAAATAAATGAATGATTAGTGTAATACCCCGACCCGAGAATGTCGGGTAATGAGGCGCGTTTTACGAGATTATGAAAAAATGAGTGTAAATATTGTGCCCATAAGAATATGATAAATTAATTTAATTAATTTATTAATATGAGAAATTAAGTATTAGTTATAATTAATATAAAATATGATGAATTATTTATAAAATATAATTAATTGAATAACTAATTTATTAATTAATTAAATATAAGAAATTAATTAAATATATATATATATATTTATATATATATATATATTTATATATATATATGGATCAGCCGTGTGTGTGTGTTGTGTAAAATGAGACATGGGTTTGAGAGAGGTAAGGTAGCTATGTACCACATATGTATATTTTATATACTATTAGGTGAAGAGGTATGGAGGAGAGTATGGCCCAAATTCAGAAAAGTGATGGGTATGGCTGTTAATGAGATAGGGGGTAAGTGAGGGAAAGGTGGCAGCCATCAAATCTCTTACACCTATATACATAGATTATATACACATCCATGGAAATAATTGTGAAAGAAAGAGAGAAAGATAAAGAGAGAAAGATAGAGAGAGTTCTGGAAGAAGATGAAGCAAGGAGAGGAAGTTGGAAACTGAAGAGAGAGAGAGAGGAATCACTGTAAACAGGTAAAATCCTAAATTTTTACATTTTCCTCTCTCTAGAAATCAAGCATAGGAAGTAGGTTATTTTAGGTTGTTTATGTATATATGATGTTTTAAAACTTATTTAGGCATGATCAAACATGAAATTAGGTTGTAAAAACACCTAAAACTACGTGACCCAACAGTGATCCGCCATTGAAGACTATGCTATAGCTGGTCTGAAACAATGGAAGCCAAGCTCTTTTTGGTGCATAGGGACTTCAAGAAGAAGTCATGAGGGTCATGAAAACATAAATCCGCGATCAAAACTCAAAAGAATCGACCCTCAAATGTCAAGTTGCAGGTTACGGGTTTACATCCCAAACCTTTAAACTCATGATTTAATCCATATTTTTAAATGAAAACTGAATCCCCATGAATAGGGGATCAAAACAAGCTAAACCCCATGAAAAACCATCAAGAAATAAGCATGAACCATGGGGCTACAGGTCTGATTATCATGGCTTAAACCGAGCCTATAAGCTATATTCGAAGCCCTAAATCAATGTAAGAATGTGCCTTAAGTTCAAAGGAGATGTTTGGAAAAGAAAACAGAGAAAATAGGTTCTCAAAATGCCACGAAATCAAACTAGTAAAAATTAGGGTTTCGAAGAGGAACAGTATCCATCTCGTGGGGAAGATGACACTGTTCGGGTCGGGTCGGATTCAGGTATGGGTCCGGGTCAAACTAGATCCAATGGATCAGGGTTATTTAAACGGTGACGTTTGGAGGTTTGAAATTTTAAATTTTAAAACAGTTAGGGCTGACGTCATCATGATGTCAGCATTACGTTTTAAACCAACTGAACCGGATTGGTTCAATTAAAACCGGACCGGTTCACTTAAAGCTTGATCGAACCCACTGGTTTTCTAGTTTTAATTCAATTAAATAAACCAAACCTTTTGGTATTTACAGTTTGACCCCAACTATTTTACTGATTTGTACTGTGGCCCAACTGGGGGAAAACTTATTCAATCTCACCCCTGGAAAATTAATTAAATAATTGAATAATTAATTTAATTATTTAATAAATAAAGTAAAATGACTATTATGCCCCTAATTCAAATATTAAGCAAATGAAGTCCAAATTAAACATATGAATAGTGTATCCTTACTATTTTGGATATTCTGAGACTAATGGTAGGGTCCATTTTACGAGACAGGGTCCCAAAAAATAAAGACACGTAAAGGGGTAAAATGACCAAAATACCCCTTGTCCAAAATTTACAAGTTATTAGTGTGTTCTTACTATCTCGGATATTCTGAGATCAATTGTGAGGTCCATGTTGAGAGACGAGGCCCCGAACACGTAAAAGGGTAAAATGACCAAAATACCCCTAGTACCCTAAAAGCCAAAATGAAACCAGAGAAGGTCTAAATTGACTTTCTTCGACCTTCCGGACTCAATAATGGAGTCCAAGTCTCGAAACGAAGTACGCAAAAATGTGACACGTAAAACGGTAAATGATCATTTTGCCCTTTTACATATGAAAGTTCGAATTAAATTCTAGGAAAGCCTAAACCGACTTTCTTCGACGTTCCGAACCCAATGGTAGAGTCTATTTGACCAAAAGAGATGTCAAAAATAAAAAGGACATAAAATTTGTTGGATAGCATCTGTTAGATGACTATAAATTAAAGTAATGCCAAAGTACTAACCTAAGGTGTATACGAGGAAATGAATTACGAAAAGACACAACACGTAAATATGTGAAGTAAATAAATTTAAATTAAAGCTAATGGAGCTACCAGAAGACTATAAATTAAAATGAATTTAAGTTCTAACACATTAAATTGTGTCATAGGTTAAGAGTACGAGTTAAGTTAAGTTCATATGAAATTATGAAATCGTTTTAGGATCTAATACGATTTAAGCATAAGTTAAGGAATATCGAGA
Organism: Nyssa sinensis; assembly: GCA_008638375.1. Lineage (NCBI taxonomy): Eukaryota > Viridiplantae > Streptophyta > Magnoliopsida > Cornales > Nyssaceae > Nyssa > Nyssa sinensis. Next base: position 9,823,849 of record CM018042.1, on the reverse strand, counting down.
TGATATTACAATGAATGTGAAGTTGATGAGATGTTTATGAATTGTTCTTAGGAACTACAAGGGAAGTGGGAAAGCGCAATTTTAGCACTAACCCTAAAGGACCAAGGTGAGTAACCCTGTGTTTGAACTTGGAGATTTAACTCCATGGATTTGAAAATGTTGTAAGTTCAAAGATATGAAGTGTTTGAAGTTTCAAATTCAGTATATTGCGTGATTTCAGTTTTTTTAAATTATTTATGTTCTTATAAACCCTATTGTGACATGCTTAGTAAATGTTTTCCTTACAGTTTTCTCAAAATGTGTTTCCAGCATGTCTAAGTTAAAATACAAATCTTGTTAAATATTCTGAGTTTGCCTATTTCAAGTATACGAATGTTTATCACGAAGTTATGAATGTTATGTTTTAAAGTACTCACGAGAAATATCTATTTGACATACTCATGTGTTAAATGTATTTGAAATGCAAGATAATAATAGGCACATAGGTAGGTCTTGGGTTGTACGGAACTCAATGGGCCTATCGTGTGCATCAACACATAGTCAGGATTTTGGGTTGTACGGAACTCACTTGACCTGTCATGTGTAATGCCTGGTAGCAGGATCTAATCCCACAGGTAATGAGATATCTCCACGTATATGTAAAATGGGAGTCTGGTTCGAAACAGATTCCAAAAGTTAAAGTGAGAAGAAGAGATATTTGAAAATGGAAGCAGGTTTTACCCTCATTTTCAATATGCATATGTTTTGAGTTTTATATACTCTATTTAAGAAATACATGTTATGTTATATGTTTTGAAGTTTATATGAAGAAGTATATGTTAGCTTGAATACTTTTAAATGTTTCAAAGCTATCTGTTTTATGAAATGCATGTGTTTTGAGTTATATACTCTATTTGACAAAGTACGAGTTTAGCTTGAATACTTTAAATGTTTCAAAGCTATCTGTTTTATGAGATGCATATGTTTTGAGTTTTATACTCTATTTGACGAAGTACGAGTTTAGCTTGAATACTTTAAATGTTTCAAAGCTATCAGTTTTATGAGATGCATATGTTTTGAGTTTTATACTCTATTTGACGAAGTACGAGTTTAGCTTGAATACTTTAAATGTTTCGAAGCTATCTATTTTAAGAAATGCATATGTTATATGTTTAAGTATACGAGCAATTGGCAGTGAGTGTTTACAAAATCTTATGTACTAAAAACCACTGCTAATTGAAAACCCCATGACGAATACTGGAATTACTCACAAGCTTAGATTAGCTTACCCAGACTTTGTTCGGATCCCCCTTTCAGGTGATTGACAATAGGGCTGATTGGAAGACGATGAGGATGAGCCTAGCTATTTTTGGAAGGGATATTTATGTAGTTCTTTTGTTAAGTATCATGAACTTAAGTTGTAACCTTTGTTTTAGTAAGGTAGTGAACTATTATGTACTATGTCCCAAGGGGCAGCTGAACATGTATCCATTATAAAAGCCTTTAAGTTTTTAGTTATGCTCTAAATGTATGATTATGTGTACCATTGCGAATAGTGGCAGTATCGGACGGATGTGCAAATTTTAAAATGAGAAAAGAAAAGAAAAAGTTTTTTCACGCTTCCGCAACCACATGAACCACATCTATTCGAATACCGCTGCCTATGCGAGCCTTGTCTCGAGGCCTTCGGGTCTTGGGGCGGCGGTCGCGATTCGAGATCCGCACAGGGTGGGTTTCGGGTCGTGACAATTAGTGTTTTCTTTATGTAGCAAAAATTCTAAAGCCAATGGAAGGGTCCGTTTCATTAGACAGAGTCTCGAAAAATAAAGACACGTAAAAGTGCAAAATGACCATTTTGCCCTTTTTAGTACAGATGTCCGAATTGAATTCCGCAAAAGCCTAAACCGACTTTGTTCAACATTCCGGATTCAATAGTAGAGTCTATTTTAGTAAAAGAGATACCAAGAGTAAAGAGGCATAAAATTTGATTAATAACATAGATTATGAAAAGGTAAACTAAGATATATTATCTATTGATGAATAGGGACTTCAAAGAGAAAGGAAAGGTGACTTTATTTTATTAAGAAAGAAAGGGAAATGGTTTAAGTGGTAAGTAAAATCTGATCTTTGCATGTGATACTTCCAGCCATGTCAATAGTTTTTGATGTACTATCTATTGTATTTCATACATGCTAGAAAGTTTATTGAGTCCACATTTGATATTGTTCTATCTTGTGAAAATTGTTTATTGACTGTTATATATCTTGATCATGATTTCTGTACACTCTATACATAGGCCTCAGGGGCAAGACTTATGATCTCAGCAGCCCAGCTTACATTGGCCTATTAAGGCAACAGTTTCATTCTCGCTGTTGAAAAAATGTTATTACATTTACTTTTCATGGGATTTAGCATGATCTCGATATATTATAAAGTGCCAGATTTATGCTCAATCACAAACTCCATCTGATGCTTACTAGACCTATGGGTCAAAAAAAAGGAATCTAAAGTGGTAATTAAAATGGCAGTTAAAGTGGGATCTACGAGGTCGAGTACTAAACTGACGAGTTAAGTGCTATGCTAAGAGATCGAGGAAAAAGGGAACAAAATGAGCTTAGGGGGTATGCCGGGCCCTAAGTTAAAGTGCATCTACATTTATTGTTATCAATATCTATTATCGATTTTCATAGCTTGATCATATTATTCCATTATGAATGATCATGAGATTACATAGCTTTTATTGAGTGCATACGATTTATACTTGAGACAGCTCATGACTGTAGCAGTATGATATTATTAGTAGAGCAGATTTCATTGCTTTATCATTTGAGTTCGTACCATCTGATATTGAGTTCTATATTTCTTGACTCACTAGCATGTTTGCATTATCCTAGTTCTTTTGGATTATGCCTTTCTATATTGACCTGTACACGTGGCAGAGTAAAGGAGAATTACTTACTGAGTTTTCATAGCTCATACAGATACTACTTATATTTTCAGGCATAGATATCGAGAGCAAACGATAGAGTCTGCTAGCTTAGAGCTGGACATTACTTTTTGAAGTTGCAAGTGTAATACATAGTATAGTCCTATAGTTCTCCCATGTCATCCATGTTTTGGAGATGTAGAGTAGTTAAAAAATTTATAGTCTGTATTTTGAGAACCAGATATATATTACATGCAGCTTTTATTTTTAAGTCTTCCGCTGTTTATATTATGATAGTTGTTGCATCTTAGTTGCACTGATTGTGTAGCAGGTTGAGAGATCTGGTTCGAAAATAGTGTTGGGTCAGGTTCATGGTTCGAGATCCATATAGGGTGGGTCTCGGGTCGTGATATATCTCCATTTAAGGAAATATCAAGCAACCAGATTTATAAAAACTCTAAAAGCGGAAAGTCCTAATTAAGTCTAAATAGACTACTATCACTCAAGATTACCAAATTGCCCCCAATTTGATAGAGAATCTCTAGATTGCCACAAGACATGTGAAAAGACCAAAATTGTCCTTAATTCGTCACTAAATGGCTAAAAGTACCAAAATACCCTCATATGGGTAAAATGATATAAGATTATGAAAATACCCTTCAAGTGACTAGGAAGTTCTATTGAGGGTACAATTGTGCCAAAATTAACAAAATGCCCCTAGTGGGCAAAAAGGTACCAAAATTATCGAAATACCCCCCGATGGGCAAAAGAGTCCTAACGGGAGTGAGACTCTATCGGGAAGAGTCCTACTTGGACTGGGACTCTGTCAAGAGAGTCCTAATGGAAGTGAAACATTATTGGAAAGAGTCCTACTTGGACTAGGGACTCTGGTGGGAAAGTCCTAACGGGAATAGGACTCTGTTAGGAGGAATCCTAATGGAACAGGGACTCTGGTAGGAGAGTCTAAGTGGGAATAGGTGTCACGACCTGAGACCCACCCTCTGCGAATCTCGTGTCGCAACGCCCGATCCGACGCTACTTGTCGAACCAAGGGTCTTAACTTGCTACACAATCAGTGCTACTAACATGCAACGACTAAAATGCGAAAGAAAATAATAAAAGTTGCATGTAATTTATATAATGTTTGCAAAATACAGGATACAAAATTTCTTAATACAACTGTTCATCCCCAAGATGTGGATAACATGGGAGAGCTATAAGACTGTCTGTACTAAGTATTACACTGCAACTTCAAAACCAAATGTCCACCTCCTAGCTATCAGACTCTATAGTCTATCCTTGATATCTGTGCCTGCAAGTCAAATGTTGTGTAGTATCTGATGAGCTATGAAAACTCAATAAGTAGTCCTTTACTTTGCCATGTACACATGGTATAAAATAATGCTATCCAAAAAATGAATATATATACTCAATATCAGATGATAGAAGTTAAATGATAAGGAAATGAATCTGCTATGCTAATAATGTCATACTGGTACAATCATGAGCTATATCAAGTATGAAATGTAAGTAATGTACTGAAAGCTATAAAAATCTTATGATCATTCAATAATGATATAACATGATCAAGCTATGAATATCAACAATAAAGGATAGTGATATCAACTAAATCTGAGATGTATTGGTACTAGTGGGGCCCAGCTACCCCCTAGGTGCCTAATGCACCAATCTAAAAATGTAAGTCTACGTCTCATGCCTCACATAGCAACGTAGTAAATGTTCCACTCGGCTGTATGAATACTGCTCTCCCTTGAGCTCGTATTTAACTGCACTCGAAACCTGGACCCGAAGGTCATAAATAGCATCAGATGGAGGTGTGACTGAGCACAAATCTGGCACTAATAATATATCGGGATCATTCTATCTTCCACGAAGAGTATAGTGGAATCATAACTAATTCTAGGCAATTTGACGTAACAATAGTTTTCGAGGCTACGGTTACTAGACTGCTTCGAATAAAACTGTCTGGACCTCACGGCCCTAGGTATAAGTGTACAAAGGAATCTGTGCATAAGTGTACAATATATATGGAAATCAATAACTATCTCCTACATGATAGGGCAATATCAATTTGGCTCAATAAATACTGGTATATGTGTATAGAGTACGATAGACAATATATATACAAGAACTATGACATGGCCTAGAACATAACACATGCGGAGAATCAAATTTTACTTACCTCTTACTGTTTATAAACTAGAAGGATTTGGACTGCTTCTCTTTGCCTTTCCATGTTCCTAAAATCCATGAAACACGTTTCAGTCTATCGCTACCTGAATTATGCTATTCATCAAATTTTATGCCTTTATATCTTAAGTTCCTCTTTTACAAAAATAAACTCTACCATTGAGTTCGTATCGAAGAAAGTCAGTTTAGGTTTTCGCGAAATTCAATTTGGACATCTGTGCTAGAAAGGGCAAAATGGTCATTTTGCACTTTTACTGGTCCTTTATTTTTTGGGACCCCATCTCACAAAACGGACCTCACCATTGGTCTTAGAATGTCCGAGATAGTTAAAATACATTATTCATATGTTTAATTTGGGCATCGTTAATACAAAGGGTAGAATGGTCATTTTGCATTTTCACGGGTTCTCACTTCTCGAGACCTCTTTTCATAAATCAAACTCCACAGTTGACTCTGGAATGCTCAAAATAATAAAAATTCACTATTCATTTATTTTAATCAGAGTCCATTTTACTACTTTTTGACTTACGGGCAATTTGGTAATTTTTCTTTTATTTTTATTTTAATTAATTAAATTAATATTTAATTAATATTATATTCTGTGGGTCAAATCATAATAATTAATTTGAGGGTCTAATTATAATTTCCATAACTTCTGGGTTCATTTGTAATTTCAGAAAACCCTGTCCCAACTAAGGTTATTCAAATAGCGAATAAGCACAGAATAGAAATAAGATATCCCTATCCTCATTTCTCCAATTTATTACTCCTGTCACCAAACACCCCTATTTCAATTTTAAAACCTTGTAAACTTAAGTAATACTGTGCCATTTTGACATACCCATTTCTGTTTCGGTCGGGTCCCGACCCAGATCTGACCTATGACTCGAACCCAAGCCTAAACAGTCTTCTTCTTCTCCGACAATACGCCGATGGGGTTTACTAGGGTTCCGTCGCCTTCTCCGGCGACAGTCACCATTTTTCGATCGTTTTCCCCCCCTTTTTCAATGGGGTTCTCTTCCCTTTTTCTTAAGCAACACAACCCCATGCCCATCTTTCTGATTTAACCTACACACCATCACGAAAATGGAGAAATAGTAGCTCCTGCCATGAAGTTGCGATTTTCTGGTGAGCTTTGTTTCTCTTTGGTTTCCTAATAGTTTTCACTCAATTTTTTTTCTAATATTCGTTTGCACTTTATAGAATCATATCTAGGCCATTTAAACAATCTTTCATGCATAAAATATTAAGGAAAACCTGAACTACCATAAACTTGTAACTACTACTTTCTCTTTTAATTTTCAACCATTTTTCTCGATTCCTTTTGCATTTGATTCCTTATTTCATGCTTAATACAACCCTACAATTTAAACACTACGAATCATGCTAGGTTTGTAAAACAAAATATAGTTACTCACCTATAATTTCTTATTTTTCTTGTTGCAGGTTCTTCTTTCTTTTGTTCCAACTTCTCATTCCTCTCTGAAACTCCCAATGCCTCTCTACTTTTAACTTAGCCTTTCAAATCAGTTTCTTACTTATGATTTTCTCTACCATCGCACATATATATATATAATACATAGACACACAGCACCAACCGCCTCAACCTCTCTCTTTCCTCTCGGTTTCTCCCCCTTCTAAAGCCCCTTTCTTTGACCTAACTTTTCTGATTTTTCTCCCAAATGCAGCTTTCCATTTATAGCTTTGGAGATATTTTCATATATATATATATATATATATATATATTATATCACACATACCAACACACACACATAACACCTAACCGTCACACACACACATGTTTACACTTGGCAGCTTCCTTTCTTTTTCTTAATGTATAATTCATATATATACATACATATTATACTAAGCATGTATATATGTATATATACATATATATAAATACTTACTCTATACGTATATATATACTCATATATATATATATATACATACATTTTATTTTCTAATTACGCGTACATGTACTCATATTAAATAAGCTACGTGTATACGTATACGTACGTATGCATAGAAGTACGTGCATGCATGCATTACAAGGCATAGTTCTGGGTTGCTCGGGCATCGCCCGACACTGACCGTATAACTGACACTGTTCACATTCCAAAATCGTACAGTGCATTTGATGTAATAATATAGAGCTTAAACAGCTCAGTTTACGACTAATAGTACACTACCCAACTCGGTCTACCTTGGTATACGTGTTAACCTGGGTCAAGGTATTATATTCTTTCCCCCTTAAAATAAGTTTGTCCCCAAACTTAGTACACACTAGGGTGGAAAACATAGCTACTAAGATAAAAATAACTGAGGATACTTGGCACGTATATCATCCTCTCGCTCCCAAGTAACGTCTTCTATCTGATGATGCTTCCACAGAACTTTGACTAAAGGGATAGTCTTGTTCCACAGAACCTGATCTCGACAGTCCAGGATCTGCACTTGGTGCTCTATGTAACTCAGATTCTCTTGGACGTTTAATGGCTTGTGCTCTATTATCTGATCTACACTCTATACACATTTTCTCAACATCGAAACACGAAACACACTATGTACATGTGACAATTCTGAAGGCAAGACAAGCTGGTAGGTTACTGGCCTAACCCTTTTCATGATCCTAAAGGGTCCAATGTATCTCGGCCCTAGTTTTCCCCTCTTATCGAACCTTACTACACCCCTCATGGGTGATACCTTTAAAAACACCTAGTCACCTACTGCGAATTCTAACTCTCGTCTGTGAGCATTAGCATAGCTCTTTTGTCGGCTCTGAGTCGTTAATAGTCGTTGTCTAATCAGTTGTATCTTCCCTGTAGTTTGCTCTACTATTTCTAGCCCATAAAGCTTCCTCTCTCCCACCTTTGTCCAACACAGGGGTGATCGGCATTTCCTACCGTAAAATGCTTTATATGGAGCCATAACAATACTAGATTGGAAGCTATTATTGTAAGTGAACTCTACCAGTGGCAATTGATCTTCCTAACTTCCCTTGAAATCCATGACACAAAACCGCAGTAAGTCTTCTAGAGTCTGTATCGTCCTTTCTGACTGACCATCAGTCTTGGGATGATATGCTGTGCTAAGACTCAGTTCTGTGCCCATAGCTTGCTGTAGGCCTCTCCAAAACTGTGATACAAACCGTGGATCCCTATCGGATAGGATTGATACCAGGGACTCCATGGAGTCTGAATATTTCCCTGATATACAACTCTGCTAGTTTTTCTAAGGTTTGTGTCATCTTCGTTGCCAGGAGATGAGCTGTCTTGGTTAGTCTGTCAATAATGACCAAGATAGAATCATTTCCTCTCAGTGTCTTTGGCAATCCTGACACGAAGGCCATTGTAATGTGCTCCCACTTCCACTCAGGAATAGGTAGGGACTGTAGAAGTCCACCAGGATTTTGGTGTTCTACCTTGATCTGCTGGCACTCGGTACATCGTGCTACGTACTCATCGATGTCGCGCTTCATCCCAGACCACCAATATGTACCCCTGACGTTGTGATACATCTTGGTGCTTTCTGGATGCAAGGAAAATCTTGAACTATGTGCCTCTTGGAGGATCTCCTTTCTCAGTTCTGGCACATCAGACATACAAATCCTACCTTGGTAGCATAACATCTCATCTCACACTAAAAACTCAGAGTCTATGCCTATCTCAACCTCTTGACGAAGCTTGGAAAACTTCTCATCCTAGGCTGGCTGCTCTCTGATCCTGTCCATAATTGATAAACTGACTGTGACGTTGGCGCACAATGCCTCAGAGCTGGGCAGAACTACCTCTATTTTCGTATCCTCCAAGTCTCTTAGTATCTCTGTCTGGATAGTCAACAAGTAAGCCAAGCTCCCTGATGACTTCCTACTAATAGCGTCAGCTACCATGTTTGCTCTCCTTGGGTGGTACTGAATGCTGAGCTGGTAGTCCTTGATTAACTCTAACCAACAGCGCTATCTCATATTGAGCTCTTTCTGTGTGAATAGATACTTGATGCTCTTATGGTCAGTGAAAATCTCGCACGTGGTTCCGTATAAGTAATGCCTCCAAATCTTCAAGGCGAAGACAATGGCTGCTAACTCAAGATCGTGTGTTGGGTAGTTTCTCTCTTGTGGCCTCAACTGACGTGAAGCATTTGCTACTACCCTTCCACTGTGCATCAAAACACATCTCAAGCCTTTTAGTGAGGCATCACTATAAATAATGAACCCCTCGGTTCCATCTGGTACTATTAGAATCGGAGCTGTAACTAGTCTGTCCTTGAGCTCTTGAAAGCTCTTTTATCGCTCCTCTATCCAGATAAATAGAACATCCTTCCTGGTCAGCTGTGGAATTGGCGTAGCTATTTTCGAGAAGTCTTTGACAAATCTTTTGTAATAGCCGGCCAATCCCATGAAACTTCGCACTTCTGTGACATTGGTAGGCCGAGGCCAATCCACGATTGCCTCAATCTTCTGGGAATCCACAGAGATTCCCTCTTTGCTAATCACATATCCTAGAAATGCTATGCTAGGGAGCCGGAACTCACACTTCTTCAGTTTAGCGTAAAGTTTCTGCTCCCTCAACTTCAGTAGAACTTTCCTCAGATGCACTTCATGTTCCTCTGGACTCTTAGAATAAACCAAGATGTCGTCTAGGAACACGATCACAAAGTCATCTAGATATGGCTTAAAAACTCTGTTCATTAGGTCTATGAATGCAAGTAGGGGCATTTGTGACCTCAAATGGCATCACCAAGAACTCATAATGACTGTATCGGGTTTTGAAAGCCGTCTTTTCAATATCTCCCGGTCGTACCTTCAGTTGATGGTACCTGGACCTTAAATCGATTTTAAAAAAGACCTGTGCTCCTTTCAACTAGTCGAAGAGATTATCTACCCTTGGTAGAAGGTATCGATTTTTTATGGTGACTTTATTCAACTCACAGTAGTCAACACATAACCACATGGTCCCATCATTTTTCTTTACAAACAACACCGGGGCACCCCATAGTGAAGAACTAGGTCTGATGAATCCTTTTTCTAATAGGTCCTGTAACTAGAGCTTCAGCTTTATCAGCTCTACCAGTGCCATACGGTAAGGATTCCTAGATATCGGGGAGGTACTTGGCTGTATGTCAATAGTAAACTCTATCTCTCTATCCACAAGCATTCCCGGCAAGTCGTCTAGAAAGACTTCAGGAAACTCTCTAACAGTGGGGATTTGATCTAAGGGTGATTGTTGTGAGCGAATGTCCAGAACGCTACACAAGAACCCATGGCAGTCCTTATGTAATAAACGTCTGGCCTGGATAGAAGATACAAAATAGGGTGGGGTAGCTACACCCGTCCCATCAAACTAGATGCTCAGATATTCGGGTCTCTGTATACTAACTGTCTTGGCCAAGCAATTAATAGATACATGATTCACGGCTAGCCAGTCCATACCGAGTATAGCATCAAAGCTACAAATAACTAACGGTATCAAATCGGCTAATAAATGTGAGTCTCCGATCTGAACCTTACATGCTCGATATATATTATTGCTACATAGTGACTCTCTTGAAGGCATAGAAATGGTTAACATGTAACCTAAGGGTACTGTTTCTATGTTCAGTCTAGCAGCAAATACTAGTGATATGAATGAATGTATGGAGCTAGTGTCAAAGGGTACTTTAGCATGCTGGGAACAAATCTGAAGAGTACCTACAACTTTTGAGGTGGTAGCCTGCGTATCTCCAGGTGTTAGTGCAAAAACCCTCCTTGAGCACTACGGGTCAGCTCTCTGTCCACTACCTCGGGGCTGTGCTACAACTGCAATCGTGGTTGTCGAGGTAGATGGGGTACCAGCTGTACTCCCGATTGACTAGGTCTTCTGAGGGCAGTTGGTCTTGAAATGCCCTTCCTAACCACACAAATAGCAAGCACGAGAGTTAGCCTGACACGGCCCCTTATGTCATCTGTGGCAAGTGGAGCACTGAACTACACTCCCACCGGTGGAATTGACCCCTGATAGTTTGGGTCCAAAACTCTTGGGTGCTGATCCTACTCCTGGCCGAGTAAAGGTAGGTCCTATTCCTCTGCCCTGGCTCCCAGTTAGCCCCTTATTCTGACTTCCTAGTGGCCTTGGTGCTGGGTTTGCCCTTCTTTTTTCAAACTCCTCGCCACTTTGCTCTATGATCTTTGCAGTGCTCACCACTCTATCATAAGTGGCTAACTGCAGGGGTTTAACCTTGTCCCTAATATTCCACCGAAGATCGCCCTCAAACCTGCGAGCTCTCTCGTGCTCAGTCTTCTATAACAGTAGGAGCAAATCTAACTAACTGTGTAAATCTGGCCTTATATTCTTCCACTGCTGAGTTCCCTTGTTGTAAGACAAAGAAATCTACGACTTTCTGATCTTTGGCTTCCCTAGGGAAGTACTTCTGATTGAAGACCACCACGAATCGGTCCCATGTCATCTGAGGCTCCCTGGCCTTCTATAGTAGGCACCACTCCTGAGCCATCCCTCTAAAAGTGAAAGTAGTAAAGGCTACCTTTTGTACCTCGGTACAATCCATGATCTCAAAGATCTTTTCTATCTCAAGCCTTCATTCTTCTACTGAAGTGGGGCCCCTGGTACCGTCAAACGTAGAGGGTCGTAGTGCTTGGAATTGCTTGTAAAGATGTGCCTGACCTCTCTCGTTCTCCTAACGTACTATGTCTATCACAGGTGGTGCCTGTCGCTCTTGTTGAGCTGGAGTGCTGGGACCCGCTTGGTTTTGAGGCGTATTCTGTATAAGCTTGTCCACTAGTCGCTCTAACCGTGCTATGTGGCCATTAGCCTCATCTAGTAGTGTGGTAGTACGGGTGTCACATCCCCCAGACCCACCCTGTGCGGATTTGGGGCACGTGACAAAGGCCAGTTAGGCACCCATCGGGTTTTATCAGTTTTTTTTTTTTTGAAAACAAAACCCCGACGGTAATCCTAACCACAGGCCATTCCGATCTAAATCCCAAGCATAATGCATTCAACATGTATAATTTAAGCAGCGGAAATTTTCACAAGAGAATGCATACATATATACTTGGTAGAGCATTCAGGATACATCATAGTCAGTCCTATCTTAATCAAGACTACAAAACAGTTTCACCACAAAAGGTCATAATCTGTTCAGTTACACAAAAAGTACAAAAATGGTATAGATTCACAAAAATGGGTTATCATTTTATCTGGGGGTCTCCAACATTTTCCCCCTAAGTCCTGGACCTGCTAAACCTGTCCATTTGAGAGTTCCCCTGAAATTATTAAAATAATGGAATGAGTTTTAAAAAGCCCAGTGAGTAACACAGATATCCAGGCAAGAGTTTCGAATTCAATCTTTGCTTAAATCACATGGTAATTAAATCAGTTTGGAATTAATAGTTCAATAAATCCAAGTCAAGTTCAATAGATCAAAACAGATAAACGGTTCAGAGTGCTAGCATATCAATCAGAAGTATAGTTAATCATTTGAGAAACTAAAAACCATGTCATCGGTGATAAAAGCATGCATTTAAAACAATTGCATTTAAACATATGGTATTCGAAACAATTTAGCTGATCAAGGAGCAGTAACTAAACAGTGTCAGAAGTTACTCACCTTCAATATTCGAGTTTGAAGCTATGAACGGAGCCTTCCTCTTTTCTCCTTAAGCCTAAAACAATTTATAGAGATTTATCAACTCATGACCTTAGACTGAGTAAGTCTACCCTATGATGGGTCTCATGGAACTAACTTATAGTGGCTAGTTCATAGGTCTTACCTCTTAAGCATTTGGCTTAGGGTTTTAGTGCCTTCACACGATTTATCGGTTCTGATTTTCATATTATGGACCTAACCATTGAGTTCGGAAGATCGAAGAAAGTCAATTTAGACTCTCTCGTCTTTTAAATCTAGGTTCGGGTATGTCAGGGGTATTTTGGTCATTTTTGCCGTCACATAATTTCTGCCTCGGGTTCGTCATCTAATCATGTATACAGTCTTACAAGTGTTAGGTCTACTACTGGTATCAGTTCCGTTGAAATCGGATTTCATTTGGCCTTGTACAGGGTCAGGGGTATTATGGTAATTTCATACATCATATTTTTTCGGTACCTCATTTGCAGTCACGGACCTCACCATTGGACTCAGGAGGTCCGAGACAGTAGGAATACATATATAACTTATGATTTTTGGACAACGGACTAATTTGGAGTATTTAATTTAATTAAATGATTTTAATTAAATTAATTTCGGAATATATATAATATATATATTATTTTTGGCAGAAAATGAACGGTCGAATAGGGTGGCACAGCGGACGCGTGCCACCTCCCTCTCCAATAGACACTGCTGTTCGAACCTTATAAGGTGCAAAATGCGTCTTTTATTTTTCTGATATAATTAAATATATAATATATATATATTTCGGTCGGATATGGTTCACACGCAGGTGCGTGGCCGAGTGGAAAGAAGGGGCGCGTGGGTTCTGGAGGTCAGGGGTTCGAAACCCCGTAGCCCGCCTTTTTCCTTCCTTCCCTTTCTTTTCTTTTAACGTAACTATTTAACATATAAACGGCCCAAAACGACGCAGTTTAATTAATGCAGTGGCAGTCCGTGGGACAGACACGTGTCCGAGTCAACCCGTCTACTCGGTTTTAAAGACACAGAGTCGACTCAAGCGTCGTCTCCTTCATCAAAACCCTTCACAGTGTTGCCCTAAAATCTGTAGATTTTCTCTTTCTATTTCGTGAGTTTTAACACACGGTCTCTCTCTGTTTTTCATTCAGATATACTATAAATATGATTTCCATCATTTTGGCATTCATAAACCAACAATAAATCAACTCAAACGGTGAGAATAAACCATGCTAGCCGTACCTGCAACTCAACAATACATCCTTATTTCTCAACCATTTTGTGTGTTTTTTGAAGCTACGTGACCTACAGAGCATAAGGATCAAGACCCTATCTTCATTTTTCAGTTTAGTCACATGCATCGACAATTTAAGTTTTGAACCCGTAAGAATATTTTGAAATCCGTGGGGCTATACAGTGTTCTGGGGTCGCGTAGGTAGATGGTTGAGATCCTCTTGGGGTCTATTTCAGGTCTTGACACTCAAGGTTCCATTCTGCTATGGTCGATTCAGACCTGGTATTCCAAGGTCCATTAATGGAGGTCACCTTCGGTTTCATGGTTTTTGACCTATCCGAGACCTCTAAACCATGCAACACACTCAGAATAATTCCTAGGATCAAGAATAAAACATGCATGCAGTCTAATTCTATCAAACAGTTCCAAAATCTACAAAACAAGAATTGAAGATAATTTAGAATTTTACCTTCAAGCAGTAGTAGTTCACACTCTTGGCTCGGTTCAGACCTTTCTAAATGTCCCTCAAGCTTCTCAGTTCATGTACCGTGATCCTCAAGTCCCCCCTTGCACTTCAAATGGCCAAATTTTCCTCAAACTCCCTTGCATGCAAAGCTTTCTCCCCCTCTCTCTCACTACACTCTCACACTCTCTCACAGTCCCTCACGTATGCACACACACACTCACACAATTCTGTATTTTCAGAATTCTCTCAAAAGAGAATTTGATGCAAGTTAGGGCATTTATATATTATAGCTTCATATACATATAGGGCTATACACATATACATATATGTGAGTGTATCTCTGCCCTTAGTGGGGTTAGTGGCTGCTGACCTGATGGAGGTGATGGAGGGCTATGATGAAGGGAATGCATGCAAGGCCATTGGCCAATTTGGGTGGTGGCTTGGGCAAGATTATAGGTTATATACATATATTGCTGTATATATGCACAAAGTAACCAACAGCCTAGTTGGTAACTTTTTGGGACAGATTTTTCCTACCTTGGTAGGTCAAGGGTTCAATTCCCCTTGGCCTCTCGAGTGACCATTTTCTCCCATTTTTCTGGTTAAGGCCCTGTTTGGTTGTCGCAGAATTCCAGTTTCACTGTTTTGGCCTTAACTCCCAATCCGTAACTCCTTTTTCAGTGCGGTTTCTTTCTGTCACTTCCTACTCAGAATATCTTTCATTAACCAAGGTCCAATGTCAGTTTTTTATTTCCTCGAGTTTCTCATAATTAGCTAATTCGAGTTTTATCACTATTAAAAATAGATATTAAATTAGCTAAACCTGACATTTCATTCCCAAAACAGTTTTCAATACACAAAACATGCCGGTCAAGTAATTGGGGTGTTACATCCTCCCCCCCTTCAGAAGAGTTGTGTCCCCAAAACTCAGTCTACAATATCAAGTAAACAACTCGGGATATTTTTCATGCATTTCAGCTTCAAGTTCCCAGGTTGCTTCTTCACTAGTGTGATTTCTCCACAAGACTTTGACTAACGGAATTGCCTTGTTACGCAAAGTCTTTTCTTTCCGGTCAAGGATCTGGACTGGCCGTTCTTCATACGTTAAGTCGTCTCTCAACTTGAGTGGCTCATACTCGACGACTTGCCCCGGTTCTTGTATACACTTTCGTAACATGGATACGTGAAATACACGGTGTACCTTGTCCAACTCAGGCGGTAATGCTAGACTATATGCAACCGGGCCAATTCTCTTTAAAATCTCAAAAGGACCAATGTAACGAGGACTTAACTTACCTTTCTTGCCGAACCGGAGTACTCCCTTTAGTGGCGACACTTTAAGAAACACAAGATCGCCTATTTGGAATTCAAGATCCTTCCTCCGATTATCGGCATAGCTTTTGTACCGGCTCTGGGCCGTTTGCAGTCTGTTCCGGATCCTCTGAATTTGTTCCGTGGTGGCTTGGACTAAATCTGGCCCAAGCAGCTTCTGTTCACCGGCTTCAACCCAGCAAAGTGGAGATCGGCACCTCCTCCCGTATAGTGCCTCATATGGTGCCATTTTAATGCTGGCTTGGTAACTGTTATTATAGGCAAACTCGACAAGTGGCAGTGCTCTGCCCAGTTTCCTTTGAAGTCCAGTGTACACAGTCGCAGCATATCCTCCAACATCTGTATCACTCTTTCAGATTGCCCGTCAGTTTGCGGGTGATATGCTGTACTGAACTTGAGTTCCGTGCCGAGTGCCTCCTGTAGACTTTTCCAGAATCGTGACACAAATCGGGTGTAATACCCCGACCCGAGAATGCCGGGTAATAAAGCACGTTTTACGAGGCTATAGAAAATGAGTGTAAAATAAATTAATTTAACATAATTAATTTATTAAATTGAATATTAGTTATATGTAATATAAATTATGAGGATAATTATAAAATATAATAATAATAATAATAATGACAAAAAACAAAGAAGAGGAAAGATGTGTATGTGTATGTGTGACCAAATATGCATGTGTGTATATATATATATATATATGTTTAAATGATAAATGAATATATATATATATATAGGGATGAACAGTGCATGTGTGTGTGTGTCACGTGCATGTGTGTGTGTTGTGTTATATATATATATATACATGAATACTTTATAAAACATTAGGTGAGGGGAAGCATGGTGAAAGGGAAAGAAGTATGGGCAAGGTCAGAAAATATGAGTGTGTAAGTGTATAAGGCAGACCAACAGTGGAGAAAAGGTAGAGAGAGAGAGAGAAAGTGGGGCTAGTGAGAGAAATATATATATATATATATATATATATACAAATATACACAAGAAAAATCTTCACCATGACACGGACAGAGAGGGAGAGAGAGAGAAGAAAACTTAGGAGGAGAAGAAGGAAGGGAGAAGGGAAACAGTGAAGGAAGGAGACTCACAAACCGAGGGAACCAAAATACAGGTAAGAGTTTTTGTTTTTGTTTCAAAATTTTATAGCATGATTCGATTAAGTTTGAACATAGGACCTTAAAGAGCATGTCATGAGGTTTCAAACCCAACAAAAATCATAGAAAACCATGTAGAAATGAGGGAGAAAACCCTAGTTGCAGGTTGAAAGATAAATTCGGATTTTCTATATTTCATGTGTAAAAACTTGATTTAGCCATCCAAGAATAATGGTATGAAGTGCAGGCAACCTTTAGGTGAAGAAATGAGAAAAATTGGTAAGGAAATAGGATAAGAAAAGTAGGAAAATGTACTCGCCGGAAACTGGGCACAATGGCCGGAAAAGCCGAAAATGGATCTTGAAAACCGTAGCAACCGAGGCCCAAAGCTAGTTTAAATTAGCTATTAAAACGTTAGGATAATTTTGGTTGAAAAAAATTGAAGTTTTGACTTGAAAATGAAGCAAAACAACGGCTGGTCCGTTTTTCCGGTGACCGGCGCTAGTTAGACCAACCGGAGAAGACGACCGGATTATCGGGAGAGAGACCGGGTTAAAACAGAACCGGGTTCGGGTCTGGACCGGGTCGGGACCCGACCGAATTAAAAGGGGCTTGACACGTCGTCGTTTGAGTTGAAATTTTAAAAATGGTTTGGGGTTGTTTGGCTACAGGGGCAATAAATTGGAATTGGGATTTGGTTTAACCAAACCGTGGATAAGGGGAATAGGAGGAGCATCTTATTCCGGTTCTGTAGGCAAGTCTGAACCGGTCGGTTCAGCAGAAGGGTAAACCGGTTTAGGGTTTTTGGTCTTGAACCCATTGGTTCAGACCGGAACTAAGGGAAATTATAAAGTGACCCCAACAGTTTACCCTAATTCAAATCTGGCCCAAAATTTTGAAAATAAATTTCAAATGTACCCCTGATAAATAATAAAATAATAAAATTAATTAATTAAATAATTTATTAAATAGGGGAAATTACCATTCTACCCGTAAGTCACGAATAAGTCAAACGAAGTCCGAACGGGGCGAATAAATAGTCAAACTTTATTATCTCGGGCATTCTGAGTCCAATGATGAGGTCCTGTTTTACAAGACGGGACTCCGAACATTAGAATACGATGAAAACAAGTCTTAAAATGACCAAAATACCCCTATGCCCTGACAAGGCAAATTATACGAGTATTCTTACTATCTCGGACCCTCTGAGTCCATTGGTGAGGTCCACGACATGAGATGAGGTCCCAAAAATTTTGAGACCCATAAATATGTCAAAATGACCAAAATGCCCCTACTCTATAAACGAGTCAAACGAAGTCCAAATTAAGTAAATAAATAGTGAATTTTTACTATTTCAAACATTCTGAGACTAATGGTAGGGTCCGTTTTACGAGACGGAGCCCGAAAAATAAAGACACGTAAAGGGGTAAATGACCAAAATACCCCTTGTCCAAAAATTAACAAGTTATTAGTGTAATCTTACTATCTCGGACCTTCTGAGTCCAATGGTGAGGTCCACGACACGAGATGAGGTCCCGAACACAAAGACACGTAAGGGGGTAAAATGACCAAATTACCCTTAGCACCTCTAAAGCCAAAATGAAATCAAAGAAGGTCTAAATTGACTTTCTTTGACATCTCGGACTCAATAATGGAGTCCAAATTACGAAACGAAGTACGAAAAATGTGACACGCAAAACGATAAATGACCATTCTGCCCTTTTACATATAAAAGTCCGAATTAAATTCTAAGAAAGCCTAAACTGACTTTCTTCGACGCTCTGGACCCAATGGTAAAGTCCATTCGATCAAAAGAAGTGTCTAAGATAAAAAGACATAAAATTTGATGAATAGCATCAGTCAGATGACTATAATTAAAACATTTCCGAAGTATTAAACTGAGGCAAATACGAAAAAAATAAAGTACGAGAAGACAGCGACGCGTTAACATGTGAAGCAAATAACTTTAAATTTAAGTTAATGGAGCTACCAGAAGAGTATAAGTTGAAATAAATTAAGTTTCTAACACATTAAATTGTGTCGTAAGTTAAAGTACGAGTTTAATTAAGTACGTGCGAAGTTATAGGATGTTAGTAAATCGACTAGGATAAAATAGGAACTAAGCATAAATTAAGAAGCATCAGTAGGTGATATTGCAGTAATGTGAAGTTAATGAGATTGTTATGGATTGTTCTTAGGAATTACAGAGGAAGTGGGAAAGCGCACTTTAGCACTAACCCTAAAGGACCGAGGTGAGTAACCCTGTATTTGAACTGGAGATTTAACTCCATATATTTGAAGAAGTTTTAAGCTCAAGTCATTGCAGCCTTTGAATATCAAATTCAGTCTTTATATGATTCCGTTCTTTTAAAATATTCTGTTACGGCATGCTTATTAAATGTTTTAAATTCAGCTCTTTTCTTGAAAATACATCAGCATGTCTAAATCAATTGCAAACCTCTTTAATATTCTGAATTTGATTATCACGTGTATTTGAAGCTTTATTGTAGAATTTGTACATTTCATGCTTTAAATGTTCATGAAAAATATCTATTGAAGAAGTCATGTGATAAATGTTTTATAAGATAAACGGTACTAAGTACCACCCTCTATGATGGTTGAAATCCTTCGGGATTCAACAGTACATGCCCGGTAGAAGGATCTAATCCCCCAGGCAAATGAGATATCTCCATCGACAGTATTGGCAGTAAAATGGGAGTCTGGTTCGAAACAGATTCCGCCTAATAAAAGAGAAAAGATGACAAGTGATTTTGAAAATAGAAGTAGGTATTATCCCTATTCTATTTCACGTGTTTATATGCTTTTAAATTGCATATGCTCTATTTGAAGAAAATGTGTATTTAGCTTGAATACTTTAATTGTTCAAAGCTATTGTTTTAAGAATGCATATACTCTGTGTTCTAAAAATGTACAAGCAATTGGTAGTGAGTATTTCATAAACCCTCATGTGCTAAAACCACTACCAGTTGAAAACCCCATGACGAATGCAGGAATTACTCACAAGCTTTGATTAGCTTACCCGGATTTTATCCGCCCCCCCTTTCAGGTGACTAAGGGCAGATCGATTATTGAAGACTATAAGGAGAAACCTAGCTTTTGGGAAGATTTGCTTGAGGAGTTCTTTTGGGAAAAATCGCATGAACTCTGATTAATATGTTTTGTATTAGTTGATATTTTAAGGACGTGTATTAAGCCCTACGGGGCAGTTGAATTAAGATTTTAATTATGAAGCCTTTTAAGTTTTAGTTATGCTCTGATTTAATATGA
The DNA here is from genome assembly GCA_008638375.1 of Nyssa sinensis. Taxonomy (NCBI): domain Eukaryota; kingdom Viridiplantae; phylum Streptophyta; class Magnoliopsida; order Cornales; family Nyssaceae; genus Nyssa; species Nyssa sinensis. The sequence continues at coordinate 9,803,681 of CM018042.1, read as the reverse complement.
ATGTATGATTATACATGTATACCGAAATGTGAAGAGCGGCAGTATCGGACGGATGTGCAAATTTTAAAATGAGAAAAGAAAAGAAAAAAAAAAAAGTTTTTCACGCTTCTGCAACCACATGACGCACATCTATTCGATACCGCTGTCTATGCGAGCCTTGTCTCGAGGCCTTCGGGTCTCGGGGCGGCGGTCGCGATCCGGTAATCCGCACAGGGTGGGTTTCGGGTCGTGACATCGGGGATCTCGATCGGATACAATGGACAATGGTGTGCCATGTAAGCGTACAATTTCCTGAATGTACAATGTGGCAAGCTTCTCTAAGCTATAAGTGGTCCTGACAGGTAGAAAGTGAGCAGACTTGGTCTATCTGTCCACTATGACCCTAGACAGCATCAGAGCCTTTCGGTGACTTGGGAAAACCGGGCACAAAATCCATAGTAATATGATCCCACTTCCATTCTGGAATAGGGAGTGGTTGCAGAAGTCCGCTAGGACGTTGATGCTCAACTTTCACCTGTTGGCATCGTGTGCAGTGAGCAATAAAATTTGCTACGTCCTTCTTTAATCCGGTCCACCAGTATAACTCCCTGAGGTCATGATACATCTTCGTAATCCTAGGGTGTACTGTGAATCTCGAGGCATGGGCTTCTTCCAGAATCTCCTTTCTTAACTCTGGTATCTTGGGCACACACAACCTACCTCGATACCGTAGAATTCCGTCCTGAATTCCAAAATCAGCTTTCCCCGTTGTCTTTACTTCATCACAGATTCTAATCAACTCCTCATCTTGAGTCTGTCCCGCTTTAATTCGCTCCACCAATGTAGATCCAACAGTCAAATTGGCCAGACAAGCCGTGCTACCTGGTGGAACTACTTCGATACCCATTTCATCCAGATCTCGAATTAACTCCTCCTGAGAGGTAATCATGTAGGCAAGGCTTCCAGATCGTCGACTCAAGGCGTCGGCCACCACATTTGCCTTACCCGGATGGTACTGAATAGCCACATCATAATCCTTAATTAGTTCGAGCCATCTTCGCTGCCTCATGTTTAATTCCTTCTGTGTGAAGAAATATTTTAAACTCTTGTGATTAGTAAAAATCTCACACACCTCTCCATATAGGTAGTGGCGCCAGATTTTTAGGGCAAACACTACTGCAGCTAATTCTAGATCATGGGTAGGATAGTTTTGCTCATGAGGTCGGAGCTGTCGGGAAGCATAGGCGATGACTCTATCATTCTGCATAAGGACACAACCCAGTCCTTTATAAGAGGCGTCACAGTAAATGACAAACTTCCCTTCTCTGGAGGGAATAGTCAATACTGGCGTTGTGGTCAGCTTCTCTTTTAGCAGCTGGAAACTCTTTTCTTGCTCATCTGCCCAAATGAATGGTACATTATTCTTGGTCAAATGTGTGAGCGATTTGGCCAACTTTGCAAAATCTTTCACAAAACGCCGGTAGTACCCAGCCAGTCCAAGAAAACTTCTGACTTCTGTCACAGTGGTCGGCTGGGGCCAATCCAATATGGCTTCCACCTTCTGTGGATCAACAGCGATGCCTTCTTTGGAAATCACATGGCCCAAAAAGGTAATGCTGGACAACCAGAATTCACACTTGCTGAATTTTGCATACAGTCTGTGCTCTCTCAGGGTTTGTAGTGCTATCCCCAGATGTCTTTCATGCTCCTCCTCGTTGCGCGAGTATACTAGTATATCATCAATAAATACTATGATGAAGTTAACCAAATACGGTTTAAAAACCCGGTTCATTAAATCCATGAACTCGGCAGGGGCGTTAGTCACACCAAAAGGCATGACCAGGAACTCATAGTGACCGTATCGGGTTCGGAAGGCCGTCTTTGGTACATCAGTATCCTTGACTTTGAGTTGATGGTACCCCGATCTCAAATCAATTTTAGAAAATACACTCGCCCCTTGTAACTGGTCAAACAATTCATCGATACGCGGAAGAGGGTACTTATTCTTTATCGTCACTTTATTTAGTTCACGGTAATCAATGCACAGTCTTAGGGAGCCGTCCTTCTTTTTCACGAACAACACGGGTGCTCCCCAAGGAGATACACTGGGTCGGATAAACCTTTTCTCCAACAATTCCTCCAATTGGGCTTTTAACTCCCTTAACTCTGATGGGGCCATTCGGTAGGGAGTTTTGGATATAGGTTGAGTTCCAGGGATAAGATCGATAGAAAACTCGATCTCTCGATCAACCGTTCCTTGCGGTAGTTCCTCTGGAAACACGTCGGGAAATTCACACACAACTGGCACTTCGGGTAGTGGGGGATTCTGGGCTTGGGTATCCAAGACACTACATAAATAACCACGACACCCTTTCTTCAATAACTTCCCTGCCTGAATGGCAGAGATTAGGTAGGGCGGTGGGGTAATGCCCTTTCCCCTAAACATAAACTCGGGCTGTCCCGGGGGCTGAAACAATACACTTTTCTCAAAACAATCGATGGTGGCATGATTGTGTGACAACCAATCCATGCCCAATATCACATCAAATCCCTTTATTGCTAAGGGTATTAGATTGACTAACAACTCCTGGTCTCTAATCATTACTCTGCAGTTCCGAAGGATCGTGGACCCAATCATTGACATCCCAGAAGGAATTTGTACCGATAACAGTTCATCCATAGGTTCAGGTATCTTATGCAGTTTATCAACAAAAGATGGGGACACAAAAGAATGCGTGGATCCAGGGTCAATCAACACATATGCAGAAATTCCAAAAATCGGGAGTATACCTGCTACTACAGCTTTTGCAGCAGAGGTGTCTCCTGGTAGCAGTGCAAAGACTCTTCCCGGGTGGCCCTGTGGCTCCTTGCCTTTATCCTTTGTCTTGGCAAGAGGTGCTGGAATAGGCTTCCGTTCTGCGGTGCCGGTAGTTAAGGCGGGGGTTCTCGGGATTGGTGGATGTTGCGGGCAATCTTTGACTTGGTGCCCCTTATCTCCACATCGGTAGCATGCACCAGTCAGTCGGCGACATTCTCCAGGGTGTAAGTTCTGGCAGTGAGGGCATCTGGACACTTCCTCAGTTTTCTTCTGACCCTTGTTGCTCTTACTTGGGTCCTCAGTCCTTTGCTTCTTGCTCGACTGCTCCTTCTTAAAGTTTTTGCCCTTTTTCTTTCTTTCTTGGTCCTTCAGTTGGTTGAATTCTTCCATGTCCTTTTCGATAACTAGGGCTTTGTTAAGAACATCGGAATAGGTGTGTAATTCAAAGGCTGAGACTTTAGTCCGTATCCCGATCCGAAGACCTGCGAGGAATTTCCTTGCCCTATTATGCTCTTCCCTCACCAAAAAGGAAACAAATCTGGACAACGCAGAGAACTTGGCTGCATATTGAATTACGGTCATGTCCCCTTGTTTTAGGGTGGCAAACTCCTGAATTTTTCTCTCCCGGATTGTAGGGGGAAAGAACATGCCATAAAACTTTTCAATAAAATCGGCCCAGGTAATGGTGGGGTTCTGTACTTGCATCTCGAGCCACCACTTGTAAGCCTCTCCCTGCAACATGTAAGTGGCTAGCATCACTTTCTCGGCTTCCGAACAAATCAAGAGCTTAAAGGTCTTTTCCATTGACATGACCCACAGCTCAGCTTTCTCGGGGTCGGTAACAGCATCGAAAGTCGGGGGTTTGAGTTTATGGAAGCGATCTAACAAGTCATTACGAATGCCGATTTCCAACGGTTGCGCTGGGGCGGCCGGAGGCGGAACTACCGGAGGCTCTACCGGGTTATTTGCTGGTCCGGCCTGGTGTTGCTGTAAGGTTCTTGATAGTCCCTCAATGGCCTGGCCGAATTGAGCTAATGTGGCCCGTATTTCCCGTAGGGCTACGCCCTCCGTTGGGGCCTGCGGTTCCCTATTGCTACTCCTAGTTCGAGGCGGCATCTGAAGCAAGATAAAAAGTATTCTAAGTATCCTCATTCAATATGTCATAGTAAGAATGTCATTCAGGTTGTTCATCGATTCAGAATTTCTATGACTTAAGTATTTGCTTTCTAAGGATTCAGTGTTAAAATAACCCTAAGGTTCTGGTCTATTCTGACTTTCAAACCTGTAGCTCTGATACCACTCTTTTGTCACATCCCCCAGACCCACCCTGTGCGGATTTGGGGCACGTGACAAAGGCCAGTTAGGCACCCATCGGGTTTTATCAGTTTTTTTTTTTTTAAAAACAAAACCCCGACGGTAATCCTAACCACAGGCCATTTCGATCTAAATCCCAAGCATAATGCATTCAACATGTATAATTTAGGCAGCGGAATTTTCACAAGAGAATGCATACATATATACTTGGCAGAGCATTCAGGATACATCATAGTCAGTCCTATCTTAATCAAGATTACAAAACAGTTTCACCACAAAAGGTCATAATCTGTTCAGTTACACAAAAAGTACAAAAATGGTATAGATTCACAAAAATGGGTTATCATTTTATCTAGGGGTCTCCAACATTTTCCCTCTAAGTTCTGGACCTGCTAAACCTGTCCATCTGAGAGTTCCCCTGAAATTATTAAAATAATGGAATGAGCTTTAAAAAGCCCAATGAGTAACACAGATATCCAGGCAAGAGTTTCGAATTCAATCTTTGCTTAAATCACATGATAATTAAATCAGTTTGGAATTAATAGTTCAATAAATCCAAGTCAAGTTCAATAGATCAAAACAGATAAACGGTTCAGAGTGCTAGCATATCAATCAGAAGTATAGTTAATCATTTGAGAAACTAAAAACCATGTCATCGGTGATAAAAGCATGCATTTAAAACAATTGCATTTAAACATATGGTATTCGAAACAATTTAGCAGATCAAGGAGCAGTAACTAAACAGTGTCAGAAGTTACTCACCTTCAATATTCGAGTTTGAAGCTATGAACGGAGCCTTCCTCTTTTCTCCTTAAGCCTAAAACAATTTATAGAGATTTATCAACTCATGACCTTAGACTGAGTAAGTCTACCCTATGATGGGTCTCATGGAACTAACTTATAGTGGCTAGTTCATAGGTCTTACCTCTTAAGCATTTGGCTTAGGGTTTCAGTGCCTTCACACATTTATCGGTTCTGATTTTCATATTATGGACCTAACCATTGAGTTCGGAAGATCGAAGAAAGTCAATTTAGACTCTCTCGTCTTTTAAATCTAGGTTCGGGTATGTCAGGGGTATTTTGGTCATTTTTGCCGTCACATAATTTCTGCCTCGGGTTCGTCATCTAATCATGTATACAATCTTACAAGTGTCAGGTCTACTACTGGTATCAGTTCCGTTGAAATCGGATTTCATTTGGCCTTGTACAGGGTCAGGGGTATTATGGTAATTTCATACATCATATTTTTTCGGTACCTCATTTGCAGTCACGGACCTCACCATTGGACTCAGGAGGTCCGAGACAGTAGGAATACATATATAACTTATGATTTTTGGACAACGGACTAATTTGGAGTATTTAATTTAATTAAATGATTTTAATTAAATTAATTTCGGAATATATATAATATATATATTATTTTTGGCAGAAAATGAATGGTCGAATAGGGTGGCACAGCGGACGCGTGCCACCTCCCTCTCCAATAGACACTGCGTTCGAACCTTATAAGGCGCAAAATGCGTCTTTTATTTTTCTGATATAATTAAATATAATATATATATATATATTTCGTCGGATATGGTTCACACGCAGGTGCGTGGCCGAGTGGAAAGAAGGGGCGCGTGGGTTCTGGAGGTCAGGGGTTCGAAACCCCGTAGCCCGCCTTTTTCCTTCCTTCCTTCCCTTTCTTTTCTTTTAACGTAACTATTTAACATATAAACGTCCCAAAACGACGCAGTTTAATTAATGCAGTGGCAGTCCGTGGGACAGACACGTGTCCGAGTCAACCCGTCTACTCGGTTTTAAAGGCACAGAGTCGACTCAGCGTCGTCTCCTTCATCAAAACCCTTCACAGTGTTGCCCTAAAATCTGTAGATTTTCTCTTTCTATTTCGTGAGTTTTAACACACGGTCTCTCTCTGTTTTTCATTCAGATATACTATAAATATGATTTCCATCATTTTGGCATTCATAAACCAACAATAAATCAACTCAAACGGTGAGAATAAACCATGCTAGCCGTACCTGCAACTCAACAATACATCCTTATTTCTCAACCATTTTGTGTGTTTTTTGAAGCTACGTGACCTACAGAGCATAAGGATCAAGACCCTATCTTCATTTTTCAGTTTAGTCACATGCATCGACAATTTAAGTTTTGAACCCGTAAGAATATTTTGAAATCCGTGGGGCTATACAGTGTTCTGGGGTCGCGTAGGTAGATGGTTGAGATCCTCTTGGGGTCTATTTCATGTCTTGACACTCAAGGTTCCATTCTGCTATGGTCGATTCAGACCTGGTATTCCAAGGTCCATTAATAGAGGTCACCTTCGGTTTCATGGTTTTTGACCTATCCGAGACCTCTAAACCATGCAACACACTCAGAATAATTCCTAGGATCAAGAATAAAACATGCATGCAGTCTAATTCTATCAAACAGTTCCAAAATCTACAAAACAAGAATTGAAGATAATTTAGAATTTTACCTTCAAGCAGTAGTAGTTCACACTCTTGGCTCGGTTCAGACCTTTCTAAATGTCCCTCAAGCTTCTCAGTTCATGTACCGTGATCCTCAAGTCCCCCCTTGCACTTCAAATGGCCAAATTTTCCTCAAACTCCCTTGCATGCAAAGCTTTCTCCCCCTCTCTCTCACTACACTCTCACACTCTCTCACAGTCCCTCACGTATGCACACACACACTCACACAATTCTGTATTTTCAGAATTCTCTCAAAAGAGAATTTGATGCAAGTTAGGGCATTTATATATTATAGCTTCATATACATATAGGGCTATACACATATACATATATGTGAGTGTATCTCTGCCCTTAGTGGGGTTAGTGGCTGCTGACCTGATGGAGGTGATGGAGGGCTATGATGAAGGGAATGCATGCAAGGCCATTGGCCAATTTGGGTGGTGGCTTGGGCAAGATTATAGGTTATATACATATATTGCTGTATATATACACAAAGTAACCAACAGCCTAGTTGGTAACTTTTTGGGACAGATTTTTCCTACCTTGGTAGGTGAAGGGTTCAATTCCCCTTGGCCTCTCAAGTGACCATTTTCTCCCATTTTTCTGGTTAAGGCCCTGTTTGGTTGTCGCAGAATTCCAGTTTCACTGTTTTGGCCTTAACTCCCAATCCGTAACTCCTTTTTCAGTGCGGTTTCTTTCTGTCACTTCCTACTCAGAATATCTTTCATTAACCAAGGTCCAATGTCAGTTTTTATTTCATCGAGTTTCTCATAATTAGCTAATTCGAGTTTTATCACTATTAAAAATAGATATTAAATTAGCTAAACCTGACATTTCATTCCCAAAACAGTTTTCAATACACAAAACATGTCGGTCAAGTAATTGGGGTGTTACAACGGGTGTGCACCATTTCTTGCAATTGGTTAGAGATTAGCTTCATATATTTAAGTGTCTGATATCGCATGTCAGTTTCTATCTACTGACTCTACTTGGACATTTGTAACACTAGTACCTTAGTCTATCTCCCATGAAGCACTGTGTTACCTAGGATGCTCTGATACCAAGCTAACACGACCCGAGACCCACCCTCTGCGGATCTCGTGTCGCGACACCCGATTCGACGCTGCTTGTCGAACCAAGGGTCTCAACTTGCTACACAATCAGTGCTACTAACATGCAACGACTAAAATAGGGAAGAAAATAATAAAAGTTGCATGTGATTTATATAATGTTTACAAAATGCGGAATATAAAATTTCTTAATACAACTGTTCATCCCCAAGACATGGATAACATGGCAGAGCTATAAGATTGTCTATACTAAGTATTACACTGCAACTTCAAAACCAAATGTCCATCTCCTAGCTATTAGACTCTATGGTTCGTCCTCAATATCTGTGCCTGCAAGTCAAATGTTGTGTAGTATCTGATGAGCTATCAAAACTCAATAAGTAGTCCTTTACTCTGCCATGTGCACAAGGTATAAAAGAATGCTAGCCAGACAATGAATATATATACTCGATATCAGATGATAGAAATCAAATGATAAGGAAATGAATCTGCTATGCTAACAATGTCATACTGCTATAATCATGAGCTATATCAAGTATGAAATGTAAGCACTGTACTGAAAGCTGTAAAAATCTCATGATCATTCAATAATGATATAACATCATCAAGCTATGAATATCAACAATAAATGATAGTGATATCAACTAAATCTGAGATGCACTGGTACTGGTGGGGCCTGGCTACCCCTTGGGTGCCTAATACACCAATCTAAAAATGTAAGTCTACGTCCCATGCCTCACATAGTAACGTAGTAAATTTTCCACTCGATTGTATGAATACTACTCTCCCCTGAGCTCGTATTCAGCTCTACTCGAAAGCTGGACCCGAAGGTCATAAATAGCATCAAATGGAAGTGTGACTGAGCACAAATCCGACACTAATAATATATCGGGATCATGCTATCTTCTACGAAGAGTATAGTGGAATCATAATTGATTCTAGGCAATCTGACGTAACAATAGTTTTCGAGGCTACGGTTACTAGACTGCTTCGAATAAAACTATCTGGCCCTCACGGCCCTAGGTACAAGTGTACAAAGGAATCTATGCACAAGTGTACAATCATTATCGAGATATATATAGAAATCAATAACTGTCTCCTACATGATAAGGCAATATCAATGTGGCTCAATAAATACTAGTATATGTGTATAGAGTACGATAGACAATATATATATACAAGAACTATGACATGGCCTCGAATGTAACACATGCAGCGATTGGATTTTACTTACCTCTTACTGTCTATGAACTAGAACATTTAGACTACCTTTCCTTTGCCTTTCTGTGTTCCTAAAATCCATGAAACACGTTTCAGTCTATCTCTACCTGAATTATGCTATTCATCAAATTTTATGCCTTTATATCTTAAGTTCCTCTTTTACGAAAATAAACTCTACTATTGAGTCTGGAATATCGAAGAAAGTCGGTTTAGGCTTTCGCGAAATTCAATTTGGACATCTGTGCTAAAAAGGGCAAAATGGTCATTTTGCACTTTTACGGGTCTTTTATTTTTTGGAACCCCTTCTCACAAAACGGACCTCACCATTGGTCATAGAATGTCCGAGATAGTTAAAATACACTATTCATATGTTTAATTTGGACATCGCTACCATAAAGGGTAGAATGGTCATTTTGCATTTTCACGGGTTCTCACTTCTCAAGACCTCTTTTCATAAATCAAACTTGACGGTTGACTCTGGAATGCTTGAAACAATAAAAATTTACTATTCTTTTATTTTAATCGGAGTCCGTTTGACTACTTTTTGACTTAGAGGCAATTTGGTAATTTTTTCTTTATTTTTATTTTAATTAATTAAATTAATATTTAATTAATATTATATTCTATGGGTCAAATCATAATAACTAAAATTTGAGGGTCTAATTATAATTTCTATAACTTCTGGGTTCATTTGTAATTTTAGAAAACCCTATCCCAACTCAGGTTATCCAAACAGCGAATAAGCACAGAATAGGAATAAGATATCCCTATCCTCATTTCTCCAATTTATTACTCCTGTTACCAAACACCCCTATTTCAATTTTAAAACCTTTTAAACTTAAGTAATACTGTACCATTTTGACATATCCATTTCTGTTTCGGTTGGGTCCGGACCCGGATTTGACCCATGACCCGAACTCAAGCCCAAAAAGTCTTCTTCTTCTCCGACCAAATGCCGGTAGGGTGTACTAGGGTTTTGTCACCTTCTCCGATGACGGTCACCATTTTTCGATCATTTTCCCCCCCTTTTTCAATGGGGTTCTCTTCCCCTTTTCTTAAGGATCACAACCCATGCCCATCTTTCTGATTTAACCTACATACCATCACGAAAATTGAGAAACAATAGCTTCAGCCAGAAGTTGCGATTTTTCGTTGAGCTTTATTTCTCTATGGTTTCCTTATAGTTTTCACTCAATTTTTGTTCTAATATTCTTCTACACTTTATAAAATCATATCTAGGCCATTTAAACAATGTTTCATGCATAAAATATTAAGGAAAACCCAAACTATCATAAACCTGTAACTACTGTTTTCTCTTTCAATTTTCAACCATTTTTCTCGATTCTTTTTGCATTTCATTCCTTATTCCATGCTTAATATAGCCCTATAATTTAAACACTATGAATCATGCTGGTTTTCTAAAATAGAATATAGTTACTCACCTATAATTTCTGATTTTTTTTGTTGTAGGTTCTTCTTTCTCTCTTGTTCCAACTTCTCATTCCTCTCTGAAACTCCCAATGCCTCTCTACTTTTAACTTAGCCTTTCAAATCAGTTTCTTACTTATGATTTTCTCTACCATCGCACACACACATATATATATATATATATATAATACATAGACACACAACACCAACCGCCTTAACCTCTCTATTTCCTCTCAGTTTCTCCCCCTTCTAAAGCCCCTTTCTTTGACCTAACTTTTCTAATTTTTCTCCCAAATGCAACTTTGCATTTATGGCTTTGGAGATATTTTCATATATATATATATATATATATATATATTATATCACACATACCAACACAGACACAACACCTAACCGTCACATACACACTTGCTTGCACTTGGTAGCTTCCTTTCTTTTTCTTAATGTATAATTCATATATACATACATATTATACTAAGCATATGTATATATACATATATATAAATACTTACTCTATACGTATATATATACTCATATATATAGATATACATACATTTTATTTTCTAATTACGCGTACATGCACTCATATTAAATAAGCTACGTGTATACGTATACGTACGCATGCATAAAAGTACGTGCATGCATGTATTACGAGGTATAGTTCTAGGTTGCTCGGGCATCGCCCGACGCTAACCGTATAACTGACACTATTCACATTTCAAAATCGTACAGTGCATTTGATATAATAATATAGAGCTTAAACAGCTCAGTTTACAACTAATAGTACACTACCCGACCTGATCTACCTCGGTATACATGCTAACCCGGGTCAGGGTATTACAATAGGACTCTGTCAAGAGGAGTCCTTATAGAAATAGAACTCTGTCATGGCCCAAAACCCACCTTATACGGATCTCGTGTCGCGGGACCGACCCTGAGGCCGTCCCTACTTTTTCCATTCTTGTATCATAGTAATAATGTGTAATGCACTAGAAATTGAAAACAATAATCAACAGAAGTCTTTAAATATATCATATGGTTTTACAAGTGTTAAAATAAGAACTAAACATAACAGCACCCGTAGGTGGTGAATACATGGGATAACTACATCATAGACTAGTACATTTCCTCACAATGTCCTCCTACGCTCTCAAACTCCTACTAAGGTCTTGCAGCGTCACTATCTAAAAAAAATGGTTAGTAATATGGAATGAGCTAACAAAAGCTGAGTAAGGAAATTCCCATCTCTGACATTGGTATTGGTGATCAAAAAAGAACATGAATCCATGAATATGAATATGATAGCCAATCATAAAAAATGAGATGTTGTAATAGCCAATGAGAACAATTGCCATAATGGCCAGTAAACAGTGGGGGTTACAATATTCAATCAGGAGTAATGGATATAACATCAATAGGAAACTCTCAATAACAATTTATCAATATGAATGTACTGCCACAATAAATTGATCAGAATCAATTTAATAAGGAATGTTCTCTTGGTATAAAATAAGTCATAGAGAATAGTGTCATTCAATAATCGCAGTCATATCATGACATAAGAGATGCATTTACTCTATTATGGGGTTCGGCACTCCCTCGGTGTTTTAGGGCCCGTCATACCCCCCAATGAAACTCCAATAATTCTTCATATGTTTGTTCATGGACTTGACCCGTAGGTCTAGTAAATTAGAAAGTATCGGATAGATATTGTGACTGAGCACAAATCTGGTATTCATAATGTCATGACCCGAAATCTGCCTCGCGCGAACCCCGTGTCGCGACCGTCGCCCCAAGGCCCAAAGGCCTAGGGACAAGGCTTGCATCTGCAGCGGTATCGAATAGATGTGCTTCATGTGGTTGCGGAAGCGTGAAAAAAACTTTTTCTTTTCTTTTCTCATTTTAAAATTTGCACATTCGTCCGATACTGCCACTATTCACAATGGTACACATGATCATACATTCAAAGCATAACTAAAAACTTAAAGGCTTCATAATTAATACATGTTTAACTGTTCCACAGGACTTAATACACAATAGCGAAATACTTCTAAATATAAAATATTTCCAACTTCATAGTACATCCCCAAGAGAATTGCTAGTCCTGTGATTAGTTGCCTAACTCTTCTTCCAAAATAGATAGGCTTATCATCATCGCCATCAAGATCAAGCTGCCGTCATTTACCTAAAAGGGGGCGGATATAAATCCGGGTAAGCTAATCTAAGCTTGTGAGTAATTCCTGCATTCGTCATGGGGTTTTCAACTGGTAGTGGTTTTGCACATGAGAGTTTATGAAATACTCACTACCAATTGCTCGTACATTTTAGAACACAGAGTATATGTATTCTTAAAACAGATAGCTTTAAACATTTAAAGTATTCAAGCTAAATACACATTTCTTCAAATAAAGCATATGCAATTTAAAAGCATATAAACACGTATAATAGAATGGGGGTAAAAACCTGCTTCCATTTTCGAAATCGTTACTTCAAAACATATAAACATGTATAGGAAAATGGGGGTAAAACCTGTTTCCATTTCCAAAAACATTTGTCATCTTTTCTCTTTAATTAGGTGGAATCTGTTTCGAACCAGACTCTCATTTTACTACAATGCTGCAATAGAGATATCCCGTACCAAGGGGATCAGATCCTGCTACCTGACATTTACTGTTGAATCCCGAAAGATTTCAACCATCATAGGGGTGCTTTAAACACCATTTATCTTGTAAAACATTTATCACATGGTTTCTTCAATAGATATTTTTCATGAATATTTAAAACATGAAATATATATAACTTATCACATGGCTTCTTCAATAGATATTTTTCATGAATATTTAAAACATGAAATATATCACTTCTGCAATAGAACTTCAATATTTGGAATAATCAAATTCAGAACATTTATGAAAATTTAGCATTTTAAACCCAGACATGCTGAAACATAATTAAAAAGGAAAACTGTGATTCAGACCAATCACCTAGCATGTCACAATACAGTTTATGAAAGCAGAAAACATTTTAAAATAAGAATCATATGATACTGAATTTGATATTCGAGGCTTCCAATACATTGAACTTAAAACTTTTTCAAATTCATGGAGTTAAATCTCCACTTCAAAGGCAGGGTTACTCACCTCAGTCCTTTAGGGTTAGTGCTAAAAATGCGCTTTCCCACTTCCTCTGTAGTTCCTAAGAACAATTCATAAACAATCTCATCAACATCACATTCACTACAATATCACCTATCGATGCTTCTTAACTTATGCTTAAATTGTATTCAATCCTAACCGATTTTACGAGTATTCCATAATTTCGTGTATACTTAATTCGACTCGTATTCTTAGCCTACCACACCATCTAATGTGTTAGAAATTTATTTCATTTTGACTATACTCTTCTGGTAGCTCCATTAAATTTAAATTAATTTTAATTACTTCATATGTCGACGTGTCCGTGTCTTTCTGTATATCATTTTGACGTACATTGCCTTAGCTTAGTACTTCGGCAATGTTTTAAATTTATAGTCATCTGACTGATGCTATTCATCAAATTTTATGTCTCTTTATTTTAGACACTTCTTTTGGTGGAACAGACTCTTCCATTGAGTCCGGAACGTCGAATAAAGTCAATTTAGGCTTTCTTAGAATTTAATTCGGCTTGGGACATGTTAGGGGCATTTTAGTAATTTACACCTTAACGTGTCTAAATTTTTCAGAGTCTCGTCTTGTGAAACTGACCCCACCATTAGATTCAGAATGTTTGAAATAGTTAAAATCCACTATTTATTTGTTTAAGTTGGACCTTGTTTGTCTTGTTTATGGAGTAGGGGCATTTTGGTCATTTTGACATTTTTAGGGTCTTAAATTTTTTCGAGATCCTCATCTCATGTCGTGGACCTCACCAATGGACTCAGGAGGTCTGAGATAGTAGAAATACACATATAACTTGTAAAATTTGGGCTTCAGGCCATTGAGGAGTATTTAATCTAATTAAATAAATTTAATTAAATTAAACTCATGAAATATAACATATATATATTTAGTGTGTGATTTATTAACGGTCGAATAGGGTGGCACGCTGGCCAGCGTGTCACCTCCCTCCCAAAAAATACCACGTTCGAGTCCTGTAAGGTGCAAAATGCACCTTTTAATTTTCTGTTTTTATTATACATATATTATATATATATAATTTGCCCCATATGTGACACACGCGCATGCAGTGGTCGAGTGGTAAGAGAGGTTGGTTTGGGCGCGTGGGTCAGGGGTTTGAACCCCACTGACTGCAAATCCTTTTCTTTTCTTTTAAACTTAAACTGTTTTATATATATATATAAGCATCAGGCCCCTAAAACGATGTTGTTGCATTAATGCGGTGGCAATACCGTAAGCCCCCACTGTGTCTGAGTCGACTCATGTTAGATTTTAAAACTGAGTCGACTCACTGTCGTCTTCTTCGCTCGACTCCTACTGTTGCCCTAGTTTCCAAAGCTAAAAGCTTCCATTTTCAAGCCATTTTACTCACCCAAGCCCCACTGTTTTTAATCTAAACTACTTCTAGGACATTAAGAAAGGATTTAGGCATTCGTTTTAGGGTTTTTATTGGCCTCTCGAGTTCGGGCAGAAGGTGGATAATCCAACCTGCAACTCTTTGGTAAACCCTCGTTTCTTCACCATTTTTAGCATGGTTTGGTTCTATGTGACCCTCAAGGTATGGGGATTCAACCCCCATTCTCAAAAACAGGTTTAGGGGTTCATTTTGGAAGTCAGGTTCTAGACCCGTGACCTGCAACCCTTATTTCCATGGTCATTTCTCAAGCTTTTTGATCGCGCAGTAGGTTCATTAGAACCCTCATGGTCTCTACTCGAAGCCTCAATACGTGAGACTCGGTTTTGTTGTCATGGATTTAGACCTGTTATATGCAAGGTCATCCATGGCTATTTTGTGTACGGCTTGATGTTTTGGTGTGTTTTTGAGTCTATTTTTCAAGCCTTGTTCATGTCTATTTACCTTAAACATCATATATACAAAAATCAAACCTAAACAGCCTACATACATATATATTTTCTAGAGAGAGAAATTGTGGTGTTTAGTGGGTTTACCTTAATTAGCACCTTTCTCTCTCCTTCTCCTTCTGATTTCCTCTCTTCTTCTTCTTAGAAACTTCTCTCTCTCTATTTCTCTGTATAACCGAGTGGTTGTGTGGTTGTATGTCTATAAAATAATGTATATATGTGTTTATGACTATACACTATCATCACCTCCCTGATTGCCCCACCAACTGGTTTAACTTGTAGCAACTTCCATAATGATCAGTGCTCAGGTTTCCACTGTTTTGGGGCAGGCCATTAATTGGCTGTGTAAGGGTGTGTGTGTTTTACAAGTTATATGTATATTATATATATATATATATTCACACACTAACATACCAAGACACCCACACATACCTTAACCGACCCACACTCACACACCTGCCAACACACTCAATTACACCTTCCATCACAATTCTGCACACACCCATACCTACTTGCTTTAATGTGTATATAATATATATATATATATATATATTCATATATATATATACATATATGTGTACATATAGGTATATATAAATATTTATACTTACAAGATTATTCACACCTATTACTCACACACTCAATGTGTGCATTTTACACATGCTAATTTTCATATAATATTTATATGTATTTTACCACATACTTGTATACACAATGTAACATGTATTGAAATATACATGATTGTATATTTCTTGATTCTCGGTCCCTTTTTGTAGTAAATTTATGGACGGGTTCTCGTAAAACGTGTCATTAGGTTTAGCATTTTAGGTCGGGGTATTACACATAACATATCATGATCATTCGTGATTCCATAAGAGTATAAAAATAGACTATCATATATTCAATAAAGACATAACAGTAGGCCTTGCAAGGCATGGTATAATATGATAAACAATGATATAGCAGTCAATAAGTGTCCACAAGATATAACAATATCACATTGTGGAAAACAATAATATCTAGTATGTTTAAGAGTACAAGTTTGGCAGTAATGGAATAAATATGGCTTGGAAATACCACATGTGAGAGATTAGGTTTTACTTACCTTTTAATGCGTTCCTACATCAGTATCTCGTGATTTTGCCCTTTCCTTTCGAGTTCCCTATATCTTAGTAAATACGTCTCAATTTTATGTCATTGATCAAATTTTATGCCTTGTTACTATAAGTATCTCTTCCACTAATTTAGACTCTACTATTGAGTTCGGAATGTCGAAGAAAGTTGGTTTAGGCTTTCGCGAATTTTCATTTGGGTTTGTGTACTATTAGGAGCATTATGGTCATTTAGCATTTCTATGGGTCTTTATTTTTTGGGGCTTCATCTTGTAAAACAGACCCTTCCATTAGCTTTAGAATATCCGAGATAATAAGAAAACACTATCTATTCATTTAATTTGGACTACGTATCAATTTCCTGTATTTGTTCGAATTAATTGATTTATTTAATTAACTATCTATAATATATATTTATTTGGGCGAATTAGGATCACATGTGCCTTAGTGGCACGGTGATCTGTGTACCTTGTTTAGGTTCCTTGCCTTGGCTTGGTTCGAGGTTCGGCAGCCCCTGCGTATATTTTTTTCTAACTAATCCTAGGCCAAACAGTGTATAAACTAGATTAGGAATAGGATAACCCTGCTTTGCTTTGAATAGTATCCCAATTTAAATCTCATAACCCTATAGCCAAACAGTCCTAATTATGCATATATATATATTAAAGTAGTAATTCTAAAAACGACGTAGCTTCAGTGGACAGTTCATTAACACAACACCGTTTGGTGTCACTAGTTCACCCTCTTCTCTGACCAGTCTCCGTCACCTTCTCCAGCAATGGCCAACCTTTTCCGATTGATTTTTTGACCTTTCTTAATGTAGCTCCCTTCACAATTTCATGGGGATCATGAATCCAACCCTGGTTTTTCACTTAGATCACCTTAACTCCACGAATAGAGGGAACCGTAGGTCCGACTAACTTTCCGACCAAGCTTTCCCTTCCTATTTCGTGACTTCTGAGTCACTACCTAAGCCCCAATTTGATTCTAAACATGATAGGAATCCATTTCTAACATTTCTACATTCATATCCGAGATTTTATGCAGAAAATTCCTATAACCCAATTATCCCTTCAAACCTGTAAATGCCATTTTCTCCCCCATCTTTACATTATTCTTTTTGATTCTTTTTCCCAATTACTCTATATTTCATGTTGATTCAGACCCTAGAAATAAAACCTAGCTTCATGCTTTGAATCGTAAAAGCAGAAACTTGACAAACTCACCTTATTTCTCAGTTTCTGGCTTGTTGTATCTTTCTGAACCACTTTAGTTTCCACTCCTGAATCCTCTAACTCCCCTTCTTGGCCTCAACTTCTTGATTTCCTTCTTTCTTTTTCTGATTTCTCTCAAAACGCCCCTTGGTATTTGTAGGGAAAATCCCCTCACATGGCGCCTACCTTTTCTCTTTCTTCCTACTTTCCTTGCAACCTTCTTGGACTGCTTTCCACCGCCCATTTCTTCTTCATCCTCCACGTCCAATTTATATATATATATATATATAAATTTCATTCCCCACTTTCCCCTCCTTGTGTCGGCAGCTTGCTGCTTTTTCCCAACACACACAAACACACACTGGTCTCACACTAATCACACACACTGATCACATGTAGTCCCCCTTCCCTTTTTCCTTTTGTATTTATAATTTAGAACATATATATGTATATATATCTATATTATTTATACATACCATTACATATATATATATATATATATTCATATATACACCTATATATCAAATTCTATGTACATATACATACACTCATTTTAATAAACCTATACATGTATGCATACGTACATATGCATGAGTGCACGTATGTACATGTATTACGATGCTTTGTTCTAGGTTGCTCAGGCGTCGCCCGATATTGACTGCATGATTGAAACTGTTCACATTCTAAAATCATTTAGTCCATATGATATCATAATATAGAGTTTTAATAGCTCAGATTACAACTGGGTATTACACTACTCGACCAGGTCTACCTCGATTTACGTGTCATACCCCGAGTCGGGGTATTACATTCTTCTTCCCTTAAAATAAGTTTGTCCCCAAACTTAGTACATACTATGGTAAAAATAACTGAGGATACTTGGCGCGCATGTTGTCTTCTCGTTCCCAAGTAGCTTCCTCTATGTGATGATTCCTTCACAAAGCCTTGACTAAAGGAATAGTCTTGTTCCATAGAACCTGATCTCGACGATCCAAAATCTGCACTGGATGCTCTATGTAACTCAAGTTCTCTTGGATGTCTAAAGGCTCATGCTTAACCACCTGATCTGCACTCTGTACACACTTCCTTAACATCGAAACATGAAAAACGTCATGTACATGTGCTAGCTCTGAAGGCAAAGCAAGCTGGTATGCTACTAGCCTGACCCTTCCCATGATCCTAAAAGGTCCAATTGTATCTTGGCCCTAGCTTTCCCCTCTTGCCAAACCTTACTACACCCTTCATAGGCGACACCTTCAAGAACACGTAATTGCCTACTGTGAACTATAACTCTCATCTGTGAGCATTTGCATAGCTTTTTTGTCTGCTCTGAGTCGCTAGTAAACACTGTCTAATCAGCTGTATCTTCCCTGTGGTCTGTTCTACTATCTTTGGCCCATAAAGCTTCCTTTCACCCACTTTTATCCAACAGAGGGGTGATCGGCACTTCCTGCCATATGATGCTTCATATGGCGCCATACCAATACTAGCTTGATAGCTATTATTGTAAGTGAACTCCACCAGTGGCAACCGATCTTCCCAACTCCCCTCGAAGTCTATGACACAAAACCGCAACAAGTCCTCTAGAGTCTGTATCGTCCTCTCTGACCTTCCGTCAGTCTCGGGATGATACGCAGTGCTGAGACTCAGTTCCGTGCCCATAGCTTGTTGTCGACCCCTCCAAAATCATGATATAAATCATAGATCCCGATCAGATATGATCGATACCGAGACTCTATGAAGTCTAACAATCTCTCTTATGTACAACTCGGCTAGTCGCCATAAGGTTTGTGTCATCTTAGTTGCTAAGAAATGAGCTGTCTTGGTTAGTCTGTCCACTAATGACCCAGATAGAATCACTCCCTCTCAATGTTTTTGGTAATCCTGACACGAAGTCCATAGTAATGTGTTCCTACTTCCACTCGGGTATAGGTAACGGCTGTAGAAGTCTTTTAGGCTTCTGATGCTCGACCTTGATCTGTTGGCACTTGGCACATCGTGCTATGTACTCAGCTATGTCACACTTCATCCCGGACCACTAATAAGTGCTTCTGACGTTGTGATACATCTTAGTGCTCCTTGGATGTAAGGTAAACCTTAAACTGTGTGCCTCATCAAGGATCTCCCTTTTGAGCTCTGGCACATCGGGTACACAGATTCTGCCCTGATAGCATAACATCCCTTCTCGCACTAAAAACTCAAAGACTATGTGTCACATCCCGAACCCTACCTACGTGGATGTTGAGGACGTGATGCCAGTTAGCCGCCTTGCAGATTTTTCGGCCAACAATGCGACCAACCAAAGGCGAATTTCTTAACTTACCGATGAATTGCATTCCAAATGTAGGGTCAGAGCAGCAGAATTTAAAACTTTTTTATCTCAGGAATGCAACTCAGTTATATACCATAGAGGTATGTACCATAGAGCAAGTCTAAAACCCGATAGCTAATAACTCTAACCACAGAATACGTTTATAATCAGACATATAACACAGAGCACATCTACTATCTCTAGAGTACCATTACCATGGGCTATGTCCCAATACATCTAATGCATATCAATGAAGTTAATCGAATCATGTCACTTACTTGAATAACCAGATTCAATCCACAAGAATCCAAGTCTCCACAAATCACTGCCATCAGATCCTTTACTTGGAATGCCACTCGGCCTATTCATGTCATATCATAGTGCCTTCTAATCCAATGAAGATAAATCTTGAAAAATGTTAGGATAATGGGGTGAGCTTTAACAAGCCCAGTGAGTAACAGAGGTTCCCTACCATCGGTTTCAAAACCAGTTCTTGCTTATAAAGCACATGGATAGTTCAGTTATTTCAGAAACAATAGTTTTATAAATCCACTTTAAATGCAGTTTAAGTAGAATAAAACTGGAACCGAACTAAACAGAACAAACAGATCAAAACAGAACATAACATAACAAATCAGAACAGAATAGTAAATGATGCCAATATATCAATCAGAGACACAGGCATATCATTAGCGGGATGAAATAGAACAGAATTGAGTGGAACAAAATAGAACAGAACAGAACAGGATGCCAATTAGGCACATAATTAAGTATATTCGAGCTTCCCCAGCTGCCCAATCGTGGACTACTCGTGGGGCCTCTACCCTCTAGGTACCGTTCTGGCCTACTTATGCCATATTGCTCAAAACTAGAGTGGGCCCAAGAGTAAGACACAACATAGCAAAACAGAATCAGAACAGACCATATAACAGAACAGAACAGACCCGAACAAAACAGAAGAGCAGGACATATCAAAATCATGCCATGCGTAATGTAGTATAAAAAGGTATGCATTTAAGTATATGCATTTAAATAGTACAGTATATAAAACGATACAGTGTATCAAGATACAATATCTAGACAGTGTAACTTATACACCAAGCCTAGAAGTTCCAAGTTACTCACAAATTCTTCGCTTATCTCCTTGTATAGATAATCTGATAACCTCCAGACATTGTCTCAGGCACATCCTTGCATATCCTGAATAATCATCATTAATCACAGACAAATCATAATTCATCCATTCGTGTTTTATTCATCATCTTAGGCGTCTATCGGATTACCTAAGATAGCCTAATAGCCTATTACCCTTTCATTGGTTTCATCCGAGGCTATTTCATTCTTTAATTAGGCTCAGTAGTTATTAGGATTATAATCTAAGTCATTTAGACTTTAATCGTTATCAGTTAAGTACTCATTCAACCTTAGGGGCAAAATGGTCATTTCACCATTCTTGTCTCGGACCCTGTCGTGCTCCTCAGAATAGTCCACATATCTTAAATATAAAGTTCTAAGTCTTTTGGACTCAAACCATTATCAGTTAAGTACCTATTTAACCTTAAGGGCAAAATGGTAATTTTGCCATTCTTGCCCCGGACCCTGTCGTGGTCCTCAGAATAGTCCACATATCTTAAATATAAAATCCTAAGTCTTTTGGACTCAAATCGTTCTCAGTTAAGTACTTATTTAACCTTAGGGGCAAAATGGTAATTTTACCATTCTTGTCCCGGACCTTGTCGTGGTCCTTAGAATAATCCACCTATCTTAAATTTAAAGTTCTAAGCCTTTTGGACTCCATTTGGTATCTGCTTTTGATCATCGGAACACATCGGTCAATTTTCATTTTATACGTTGACTGTTCCGGAGTCTTATTTAGCCCTTCCATTTTCATAATTATGCTTATGATAATTAGTTAGATCATATTGGCCTTTATTCGGCCTCTCCTTTGCACTTACCATGTTCAGGGGCATTTTGGTCATTTTATGTTTCGTGAGATTCTGACCCCGATTCATCATTTAATCCTGTGCGCAGTTTCACGAGTGTCTGGGCTTCTATCGGTATCAATTTCGTCCCATTTGGACTTCATTTGGATTTCGTATAGCATTAGGGGCATTTTGGTAATTTCACACTTTCACGCGTCACGTTTATCGGTACTTCGTTTACTAGTATGGACTCCACCGTTGAGTCCAGAGTGCCTAACATAATTAAAATTGACTACCTTTATTTTTATTTGGCCCTAAGTATCATTAGGGACAATACAGTCATTTATAATTTATGTGTCTGTATTTTTCGGGACTTCGGTTCATTAAACGAACCCCACCATTGGGTCCAGAGTGTCCGACATAGTTAAATTGGACTATCTTTTATTTTTATTTAACCTTGGGTATCATTAGGGGCAGTACAGTCATTTATCATTTGCGTTTCTCTATTTTTTCGGGACTTAATTTCTCAAATCGGACTCCACTGTTGAGTCCGAAATGCCCGAAATAGTAAAAATATACTATTTATTTATTTAATTTGGACTTCGTTTGACCTATTTAATGTCCAAGGGTAAAATGGTCATTTTATCCTATTTAATAAAATAATTAAATAAATTATTTTATTATTTTTCCACGGGTGTATTTGCATAAAAATCCTAAGGACTGGGCCAGAATATAATTTTGTAGAACTGTTGGGGTCAAAGTATAAATTCCAGAATTTCTAGGGGTCAAAATGTAATTTTACCAATTAATAAAATAATTATTTAATTATTTAATTATTTAATTATTTTTCAGGGGCTTATATGCATAAATTTTTCAAAAGCTGGGCCAGAATATAAATATTCAGAACTGTTAGGGTCAAAACATAAATAGGCATAGTTCTAGTTTTCTAATTTAATTTTTAATCATTGAACCAGAGGGTTCACAATTTGTAACCCAAGACCGGTCCTTAAACACAATGAACCAGCCGGTTTAGGTTCTTCAGAAAAAACGGAATACGGTATTCCTGATATCCTTCCTATCCACAGTTGGGTTATGCCTAAAACCTGATTTCAATTTCTTACATTCATAACTAAACAGGGAAAATCTCATTTTAAAACAAGTTCCAAAACGACACAGTTTAAATAACTCTTCCTACATTCGGTAGGATCTCGACCCGATCCGACCCAAACCCAGTCCAACTTGACCTGACACTATTCATCATCCCCACCAAATTAGGGTTTCACTGCTTCTTCTCTACAATTGTCTTCTTCGGCGACGGCACAGAGATTCCGGTGGAGTTTTGGGTTCGGTCCAATGGGGTTCGAAAGGAAAATTTGTAAAGACTTCAGATCTGGTTTTGGATTTTCGGTTGGGCTACATCTTGGCCATCGAACGGTCAATTACAGTGGCTGTTACCCAGATTCCGGCGACCTCGGTTGTTTCTATGCCATGCGTTTTGGAGTCGTTTTAACTCCTGTTTTCGACCACAGTGACCTTCTAGGACCCTTAGGATTTGTTTTGGGCAATTAAAACCTACAAACTCAACGATTTTGAAAGATTATTCCCTTGGTCAGCCGCACCTGCAACTGCCCTTATCTCGCTCGTTTTTGGACTATTTTGGTCCATTCAACTTGCATTGAAACCCATTTTGTGTGCTCTTAAAGTCCAAACTCTTTAAATCAAGCTTAAGGCCAGCTTTCAAAAACGATAAAATTTCCCTCTCAGTTTCTGTTGGCCTAGTGCCCAAAACAGTTCAGTTTTAACCCAAATTTTCTCCTACTGTCTTGTCCTTAACATTGTAGTTACATGCATGCAATTTATATGGCTTCAAAAGGCTGAAACAGTAAGCAAAGCTAATAGAAAAATTCTGAGTTTTTTGGTAGTTATACCTTGGAGTCGACCACTACTCTTCGATGGCTCACAACCGGGGCCTTCAGTTGCCTCAGTTCCAGTTAGGTGCCTCCAGTCCCTTCTCTTTTGTGCACCTCCAATGGAAAAACCATGCACACACATACACTTGCATGTACACACTTCCACTCACAATGTCTCTTACTTTCTCTCTCTAGATTCTCTCCACTTTCTCTGTATCCGTACACAAAACACACACACACTATTCTGATTTCACCCCCACCCCTATGCAGAACACATACATATGTATATAATAACTCATATATGTATATTATTTCCCCTTTTTCTATCTTGCATGAAAGGAGATTGGTGGAGGTGGTGGCCCAATTAGGGGCTGCCACCTCATTTTTAACATTCAAAAATTCAGTGATATATATATATATATATATATATATACACATAGAAACATTTTATATTTTGTTTATTGGCTGCATGAAATCCAATTGGTAGGAGTAGTGGTCCAATGAGGGGCTGGCACCTCATTTTTATTAATCAGAATTCAGCATTTCATAATATATATATATATATATATATATATCATGTATAATAAAGCACAAAAGTGCTTGTGGCCAAGTGGTTAAATTTTTGGGAGGAAGTTTCTTACTCTTTTAGGTCTAGGGATCAATTCCCATGACCACCCATTTTTGTCTCTTTTGACCAATTCTATCTTATGCCCTGTTTGGCCAGCGCAGATTTCCGTTTTAGTTTTTTCCTTTATAATTTCTTTTCTATTGCTCCTTTTATGAAGCGGTTTCTTGTGAGGGTTTCGTATTTCAGTTAGCTTCGACGCCAAAGGCCCCGTGTCAGTTATTATTTATTTGTGGCCGTCATGGTTTGCCAATTTGAGTTTTCACAGTGTTAAAATGTCATCATTTCACTTAATTAATAGGTAATTAGGTTCGGGTATTACACCCTCATTCCTGACGTGTTTAATTATTTTATTGGTCTATCGTGACCGTTGAGAGATTCCCGATTAACTTTCTTAATCATTCTTTGTGTCGGTTATAATTAATAATTAGCAAACTAATTATTAATTAATCAAGGTCAGGGTGTTACACTATGCCTGACTCAGCTTCCTGACGAAGCTTAGCCAACTTCTCATCTTGAGTCTGCTGCTCTCTAATCTTGTCCATAATCGATAAGCTGACTGTGACGTTGGAACATATTGCCTCAGAGCTGGGCAGAACTATCTCTATCTCCATATCCTCCAAGTCTTTCAGTATCTCTGTCTGTATGGTCACAGCCAAGCTAAGCTTCCTGATGACTTCCTACTAAGAGCGCCAGCTACCACATGTTGAGCTCATAGTCCTTTATCAACTCTAACCAAAGGCGTTGTCTCATGTTGGGCTCCTTCTGTGTAAACAGATACTTAAGACTCTTATGGTTAGTAAAGATCTCGCACGTGGTTCCGTATAAGTAATGCCTCCATATATTCAAGGCGAAAACAATGGTTGCTAGCTCAAGGTCATGTGTCGGGTAGTTCCCCTTGTGTGGCCTCAACTATCGTGAAGCATATGCTACTACCCTTCCATTCTATATCAACACGCACCCCAAGCCTTTGAGTGAGGCATCACTATAGATCACAAATCCCTCGGTTCCATCTAGCACGGTCATGATCGAAGCTGTAACTAGTCGATCCTTCAACTATTGGAAGCTCTTCTCTCACTCCTCTATCTAGACAAATGGAACATCCTTCTTGCTCAACTGAGTAATAGGAGTAGCTATCTTGGAGAAATCCTTGACAAATCTCCTATAGTAGCTTATTAATCCCATGAAACTCCGTACTTCTGTGACACTAGTGGGCTGAGGCCAATTCATGATTGCCTCGATCTTCTGGAAATCGACAGAATCCCCTCTTTGCTAATCATATGCCCCAAAAATGTTATGCTAGAGAGCCAGAACTCACACTTCTTTAGCTTGGCGTACAGTTTCTGCTCCCCTAACTTTTGTAGAATCCTCCTTAGATGTACTTCATGTTCCTCCTGATTCTTGGAGTAAACCAAGATCTTGTCTATGAACACAATCACAAAGTCATCCAAGTACGGCTTGAACACTCTGTTCGTCATGTCCATGAATGCAGCTGGAGCATTGGTTACCCTAAAAGGCATAACGAGAAACTTATAATATCTATACCGTGTCCTGAATGCCATCTTCTGAATGTCAATGGGTCTGACCTTCAGTTATGATAACCGGATCTCAGGTCGATCTTCGAGAATACCAGAGCCCCCTTCAACTGGTCGAACAAATCATCTATTCTAGGCAGTGGATATCTGTTCTTGATGGTAACCTTGTTTAACTCACAGTAGTCAATACACAGCCTCATGGTTCCATCCTTTTTCTTAACGAATAACACAGGTGTACCCTATAGTGACGAGCTGGGTTGTATAAAACCCTTGTCCAATAATTCCTGCAGTTGGAGCTTTAGCTCCTTCAGCTCTGCCGGTGCCATCCTATAAGGAGTCTTGGATATCGGTGTGGTGCCTAGCAATATGTCGATGCAAAACTCAATCTCCCTGTCTATGGACATCCCTAGAAGATCATCCAAAAAAACCTCAGAGAATTCCCTAAAAATGGGAATCTTCTCTAACTTAGGCTGCTGAGAGTCAGTGTCTTGGACACAACATAAGAAACTGTGGCATCCCTTGTGAAACAAATGCCTAACCTGGATAGAGGAAACAAAGTAGGGTGGAGAAGCTACTCCTGTCCCTTCAAAATCAACGGTCGAAAATCTAGGGTTCTGTATGAGAACTCGCTTGGCCACACAGTCTATCATAGCATGGTTTGTTGCCAACCAGTCCATTCCAAGAATAACATCAAACCCACAAATCTCTAATGATATAAGGTCAGCTAATAAATGTGTATCCCCAATCTGTATCTCACAGTTCCTATACATGGTATCCCCCAACAATGATTTCCCTGATCGTATAGAAACATTCAATAAATATCCTAGGGGTTCTGTCACTATGTTCAATCTAGCAGAATATGTAGGGGGTATAAATGAATATGCAGATCCAGGGTCAAATAAAACATGGGCAGGCTGTGAGCAGACTAAAAGAGTAGCCTGCACGTCCCTTGGTAAGATGGAGAAAACCCGTCGGGCCTGCTGTTGGACATTCCCTTGC
The DNA here is from genome assembly GCA_008638375.1 of Nyssa sinensis. Lineage (NCBI taxonomy): Eukaryota > Viridiplantae > Streptophyta > Magnoliopsida > Cornales > Nyssaceae > Nyssa > Nyssa sinensis. The sequence continues at coordinate 9,776,728 of CM018042.1, read as the reverse complement.
CCATTTCTATGAGTCTGGGATCTAGATGTCGCTGCTGCAGTTGCTGGTGCTCTAACTGAGGTAGTGCTCGTCATGGCCTAGCCTTTCTGAGGGCATTCCCTCGCAAAATGTCCTTATTGGCCACAATAGTAGCAAGTGTGGCTATCTTTGAGGCATTGGCCTCTGTGGACCTTCTCGCAATGAGGGAATTTGGTTACGCCCCCTCTAGTGTTGCTTAGCCTCATTTGACTGGGCCCCGTCGCTTGGGATCCGGCCCCGGGTCTAGTAAATGTGGATCCCTGTCCAAAGAAGAAAGGCCCTTGCCTCTTATTCTGAGTACTTCCTGACCTCTGATTCCCTCGCCTCTTGGCGAATTCTTTGCCACTCCTCTCTATAATCCTTGCAATCTCTACCACTTCATCATAAGTGGTTAACCGCTGGGGTTTAAGTCTATCCTTGATAGACCACCGCAGCCCTTCCTCAAACTTTTGAGCTTTCAAATCCTCACTGTTGATGACGTTTGGAGTGAATCTGGCCAACTTAGTAAATGTGGCCTCGTATTGCTCTACCGTCATCCCTCCCTGTTGTAGCACCATAAACTCAGCAATCCTGTAATACCCCGACCCAAAGATACCGGGTCATATGACACGTATACCGAGATGGTCGGTTGAGTAGTACAACCTGAGCTGTTTAAAGCTCTGCACTAGGGCATCAAGTGGAACTATTCGATTTCGGACTAGTAATGGACTATTTAGAACAATCAGTGTCGGGTAATACCCGAGCACCCCAAGACCCAGTATCGTAATGCGTGCACTCACGCATTTCAATGCACAACCATATTTCATAAACATGTAGTATGCTGAAAATGAGTGTATGTGTGCGTTGTTATAAATATATTGATACGCATATATATGGAAATATATATACTCGTATAAGAGAGTATAGTATACACACATGGAAAGGTGTATTGTGTGGATGTATGTATAGGAACAAGTATGTATACATGTGTATATATATATATATATAATAAAGCAATTAAATAAATATATATGTAAATATCTTGTGTGTAAGTGTGAACAGAGTGTGTGTGTGTGTGTGTAAGATGGCCGTGTATGTGTGTGTGTGTTCACATGTGAGTGAGTATGTGTGTGTGTGTGTATATATAATATACATATATGCTACAAATGTCCTTCCTCATTTAATGCAAATTGAAGAGAGAAAAAGAGAAATTTATGAGATGGGATAGGCAGCCGAAATGGGGGACTGAATTTGGGCTAGAATCGTGTAGAGATAGGCAGTGGGGTCATAGAGAAAGTTGAGAGAGAGAAAGGAGTCGGTGGATCCATTATAAAGCAAGTTCATGCATTGCATGCTTGCCATTATGAACGAGGAAGAAACTGAGAAGCTAAGAAGAGATTCAGAGCAAGAGAAAGGGAGAAAATAGTGGTGAAAGGTGAACCCACCAAAAACTTTTAAAATTCTCTCTCTAGAATTTTGATTTATTAAGACCTGTTTTTGAGTTGTATATAATTACATGATGCTAGATATATGTTCATAAGTTTGTTAATCATGAAATTAGAGCTTTAAAATGGTTAAAAACCTAAAACCCAAGAAAAACCGCCATGGATGACCTTGCTTATAGCAAGTCTGAACCCATGGCAACCAAACTGAGTTTGGTATAATGAGACTTCAAGTAGACCTTAAGGGTGTTCTAAAAACTCTAATGTGCGATCATTAATCCCAAGGAAAGCCCTCCAAAAATCAAATTACAAGTTCGGGTTTCCAAAACAAATCTCTAAAACATGAAACTAAACCTACCCTTGTTAATGAAATATGAAACCCCATGAAGAGGGGATCACAACAGAAAAAGTTTCATGGAAAAAAATCAAGAAATAAGCATGAACCAGATTGTCATAGGTTTGAAGTATTCCCTACGAACTACAACCTTTGAGTTGAATTCGAAGCTTAAAATCAATGTAAAAATATGCAATAGGGTTTTAGGATGTGATTGGAGAAGAAAGTAGAGAAAATGGGTCCTCAAAATGCCACGAAACTCAACTGTAAAGATTAGGGTTTTGATATGAACAGTGTCGGCTTCGTTGGGGAAGATGACACGGTTCGGGTCGGACCATGGGTCGGTTACGGGTCTGGGTTAAATCCGGATCCAACGGGTTATGGGGTTATTTAAACGGTGACGTTTGGAGGTTTGAATATTTTAATTTTTAAAACATTTAGGGCTGACGTCATCATGACGTCAGCATTATGTCAAAAACCGACTAGACCGGTTGGTTTACAAAGGGACCGGACCGGTTCACTTAGGTTTGAACTAAACCCACTGGTTTTCTGATTTAATTTAAACTAAATAAACCAAGAGTCTCCCTATTTACAGATTGACCCCAGAATTCTTGGAGAATCCTACTATGGCCCAACTGATGGAAAATTTATGCAATTACACCCCTAAAAAATAATTAAATAATTAATTTAATTATTTAATAAATGAGATAAAATTACTATTTTACCCCTAGGTCATAAATGAAGCAAATGAAGTCCAAATTAAACATGTGAATAGTGTATTTTAGCTATTTTGAATATTTTGAAGCCAACGGTAAGGTCCATTTTGTGAAACGGGGTCCCGAAAAATAAAGACACGTAAAAGGGGTAAAATGACCAAAATACCCCTAGTACCTCTAAAGCCAAATTGAAACCAGCGAAGGTCTAAATTGACTTTCTTTAATATTCCAGACTCAATGGTAGACTCTAAAATACGAAATGAAGTACAAAAAAATATGACACGTAAATAAGCAAATGACCATTTTGCCCTTTTACATATAAAAGTCTAAATTAAATTCTAGGAAAGCCTAAATTGACTTTTTCGACGCTCTGGACTTAATGGTAGAGTCTATTCGACCAAAAGAAATGTCTAAAATAAAAACACATAAAATTTGATGAATAGCATTTGTTAGATGATTGTAAACTGGAATATCGCCGAAATATTAAACTAAGGCAAGTACGAGGAAATGAATTACCAAAAGACACAACACGTAAACATGTGAAGTAAATAAATTTAATTTAAAGTTAATGGAGCTACCAAAAGAGTATAAATTGAAATAAATTAAATTGCTAACACATATAATTGTGTCATAGGTTAAGAGTACGAATTAAGTTAAGTACATATGAATTTATGAAATCGTTTTAGGATCTAATACGATTTAAGCATAGGTTAAGAAACATCGAGATGATATTACAATGAATGTGAAGTTAATGAGATATTTATGGATTATTCTTAGGAACTACAAGGAAGTGGGAAAGCGCATTATTAACACTAACCCTAAAAGATCGAGGTGAGTAACCCTGTCTTTGAAATGGAGATTTGACTCCATGAATTTGAAGAAGTTTTAAGTTCAATTTATTTGAAGTCTTGAATATCAAATTCAGTATCATATGATTCCTGTTTTTAAAATGTTTGCTGCTTTCATAAACTGTATTGTGACATGCTGGGTGATTGGTCTGAATCACAGTTTTCCTTTTTAATTATGTTTCAGCATGTCTGAGTTTAAAATGCTAAATTTTCATAAATGTTCTGAATTTGATTATTCCAAATATTGAAGTTCTATTGCAGAATTTATATATTTCATGTTTTAAATATTCATGAAAAATATCTATTGAAGAAGTCATGTGATAAGTTATATATATTTCATGTTTTAAATATTCATGAAAAATACCTATTGAAGAAGCCATGTGATAAATGTTTTATAAGATAAATTGTGCATAAGCACTCACAGATTTTTGGGTTGTATGGAACTCAATCAATCTGTAAAAATATGATGGGATTTTGGGTTGTACGGAACTCAATTGACTGTCAAAATGCCAGGTAGCAGGATCTGAACCCTTTGGTACGGGATATCTCTATTGTAGCATTGTAGCATTGTAGTAAAATGTGAGTCTGGTTCGAAACAGATTCCACCTAATTAAAGAGAAAATATGACAAATGTTTTCGAAAATGGAAGCAGGTTTTTACCCCATTTTATTATACGTGTTTATATGCTTTTAAATTGCATATGTTCTACTTGAAGAAATGTGTATTTAGCTTGAATACTTTAAATGTTTCAAAGCTATCTATTTTAAGAATCCATATACTCTGTGTTCTAAAATATACGAGCAATTGGTAGTGAGTATTTTACAAACTCTCATGTGCTAAACCACTACCAGTTGAAAATCCTATGACGAATGTAGGAATTATTCACAAGCTTAGATTAGCTTACCCAGATTTATATCCGCCCCCTTTCAAGTGACTGGCAGTAGTCTTGATGTGAAAAGGTTGATGTTAGAGCTTACCCATTTTGTGAAGAGTGTAAGCAGCTATTGCAGGACTGGTAGTCTTTTTGGAAAGACTTATAAAGTTTTAAGTTAAATCTCTTTTGTATTAGTGAGATGGGACACCGTTATGTATTAAGCCCTATGGGGTAACTAAACATGTTGTAATTTTAAAGTTCTTAAGTTTTATTATGCTCTGAATGTTATATCATGTGTACACTATGTAAAGAGCGGGAGTACCGGACGGATGTGCGAATTTTAAAATGAGAAAAGGAAAGAAAAATTTTTAACGCTTCCGCAACCACATGAAGCACATCTATTCGATACCGCTGTAGATGCGAGCCTTGTCCCGAGGCCTTCGGGCCTTGGGGTGGCGGTCATAATTTGGGGTCTGTGCGAGGCAGATTTTAGGTCGTGACAAATCCTCTAGTTCCGTACTTTTTAAGGAAAGTGCTTCTTGTTGAAGACCGTAGTGAATCGCTACTATTCTATGCCTGGCTCGTTGGCCTTCTCTATAATCCACCACTTGTGTGTTGCCCCCTTCAGCATATATGTGGCGTATGCCACCTTTTGGACCTCAGTACATGTCAGGATATCGTAAATCCTGTTCATCTCTAATAACCACTACTCAATTATAGTGGCTCCTTTAGTACCGTCGAATATTGCAGGCTTCATTTTCTGAAACCGCACATATAAAAATGTGGAGTCTCTCTCATTCCCCTAACGGCCGCCTATATTGACAAGCTCCTCCTATCGTACTGGCTGACTCGTACTGGCCTGAACTCGGGGTAGAAACTCGATGACTTTCTCCATCAACCTCTCTAACCAATATAAGCGATCTATAGGTACCAGATTGTTCCTCGTGTTAACCTTGTCTATAAAGATAAACAATAAGATGACCAGTCAATATATAAGATAATAGTAAATGATCGCATGAAATCTATGTCATAGAATGTCAGTTTTATGCATCGATTCTAGTTTTAGTCTTGTTTCCCATGACTCACAATCTAAAACTATAGCTCTAATACCAAGTTGTCATGACCCGAAACCTACCCTATGCGGATCTTGTGTCGCGGGGCCAACCTTGAGGCCGTCCCTACTTTTTCCATTCTTGTATCATAGTAATAATGTGTAATGCATTGGAAATTGAAAACAATAATCAGCGGAAGTATTTAAATATATCATATGGTTTTACAAGTGTTAAAATAAGAACTAAACATAAAAGCACCCGTAGGTGGTGAATACATTGGAAAACTACATCATAGACTAGTACATTTCCTCAAAATGTCCTTCTACGCTCTCAAACTCCTACTAGGGTCTTGCAACGTCACGTTCTGAAAAAAATGGTAAGTAATATAGAATGAGCTAACAAAGTTTAGTAAGTAAATTCCGATCTCTGACACTAGTATTGGTGATCATAAAAGAACATGAATCCATGAATATGAATATGATAGCCAATCATAAGAAATAGGATGCTATAATAGCCAATGAGAACAATTACAATAATGGCCAATAAATAGTGGGGGTTACAATATTCAATCAAGAGTAATGGATATAACATTAATAGGAAACTCTCAATAACAATTTACCAATATGAATGTACTGTCACAATAAATCGATCACAATCAATTCAATAAGAAATGTTCTCTCGGTATAAAATAAATCATAGAGAATAGTGTCATTCAATAATCGCAGTCATATCAATCATATAAAAGATGTATTTAGTCTATTCCAGGGTTCGGCATGCCCTCGGTGTTTTGAGGCCCGGTATACCCCCCAATGAAACTCTAATAATTTTCCATATGTATGTTCACGGACTTGACCCGTAGGTCTAGTAAATCAGAAAGCATCGAATGGATATTGTGACTGAGCACAAATCCGGTATTCATAACATATCATGATCATTCGCGATTCTATAAGAGTATAAAAATAGAATATCATATATTTAGTAAAGACAGAACAGTAGGCCTTCCAATGCAAGGTATAATATGATAAACAATGATATAGCAGTCAATAAGTATCCACAAGATAGAACAATATCACATTGTGGAAAACAATAATATCTGGTACGTTCAAGAGTACAAGTTTGGCAGTAATGGAATAAATATAGCTTGGAAATACCATATGTGAGAGATTAGGTTTTACTTACCTTTTAATGCGTTCCTAGATCAATATCCCGTGACTATTCCCTTTCCTTTTGAGTTCCCTATATATCAGTAAATACCTCTCAATTTTATGTTATTCATCAAATTTTATGCCTTGTATTGTAAGTATCTCTTCCACTAATTTAGACTCTACTATTGAGTCCTGAAATGCAAAAGAAAGTCGGTTTAGGCTTTCATAGATTTCTATTTGGGTTTGTGTACTATTAGGGGCATTATGGTCATTTAGCAATTCTACGGGTCTTTATTTTTTGGGGCTTTGTCTCGTAAAACAGACCCTTCCATTGGCTTTAAAATATCTGAGATAATAAGAAAACACTATCTATTCATTTAATTTGGACTACGTATCAATTTCCTGTATTTATTCTAATTAATTGATTTATTTATTTATTTAACTGATTATATAGTATATATTTATTTGGGCGAATTAGGATCACACATGCCTTAGTAGCGCTTCCTTTAGTATGGTCTGGTCTCCTCTGAATGGGCTCTGTGGTTTGGGATTCAGTCCCTGGTCTAATAAATGTAGGTCCTAGTCCAGAGGAAGAAGGCCCTTGCCCCCTACTCTGGTTACCTCCCTATTTCTGGTTCCCTCGTCTCTTGGCGCACTCCTCACCACTCCTTTCTATGATCCGTGCCAGTTTCCACGACATCATCATAAGTAGTCAATCGATGGGATACCAATCTATCTTTGATAGGCCACTTCAGTCCTTCCTCAAATTTGCGAGCCTTCAAGTCTTCGGTACTAATAGCACCAGGGGCAAATCTGGCCAACTCAGTAAATCTGGCCTCGTATTGTTCTACCGTCATTGCTCCCTGTTGCAGTACCATAAACTCTGCAACTCTTCGGTTCCGTACTTCTTGGGAGAAGTACTTCTTGTTGAAGATATCAGTAAATCGTTGCCAGTTCATGCCTGGCTCTTTATCTTCCTCTATCATCCACCATTTATGTGCCATACCTTTGAGCATATAAGTGGCGTATGCCACTTTTTGGACTTCAGTACATATCAGGATTTTGAAGATCCTGTTCATCTCTAATAACCACTCCTCAGCTATAGTGGCCCCTCCCGTACCGTCGAATGTCGGGGGTTTCATTTTCTGAAACCGGCTCATATAAGTATGCAGCGTCTCGCTCGTTTCCTTGACGATGTCCTACATTGTCGCCTGCATTGACAGGCTGCTCCTGTTGTACTGGCTATGCTGGTTGGCTAGCACTAGCCTGAATCTGTGGTAGACTTTCAATGATAGTCCGCATCATTCTTTCCAATTGTTCTAAACGATCCATAGGTAACGGACCTTGCCTCGTGTTTACCATGTCTGTAAGGATTACCCGTGATGATAACCAATAAGATAACCAATGAGATAACCAATGAGATAACTGATGAGATAACCAGTCAATGTATAAGGCAATTAGTCAATGATTTTAAAATATAAAGTGTCAGTCATATCTAACAGTCTTAACTCTAGTCCTATCTCCCATGACTCACAATCAAACCTGGCTCTGATACCAAGCTGTCACGACCCGAAACCCACCCTATGCGGATCTCGTGTCGCGGGGCCGACCCGAAGGCCGTCCCTACTTTTTTCCATTCCTGTATCATAGTACTAAAAATTTTAAACAATGATCAGCGGAAGTCTTTATCAATTACAGTAATCCAGCGGAAGTCTTTAAAATAAATTTAACAGCGGAAATCTATTAAATACATGACATAGTTCTACATAAAACAAAATGAGAACTAAACGTAACCAGCACCCGGGGGTGGTGAATACATGGGAGAACTAACATAGACTGATACAGTGCTTCAAAATGTCCCCCTACGCTCTCAGACTCCTACTGGGGTCTCGCAGCGTCATCACCTGAAATGGGGGGTAAGTGGGGTGGAATGAGCTATGAAGCTCAGCAAGTAAACCAGATCTCCGACACTGGTATCGATGATTATATAAGAACATGAATCCATGAATAAAATATGGTAGCCAATCATAAGAAGTAAAGTGCTGTGATAGCCAATGAGAACGGTTGCCATGATGGCCAATAAATAGTGGGGTTACAATGTACAATCAGGAGTAATAGATAAGCAATAATGAGCGTTTCTCAACAATAATCTGTCACAATAAGAGTACTGCCACAATAAAACGATTTCAATCAAACCAATGAACAGCGTAAGATAACCCATAAGAAACAGTAATCCATAAGGAACAGTAACCATTAAACAATATATCCATAACAATAATCCAATGGAGATGCTTATAATCTGTAGTAGGGGATGGCAGTCCCTCTTCACAATTCGAGGCCCGGCATACCTCTCAGTTAAACTCACATCTTTTGCCACACGTCCGTTCACGGACTAGTTCGTCACAGAAGCATCGGATGGATATTGTGACTGAGCACAATTCCAGCATTTATAAACATAGCATGATCATTTGTGATTCCATAAGAGTATGAAAATGGAATATCATATATACAGTAAAGCATAACAGTAAGCCTTTCAAGGCACGGTTCAATATGATAACAATAGTACAATAGTCAATCAATGTCCACAAGATAGAACAATATCACATTGTGGATAACAATAACATGAAGTACTTTCAAGAGTACAAGTTTGGCAGTAATGAATAAACTTGGCTTTAGAAACACCACATGGAAGAGAAAGTGATCCACTTACCTCTATCGTGATTCTAAATCAGGAATCCGTGAGTGTACCCTTGCCTTTCGAGTTTCCTATATATCAGTGAATACGTTTCAGAATAAATGCTATTCATCAAATTTTATGCCTTTCTATCATAAGTATTTCAAATACTAATTTAGACTTTACCATTGAGTCCGAAATGCCGAAGAAAGTCGGTTTAGGCTTTCGCGGAATTCCATTTGGACTTTTGTACTAAAAGGGCAAAATGGTCATTTTGCACTGTTACGGTATTTTATCCTTCGGGGATTCTGTCTCGTAAAACAGGACCCCACCATTGGACTCAAAACGTCCGAGATAATAGGTTTTGACTATTCATTTGTATCGTTTGGACTTCATTTGACCCATATTTGAAACAGGGGTATTATTATAAAAATTAATATTTAATTAATTTTTTATGTTTGGGCAACAGTGAAATTTCTTAAAATATTTTGGGCCGGTTCACAATTTCCTAAAGCTACGGTCTGAACCAGTTGGTTCAAGACCAAAAACCCTAAACCGGTCCACCCTTCCCCTGAACCAAACGGTTCACTTTAGTTTAAAAACCGGATTTCAATAACCCTGTTTCCCTATCCCATCCTTGGTTTGGATAACCCCAAACCCAATTTCAATTTACTATCCGTGTAACCAAACAAGCACAATTCCATTTAAATTAAAAACCCAAAACGACACAGCATCACTTACCCTCTTATTTCTGGTCAGGGTCCCGACCCGATCCGAACCCGAATCCGGTCCAAACTTAACCCGGTAGCCCCCACGATTTTCCGGTCATCTTCCCCACTGCTCCGGTAGGGTTCCGGCGTGAACAGTTGTCTTCTCCGGCGACTGTCACATATTTTCCAGTGGTTTTTCCCCCCATTTTGAATGCCATTTTATTCCCTTCTTCCCAAGGATTTCAAATCCACTCTCGGTTTCCATTGAATCCCTCCCCATCTTCACGAAATAGGGTTTAAATATCTCCGGTCGATTCTCCGGCCAAGTGATATTTTCTATTTTCATGGCGTTTTGATCACTGTTTTGACCCCTAATTATTTCTAACAGTTTTCTGCACATCATAGGGTCATGCTTGGGTCGATTAAACAAGGTTTAATGCATGAAATGACCCACGGCCGATTATTCTCTATAACCTACAACTTAGAATATCTCTATGGTTTCTAAACCTTTTTCTAATCATTCTTCTTGCATTTAAAAGCTAAAAGCATGCTTATCAAGACCCTAGCTTTAGTTCAAACATTCATGCTTAAAATCTCAAAAACAGAACTAAATGGCGTACCTGGGTGTTCGGATTTTTGCCCTCTGTGACCCTCCAACCTTTCCTATTTCTGCTCCTGAGTTCTTTGCCAACCTTTCTCTCAATCTCAGTTTTCTTTTTGCCTCTTAACTCTTACCCTGTATGTACATATATAGAGAGAAAGGTTCCACCGCCTTTCTCCTCTTTTTCTCTTTCTCTCTCTCGGTTACTCCCCCTTCTATGGCCCCTTTCCTTGGCCTAGGGTCTGTGTTCCCTCTTCCAAATGCAAACTTTGCATTAATGGCTTGGGGAGACTTGTTGTGCACTCATATATACATATATCATATTATATATATATAACACACACACTTCACCCAACCGACACACACACACACACTGTACCTGCATACTGCCCAAGGGCAGTTTCCCTTTTCCCTTTTCATTTCCTTTTTATTTCTTATGCATATATACATATATACATAAACACCTAATACATGTATAATACATTATATTATATACATATATATACACACAAAATACATCTTTTTATACATGTATATACATGCATGTGTAGGGGTATTAACCCATTTTAAATCCTATTTACATACACTTATTCTAATCGAGCTATGAATCTATGTCCACGTATGCATGCATGGAAATACGTGCATGCACGCATTTCAATGCAATGCCCTGTGGTGCTCGGGTGTTACCCAGCCTTGGTCATTCATTTCCATCATTCACAGTTCCAGTCATTCATTTCCATGAAAATACTATGATATACATATCTTACCGTTCAAGTTACATGTTTTAACCGACCTACCTCGGTATACGTGACGTATCCCGGGTCGGGATATTACAGCTACGACTTAATCAAGGGTCACAAAATGAGGTGTCTACACCTATTGAGAGTCTTTCTCAGACTCAAAGCTCTGCCCAGAGAAAAAGACAACCTCGAGTAGATAAGATAATGGCCATGGGATGATCCATGTGAATAGGGAACCAATGACTAGTCCTCTATATATCTCCACCATGGTTTCCTCATGTCAAATCTTCCTCATGTTAGTTACCTGAAGTCTACTAACGAGTTTCCCTAGGGCAGACACCACTATTGGACGTTGCTATGAGGAAGACTCGATACCAAACTCAGCCACCAACACAAACACTAGAAATCACCACTCATAAAAGAATAAAATGAAACAAGTCATTTTTTTTTGAAAAATGAGACGACGGCCATCCCATATTTATACTAAACAAAGACTTAATCCACGCAGTCCACTTAAGAAAATGATCAACGACTCGAAGTATAAAAGGCATATCATTTGGAATTTGAACACATAGATTCATTCGTTAGAGCCATAAATGCGCGACGGTTCGGTAAAAGGTACATTTCCCATGACCGAGAATATAATTTGTGAGGAATGCGGAGGCATACCAACCATCACTACCAAAACATCAACATTAAATTGTTGCAACTCCCAAACGATACGATCTATAACTTTTTCTTGGAAAAAGATTCCAACAGAAAAAAAAATTCGGTGACGGACTACCTCGACAAAAGCCCCTAGGCAGTGGAAGCAATAGTACCGCACAATATGAAGAGCTCCCATAACCGAGAATATAATTTTTAAGGAATGCGGAGGCATACCAACTGTCACTGCCAAAACATCAACATTAAATTGTTGCAACTCCCAAACGATACGATCTATAACTTTTTCTTGGGAAAAGTTTCCAAAAGAAAAAAAAATTGGCAACGGACTACCTCGACAAAAGCCCCTAGGCAATGGAAGCAATAGTACCGCAAAATATGAAGAGCTCCCTAGGCTCAAACCAAAAAAAATAGTCATTTACCAATCTCTATCACGAAAAAGCGATTAAACAGGTCTCGACCTAGAATATATATATATATATATATATATATATATACTTGAGCCCTGACCTAGGGCAAAATTACACAGGCTCTGACCTAGGAAACATTGCTAAAGATTGCTTTTAGCCTTTCCATGAGTCAGCTCGGGTAACAACGAGTACTTTACTAAAAAAATGATGTGACTAGGGTCCGCCCTAAAAAAGAATTCCAAAAATTAGTTGGGTCCGTCCCGAAAAAGTTTTACAGTCTGCTCTAACCACTATACCTCATAAAAATTACAAGTGTGATCATATTTACTTCCCCGGTTGTAACTATAAGATAGTCCTAAATCTGAAAGGGGTGAGGTTTTAAAGGGCAAGCAGCCTAGACACCAAAAAATTAAGAAAAGCCTCATAGATAAAATTTAAGACTATAAGTCTACTTCTAGAGACATCAAATATTTCTAAGAAACATAAACGATCAATCCAAAAAAACTTGGGATCCAAAATACATTTACACAATTGTTCCCCTATTACAAAAGAAAAAATACAAGACACTAGTCTAATCATTAGCCCCCTCAGTCGAGCGAAAATTCGACCCAGTATCATTTTCAGCGATTGTTGTCTTTTGTTCAACAACAACAGCAACACTAACAACAGGATTAGAGGACGGTCGAGGGTCTTCTACTGAGGGGATCTGCTCTTCGGCCTCCTCTCTTACCACAACCACTTTTACCTCTACTAGAGGAAAAGTGAGAGGATGTCCAGCTTGGGCATCTTCATAACCCATCTGATACGCCTCCTCCAAAAAATTAAAAACTAGATCCTAATACTCTCCCTAAATCCTACTAATTAGGGCATTACATGAAGCTGCATGCTCCAACTCCTTCTCTCCTAGAGTAACCTTGAGATCATCTATCACGACCCAAAACCCACTCTATGCAGATCTTGTATCGCAAGGCCAGCCCAATGGTCATCCTTATTTTTTTCTTTCTTTGTATCAATGACAACAATATATAATGTAAAACTTAAACAATAAATCAACGGAAGTCTTAATATAAAATATTATTTGACAACGGTAAAATGTAAATCGACATAAACTTAACATAATGCCACCCTTAGGTGGTGAGTACATGGGAAAACTACATCATTTCTAACATTTTCTTCAAACTGCCCTCTATGCTTTTAAACTCCTACTATGGTCCTACAGCATCCTTACCTGAAACATAAGTAAATTGGGGTAAGCTAACAAAGCTCAGTAAGTAAAATCCCATCTCTGACATGGGTTAGGGTTAACATAGAAAGAATATAAGCTCATAGGGTGAACATGATAGTCAATCATGAAATCAGATGCTGTGATGGTCAATAACGGTAAAATGCCACAATGGCCAATGAACAGTAAGTCACGATGTTCAAGCATGAGTAATGGTATAACATGAACATGGAAAAGCTCAATAAACATCGGTCAACATAAAAATACTGCCACAATGAATTAGTAACAATCAAGTACAATCAATAAGTGAAACTCTCAACATAAGATTATTCATAGGGAATGATAACATCCTATGAATCCAATAAACGTAACATGTCAATCAATTATGACTGATGCATTTACTCTGTTCAAGGTTTGGCAGACCCTCCGTCTTTTGGGGCCCGGCATATCCAGCTTAACCTCAATACATATAAAATGCCCTTATAACTCAATGCATAAAAACGCCATCATTGCCATATATCTGTTCACGGACTCGGCCCATAGGTCCTGTCAACTCAGAAAGCGTCAGATGGATATTGTGACTGAGCACAAATTCAGCGTTCATAATAAATCATGATTATTTGTGATTCCATAAGAAGTGCCTTTCGAGGCATAGTACAATATAACAATCGATGATATAGCAATCAACAAACATCCACAAGATAGAACAATATCAATTGTGGAACAATAAAAGTTGGTACGTACAAGAGTACAAATCTGGCAGTAATAGAAGGAACATGGCTTGGAAGACCACATGTAAGAAATAGGGTTTACTTACCTTTAATCCGTGTGATTTACTTTAGTATTCCAAAATTTTCTCTTTTCCCTTTGACTTGCCTATAAATCAGTAAACATGTCTCAGTTCTAATGTTATTTATTAAATTTTATACTTTATTACTATAATTATCTCTTTTACTAATATGGACTCTAGTATTGAGTTTGAAATGTCGAAGAAAGTCAGTTTAGGCTTTCACGGTTTCCAATTTGGACTTTTATACTAAAAAAGACAAAATGGTCATTTTACACTTTTACATGTCTCTATTTTTGAAACCTATTCTCAAAATCAGACTTCACCATTGAGCCTAGAATATTTGAAATAATAAAGATTCACTATTCATTTATTTTAATTGAAGTTCATTTGACTCATATTTGACTCAAGAACATTTTGGTCATTTGGCATTTCTACGGATATTTTATTTTTTGAGACTCCATCTCATGAAACGGACCTCACCATTGGCTCCAGAAGGTTCAAAATAGTAGATTTACACTATTTACTTGATTAATTTGGATATTGGGAATTAATTTAATAATTAACTAAATTAATTTAATTAATTAAGTATAATAATAATATATACTATTTGGGTGGAATGAGATCACATGTGCCTCATTGGCACAATGGTCCGTGCTTCATGGTTGAGCCCTCAGGTCTCAAGGTTCCATTCATGGGGGTAGCAGCCCCCATATTTTATTTCTCTTTTTCTCCTAAACAAACAGTGGACTAAGGGGTGAAACAGAGGTGGGATAACCCCATTCCCAAATAGGATTTAATTTGATTTCTTAACCATGTATCCAAACACCCCCCAATCCCATTTAACTTAAATAGTAACCCATTACCCATTGACCCATGCGGTGGGTCGAGTTCTGACCCGACTCGTGACCCGTTCACCCAACTCGGGCACAGCAATCCCCATTCGATGCAGTTTTTCGGCGACCCTCCGGTCACCTTCTCTGGTGTCGGTGGCCAGAAAACTGAATTTCTAGAAAATTTTGTTTTCTTTTTCCCTTGCCTTTTTGAGCCTTTTTTTTGTCCTAACCTTCCCCAAACACATTTTTAAACGTGCCTATCACGTTTTGAGCCCTCAAAACTTAGTGAATACCATGAAATTCTTGATTTTACATTTTCCAATCATGAGTTATTTCTACCCCATTTCTTGACTGTTCAACCTACAGTTTCTTCCTAAATTCATATTTTTCTTCCTAGATTAAGATTCTACATCTAGAACTGTCACGACCCGAAACCCACCCTATGCGGATCTCGTGTCGCGGGGCCGACCCGAAGGCTGTCCCTACTTTTTCCATTCCTATATCATAGTACTAATATGCAATGTACTAAAAATTTAAAACAATAAACAGCGGAAGTCTTTATCAATTACAGTAATCCAGCGGAAGTCTTTTAAATACATGACATAGTTCTACATAATTCAAAATGAGAACTAAAACGTAACCAGCACCCGGGGGTGGTGAATACATGGGAGAACTAACATAGACTGATACAATACTTCAAAATGTCCCCCTACGCTCTCAGACTCCTACTAGGGGTCTCGCAGCAGTCATCACCTGAAATGGGGGTAAATGGGGTGGAATGAGCTACAAAGCTCAGTAAGTAAAACAGATCTCCAACACTGGTATCGATGATCAATGTGAATCCATGAATAAGATAATGATAGCCAATCATAAGGAAGGAGATGTTGTGATAGCCAATGAACATAATCGCCACGAGGGCCAATGGAAACAATTGCCACGAGGGCCAATGAAAAGTAATCACAATACACAATCAGGAGTAATAGTGTAAAATGAAAATATAACAACAATGAAGTACTGCCACAATGAACCGATCATAATCAAATCAATCAATACAAGTCCTTCAAGACTTGAAGAATCATAAGGAATAGTGCCATTCAATCAATCAAGTTTTGTCAATCATAAGAGATGCTGTTATTCTGTTTCAGGGCTCGGCAGACCCTCGATCTTTTGGGGCCCGGCATACCCCCCAAGTCAATTCCAGTAAATTGCCATTTATCCGTTCACGGACTTGACCCGTAGGTCCCATTCAATCAGATAGCATCAGATGGGTGTTGTGACTGAGCACAACCCCTGTGTTCATAAACATGTCATGATCATAAGTAATTCCATAGAATATAAATGGAATATCATTCATTCAATAAGGATACAACAGTAGGCCTTTCAAGGCATGGTTCAACATGATAACAATGATATAACAGTCAAGCAATGTCCACGAGATAGAACAATATCTCATTGTGGGTAGTAATAACATGAGTTGCTTTCAAAGCACAGTTAAACATGATAACAATGATACATCAGTCAATCAAATGTCCACAAGATAGAAAATATCGAAATGTGGAACACAAGGATATCAATACATTCAAGAGTACGAGTTTGGTAGTAAAAGAATAAACTTGGCTTGTGGAAACACCACATGTAAGAGAGTGATCCACTTACCTCTATCGTGATTCTATCTCAGAAATCCGTGAGTATACCTTTGCCTTTCGAGTTCCCTATATATCAGTGAATACGTTTCAGAATAAATGCTATTCATCAAATTTTATGCCTTTCTATCATAAGTATTTCAAATACTATTTTAGACTTTACCATTGAGTCCGGAATGCCGAAGAAAGTCGGTTTAGGCTTTCGCGGAATTCCATTTGGACTTTTGCACTAAAAAGGGCAAAATAGTCATTTTGCACTTTTGCGGTATTTTATCTTTCGGGGTCTCATCTCGTAAAATGGACCCCACCATTGGACTCAGAACGTCTGAGATAATAGGTTTTGACTATTCATTTGTATCGTTTGGACTTCGTTTGACCCATATTTGAAATAGGGGCATTATTGTAAAAATTAATATTTAATTAATTTTTTATGTTTGGGCAACAGTGAAATTTCTTAAAATATTTGGGGCCGGTTCATAAATTCCAAAAGCTGCGATCTGAACCAGTTGGTTCAGACCTAAAAACCCTAAACCGGTCTGCCCCTTCACTGAACCAAACGGTTCAGTCCATTCAGAGAACCGGATTCCAATATCCTGGTTCCTAACCTTATCCGTGGTTTGAATAAGCCCAAACCCAATTTCCATTTCCTATCCCCATAGCCAAACAAGCCCAATTCATTTAAATTTAAAACCCAAACGACACAGTTTTGGCTCCGTTTTATTTCCAGTCGGGTACCGACCCGATCCGAACCCGGATCCGGTCTAGACTTAACCCGAACAGACCCACGACTTTTCGGTCGTCTCCCCCAGAACTCCGGTAGGGTTCCGGCAGTGCACAGTCACCTTCTCCAGCGACGGTGACTCAGTTTCAGTCATTTTTTAAGCCGTTTTGAATGCCATTCTTTTCCATTTGTCATGTAGATTATATTTCTAACTTTAGTTTTCAATGTAACCCACTAGTTCTTCACGAAATAGGGGTTGAAACATTTCCGGCCGATTCTCCGGCCAAGTGATATCTTCTATTTCATGGCGTTTGTTCATGGTTTTGGCCCTAAAATGTTTCTAGTGTGTTTCTGCACTTGTGTAGGTCATTTCTAACAACTTAAAACAAGTTTTGAGCCTAGTTTTTCATGAAACCGTGATTATTCATCAAACCTGCAACTATAGATATCTCCTTGGTTTCTAAACCATTTAACCTGATTCTTTTTGCATTTAAAGGCTAATAGCATGCTTATCAAGACCCTAGGTTTAGATCAAACCTTCATGCTTAAAATCTCAAAAACAGAATTAAATTTGCTTACCTGGGTGTTCGGATTTAGCCCACTGTGACCCTCCAAACGTTCCTATTTCTGCTTCTGAGTTCTTTGCTAAAGTGTTCTCTCAATCTTGGTCTCCTTTTTGCCTTTAAACCCACACCCGTAGGTTCATATATAGAGAAAAGGGTTCCACCGCCTCTCTCTCTTTTTCTCTTTCTCTCTCTCGGTTACTCCCCCTTCTATGGCCCCTTTCCTTGACTGAAACTTGATGTTCCCTCTGCCAAATGCAACTTTGCATTAAATGGCTCGGGAGACTTGTGTTGCACTCATATATATATATATATATATCATATTACATAGATAACACACACACACTTCACACTTAACCGACACACACACACACTCACATTCAGCCCACCTTTATACTGCCCAAGGGCAGTTTCCCCTTTTTCCTTTTCTTTCTTTTTATTTCTTATGCATATATACATATATACATAAATACATCATATTATATATATAAATATATACATACACACCAAATACATGTTTTTATACACGTATATACGTGCATATGTAGGGGTACAATTCCATTTTTAATCGTATACACATACACTCATTTTAATCGAGCTGTGAATCTATGTTCACGTATGCATGCATGGAAGTACGTGCATGCACGCATTACGATGCAATGCCCTGTGGGGCTCGGGTGTTACCCAGCCTTGGTCATTCATTTCCATGATTCACAGTTCCAGGCATTCATTTCCATAAAAATACTATGATATACATATCTTACCGTTCAAGTTACATGTGTTAACCGACCTACCTCGGTATACGTGACGTATCCCGGGTCGGGATATTACAAGAACTAAGCTTCATGCAACTTTAAATAAAATCCATAAATTATTCATCAACAAATATTTCGGCCTTATTGTAACAGCTCATCTCCTCCCTTATCTTCTCATTCTTCCTCTTCTTTTCTCCTTTCGTTTCTCTTCTGCACTTCGAAATCCTTCTCAGTTTCTCTACTTCCTTCTGGTTTTTCCATTTTTTTTCCAACTCAACTCATTTGTTTATAGGCTAACCCAGCGCCCCCTCAGTTTCCCCCTTTTCATTTATGCTTCTCTCTCCTTTTTGTTTCTTTTCTTCTTTTTTGATTGTAACCCCCTCCTTTATTTACTTGTGTTGTTATATATGTATTTAACATATATAACACACACTCACATATATATATATATATATACTTACAGATATATATACACATTTACATATATACCGCTAATATTTATTTATATATACATGGCTATACATATAGGCTTTAATTCATATGTATAGTTGCATATATATATATATATATATATATCCATATTTCATATATATATAACATGATTTTTATTTTTTATTTTTATTTTATTTATTTTTGTTTTTATTATTATTATTTTTGTCATATTATCAGTATGTATGCATAGATATACATACTCTTATTCATACACATATTTCGATGTTCATTCATGGCTTGCTCGGGTATTGTACGGCATCATCTGTTACTACCAATTTTGATTTCAAAACTATTTGGATTCCTAAAACCATCCATTTCATTTGATATCATAACATAAAGTGTCACGCCCCGAATTTTCATAAACTCGGGGAGTGAGTGAAATGAATTAAGGAAGGTAAATCAAAGGCAATTAAATAGATTTAGTTGATTATTCATTTATTTTCCCATGTTTCCCCAAAATTTAAAATGAAAACTTGTTACTAAACTTAACAAAATGGTTTTCTAATGTCAATCAAATATCTCTCTTAACCAACATTCAAGATTAGTCTCAGTCATGTTCAAAAATAGCCTCCAAAATAGCCCCCAAATGTCCCTAAATATTCCTTGGAACAATAGCCCAAATGGGTCCCAAGTGCCTTAAAACATAGGCCAAGAATTGGTCAAACATTCTACCTAAGGTAGTCTAAGGAAGTGGCCAAACATGGCCCATAAAAGTGGCCAAACATGGCCTAAAAATTGGCCAAACATGGCCCAATAAGGTTGCCAAACATGGCCCAAAAGAGTGATCAAACATGGCTCAAAAGGGTGGCCAAAGGTTGGTGTTAGGGGGGTGTCAAGCTCGGCGCACATGGGGGCAAGGCAGCAGGCGCGGGGGCAAAGCAGCGTGGGCGCCCTAGCATAGGCGCAGGGCTTGCGTGAGGTAGGCTCGCGGCGTGCTCGTACAGGGATGCACAGCAGGGGGGACTGGCTGGGGCACTGCTGCAGGTTGCACTATAGCAACTTGTATTTACTACAGCTGAATTTTTCTATTTTCTACAGCTAATTTTCTCTGTTTTCAAAATTTTTTTTCAAAGTGTTGCAAGCTACTTTTTCCCATTTTTAGCCTATTTCCTCAAGGTTTTTTATAACACCTCGACCCAAATGAATTAGAACAATTTCATTCATGTCCTACTATCACATAATAGAAAAAGCCAATGAGCATGGTACCAAAAGGAAACCGAGATCAACTCAGACCAAGAATAGTAGAACTCAAATATACCAAACTATCATGATGATTAGTATACAATAATGGGTATGCATACCGAGGTAAATAATAGAATTTATGATCTCAAAAAAATTACGAGATTGAGAAAAGGCCTAAGTACGAACAGACCAAGCCAGAGAATGTAAAACCCCGATTCGGAATATGACTGAGCAACCTTGTAACCCTAGTTATTATGACTTTATATTAAGATATTTAATGGACTGTATGATTTCAAGTGCACAGAAACCTAAGGCCGAACATATAATACCAGTGTACGTATACATGTGTGAGTATAGATTATATATATGTATGTCATTGATTAAATATAAGTATATATATATAATGTCACTGATTAAATTTAAGTATATATATATATATATATGTTCGAATCTATATGCATATATATATATGAACACATGCATGAAAAAGGGCTGCCATGCAACAGGTGAGTGGAAGATTCCA
Source organism: Nyssa sinensis (assembly GCA_008638375.1). Classification (NCBI taxonomy): domain Eukaryota; kingdom Viridiplantae; phylum Streptophyta; class Magnoliopsida; order Cornales; family Nyssaceae; genus Nyssa; species Nyssa sinensis. Next base: position 9,755,798 of record CM018042.1, on the reverse strand, counting down.
TGAGGCTGAAGTGTGTGCATATAATGTATCATATATTTTATATATATATATATATACATATATATGTATGTAAAAAGTCTTAAAGCATTTAATGTAACTAACCAAAATGAAGAAAAATGGAGGGAGACAACCGAAATCAGAGACAATGGAAGTCAGAAAAGGGGGAAGGCAGGAGGGGGAGTCAAGGATAGTGGCTAAAGAAGGAAAAAAGAAAGAAATGGTTGGCGTCAAGTGAGGGGTATTTTCCCTATAAATAGGAGTATAAGATTTGAGGAAAAGCAGAACCAAGAAAAGGGAAGCTGAGGCCAAGGGAGGAGTCTAAGGTCCAAAGGGGAGAAGCTAGAACAGTCAAAAGAGGATACTGCAAGTGAAAAGTCCAAGCGGAGGTAAGTGCGGTTGCACACTGTTTTTAATTTTACAAAGTATGAAACACAGTTTTAGATATAGGGTCTTGAAGGGTATGAAAAATGGAAAAATGGAAAAATTAGGAAAAAGAATCAGAAGAAATAATGCAAAAATGAATGAGAATAATGCATTTATAGGTTGCATGGATAATTCGGGTCTTTGGGTTTTATGCTTTAAAACTTTGGTTAAATGATACGAAAATGTTCGTATGAAGTGCAGAAAAAGATTTGAACAAAATTTGTAGCAAAATAGTGAATAAATTGTCACAAAATTAGCTCATCGAAAAAACACGATTTCCACCAGAGCTACTGTTTTTGGTGTATTCGTGATGTTTAAATGGTCCAACTTAAAAACTAAGCTCGGAAACATAATCCTCATAGAAATTAGAAGTAGACCATTGAGAAAACCAATCGTTGCAGGAAGAGGTAACCAGAGTGTCACTGGGGAAGACGATGAACAGTCCTTGAAACGACGTTGTGTGGTGAGGTTTTAAATCAAAGTTGTTTCGTTTTAAGGGTTCTAATTTTAATTATATATATGTATGGGACCGTTTGGTTACAGGGTTGTGAAATTAATTAGGGGACTATTCGGGGACGGGATATCCTATTCCAATTTTATAACATAGTTGTTGTCAAAAAAGTAAGAAAATATATATATATATATATACATACACACACGTAGGAAACTGCTGCCCCCAGGACTCGAAGCCCAGACCTTGGGGCTAATAGGTGGAACATGGACCACTGAGCCGTGAGCTCACGTGTGCTCTTTTAATCCCTCAATATATATATATATATATATATATATATTATAAAAGTAATTAACTCAAGAAAAATAAAAAGGGGCGTAGCCCTTGGGAATCGAACCGTGAACCAAGGGAAAAGGGTGAGACACGCGTAACCAATTGGACAAGCAAGCCCATGATGTTTAATTTGAACAAATATATATATATATATGTATATATATATATATATTATGTACAACCTAAATTAAATTAATTTAATTTAATTAAATATAGTGAAATAGTGCGAAGTCCAATTAATATGAATGAATAGTGTATTTTGACTATTTTAGGCATTCTGAATCTAATGGTGAGGTCTGTTTTGTGAGACGGGACTCCGAAAAATAAAGACCCGTAGAAATACTAAATGACCAAAATGCCCCTATTGCTACCTGAACCCAAATGGAATTCCGCAAAAGCCTAAACCGATTTTCTTCGACATTCTGAACTCAACGGTAGAGTCTAAATTAGTAAAAGAGATACTTATACTAATGAGGCATAAAATTTGATGAATAATATTAAAACTGAAACGTGTTTACTGATATATAGGGGACTCGAAAAGAAAAGGGAAAGTCACAGAATACTAAGGCACTGATAAGGTAAGTGAATTCCTATCTCTTATACATGGTTTTCTAAGCCACAATCTTCTATTACTGCCAAACTTTGTACTCATATATGTATCCACTGTTATTGTTCCCACCATTGATATTGTCCTATCTGGTGGAGGCCTATTTGATTGATATCTCATGATTTGATTCATTGTACTGATGCCTATCATTGAATGCTTATGTCATGATGTTTCGTATCTTATACATTTCTTATGAAATTGTGATATACTCTTGATTCATGTTAAATGCCGGGTTTTGTGCTTAGTCACAATGACCCATTTATTCACAGATGCAAGATGGAACCTTGGGGTCTGTTGTGGCTTAGAACTGAGGAAGATGGCGGTACATTCGCGCTCCAATAGGCTTGGTCTGGTCACACCCAAGAGGAAAAGTATGAAAAACTTGAGGATGGCAGTACATCCGCGCTTGGGAGATTGTCATACCAAGGTTACATTTTTGAGCTCAGTGCTTTATACACGCAGGGGGTAGCCGGGCCCAAAAAGACCGAGGGTCTGCCAAAGCCTAAACAGAATAATACATCATTCATTTTTGACTGTTATATTGACGTTTATTGGATTCATAGGATGTTTTCATTTCCCTATAAATAATTCTATGTTGATTGTTCCTATTTATTGGACTTGACTGTGACCGTTTTATTGTGACAGTATTCATATTGATTGTGATTAGTGTGCTTTATCCATATCCATTTTATACCACTACTCACACTTGTTATTAGGCTTTACTGTTCATTGGCCATTGTGGCATTTTACTGTTAACTGCAACCGTTGTCATGACTGGCTATCATGTTGCCTTTGAATTCATATTTTTCTATGAAATTCCTAACCCGTATTTGAGGTAGGCTTTTACTGACTGAGCTTTGTTAGCTCATCTTATTCATTATATTTTTCAGGTGAAAATGCTACAAAACCATAGTAGGAATTCAGGAGCGTAGGGAGACAGTCGAGGAGCATAATAGAATAAAGTAGTCTCTCCTATGTACTCACCACCTAAGAGTGGTTTATGTTTAGTTATTGTCAGATTTATTTTCAGTCTTTGAACTATATTTGTAATAAGGCTTCCACACTCTAATGTTATGTATACATTATTACTGATATCATTGGTACAAGAATGAAAAGAAAAAAAAAAGTAGGGACGGCAATCAGGTCGGCCCCGCGACACGAGATCTGCATAGGGTGGGTTTCAAGTTGTGACATTTTTAACCCTCTTTTTTGGCAGTTTTTCCACCTGTATATAGGGTGTTTTACACACCTAACAAACCTTTTAATTTCACAAAATTTTAACATAGTCTCCTTTGTTTTCTAAGCCTTTTCCACCTAATATTCCACAACACAATTTACCATTTCTCAAACTAGCAACCTAAATACATCCCTTAATTCAACTAAACATTTATACATTACTTAAAACATACAATCCACAATACATAAACATATACTTTAAAATTCAAAATGTCACAACTTCATGCTCATTACAAATGTAGGGCCTTACATATAGTTTCCATACTACACAAGGTTTTTACAAGTTAATTACATATATCTTAAGGCTGATGCCCTTATACAACTCAAAAATATGTCCCACGGGCCAAATATTCTTCATAGTCCACTTCCCTTCCATCCTTCAAGACTTCATCAAGTCTCAAGTACCAGGAGCCTCATTTGTAATATATAATTTCCATATAGGGCCAGCACGACTGCTAGTATGACACAATGCTAATGCAAAGAACAAAGTTAAGACGTGGCATGTGCAAGTGTACATTTATAAGCTATAACCCTCCAATCCCTAAATGCTATGCAATGGCAATATAAATGACACACACATGCAACTCTATGCCACACCCATGTCTCACTTCACGGCCTTTCCCCGTTGGAACGCGAGTACCAATCGTATGTCTCGCTTCACGGTCCGTCCCCATTGGATTGCGAGTACCAATGACCAATTTTGGGTTTTTCACCATAGGATCTACACCCTCATAATGCATAGCACCAATGTGCTCAACCCAGACTATGTTTTCAAAGATTCACAATATGCCAATATGTCTTGATTTTTCTATGCAATCTCAATGAGGCCTTTCATCAAATACATGAGATACACCATAAATCATACATCATACATAAAGTAAACCATAACTTTCAAACCATAAAACTTCTTTCAAATGAACATATGCTATATACAATCAATTTAAACATATACTCATGTTACATGTTCACTACTTTACCAATTCTCAAAAAACACATAATTACACAAAGCATCAATGCATTAGACAAACCATATCTTCCAAAACATAAGACTTATCCACATGAAGATAAGCCACAATACAATGAATTAAACATATATTCATGTTACATCTTCATCCTTTTGACAAATTCTCAAAGAACACACAAGTAGTCAAACTACCAACTCTAGGTTTTCAAAGTAACTACATCCTAAGTGACTTTCTAACAACAAGTAAATATATAAATCATTCAATCAACTTATAAAAATGCAAAGAAACCTAACTCTATTCCTTACTTAGCAAAATATCATACCTAAAAAGGTTTTTCTCAAACCTAGGGAGTTGTGCTCACTGTGTAGCCGACCTAATCGGTAAGAACGTAGCCCTCGATGTGGGGAACAACTTCCTAGTAGGAAGCCTTGTGAGAATCCTAGCCTAGAGATGAGTTTTGGAGGCTTGAAAGTTTGAAAGCCCTATATTTTCTTCACTTTTCTCTCCATGCACGAGCTGCTATGTTTTCTTCAGACCAAATTATGAAATTTTTACACTAAAGGGTCCTATTTATAGTAAAGCGGCCAAGGGGGAAAAAGACCCTTTTGCCCTTAATGAGTTCTGGATCCCGTTACACTACAACCCGTCTCGAAACGCCTCAATTCGATATTTTGATTTAGCCAAAGTTCTTAAAATTATTTTAAATAAAAAATTTCTAAAAAATATATTTTCTCCTATGGGCAGGTTCCGCGCGGTCCACCCGGGATTCCATTTATCATCTATTTTTTAAACTATCTCTGATTAGGCTCAAATTCTCACAAGAGGTGTATTTTAACATTATAAGCATATTTATCTTCTATGGAATACTCAATTTTACCCCTAAGCATGACTTATGCCTAAATGATGCATGTATAGCACCTTACCAGCAAACAATGCATGAATAGTGCCCTACCGGCAAAAATGAAAAATTTACCCTGATTTTTCAGATCTCTACATCCTTCCCCCCTTAAAGAAATTTTGTCCCAAAATTTAGAAATGTACCTCTATGAATAAAACAACTCTGGATACCTAGCACAGACTTCAGCCTCACGCTTCCAAGTGGCCTCCGCGACTCCGTGGTGGCTCTAAAGAACCATGACCAAAGGGATGGTCCCTAGGCCTCTCATCATAAGAAACATCACCCTCCACTTGAAGATCGACCCAATCTAGCACATGTGAAGGGTCAGGCTCATACTTCCTCAACATCAATACGTGGAAGACATCATGAACCCTACATAACTGTGGTGGTAATGCCAACTTATAGGCGCTCACCAACCCTCTCAAGGCTCTCAAATGGCCGTATAAACTGTGGAGATAGTTTCCTGCTACGCCCAAATCTCCTCAATCCCCATCCTGGGGCTACCTTGAGGAACACATGTCCCCTAACGTCAAATGATAGAGGTCATCGTCTCCTATTGCATAACTCTTTTGGCGGCTCTGTGCTGTCAACAAACGCTGCCTAATCACTTGTATCTTCTCTGTGGTCTCACAGACTGTATCATGCCCTAAAGCAACTGTTTCCCCTACCTCGGTCAAACATATCAGTGAACGACGCGGCCTACCATACAAGGCCTCAAAAAGTGCCATCTCAATACTAGACTGACAGCTATTGCTGTAGGCAAACTCTCCTAGAACAAGATGATCTTCCCAACTACCCCTGAAATCCATAACACACGCTCTAAGCATATCCTCAAGCATCTGGATAGTACGCTCTGACTGACCATCAGTTTAAGGATGGAAAACAGTACTAAACAGTAGTTGAGTCACCAAGGCTGTCTGAAGATTCTACCAAAATTGTGGAGTAAATTTTGGGTCTCAGTCTAAAACAATGGAGACAAGAATCCCATGTAGTCGTACTATCTCTTGGATATACAACCTACTGAGCACATCCACTGAATCAGTCGCTCTAATTGGTAAGAAATGTGTAGACTTCGTCAACCTGTCAATAATAACACAAACTGCATCGTGACCTCTAGGTGACCTCGGAAGACCCATCACAAAATCCATAGTAACAAACTCCCACTTCCACTCGACCACTGGCAATGGTTGTAATAAACCCCCAGGTCTCTGGCGCTCAGCCTTAACCTGTTGGCACATGAGACATCTCGATACAAATTGTACAACATCTTCCTTCATCCTTGTCCACCAATACTTTCGGCTTAAATTATGGTACATTTTTGTGCCTCTTGGGTGCACTACTAGACGTGGATGATGGAAATCTCTAAGAACATCAGCCCTAAGAGACTCTAGAACAAAGACTCTACCCATATACCTCAGGCTAAGGTCAGAATGAACTGTCCATCCCTCAAAGCCCTCGGTACTAGCAACTCGTGCTCGAATTTGCTCTGCCTCTATATCCTGTAACCGTACCTCAATAACCCTACTCAACAGTGTAGGCTGTGCGCACACACTGAATAGTGTGGTGTGTCCCTCAGACTCTAAAAAGTCTAAGTCAAACTCACCAATGTCTCCCATCATCTCTCACTCCCTAATAGCAATGCTTGAAACAATGCTCCTCAATCTCCTACTAAGTGCATCTGCTACGACATTGGCCTTCCAAAGATGGTACTGAAGATCAAAGTCATAGTCCTCCATATACTCCATCCATCTCTTCTGTCAAAGGTTCAAGTCCTTCTGCGTGAAAATGTATCTAAGACTCTTGTGATTTGAGAAAACCTCGAACCTCTCCCTGTATAAGTAGTGTCGCCAACTCTTAAGTGCGAATATGACGGCAGCTAACTCCAAATCATGTGTAGGATAGTTATGCTTAGGATTCTTCAACTAATGAGAACCATAAGCTACCACCCTACCCTCCTGCATCAATACACAACCTAGTCTGTAATATCCCGACCCGGGATACCGGGTCATATGGCACGCCTTACGAAGCAACGAAAATTATGTAGAAATTTTACATTAAAAAGGATTAATTAATTAATTAATTAATTTATTATATGAGAATAAAATTTATTATTAAAATTGATTTTTACATGAACACACATATACACACATTATGTGTATTATGTGTGTATGCTATCAAGTGTATATAGACATGTATAAGTGTACAAGTGGGTATATATATATTATGTATATATATACCTAGATACATTGTATAAAGTATAAAGTATAAAATATAAATAAACTATTATATATATATATATGTATGTATGCATGTATGTATATGAAAGCATGTAAGTATGCATGTATGTATATGATTAAATTAAATATATATAAGTGAAAATATCTAAAAGTAAGTGTGAAGAGGTGTGTGTGTGTGTGTCGGCTGGTGTGTGTGTGTGTGTGTCTTGTATATATGTGTATATGTATATATTATATGTATAAATATCTATGAAAATTAAATGCAAAGAAGAAAATAGAGAAAGTAGAATTTATGAGATGGGAAGTCTAGAGTAGGGCTATGAATCAGAAAGAAGAGAGAGAGAAAGGAGAGAGAGAGAATGGAGGAGAGAGAGAGGTCGGTTCTCTTTCCTTTAAAAGGAACAAACATGCATTGCATGCTTGTTTCATAAGGAAAGAAAGCTAAGGAACTGAAGGGGAAGAAGAGGAAGGAAATTAGAAAGAAAAGACCTAGAACCCACGACCAAAAAGGTAAGAAATGTTCAAAGTTGTCATTTTCTCTCTCTAGAATATTTTTCATATGTTAAGAGATTAGGTTATGATTTGTGTATATGATGCTTACATATATATATATATAGACGTGTATTAAGCATGAAATTTAAGCTTTAAAACGACTCAAAGCATGAAACCCATGAAGAACTGCCATGGGAGGACCTTGCTTGAAGCAGGTCTGAACCCATGGCAATTAAACCAGAAATGATATGTTAAGGCTTCAAGATGAAGTCATGAGGGTCATGAAAAACCCTAGCCACGATCAAAAATCCCAACAAAAGCCCTTTGAATATTGAGTTGCAGGTTTCGGGTTTTAAACCCAACACCTCAACTGCACCTCAAAACTTGTTTAAAGAATGGAAATTTAATCCCCATGAAGAGGGGAACAAACCGAGCCAAATTCCATGAAAAACCATCAAGAAATAAGGGTTAACCATGGAGTTGCAGTTCGTGTTATCACAACCAAAACCGAGCACACGAACCATTTTTAATCCTTCAAATGAATGCCAAATCAATTGGTTATGTCTTAGGAATAATTTAGGACCAAAATAGTGGAGAAAGATTGGTTGAAATGTCACGAAATAGAAGAAAAAGGGAAACGGGAATTAGGGTTTTGCAGTGGGTCGAAGTGGGGAAGACGATGATGGGTTGACTCGTTTTAAAATGTGGCCGAGTTGACTCAGACAGGTGGCAGCCTCTGGGCTTGCCACTGATTAATTGAAACGACGTCGTTTGAATGTCGGTTAAATTTAAAAGAGATCTAGGGCTGACGTCATCATGACGTCAGCCACATGTAAATAAACCGGATAGCCGGTTGGTTTATGACTGGACCGGACTGGTTCACTTGGTTTGAGACCGAACCCTTTGGTTTTCAAGTTATTTAAAATAAAATAAAACCAATACTTTACATAATTGCGGATTGACCCCAGAACTTCTGGACAATCCTACTGTTGCCCAATTTATGGAAGTTTTATGCATTTAGACCCCTGGAAAAATAATTAAATAATTAAATAATTAATTTAATTATTTAATAAATAAAGTAAAATGACTATTTTGCCATTGGGTCATAAATAGAGTAAACAAAGTCCAAATTAAGCATATGAATAGTGTATTTTTACTATTTTGGACATTCTGAGATCAATGGTAGGGTCCGTTTTACGAGATGGAGCCCGAAAAATAAAAACACGTAAGGGGTAAATGACCAAAATACCCCTGACCCAAAATTTACAAGTTATTAGTGTATTCTTACTATCTCGAACCTTTTGAGTCCAATGGTGAGGTCCACGACATGAGACGGGGTTCTGAAAAATAAAGACACGTAAAGGGGTAAAATGACCAAAATACCCCTGGTACCCCTAAGGTCAAAATGGAATCAGAGAAGACCTAAATTAACTTTCTTTGACATTCCGGACTCAAAAATGGAGTCCAAATTACGAAACGAGGTACAGAAAAATATGACACGTAAAACGGTAAATGACCATTTTGCCCTTTTACATATAACAGTCCGAATTAAATGTTACGAAAGCCTAAACCGACTTTCTTCGACACTCTGGACTCAATGGTAGAGTCTATTCGACCAAAAGAAATGTCTAAAATAAAAAGACATAAAATTTGATGAATAGCATCTGTTAGATGACTATGAACTGAAATAATGCCAAAGTACTAATACTAAGGCATGTACGAGAAACGAAATACGAAAAGACACGACACGTAAACATGTCAAATAAATAACTTTAAATTAAAGTTAATGGAACTCCCAGAAGAGTATAAATTGAAGTAGATTCAAATTCTAACACATTAAATTGTGTCATAGGTTAAGAATACAAGTTACGTTAAGTACATATGAATTTATGAAATCATTGTAGGATCAAATACGATTTAAGCATAAGTTAAGAAATATCGAGATGATATTACAATGAATGTGAAGTTGATGAGATGTTTATGAATTGTTCTTAGGAACTACAAGGAAAGTGGGAAAGCGCATTATTAGCACTAACCCTAAAGAACCAAGGTGAGTAACCCTGTGTTTGAATTGGAGATTTAACTCCATGGATTTAAAAAGGTTTTAAATTCAAAGATATGAAGTATTTGAAGTTTCAAATTCAGTATTTACATGATGCAGTTTTAAATTGTTCTATTTTATAACCCCATTGTGACATGCTTAGTGATTGGTTTCTGCAACAGTTTTTCCTTCAAATACTTTTCAGCATGTCTAGTTAAAATGCAATTATTGTTAAATATTCTGAATTTGCTTATTTCAAGTATAAGAATGTTTATTACGAATTTATGAAAAGTATCTATGAGACAAGTCACATGATAAATGTTTTATAAGATGAATGGTGCATAAGCACTTAGACAGGATTCTGAGTTTTCAGTTGCCCTGTAAAATAGGCAAGATTTTGGGTTTTACAGAACTCAATTGCCCTGTAAAATGCCCGGTAGCAGGATCTAATCCCTCAGGCAGATGAGATATCTCTATTGATAAGTAATATGGGAGTCCGGTTCGAAACGGATTCCACTAATGAAAGTGATAAGATGACAAATGATTTGAAAATGGAAGTAGGTTTTACCCTCATTTTCAATATGCATATGTTTTGAGTTTTATATACTCTATTTAAGAAATAAATGTTATGTTATATGTTTTGAAGTTCATGAGCATAAGTATAGCTTGAATACTTTAACTGTTCAAAGCTATTGTTTTATGAAATGCATACGTTTTGAGTTACATACCCTATTTGATGAAGTATAAGTATAGCTTGAATACTTTAACTGTTCAAAGCTATTGTTTTATGAAATGCATACGTTTTGAGTTACATACTCTATTTGATGAAGTATAAGTGTAGCTTGAATACTTCAAATGTTTCAAAGCTATTGTTTTACGAAATGCATATGTTTTGAGTTATATACTCTATTTGACAAGTACGAGTTTAGCTTGAATACTTTAAATGTTTCAAAGCTACATGATTTAAGGAATGCATATATTCTGTATTCAAAGTATACGAACAATTGGCGGTGATTATTTTACAAACTCTTATGTACTAAACCACTGCTAATTGAAAACCCCATGACGAATACTGGAATTGCTCACAAGCTTAGATTAGCTTACCCGGACTTTGTTCGGACCCCCCCTTTCAGGTAATTAGCAGCAGTCTTGACTTAAGGACGACGATGACGAATCTGCTGATTTTGGGAAGATATGGTTAAATAGTTTCTTTTGATAAGTCTATGAACTCTAATAGTACTTTTGTATTAGTAGACATAGTAAGGACATGTAATAAGCCCTCTGGGCAAATCGAACATGTATTGTAATTAATGTTATAAGTTTTTATGTTTTTAGTTATACTCTGAATGTGTAACCATGTATGCTATGTATGGAGCAGCAGTACCGAACGGATGTGTATAATTTAAAAATGAGAAAAGAAAAGAAAAAGTTTTTCACGCTTCCGCAAAACGTATGTTGCACATCTATTCGATACCGCTGCATATGCGAGCCTTGTCTCGGGGCCCTCGGGTCTCGGGGCGGCGATCGCGATCCGATAATCCGCTTAGGGTGGGTTTCGGGTCGTGACATAGTCCTTCTCATGAAGCATCACAATAAACTGTACAGCTAATACCTCCTTCAAGTATAATCAGGACAGGTGCTGAAGTCAGCCTCCTCTTCAGCTCCTGAAATGACTAGTCACAGTCATCTGTCCACTCAAATCTAATGCCCTTGCGCGTCATACGAGTCATCGGTACGGAAAGACGAGAAAATCTCTCTACAAATTGACGGTAGTACCTGGCCAATCCTAAGAAACTCCGAATCTCAAACACATTTTTTGGCCTTTCCCAACTCATAACAGCGTCAATCTTAGAAGGATCCATAGATACCCCACTACCTGACACAACATGGCCTAGAAACTATACCTCTTGAAGCCAAAACTCACACTTCAAAAACTTAGCAAACAAACGATGCTCCTTCAAAATCTGTAACACAGACAGTAAGTGGAAAGTATGCTCATCTTCAAACGGAGAATAAATCAGAATATCATCAACAAAGACTACAACAAACTGATCTAAACAAGGACTAAAGATGCGATGCATCAAGTTCATGAATGTCATCGGGGCATTCGTCACACCGAATAGCATAACTACAAACTCATAATGGCCATAACGAGTGCAAAAAGTTGTCTTCGCCACATCCTCCTCCCGTACTCTCAACTGATGGTACCTAGATCGAAGATCGATCTTAAAAAAACATCTCGAACCTCTAAGCTAATTAAATAAGTCATCTATCCTTAGTAATGGGTACTTTTTCTTGATAGTGACCCGGTTCAGTCTTTTATAATCCACACACAAACGTAATGTCCCATCCTTCTTCTTCGCAAACAATGCCGAAGCACCCCACGGTGAAGTACTAGGATGGATAAAACCCTTACCCTACAAATCAGTTAACTGCTCATTCAGCTCCCTCAACTCAACTGGAGCCATGCGGTAAGGTGGAATGGAAACAGGTGCCTGGGATAAGCTCTATCGTGAACTCTATCTCTCGTCTCGGTGGTAGACTAGTCAAGTCATCGAAAAAGACATCTGGGATCTCATCCACTATTGACGGTAATACACTCTCTATAGTCCCACTCCCATCTGCTATCAAACTAGCCAACAAATAGCTATGGCCTCTCCAACTCCTCAAGTCATACAAGGGTGGAACTAAGAAATCCCTACGATCCCCCATGAAATAAAAGTTATCTCCCTCAGGAGTAACACTATCACTCTCCCCCTGTAGCAGTCTATACTCACCTGAAAAGTAAACAACCAATCCATCCCCAATATAATATCAAAACCAGACATGTCAAGTAGAATGAAGTCAAAATAAAGGATGTGATCAGCTATCTCTATCAAGCAATCTCTATAGATTCTCGTCAGTGTCACACTACCCCTAACCGGTGTGTCAACATGTAATAGGGGATCTAACTGATCTATTTCCAACCCTAATATCATGGCAAACATGGTAGATATGAATGAATGAGATGTATCAGAATCTATAAGTACGCTGACCAATGAACTAAACACAAGGAATGTACCTCGAACCACTGAAGGTTCTGAAGTAGATGCCTCTGGTGTGACCACCGCATAAGCACGTCCTTGAGTGGTCTGGCTTTGTCTACCTCCCCCTTTCGATCCCTGCTGACCCCCACCCCTCTGTCCGGGAGATCTAATACTCTATGCGGAGGGTGTAGGCTGGAAATATGGTGCTGGAGGTCCATGGCCTAACAGTAGCTGTGGCAAAGATAACTGAATGGGCTAATAGTAATACAGTTTTTGTGAGCCATGTAAAGTTTTCCCTAAAGGACAGTTGGCCCTAACATGGCCTATTTGGTGGCAGGTATAACAAAGCTGAGGAGCTCCCCACCCTTAGCCCTGTACCAGAGGCGGGAATGATCCCTGGCTCGATCCATCTCCGTGTCCCTAACTGGGATCTCTCTAGGGGCAATTGGTTATCTTATGGCCAGGCTATCCACACTGATAACAAGTCAGGGGCCTCTAGGATACTCCCCCCTAGGAAACAATAAGCATAGTAGGTCGGGGGGCTAGAAACTGAATGGGTCTCTGCGGTGTCTGTGCAGAAGAAGTACTAGCTCGGTACCTCTTCGGTGCTCTCCCATTAGTGTGAGTCGAGGTAGGCATAGAAATCTGTGCTAGAACTGCCCTGCTCTATGTCCGGGACTCCCTAATCCCCCTAAGGTTAGCCAGCTCCCTCTCTACCCTAGTGGCCCTGGTCACTGCCTCATCATAGGTATCAATAATGTGACCAGCCAATTTGTCTTTAATGGAGGTCTTCAACCCCTAGATAAAGTAAAGAACCTTCAGCAGCTTAGTCTCTATAATATGTGGGGCAAACCTCCCCAATGCAGTAAAACGGGACTCATACTGAGTCACTGTCATATCTCGCTGGAGAAGTGCCACAAACTCATCAATATATCCTATCCGTGCAGTCTCAAGAAAATAGTGGTCATTGAACATGGCCACAAATGCATTCCACCCCTCTCCAAAATTTTCTATCCTCCCAGCAACTCCTCTCCACCATTGGCTAGCCAACTTGGTGAACTGGAAGGTGGCACACCTGATCCTTAAGTGTGGCTCGATAATCCTCTAGGAGTCTAAGATCTTGGCTGATCTGTTCTAGCCACTCCTCAGCTACTAGGGGGTCAGGCTGCCCTGCAAATGTAAGAGGTCTCATCCTCTGGAACACCTTCATCACGAAAGTATCCCTAGTCTTGCCACTTGTAGGCCTGGCCTCTTGAATAGTGTGAAAGCACTCCTATAAAATTATCGCCATATCTGAGGCATCGATGGTCTGCTCTACCTCCTCTACTGGGGCAGGTGTAGGAGCAACGACCTTCCTCTACTGCGTTGTGAGCAGGAGCAGTAGCTCAGGGCCTACCTATGCCGAGGTGGTGTAGTAGCTCTAGGCCTACTGTACCTAGGCGGTGTACGTCTCAGAGGAGCTTTCCTCGGTGGCATGTGTCTACAAGTCCAAGAAAAGAAATTAATACCTCTTCTTCACATTAGACATAGGCATTTAAAAGAACATTAAGCATGTACATGTCAACAATTTACACTTCACAAACAACAATTATAATATGTCATAACATACACATAACAAGTCCTTGCACATTAAACAATGCTCACCAAAATTCCAAATCATGTGTCGCGGCCTTATTGTGTTCGACAACACCCCACGGTCTCTAAGTATTCGAACCTAAGCTCTGATACCACGTTGTCACGCCCTGAATTTTCATAAACCTGGGGAGTGAGTGAAATGAATTAAGGTAAATAAAAGGTAATTAAATAGATTTAATTGATTATTCATTTATTTTCCCATGTTTTCCCAAAATTTAAAATGAAAACTTGCTATTAGACTTAACAAAATGGTTTTCTAATGTCAATCAAATATCTCCCCCAACCGACATTCAAGATTAGTCTAAGTCATGTTAAAAAATGGCCTCCAAAATAGCCCCCAAATGTCTCAAAATATACCTTGGAACAAAGGCCTAAATGGGTCCCAAGTGCCCTAAAACATATGCCAAGAATAGGTCCAAAATTCTACCTAAGGTAGTCTAAGGAAGTGGCCAAACATGGCCCATAAGAGTGGCCAAACATGGCCTAATAGGGTGGTCAAAAATAGGCCCAAAAAGGTAGCCAAACATAGCCTAAGGATTGGCCAAACATGGCCCAATAGGATGGACAAACATGGCCCAAAATGTCACGACCCGAAACCCACTCTGTGCGGATTCCTGAATCGCGACCGCCACCCTCAGGTCCGGGGACCTTAGGGCGAAGGCACACATAAGCAGCAGTATCGAATAGATGTGCGACATGTGTTTGCGGAAGCGTGAAAAACTTTTTTCTTTTCTTTTCTTGTTTTGACTTTACGCACATCCGTCCGATACTGTCGCTCTTTACATTGTGGTACACATGAATATACATTCAGAGCATAATAAAACTTAAAGACTTTATAAACAATACATGTTTACTTGCCCCGTAGGGCTTATACATAACAGGGTACCACTTTACTAATATAAGATTTCATACTTTAAGTTCGTAGTGCTAGACAAAAGAACTACTTGAACATAACTTCCAAAAATGGCAGATTCATCATCATCGTCCTCTAATCAAGACTGCCGTTAATCACCTAAAAGGGGGGTCCGGATAAAATTTGGGTAAGCTAATCTAAGCTTGTGAGTAATTCCAACATTTGTCATGGGGTTTCAACTGGTAGTGGTTTCGTATATTGAGAGTTTATAAAATACTCACTACCAATTGTTCGTATACTTGGAACATAGAACACATGCATTCTTAAATAGATAGCTTTATAACATTTAAAGTATTCAAGCTAAACATGTACTTTTCATATGAAAAATGTAAACTTCAAAACATATATATATGCATGGTGAAAATGAGGGTAAAAACATGCTTCCATGTTCAACACAACACCTTATCATTTCCATTAGTGGAATCCGTTTCGAACCAGATCCCCATTTTACTTTACTGTGGAGATATCTCATATGTCTGGGGGATTAGATCCTGCTACCTGGCTCTTTATTCATTTCGTGGTTGAGTTCCGAAGATACTCAACAAATTCGGGGTGCTTATGCACAACTTATCTTACATTTAAAGACGTTTAACCCATGACTTCTTTACGTGGAGGCATTTATGAGCATTCAAAACATAAGATTCATAACTTCACGATAGGATCTTTAAAATACATGGGATATGCAAATTCAGAATATTTAATGACGTTTGACATTTAAATCTCAGACATGCTGAAAATATTTTAAACGAATTGTAGTAAAACTACTCATTGAGCATGTCATAACAGGGTTTATAAGAATAGAAATACTTGAAATAAGAATCACATGAATACTGAATTTGCAAATCAAATACTTTATATATTTTGGAATTTAAAACTTTTTCAATCCATGGAATTAAAATTCCATTTCAATCGTAGGGTTCCTTACCTTATACTTTTAAGTCGGCTCTATTGTACCATTTTTCCTTTCCCTTTTTCTTTCTTTAACCTAAAATAATTCAAGAATTTTTCATAAATTTCACATGTATTGAAATCAACTTCCTAACCTATCCTTAGATGATATAAGTTTAATTCTAAAATCAATCTAACTAATTGTTGTATGATATTTCAGTTACCTTCACGATAAATGAATATTACTTCTGAATCCATCCTTTTAACGTTTCTGTGTTTTCTCAGTTTTCTTCCTCTTTTAGTTTTGCCTCAGCAAGTCGCCTTGTTGTTGCCTCCCATGCGACTCGGCTCATGGGGACTATTGGCATTTTATATATAAAGGGCCTGACCAAAACAATTTTTGTTGTTTTGGCAATTCTTATTTTCCTGGCAATCACCTTTTATTGCCATAACAAGTCTCCTATAAATGCCTGTTGTTTCTTATCCGTAGCCCTCTGAGCCTTATTCATAATCGTAAACTTCTGCTGCTTCTTATCCATAATAACTCTTACCTAAGAAAAATTGACAAGTTAGAAATAAATTTGTATTTAAGTTCCACTCTCCTAGTAGCTTCATTAATTTTTAAGGTGGCCTTCTAAACTTCATATATTTGCGTGTCATATTTTTCTGTACTTTATTTCATAATACGGACCTCACCGTTGAGTCTGGAATGTCAAAGAAAGTCAATTTAGACATTCTCGGTTTTTAATTTGGCTTCGGACATGTCAAGGGCAATTTGGGTAATTTACACTTCAACGTGTCCTAATTTTTGGACTCCCGTCTAGTGAAACGGACTCCTCCATTGGGTTTAGAACTTCCACAATAGTCAAAATCCACTATTGGTTTACTTCATTTGGATTTCGTTTGCTCCATTTATGGCTTAGGGGTATTTTTGAAATATTTTTCATTTAAATATTCTTTTAATTTAATATTTAATTATTCTGGTCAAGGCACAGTAGGATTTGCCAGAATTTCAGGGGTCAAATTCCAATTCCTCAAACTTTCGGACTGAACCAATGGGTTTAGTTTCATTTTAAATGAACCGGTCCGGTTGTAACTAAACCAACCGGTTTGATTCGGTTTAACACGTAATGCTAACGTCATGATGACGTCAGCCCTTAATTTTAAATTTAAATATAATCTTCATTAAAACGACGTAGTTTGACCCGAACCCTTATTAAAACATCGGGTCAGGACCCGACCCGAGGTCCGACCCATGACCCGACACTGTTCATCATCTTCCCCATCTCACCCTCACTGTAACCCTAATTTCTGTAAACCAATTCTTCCAATTTCATGAATTTTACACCACTAAAATTCCCTGTTATTGATTCTAAATGATTTTTGTAGCATCAAGGAACAATTTAGCATTGGTCTAGGGTTCTCGTTTGGGTTCATGGTCGTGTTTTGGAAGATGATGCCCAGACCTGCAACTGAGCATTACCGACTCATTTTTAAGTGAAATTTCATGAGATTTCTTCTGGGATCGTTTATTTCTCATGAGGTTCATGTTATTATCCTTAAAAGTGGGTTTAAAGTTCTAAATCGAGGACTGGGTTTCATGACTGAAACCTGCAACTCAAGTTTTTGGGTTCAATCTTAGAAGTTTAGGGTCGCGGTCTAGTATTTTTAGGACACCGAGATGGTCTAGTTTAGGTCCCTATAGGCCAATTTGGATTTGATTTATAGTGAATCAGACCTGTACTAACATTTTCAGAATTTTTGCTCAAACTGAATTTCTAATTTCTCACTCGATTTTACATGTTTTTCGATCATTTCTTTTGTAAATTAATGCTTAAATTCTACATAATAAAACCCTAATATTGCATGCCTTAAATCTGAACGCAATTAAACAAAATTCAATCGAGACTTTACCTATTTGACTGTTTTCTTTCCAATTTCCCTCTTCAGTTCCCTTTCTATCTTCTTTAGTCTCTCCCTCTCATTTCACTTCTCCTTCTCCTTAAATCTCTTCCTAAACCGACCTTGAGGTCGGCAACCAGTGCCACCTGTTGTTGTTAGTGTTTGCATGGCAAACATGACATGGCTGCCACCTCTCTCTTCATCATTTCTTGCACATGTAGCTCACGTGGAGGAGACATGGAGAGCAGTGCCCACCGCTTCCCTCTCTCCTATCTACTTAATCCTATTACATACTTCTTTTTTTCATTTCTTTCTCTTAGTTTATATACTTTAATACATATACTTTATGTGATTATATTATATATAATACATATTTACATAAATTTGGCTAGTCAACACTTAACTTACCATAACACATTCATGTGTACATATACACTTAAATATATATATTTCATAAATTCTTGTATATAAATATATTTTTGTACTTATATATTCATGTACATACTTTGGTTATACTTACTCATTTTCACAATCAATGTGTGTATTTAACATGTATTTAGCATGTTTTTTGTATTCACTTTGTTGACCTACTCGACATAACAATCTCTTTTTCATGTCTTGATTCAAGGTTGGCAATCAGAGTGAAAGTATATAGTCTCAATGGGATCAACGGAAACAGGTTGGTGATTGTAATGAAAGTGATGTACAGTCGTCCTAGTTTCCCGGGACTTTTACTGAAAGCTTCACGTATCTATATTGTAATCTGACCTCGTTACTTAAGGTCTCGATCAAAAACGATGCTTCGTTGGGTCGGGGTGTTACACAAAAGGGTGGCCAAACATGGCTCTAAAGGGGGGCCAAAGGCTGGTGTCAAGGAGGTGTCAGGCTGGGCGCACATGGGGGCAAGGCAATGTGGGTACGCGGCATGGGTGCAGGGCTTGTGCATGTGGGGGGGCTAGGCGGGCGACAGAGGGG
Source organism: Nyssa sinensis (assembly GCA_008638375.1). Classification (NCBI taxonomy): domain Eukaryota; kingdom Viridiplantae; phylum Streptophyta; class Magnoliopsida; order Cornales; family Nyssaceae; genus Nyssa; species Nyssa sinensis. The sequence goes on along the minus strand of CM018042.1, from coordinate 9,736,776 downwards.
GCTAGCTGGGGCACTACTGCAGGTTGCATTGTCGCAACAATGTATTTACTGTAGCTGAATTTCTCTGTTTTCTACAACTAATTTTCTCTGTTTTTCAAAATTTTTTTCCAAAGTGTTGCAAGCTACTTTTTTCCTCATTTTTAGCCTATTTTCTCAAGGTTTTTAACCTCCCCTTTTGGCATTTTTTTTCCACCTATATATAAGGTGTTTTACACACCTAACAAACATTTTAATTTTAAAAAATTTTAACATAGTCTCCTTTGTTTTCTAAGCCTTTTCCATCTAATATTCCACAACACAATTTACCATATCTCAAACTAGCAACTTAAATACATCCCTTAATTCAACTAAACATTTATACATTACTTAAAACATACAATCCACCATACATACACATATTCTTTAAAATTCAAAATGTCACAACTTCATGCTCATTACAAATGTAGGGCCATGGCCCATAGTTTCCATACTACATAAGGTTTTTACAAGTTAATTACAAATGTCTTAGGGCTGATGCCCTTATACAACTCAAAAATATGCCCCAAGGGCCAAATATTCTTCCTAGTCCATTTCCCCTAAAAAATATGCCCCAAGAACAATGCTATATATAATCAATTTAAACATATACTCATGTTACATGTTCACTACCTTACTAATTCTCTAAGAACTCATAATTACACAAAGCATCAATGCATTAGACAAACCATATCTTCCAAAACACAAGACTTATCCACATGAACATAAGCCACAATGCAATGAATTAAACATATATTCAAGTTACATCTTCATCATTTTGACAAATTCTCAAAGAACACACAAGTATTCAAACTACCAACTCTAGGTTTTCAAAGCAACTACATCCTAAGTGATTTTCTAACAGCAAGTAAACATATAAATCATTCAATCAACTTATAAAAATGGAAAGAAACCTAACTCTATTCCTTACTTAGTAAACTATCACACCTAAAAGGGTTTTTCTCAACCCTAGGGAGTTGTACTCGCTGTGCAGCTGAAATAATCGGTAAAAATGTATCCCTTGATGTGGGGAACAACTTCTTAGAAGGAAGCCTTGTGAGAATCCTAGCCTAAAGATGAGTTTTGGAGGCTTGAAAGTTGGAAAACCCTATGTTTTCTTCACTTTTCTCTCCGTGAATGAGCTGTTGTGTTTTCTCTAGACCAAATTATGAAATATTTACACTAAGGGGTCCTATTTATAGTATAGGGGCCAAGGTGTAAAAAGACCCTTTTGCCCTTAATGAGTTCGGGACCTTGTTACACTACAACCCGTCCGGAAACGCTTCAATTTGATATTTTGCTTTAGCCAAAGTTCTTAAAATTATTTTAAATAAAACCTTTTCAAAAATTTTATTTTCTCTTACGGGCGGATTCGGTCGGGTCCACCCGGGCCACTCGGGTTGCCCTTTATGGTCTATTTTTGAAATTATCTCCAATTAGGGTCAAATTCTTACTGGAGGTGTATTTTAACATTCTAAGCATATTTCTATTCTATAGAATACTCAAATTATGCTGTTAAAAATAACTTATGCCTAAATGATGCATGTATAGCGCCCTATCAACAAACAGTGCATGAATAGTACCCTACTAGCAAAAATGAAAAATTTACCCTGATTTTTTAAATTTCTATATAAAATCCTAATGGCTCAGATTTATATGGTTCGCTCAGTTATAATTCGGGTCGGGGTATTACAATATCTCTTTCCCTAGCCAACCCGACAGCATTATCCCTTTCAAAGAAGGCCTCCTCACGAGAACGATGGAGCAAAGAACGGGTATTGTAGTACCCCAAAAATCTGACATAACCCACACTGTATCCCAATCTCATATAGCTTAGAATACGGTAACCCATAACAAGATTGATTATTCTAAGATATAAAATAAAGCCAAAATACCAAAATGGTACATGTCTTAAAAAATAGATAACTCGGTCAATTGAGTCCCGAAATAGATAAATGGGATTGATACGAAAAATTAATTATGAAAATAATATGAATATAACATAAGACGCGAACGGACATCCAAAAATCAATAAAATACGTAATACTATTACTGAGTCCTGGCTTTAAGCTAAATTTACTGACATCCCACCAACATGCCATAAATTAAGAATTTATGAAATAAAATATTTATACGGTCATTGTACGAATAATAAAGATATATATATATATATATATATGTGTGTGTGTATCAGGAAGCTTCCAAGGAAGCTCCTAGAAACCATGTGAGGCCAAATATATATATATATATATATATATATTATAAATACATGCGGGAAAAGAAAAACAACTTTTACAAGCCATATTCAGCCGCCTCTCTCTCCTATAGGATTATATCTATTTATATAAATATATATTATATAGATAAACACGTAAGAGAGAATCAGGAAAAAGGTGTGGGGAAGGTTCTAGCTTCAGCTCTAGAGAGAAAATTATAGAGGCAATTGATAAGGGAGAAAATACTCCAGCCTTCTAAACCATTCCACCTTATATATATAGATATATATCTAGCTGCACAAAAAAAGAGGTTGATGCTATTCTCATACAGTGCGGGTGGCTTACTCGTAGCTCATTCGTAGGAAATGTTGCTTTGTCCGGCTCTGGTAGTGGATCTGGTGGCCGGAAGTACTCTGGTTCAAAAAGGACTTATGATTTTGACCATGACAATGTTAACAACGACCGGGATAGTGATAAGAGGAAGGGAAATTCCATCGATGATGATGACAATGTTGTGGTGGAGATAATGATGAGACGACAGCGGAAAGAATCCACCATCACTAAAATCGCTAGCTCCAACCTAGGGCTTCCCCTTCGCCCCATGGACGGAGGAGGACCCCAAGCAGGGAAAAAGATCAGTAGCAGCAATGCTCCGGTGGCAGGGAGAGAGAGACAGCGGTAGCGGCAGTGGTGGTGGTGGTGGAAGAAGGGTAAGCCGATCTTCAGGCAGAAGGTCTGATTCACCAATTACTATTAACCCATCATCTACGAATGCTATTAGTTGTAGCAGTAGACCTGGAAAGATGGTCTCAGTCCCTGCTACTGTTTCTTCACTAGCAATGGATAAGAGTAACAATGGTGGTGATGGGGCCGGTGCAGAGCCTCCAACAGCTGCTGCAATTAAAAGGATCTCCATTAAGAGAATTGCTGGCAACCTGACAATGGGTTCGAGGACTGTAGCATCGCCGCGCGGTCCCTTTCAAGGGCAAATGGTAGGGCTTCTAACGAGAATTAGAATGCCCAGACTAATCAATTCTAACAACAACAATTGTCCCTCAGCTACAACAAGAACAGATTGATGATGGCTTTAGCGTGGTACGACGATTATGGCTGTAGCGGTGATGAGTTCTGGAATGGAGTTTCTAGCAGAAGGGACAATTTGTGAAGTAACAGTGGTGCATCAATGGTTGCAATGGAGACTATATTTGTTGAAGATGGAGCTTAAGAATCCAGTGATGATGGATGCTGACGTCTAGGCTCTGTTCTATCGATGATGATGAAGAACACTAGAACCGATGGGTTTAGGGGTTAGCTTTAGATCAAGACTATCTAAAGATTTGAAAGGGGAATAATGGCCCTGAATTAGTTTTAGTTCATGGTTTTGGAGCAAACAGGTCTACATCGTTCAGACATTGGTTCTCATCAACTAATTGATATAGTGACCATTGGAGGAAAAACATTTCAGTTCTGGCACAGTCGCATAGGGTATTCTCAATTGATCTTATTGGTTATGGTTATTCAGACAAGCCAAATCCTCGTGAGTTTGGAGTCAACCCCTTTTATACATTTGAGACATGGGCTGCACAGATAAATGACTTCTACATTTACGTGGTCAAGGACAAAGCCTTCTTTATATGCAATTCAATTGGAGGGTTGTTGGTCTCCAGGCTGTGATTATGGAGCCGCAGATCTGTAAGGGCATTGTCATTTTAAATATCTCTCTTCGTATGCTTCATATTCAGAAGCAACCTTGGTATGGAAGACCTTTGATTAAATCATTCTAGAGTTTGCTGAGGTTCACTGCTCTGGGCAAATGGTTATAGAACCGTTACTACACCGGAGTCAGTAAAGAATATTCTTTGCCAGTGTTATCTTGACAGCTGCCAGGTGATAGATGAATTAGTTTAGATAATCCTTCTTCCAGGACTTGAGCCTAATGCCGCTGATGTGTTTCTTGAGTTTATTTGTTATTCAGAGAGCCCTCTTCTTGAGGAATTATTGCCTCAAGTGAAGTGCCCAATTTTGGTAGCATGGGGCAACAAGGGTTCATGGGAACCCAATGAGCTTGGAAGAGCCTATGGCAATTTTGATTCTGCAGAAGACTTTGTTGTCCTCCCCAAAGGTGGTCATTTCCCTCAAGATAAGGCACCACATCTTATGAACCCACTTGTTGAGTCATTTGTGGAACGCCATACGACACCAAAAGCAAGTTTTCCAATGAAAGCCATCTGATCCGCTGAGGATATGCATGGACGTGGCTAATGTCTTAAAAGGAGGTATATGTGAATGGAGATAAGCATAACAATCTGTGAGTAACTAGGACCCCTCACTTGGTGCATATTTTTTGTATTATCTAGTTTCATATATTGTACTGTTTTAATGCATATGCTTTCATGCATACTCTTTGTACTGCATTATATGTGGCATGATTCTATTCTGTCCTACCTTTAGATATATCGTGTTCTGATTTTGTTTAGGTCTATATTGTTCTGTTATACGCCGTTCGGAGTCTGTTTCGATTCTATTTTGATATGTTCTGTCTTACTCTTGGGCACACTACAGGATTGAGTGGTTTGATTAATGCCAGAGCATGTCCGAGAGGGTAGAGACCCCACGAGTAGTGTAACTCCCTGACTCGAAATATCAGGTAATGTGTCACGCATTACGAGGTAATGAACCATAGTTAAAAATTAACTACTAAAAGACCGAGAATCAAGAAATATGTAAATACGTATATTTCCAAATGTATAATTACACTATATACATAAAATAATATATGTATATTAACATATGCAAATACACACATTAAGTGTGTATTATGTGTGTGTATAAAACCAAATATGTATATGTATAAGTATACATATATAACTATACACATAAATATATATATATATATGTACGAGAATATAGATACATGTAAGTATGTATGTGTGTGCAGAATAGTGAACCAGTGTGTGTGAGTGTCGGCTGTGTGTGTGTGTTTGTGAGTGTGTGTGTTTAATATAATATATATATATAACACAAAATATCAACAAAAATTTAATGCAAAGGCTGAAATGGGAAAAGTAGAAATTAAATGTTGGGAAGCCTAGATGTAAGGCTATGAAGGGATAGAGAGAGAGAGATAGGAAGAGAGAGAGGAGGTGGTGGAGGCTGATTTAAGAGCAGGTGCATGCACCGCATGCTTAGAGCTTAAGGAAAAAGTAGAAAAGAATAGGAGCAAGAGGAAAGAAGGGATTCAGAAGTGGAGCAAGCAAGTACAAAAAAGAAACCGAGGGTTACTTCAAACAAATGAGTAAATCTCGTTTCTATTTTATGAAAAATTCAAGCATGAACGCTAAATTTAAATAGATAGCCTAGAAGAGCATGAAAAATGTAAAAGTTTACAAAAGAGACTTAGGGAAAAAGGTCTAAAATTGAACAAGAATAAGACAGTTGTAGGTATAAGGTGATAATCGGGTTTATGAAATTTCATGATTTAAACCTTGATAACTTAATAAGGAACTGATCCTTAATGGTGTAGGAAGAAAACTGAGAAAGAAATGAATAAAAACAGTGCTTAAATATCACGAAACGGGGAAAATACAGTCAGCCGGAGTTTTAAGAAACTCTATATTCTTAGGGTTTTATTGTGTTTCGAAGAAAACCAAAGGTAGGATTGCAACCTGGAAGGGAAAAGGAAGAGATTTGCAATTGAAAATAATTGAAAATCAATTGGAAAAGGGTTTTCGGCACCGAAGAAAACGTCGGAGACCCACCGAAACCCTGATCGAGTTAGGTTAAGGCTGTGTCGACTCAGACATGTGTCGCGCTATGGGGCTGGCCACCACATAAGTGGGACAACGTTGTTTTGGGGAAAAATGGTTTAAAACCCAAATTAAGCATGTTTGGCTACATATTTTGGGCCCAATTTAATAACCTGTGCACGATTGGGGATAGCCTATCCACGAATAAGGCCATTGTCCGTCGTTTGGGTCAAGAAAAATCAGAAAAAAAGATGGGGCTGCGCGCCCCTAGAATTGAACCCGTGACCTAAAAGGGGGTGACATGTGCTGACCACCGTGCCACCCAATTCTCACCCGTCCGTATATGCAAAAAATATATATATATATATATAATATTGAAATAATTTAATTTAATTAATGAAATTAAATATAGGAAAATGCCACGATGTCCAAATTGGACAAGTTATTAGTGTATTCTTACTATTTTGGACCTTCTGAGACCAATGGTGAGGTCCGTGTTGTGAGACAAGACCCCAAAAAATAAAGACATGTAAAGGGGTAAAATTACCATTTTGCCCCTAGTGCCCCTAAAGCCAAATGGAAGTCCGAGAAGGTCTAAATCGACTTTCTTCGACGTTTCAAACTCAATGGTAGAGTCTATTTGACCAAAAGAAGTACTTATAATGAAGAGACATAAAATTTGACGAATAGCATAAGACAGGTGATTGTAACTAGAACGTTGCCCTATGTACTGAACTAAGTAGTAAGGTTCGTATTTTGAAACAAAATACGGAAAGACACGACACGTTAACATGTGAAGTAAATAAATCAAATGTAAAATGAATGGAGCTACCAGAAGAGTATATTAAAATGAAATTAATTCCTAACACGTTAAATTGTGTTTTAGGTTAACGTACAAGTAAATTTGAATGGATAAAACGCAACAAGACTTCATGGATGAACTCTTATGGCAACATAAGGTAATCAACAGAAAGATAAGGATAGCCAAGACATGCCAAATCATCTCTATCATGCCATTCATATACAAAGCCCCTATAGTCCCAATAGGGCGACTCATGAAAGAAGCAGCAACAAGGAGACTTGTTGAGGAAAAATTTAAGGAAGAAAAAGAGGAAGAAGAGCGAGAAAATATGGAGCCCCTAAATGACATGCGTCGTAGGTACTGTCTATTATAAATAAGTATATATGTATAAGTAAATAGACCTGGAATTCAACAATGAAGCGAATTGAGTTAGTTCAATTCTTAAGGATAAACCTATTATAAAAAGTAGGCTTACACAGTCTAAGAATAAAAAAGATCACAAGATGATTAAGTACATGTGAGATTTATGAAATTTTCATAAATTGTTTTAGGTTAAGAAAAGGCAAGGGGAAGGCACCTTAGTAGAGCCAACCCAGACACATAAGGTAAGTAACCCTGTATTTGAAGTGGAGATTTAACTCCATGAATTTGAAGAAGTTTTGAGTTCAAAAGATATGAAGTATTGAATCCCAAATTCAGTATTTACATGATTTCAGTTCAAAGTATTTCTGTTCTTACAAACTCTATTATGACATGCTCGGTGAATGGTTTCTCCTACAGTTTTTCTAAAAATATATTTCAGTATGTCTAAAGTTTAAAATGCCAAAATTATGTAAAGTATTCTGAATTTGCTTATTCCAAGTATACAAAATTTTATCATGAGGTCATGAACATGATGTTTTAATTGCTCATGAAAAGTATCTATTGACATAGTCATGCGTAAACGTATTTAAATGTAAGACAAACAGTGCATAAGCACATAGACAAGATTTTGCGTTCTTTAGAACTCAATTGACTTGTAACATGACAGGATTTTGGGTTCTTCGGAACTCAATTGACCTGTAAATTGCCAGGTAGCAGGATCTAATCCCCCAGGCACAAGATATCTTCACGTATAAGTAAAATGGGAGTTTGGTTCGAAACGGATTCCACTAATGAAAGTGATAAGATGTTATGTTGAAAATGGAAGTAGGTTTTACTCTCATTTTCACTATGCACACCTACATGTTTTGAAGTTCATAGGTATAAGTTTAGCTTGAATATTTTAAATGTTTCAAAGCTATCTGTTTTAAGGAATGCATATATTCTATGTTCAAAGTATACGAGCAATTGGTAGCGATTGTTTTATAAACTATAATATGCTAAACTACTGCCAATTGAAACCCCATGACAAATGATGGAATTACTCACAAGCTTAGATTAGCTTACCGAATTTTTATCCGACCCCCCTTTCAGGTGATTAAAAGTAAGTCCTGATTTTGATGATGAAGATGTAAAACTATGCTCATTTTAGGATTAGCAGTCTTTTGAAGAACACTATGAAATACTAGTTAGTGGCTTGTAATAGAAGACGGTACACTGCTATGTATTAAGCCCACAGGGAAACTAAATATGATTGTAATTATAAAGTCTTAAGTTCTTTATTATGCTCTGAATGTATAATCATGTGTACCAATGTGAAGAGTGCCAGTACCAAACAAATGTGTGACATTTTAAAATAAGAAAAAAAAAAAGGAAAAAAGTTTTTCACGCTTCCGCAAATCATGGGTCACACCGCCATCCGATACAACTGCTTATGTGAGCCTTCGCCCTAAGGCCCCCAAGCCAGAAGGGTGGTGGTCGCGATTCGGTAATCCGCACAGGATGGGTTTCAGGTCGTGACAAGTAGTCCGCTTATGGGCAGCTGGAAAAGGCTCGTATGTATGATTGGCATTCTATTCTGTTTTTGTCTCGTTCAATTTTGTCTTGTTCCATTCTGATCTAATCCTAGAGGGTAGAGGCCCCACGAGTAGTCCGTTTATGGGTAGTTGGGAGAGGTTCAAACATATTTAATGATATGCTTTTGACTGATTGATACTCAGTTCATTTTAGTTCAGTTCTGATATGGTCTGTTCTGATCTGTTCTATTGGATTAGAAGGCACAAAGATATGACACTAGTAGGCCGAAAGGTATTCCAAGTAAGGATCTGATGGCACTGATGTGTGGAGACTTGGATTCTTGAGGATTGATTCAGGCTATTCAGGTGAGTAATATAATATGATTGAATTCATTGATATGCAATAGATGTAGTTGAGACATGGCTCATGGTAATGGTACTCTAGAGAGATTAGACAAGCACTATGTTATATGTTTGGTTAAAGACGTGCTTTGTGGCTAGAGTTATTAGTTGTCTAGTTTGAAACTTGTTCTGTCGTACATAACTCTGTGGTATATGGATGAGTTGCATTCCCGAGATGAAGATTTTAAAATTTCGCTACTTTGACCCTACATTTGGAATGCAATTCATCGTACAGATCAAAAGTTTGCCTTTGGTTGGTCATATTGTCGGTAGAGAGATGACAAGGCACTTGACTGGCATCACATCTTCGGCATCCACGTAGGGTGGGGTACGGGATGTGACAGATATGAGAAAATTCTTTTTGAGTCCCCTGGAGGCCTATGCGTGCCTTCAACAATTCATCCTTCATAGACTCATGGGCATCATCTAAACTTGAGATTCCCACCACGTAAGGAATCAATTTTTTGCTGAGCACAAGCCATATGCTCTTATAAAACTATTCACTACGCACACATGACTCTCAAAATGAGAGAGCCATTCAAACATGCCTACCATGGCCCTCGTAAATTCGTAGCAAACTTGATGCTCTAACAAATGAGATTTGACCTCAGCCAGTTTAACCGTGTCATCAAGAGTCTGAAATAGCTTGACCACAGCTAGTGTAGCCCTTTGGTCAAACAAAAGAGAAGGAAGCTCTATAGAAGAAGATCTAAAAGTACTGGTCGCTATAGCGGGACCATGAAAAAACTAACGAATAAACAAAGAGGCAGAATCTGAAGAAAGTGTAGAAGGATTGGATTTAAGCTCACGAATCACCACCTTAGTAGGAAGACGTGATGTCACTAAAGGTTGAAGAACTCTCTTTGTCAAAATCTTCTTTCCTTTAGGGTCATTAGAACCTTGCACTACATGTTTCCTAGTAACCCTCGTCAAAGGAAGTACAGAGCTTGAGAAACGATCAACGATAGAGACGGTTGAGCTAGGAGGAGCCTCTTCAGGATGAACAATTACCATCACATCCTCATTCGACCATCAACACTAAATATCTTCCTTTTCAATGAAACTTGAGAAGAAAATTCTATATCTGGACTATACCCCAAACTGTACTCACGGCTTCTAAAAAGGATCCCAATGGGAATCCCGAAGAAACCCGGCTCTAAAGCATTAATGGTGGGCCCCTCAACCACCTACCTAGTCAGATCTAAGAGGCTACTTCAATCTCGATCTTTAATAACGAAAGCACGAGATAATTCAGCTTTGCTATATTCGTGAGGTAAAGGATTCGCGTTTACCTGATCACGAACTTTGCCCAATGTAGTCAGAATGACATAAATAGACTCACTAAGGGGAAAACGCCATGCACCATCGATCTTCAGGGTGCACTTATCTCATCCTTTCTTACCCTAGGGTAAGCGTTGAATCAAGACGACGTTACGGAGAGAAATGTAGTAACAACCATTCCTTATTGGTTTGACAATATGGGAAGCCCAAAACTCATTAAACCCTATTCGTAACTTGTAAAAATGAGCAAGGGCCTGGAAGCCCATCAAGAATCGATAACCACTGAGAGTTAACTAACTTGGAGCAATACAAAATAACTCAAAAAATTGCCAATAAAATCTGGTAATAAGGAATTTGAACCTTAAAACAATTACCAATGGATGAAATTTAATAAAACATTCACTGCTGTAGGGGACACCAGACGACTGCTCGCTACCAAGGTTAACGATCACATCATCTGGGAACGTATCTTGGTACTTGGCAATAAAGGCCACCAGATCCCCATCATTATTAATCTGAGGCAAAAACAGATCAAAACAAGATGGGTCCCGAGGAAAAGCATCAGCCCTGGAGGCAGGAACATCAACAGGGTGAGCCTCACCACTCATATTACCTCCTTCTTCATTTTTTGTAAAAGTTTCACCATATATGATAAAGCTTTTTTGAAAGATTTTTAACTAAAAGAAGAAAATCAAAGCAAAATCCTAGAAAAGACAAAGCCCTTATGGTTTATAAAAATGAAAAGAGCAAAAAAATTGGCGCGTGTGAATAGCGTACGAAAAGACATGCCAAAAAAGGCGGCACCCAGCAAGCACAACTCATTTAATGTCGTTGCATCATGGAAAAGGAAACATCTCCAAAGCTGACACGTGGGCCTCGCCAAGCCAAGGAACATCCTCTAGACCTAAAATTCATCTAAGCAAAGCCCTTCCTACTTACCTATTTCTAAGCATACGAAATCCAACACAATGATTGCCTACGCAAGCTGATGTCAGCAAGGCTACTTCCCTTTTCACTACAAAAATAGGTGACAAGGAAATGGGGCATATATATTGGCATAAAATCACTCATCACAAAAGAAAGAGACACCTAGTATAGGTCAGGGAGAATAGACTAAAGTACGCCCGCTTAATACTAGGGTCGGGTAGAGTCATTCAAAGTCAAAAATACGTCCGACCAACATTAGGTTGACTTGCCAGCTCATCTCAGTCAAATATATGGTTGACCAGTTCCAATCCACGAAACCAAGACTAATGAAGTTGGATTACGGTCTCCAAAAAATCAAATAACGGAACGCACAAGCATGCATAACAACAATCACATGCATAACGTTCCCGTATGATCAGGGGATAAACTGATATCAAAGGATACATCTCTGACGCTCTCCAACTATTTAAACACCAAAACCCCCAAAGAAAAGGTATGTCATATTTGGTTTAACTCTTCTTACATAACTTTATCTCTCAAATTAGCTCATTGTTAATTTTATCGTTAGAGACTCATCGACTGGCACCACACCGGTGCTCCTTGTTTACTTTGATAGTCTTTATTTCTCTTTCGCAGGAGAATAATTATTTATAGAGAATTTTTCCCTCACAGTAAATACCTAACTTGATTGAGTAATTTGATTAATAAAACCAAAACAAAAAAAAAAAAAAAAAAAAACATAAGTTTGAGGTGTAATAGCATCTTGTATGTTACAGCCATCATGATGCCAACTTGAAGAAGATTCCCAACAGCCACATTTTCACCATCATTAATGAAAGGAATCAATTTACACTGCATGGTAAGAAGGAACCCTATCCATGTCAACAAATAGTGCATTATGAAAATTTTTTGCCAACCATACAAGTTCATTTTAAAGGAAGCTTTGACATATAATTATGACTATAGCTTGATGGAGAGTTACTACCTTGTATAGAGATTTAGTTTTCACTTATTGGTAAAGAGTTAAAGCATAAATATAACTAGAAATAGAAATGTACAAACCTGAATTCCATAATTTCGACCCATATGTGTCATGCGGTATAGGTGAGGAAATAAAGTGATCCACAATAGTTGGAGGTTTTGGTAGATACTACCACAAGTATGTTGCCTCTTTGCTAATTCTTTTTCTACATAATATTATTGAAATTTAAAATGTTTAACTATCAAACCCTTGAATAATGATGCAAATTTTAATAAATAAAAAAGGCAAAATTAATATAACTACTGCAAATTCTTTACCTTGTGGAAGATAGTCTTGACTATTGTCTTGGATTTTTGTTCACTCTAGGATATCTTTCTCTTATGATTCTTCTTCGCAAGTTTGCTTTTGATTCTAGCATTTCATACGCCTTTCAACCTGACATTTGGGGGGGGGGGGGATCTAACACCTACATGTGACTTACTGTACAAGGCTGATTCTCTTTTTCATCAACTTCATTCTCATTTTTTGTTCCAACCTCTTTACTTATTGATGTTTCCTCCACCTTCTTAGATTTCAAAACAATTTCAATGCTTCTTAATACATGCTCCCAAATATCTTCAAACATTTATTGTCACATCTTGAACCTTACCTTACGCAGATCTCGAGGGCGTGATGCTTATTAGCCGCCTTGCCGGTTTGTCGATCGACAATGCGACCAACCAAAGGCAAATTTTTGAACTTACCGACGAATTGCATTCCAAATGTAGGGTCAGAGCAGCAAAATTTAAAACTTTTTCATCTCGGGAATGCAACTCATTATAAATACCATAGAGGTATGTACCACAGAGCAAGTCTAAAACCAGATAGCTAATAACTCTAACCACAGAGTACATCTATAATCATACATATAACACAGAGCACATCTAATATCTCTAGAGTACCATTACCATGAGCCATGTCTCAATATCTAGTGCATATCAATCACATCAATCAAATGATGTCACTCACCTGAATAACCAGATTCAATCCACAAGAGTCCAAGTCTCCACAAATTAGTGCCATTCAGATCCTTTACTTGGAATGCCACTCGGCCTATCCATGTCATATCATAGTGTCCTTCTAATCCAATGGAGATAAATCCTGAAAAATGTTAGGATAATGGGGTGAGCTTAAATAAGCCCAGTGAGTAACACAGGTTCCCTGTCATGGGTTTCAAAAACCAGTTCTTGTTTACAAAGCACATGGAGGGTATCCTTACTTCAGAAATAACGATTTTATAAATCCACTTTAAATGTAGTTTAAGTAGAATAAAACATAATCGAACTAAATAGAACAATAGATTAGAACAGACAGAACAGTACAGGATGCCAGTATATAAATCAGGAGCATAGGCAAATAAATCAAATAATATAACAGGTCAGTATTGAGAGGAACAGAACAGAATAGAACAGGACAAGACGCTAATTAGGCAGGACAAAATAGAACAGAAGTGCAGGACGGAACAAAATCATGCCACGTGTAATGCAGTACAAAAGGGTATGCATTTAAGCATACGCATTTAAACAATATAGCATATAAACGATACAGTGTATGAAGATACAATATCCAGACAGTGCAGCTTATACACTAAGTCAGAAGTTCCAAGTTGCTCACAAACTGTTCAGTTATCTCCTTGTACAGATGATAATCTGATAACCTCCAGATATGTTAGGCACCTCCATGCATGTCCTGAATAACCATCATCAATCATAGATAGATCAAAATTTAACCATTCATGACTTATTCATCATCTTAGGCATCTATCGGATTACCTAAGATAGCCTAGTAGCCCATTGCCCTCTCATTGGGTTTCATCTGAGGCTATTACATTCTTTAATTAGGCTTAGTAGTTATTAAGATTATAACCTAAGTCATTTAGACTTCAATCGTTATCAGTTAAGTACTTACTTAACCTTAGGGGCAAAATGATAATTTTTCCATTCTTGTCTCAGACCCTGTTGTGGTCCTCAAAAGAGTCCACATATCTTAAATATAAAGTTCTAAGTCTTTTGGACTCGAATCGTTATCAGTTAAGTACTTATTTAACCTTAAGGGCAAAATAATAATTTTACCATTCTTGTCCCGGACCCTATCATGGCCTCAGAATAGTCCACATATCTTAAATATAAAGTTCTAAGTCTTTTGGATTCAAATCGTTATCAATTAAGTACTTATTTAGCCTTAAGGGCAAAATAGTAATTTTATCATTCTTGTCCCGGACCCTGTCATGGTCCTCAGAATATCCCATATATCTTATATATAAAGTTCTAAGTCTTTTGGACTCCACTTGTTATCTGCTTTTGGTCATTAGGACATATTGATCATTTTTCATTTTATACCTTGACTGTTTCGGAGTCTTATTTAGCCCCTAAATTTTCATAATTATGCTTATGACAATTTATCAAATCAGATTGGCCTTTATTCGGCCTCTACTTTGCACTTACCATGCTCAGTGGTATTTTGGTCATTTTACGTTTCACGAAATCATGTGTACAGTTTCACGAGTATCTGGGCCTCTATCGGTATTAATTTCGTCCCATTTGGACTTCATTGGATTTTGTAAAGCATCAGGGGCATTTTGGTAATTTCACATTTTGTATGGCTAAACTTTTCGGGACCTTAGTACATAAAATGGACCTCACTATTAGGTCCAGAATGTCCGACATAGTTAAAATGGACTATCTTTTGTGTTTATTTAGCCCTTGGTATCATTAGGGGTGATATAGTCATTTATAATTTATATGTCAATATTTTTTTTCGGGACTTCAGTTCATAAAATGGACCCCACCATTAGGTCCAGAGTGTCCGACATAATTAAACGAGACTATCTTTTATGTTTATTTGGCCCTAGGTATCATCAGGGGTAGTACAGTCATTTATCATTTGCGTGTCTTTATTTTTCGGAACTTAATTTCTCAAATCGGACTCCACCGTTGAGTCCGGAATGCCCGAGATAGTAAAAATGCACTATTTACTTATTTAATTTGGGCTTCGTTTGAGTCATTTAGTGTCCAAGGGTAAAATAGTAATTTTACCCAATTAATAAAATAATTATTTTATTATTTATTTATTTTTCAGGGGCTTATTTCAATTAATTGTTTAAAATTTGGGCCATAATAGAAATATTCAGAACGGTTGGGGTCACAGTGCAATTTAGGAAAATTCTGGTTTAACTTTCTTTCATTTTAGCCTTTGAACCGTTGGGTTTGTTTAATTAAACTCTAGACCGAACACAATAGTCATTGAACCGGCCGGTCCAAGCTAAGTCAGAGAACTGGAATAAGATAGCTCCCTTAATCCCCTTATCCATGGTTTGGGCTATCCTCAAACCTGATTTCCAATTTCTTACATTTGTAACCAAACAGTCCGGAATTTATTTAAATTTAAAACATAAGGCTTGAAACGGCGTAGTTTCACTTAAAGGTTTTAAACCGTTTTGTGGTTAGGTCGGGGCCTGACCCAAGACCCGGTCCATGACCCGACCCTCCACTATTCATCTTCCCCAAAGCTAGGGTCACTATAGCCCTAGTTGCAGAAATTTTACTTTTTCAATTTCGTGGGTTTTCAAACACTGATTTCCTCTGCTTTCCATCCCAAATCGTTTATGGAGTAGTAAGGATTGTTTCGGCATTTGTTTGGAGCATTAGATCGAGCTCAAATGTTTGGCCTGAGATTGAATAACTGAACCTGCAACTAGCTTGTAAATCCTTGTTTTTTGACCCAAATCTTGTGAGGTTTCTTTAGTCATGATCTTTGCATCATGGGGTTCAAGTCCCCATTCCCAAATGAACTCTCTCCCTATCCGTGGCTCATTTCTGATCTTTTGAGCCTTTCCAAATGTAGCCATACTCCCTTCTTGTGCACCTTCAAGTGGCTACACACATATGCATGTACACACACTGGCATACACACTTTCTCTCTCCAGGTTTCTCTCTCTAGATGTAGATCTGTGGCTACCTGTTGTTTCTAACCCAACAGCCCTTCACGCAATGTTCATATATATAATATACATATAAACATATTTTATATTGTATGGTGGTTGCATGAAATCTTATTGGTTCATTTGGGAGGTGGACTTGGTTGACTTAAGCTTAAATACAATTCTGTTATATATTCAAGCATAAAGTTGTTGCCAGCTCACTTGGTTTATTTTTGGGTGCCTAAAATCTTGCCCCACTTGGTCAAGGGTTCAAATCCCCTTGGCCTCACTTTTGCGCATTTTTCCCTCATTTTGGGCTTAAGCCTTGTTTGGTTGGCGCAGAATTCTGTTTTAGCTTTTTCCTTCGTAATTTCTTTTCTACTGCTCTTTTTATGAAGCGGTTTCTTCTGAGGGTTTCCTATTTTGGTTAGCTTCAATGTCAAAGGCCCCATATCGGTTATTGTTTCTTGGTGGCCGTCATAGTTCGCTAATTCGAGTTTCCACAGTGTTAAGATGACATCATTTCACCTAATTAAGTGGTAATTAGGTTCGGGTATTACACCCTCCTCTCTTGACGTGTTTAATTATTTTATTGGTCTATCGTGACCGTCGAGAGATTCCCGATTAACTTTCTTAATTATTCTTTATGTCGTTTCAAATTAATAATTAGCAAACTAATTATTAATTAATCAAGATCGGGGTGTTACATTTATGTTGTCTCATTGGTTAGTGCAATTTTAGTTGCAATATGGACATATTTGTGTTTGTTTTTTTTTTTGGTAATGCAGGATATCCTAAGCCAGTTTGCGTGCATCAGATTAAATTTTTACAGCCCCTCCCACATATTTGTGTATAAAGTACAAACTAATTGGTATCTTCATTTTTCCAACAATTTCTTTCCCACTATCATCCCTCAACAATCCATCCTTAGCACATTTGGTTCATTTTTTCAACACATATTATGGTATTTGAAAAATGTTTCTAACATTTAAACCTCTCAAAGCAAAGCACAAAATACCTAACGATTTAAATTCTTTTGTAGCTATATCAACCATCAAATTAGAAGACATGAATTTCACCACACTTTCTCTTTTCTTACCATCTTTAACATGTCTATAAATGTAGGTAAAACAATTATTATTGATCTCTTCTTTTTCTAGTGACAAAGATTCACGTAACTCTTTAGGAAACTTTGAAAAATAGCATGATACCTTAGCTACTTGCTCAACCTAGGCCCTAAATTTTCCTACCCCAGAAGGTGCACCTTGGCTACGACATAAATCATTTAGAAATTCTTCAAGATGCCTTCATTCAACTAGTTTTTCATACTAAAGAAAAAATTTGGTCAGAGACTTTGTTTTATGTCACTTTGTGAAACCCACTATTCATGCCCTCATTTCTTTTTGTTAAATTTATGCCTATTGAGAAGTATTCATCGCTAAATAATGGACAGCATTTTTCTCTTACATGATATAACGTTTTTAGCCATGAATTTTGAAAAAAGGCCATATTCTTCAAGTAAACGATCCCACGTGACTTCAAATTCTTCTTGTGTCTCACAATCATAAAGACACATGTTGAAATGACTCCTAACACCTGATTTTTCATAGTAATAGGACAGAAGGTCAGCAACATTTTAACCAATTAATATGCCATAAAAAAAAAACCTGTATTTTGCCTTGGGAAAAATCTACTCAAATGCATTAGCCATTGCTTGACATTGATCAATAAAAACTGTTTTTGGTTTCTGTCCACTCACTGCTTCCAAAAATGATTCAAATAAATGAATTTGTTGTCTCAGACAGTAAAAATGCAGAACGAAAAAGAATTTGTCTATGATGATTGACTCTAATAAAGGATGGAAAGACCATTTTTTATTTGTTTGATACGTTGTGTCAAAGACAATAACATCGCCGAAATACTTGTACTCTATCTAAGATCTGTCATCCATCCAGATAAAATGGGTCATGTAATTTCGAAAATGTATTTACACTGTGTAAAAGAACGATGAATCATTTGTCTACATGTGATCCAAATGGTTTATCACACTTGTGATCCAAATGGTTTAAAAGAATATATCCTTTTATCACATAAAAAATTATCAGTCTAACTTTAGAAATACAACATTTTGGGCACCCCCAGCTTCTTCAACAAAATAAAAAAATACGAGTCGCTCTTATACCAACATTGTCCAAGCACATTTAACTTCACTTACTTGCCTGGTAAATAATTTCTTTTAGGGCTTAAAACCTCATCATTGTGTTCAAAATAAAATTTTCTCTACAATCCTTTTGTAACACTAAAGCCTGTATTTCGAGCATATCCATAGTAAAGATTATAAGCTTCTTCCTTAGTTGACCACACCATTCCAATTTAAACAATTTAATCCATTACAAAATCATAAAAAATACAAAATAAACAATGATATCTCTAAAGAAAGAATTGATAGTATCATATCAATGAAATTTAATGGCAATAACTCTAAATTAACTATATTAAAAAATAAATTATGTATAAGAGAAAAAGAAAGAGCAGTGTAGTTTAAAATAACTCATTTAATGTAAGAAAGCTGAGAACAATATCATAAATAAATAAAATATGGGAATGAATCTTACGCAAAATTTTTGTGGTTTATTAATTAAACAAATGGGAGCATTGTAGATGATTTGAAAATTAGTTGAATATAAAATTTCGTTGAAGGTGGGAATCTAAAATATTTTGGAGGTTTTCATAAAAATATTAAGAAAGGATTTTTTGAATTTGGAGGAGTTGAAGAATCTCCGAAGGAGAAGTTACTTCTTTAGATAATAAAAGCTGATTTTATTATTTATTGAATACATAGTATCCATGCAAACTTGCCACTAGAATTTTTTCTATGATAGATAAGTCAATGACCAATATAAGAATACTACATCATTTAAGATACTATTTTAAGCCCAAAGTTTGGGCAATGTAGTACTATTGGAATGTTTTTTGTTTGTCGCGGCTTATAAGCTGCGACTTTCAGCTCCTAGTTATGAGAAAGTATTTTTAGGGTATTTGGTATCACTAAGGAAAATGTTATGCAAAACGATTTTACTCACCTTTTTCTTTTACTTCTAAATATAAGGTAGTATGATTCTATATGGATTTATATAGTGGGTCTCACTACCTTGTGTAAAAGTGAGCAGCTGATATGAGAAAATCATTATGTACAACATCACTATTTGGGAAGCTTTTTCTAGGAAAATTTTTAGATAGTGTAACACTACTAAAAAACCCTAAATTTTAACCTACTCTAAAAAATAAAATAAATTAATAACATATAAATCACTGTTTTTCCTTCCTTTTTTTGGTAAAGGAAAGAACATTATTATATAATAAGATTTTTATAAAGATAGAAAATTAGAAAAAGAGGCTCAAACTCATGCTAGCTATAAGTGAGATTACCATGGTATCATTGTACCATCATTTGATCGCAGTATCTTGCTTTCAACTCACACCAAGTGATGCTCTAAATTTCTAATTGATGATTATTGTCACATCTCAGACCCACTCTATGCGGATTAAGAATAATAATCAATCAGTTAGGCAGTTCGCCAATATACTAACTCTTATATAGTACATTTATGATGTGTCCAACCAAAGGCCTCTTAACTGGTATATACATTTCATGCAATCATACTTATAAAATAGAGAAAATTGAAACATGTTAGAGCATAACTAAATACTGGATTAATAACAATATCTGAAAATTTCAGCTTTAAAATTTTTTTTTGGCTTTCTCTACAAAAGATGCTACACTTGCCAAAAGTTATCGATCTTCCAATAGAGTTATAATTAAATCCTCCTTTTTAAGCTATGCTATCTGAGCTTCTGCCTGAAATATAAAGGATAAAAACCTCGCAGGTTTTATGATAAGCTCGTGAGTAACTTGAGTTCCTTGTTATGATTTTTAGAGAAAATCCATTCCTAAACTTTCATTGATAGCAATTAAAAGACTTGTAATGAAGCTACTGGCATTTATAAATCGCATACATATAACTAATTACGGATATTTAAGAAATCATGCAAGTTCGTTTGCCATATAGTTTTACAAGATCAAGACATAGTAAGCATAAAATTGTAACTGAAAATTGTATGATGAAACCATATATTTCAATCTTTCTTTAACCTTATCTTGAGTAGTCACCCATGTAACTAAGTGTAATCTAGAGCTGTAGGTCTACACAACCCGACTTAACCCCCCAACTGGGCATGACTATTTGTCATGAACATTCTATGGTGTATAATTTCATGCAAAATACATGCTTGAAAAAATTTTCATTGATTATCCATATCATATAGAACATTTAAGAATATGTTGATAAAGACATGCAATTAAAACATTTGATATAGTATTGTAAAGTTGTAGAGGTACTGGATGTAGTATCGTAAAACTGTAAGAATTATATTTAATAGAAAGTCTCAATCTCAGGTTCAGGGCTACTCACATGGCATTTAGCGTTTTATCCTTACTTGGGTTCCATTGTGGCTTTCTTGTATCCAGTATCATATTTTTCACTATCGGTTGACTCAATATCTAAAAGTTGTCACCTACACTTCCCCAATTCTCTGACTGTGCTCAGGTAAGTCATTGTCTCTTCATCTTTCCCCTAAGGACAATAGGTGTCTTAATGATGAAGGGATTCCAACTAACTACATCGACTCTCTTTATTGTCATTTGTTTTCTTGGTTCAATCATTCTTGGTCATTCTCTACCATCCATAACTTAGGTGGGTCCTATCAAAGTGATTAAGATTGATTAAGTATTGCTTAAAATGTGAATTTTTTAAGGACCTATACTTTATAAATCTCATTTGACTAAACAGACTTCACTACTGAATTCAGAATAGTCATAAATTTTAAGTATGAAATTTCATAATTTTTGGTATTCGTATGACTACTTAACTAAGATTGTAAAGTTGTATTGAAAGTTCCCATGATCTTCGTTTATATACTTCAAAAATTCATTTGCTAACATAGATCCCAGCATTGGGTCCGGAGCACTGAAAACCCTTAACATAAGCTTTTCCATATCTTAATGTGGTCATATGTAACATTAATTATGCTAAATATAGTTTATAGGGACATAGTTGTCATTTTTGTATTTGTTTAGGGGTAAAAATATAATTTTGACACTTTTAGGGACACTTTTGTAATTTACAAGGAGTCTCGATAGGGGCCTTCGTGCAATTTTTAGAATTTTTTATATTAAAATAACCAATTTTCTAATTTTTGAGGGCATTTTTGAGTTTATTTATTTATAAATGGGGTCTTGCTATAATTTAGATAAAGTTTTGGGGTCTAAATATAATTACTGAAAGTTAATTATTATTTTCTCATTTTAGGGGGACATTTATGAATTTTTAAGTTCATAATCTATGCCTTAATATAATTTCAGAAACTAGAGTGGTTCTTTTTTATTTTTTATAAACTCGGGTAACCTAATATAATATGATATATATTTTTCTGGTCAGATATAAGCAAAGCCAATGGTTGTGGCTTAGTGGTTAGATGCTTGGCTTAGGGTTAGTGGTCGAGGGTCTAAATCTCGGGCATGACACACACCCTTTTATTTTTTTCAAACCATTTTAGAAGCAAACGACAGATAAAGCTTAAAATTGGGATATGATATCCCTGTTTTTGGCTGGTTTATTAAATCTGTTACTTATCTGCATAACTAAAGAGTATGTATTAACTATTAAAACCTTTTAAAATTCTTCCCAAAATGACACAGTTTAGATTGCCTGTTTCTACGCCTAGGCCGGGTCTGACCCGAACCCGATCCAATGACCCGTTGATTGACCTAGTTGACTGTTGACCAGTCAACTAGTTTAAGGTGTTGGCGTCGATTACCTTCTCTGACAATGATGATCACCGGCGATTGTTTTCCAATCACGAGTCCAACTATTTTCGAGCCATTTTTTCACGACGATTCCTTTTCTAAGGTTGATTTTTGATTTAGGTTAAGTGAAGGCCATCGAATGGCCAATTATAGTGGATACTCCAGTGAGTCCCACTTTTCTGGAGAGGCTTGGTTCTCCCTCTACGGTGGACCATTTTGAATCCTTTTTAGACTGTGGTGATCTGACAACCCGACCTAATTACTAGGTAATTAGGGTAACTAATTAAATATTAGAAGACTTTAATATGTAAAATATATTAAAGTAGTAATTATGAAATAACTAATCCCTAACTAGAGTAAAAGGGTAAAGACTACTAAAAGTAGTGAAATTACAACTTCACCTATTAGGGAAGCTAACATGCGTAATTCAGATGATGCTTGCAATTAGCCAACTGGTGATTAAAAATTAATAAATAAATAACAAAGAAGACTTAGTACGTTATAAATTATAAAAAGAGAGGAAAAATGAGGCCTACAATGGGTTGGCCAAGACTTGAACCTTACACCTTGTATAAGCAATTGATTAGCATCCAAAAGGAAAATCCACTAAGCTACTAGCACTTTTGTGCTATGATGGCCACAAGAAAATATATATATATATATACACACACACATAAAGTACAAGCAAGTTGGGAAATTTCATGCGGCAAACCTTCATGATCTATATGTAGCTCATGATGCAAGGGAGCTTCTAAACATTAGACTTCTATGTGTTGTGTTCAGCTAAAGAGAGAGAGAAAGAAGAAGAAGAAGAAGAAAAAGAAGAAGCAGGAAGGAAGGAAGGGAGGTGCAAAAATACTGCTATATATACATGTACACATGTTAAAAACCCTAAAGAAAGGTTGTGCAAGAGCGTGAGAGGAGGAAGAATGAGAAACCAAAAGGAGAGAAAACCAGGTATTACTCTCTCTAAAATTTTCTATGTTTAGTCTTTAGTATAATTGATTTAGAAGACATACAGTATCTTAGGAGCCTAAACAATATCTGAAAGACCCAAAAAAGCATGAAAACCCCAAAATTGCCATTGATGTAAAGCTTCAAACTGGGGCTGATTCGACCTAGTCAACTAATGGCCCCTAGTAAAGCTTGGTGCTTCATGAGCTACTAATCTGCTGGAAATGTACCACCATCGACGTAAAGCTATGGTTCGAAACTGAAGGAAGACACAATCCCCATTGCACAATATCCCCAGTATCTAGCGTAGTCTTACAACGCACCGCTCTTTCTTTTCCATCAATCTGTTCTTTTCATTTCATTCTCATCCATGGTGTCTATAGAATCAAAAGATTTCATTTCTCATTGTTTAACACATTTAAAACAGAAGGAGAATATATTCACATCAAGAAATAATCACACTTCATCACCTTTCAATGCATATATAATAAGAATAAAATAAGCATATGATATCATGATTTAATCGATAGATACATATATGGTATATTC
Organism: Nyssa sinensis; assembly: GCA_008638375.1. Classification (NCBI taxonomy): domain Eukaryota; kingdom Viridiplantae; phylum Streptophyta; class Magnoliopsida; order Cornales; family Nyssaceae; genus Nyssa; species Nyssa sinensis. The sequence goes on along the minus strand of CM018042.1, from coordinate 9,713,201 downwards.
TAATGAGTTTTGAAAATCCAATGAAATGCAACATGTTTCCACAAAAACACCTAAACTTCAACCTAGATTAAAGATCCCAACCTCAAAGCTTGAGAAAAATATGTTTGTATTCTAGAAAGAGAGAAAAAAAAAAGTTCTAATCCTTGCTCCCACACTCCAAGAAAGGAAATACACCATTAAATTTACCTAAATAAGCCAAATCCATTAGGGATTTGAGAAATTTGAAAAGGAAAAGAAACCCCTAAATTTTACCTTTGGATACTTGTGAAATCTCTTGAAACCCTAGCTTTCAAGGTGATGAGAAATATTTCTAATGATGAATCTCTTGCACTTTAACGTGTTTGTATGGTTTGAATCTCATGAAAATAAGGTGGCTCTTAAGAGAATCCAAAAACCCAAGCTTTCCTCCCATTAGCTGGAAAAAGGAGGAGAAATGAGGAAATGAAGAAATAATAGGTTTAAAGAGATTTTAAAATCCTGATCTAAATTTCAGTTGCGTGGTCATTCTAACGACCACGGGCTTCGTTCGAACGACGCTCCAAAATTTTCAATATTTCAACTTGCTAGTTTGGTCGTTCTCACAACCAAATCGTATCCTTCTAAATTTCAACTTTCTAGTTTGGTCGTTCTACCAACAAAACCAGAAACTAAATCTTTTGTCCATAATATGATATACTTTATCTCTTTCTCAATCATGTCCATCACCTACACTTCCAAACCACTTTAAATTTTTAAATAACATCTACATAGCACACATATCATTATTCAAGTTTTTCACTCTTTTTATTTTTCCTTTGTTATTATTATCATATAAGGTTTAATATTTTCAATTACTTATTCATTATTATATTATCAAAATTTAAGAAATGTTATAGGGTCCCTCTATACTTCCTATACTCTTCAGGTAGCTTAATTAAGTCTTAGGGACATAACTATCAGTTTACCATTTGTTTTGGAGTCCTATTTGTTTTCAAACAAACCTCATCGTTGGGTCTAGAATGTCGAATATACTAAATTTAGCCTTTCCAGATCTTAATTAGCCTTCCTATGGTTTAACTTATGTCCAAGGGAATTTTTATAATTTTGCACTTTTATGGGAACCATCTTCAGGTTCCCGAATGCTCAATTAGATCTCACCATTAGGTCTAGAGCGTCCAACAATGTTAGGTATACCCTTTTCTATTATTTTCAGTCTATTTGGCATCACACATTACTAAGGACAATTTGGAAATTTACAAATTTTTATGTATCTATACTGTCGGTACTTCATTTGACGAAACAGACTCATTCATTGAGTCAGAAACGTCAAAAAATATTATGAAAGGTATCATCATAGTCATTCGGGTTCATTTGATTGCTTAACTAACTTTTTAGGACTTATTTAAAATTAGTCCAGTTTATTCATTCATGTATTTTGGGGTCCAATTTTCCTAATCAGACTCCTCCATTGAGTCTAGGATGCCGAAAAGTGTTAAAAATGCCTTTTCTTGCATTTAAATTGACCTTTATTACACTACTTTTAAGCCGAGTGGCAAAATAATAATTTTACCCACTTATTAAGGGCATTAAAAATAAATTTTAATTACTTTTTCTGTAGAGATCTGAAAAAATGCAGGAAAATTTTTCGTTTTGCCGGTAGGATATTTGGCATACACGGTTTTGTCGGTCAAGCCCGGTTTTGCCGGTAAAGCATCTAAATGCGTCAGTTCACCATTTGACATGTTTAAAGGCATATTTGGAGTGTGTCATAGAATAGAAATATGCTTAGAATATTATGAGGTAGCTACTGTTCAAATTTTAGCTAAAGTGGAAACCGTTTCAAAATTGGACAAAAAGGGCGTTCGGGTGGCCCGGGTGGGACGGGCCTAAAACAACCTCAAATGAAAATATTTTCTTCTAAGAGTTTTCCTTTAAAATAATTTTATGAACATTGGTTAAAACAAAATTTTGAATTGAAGCGTTTAGGAATGGGTTGTAAAGTAACGAGGTTTCGGGCTCATTAAGGGCAAAATGGTCATTTGCCCTTAGCCCCTTTGTCCACCACTATAAATACAGCCCCATTAGACCATTTGTATCATAAATTGGGTCTGCAATTACAGAATTCACGTTCTTATAGAGAGAGAGTGAGAAAAGCCCTAGAAATTCAAGAATTCAAGCTGCCGAAACACATATTTCGAGTGGGATTTTGGCCAAACTTTCTTCTGGAAAGTTGTTCGTCTCCACGAGTAATATATCCTCACCAAACGGTTTGGCTATCCAGAAAATACAGCTTCTACAGTTTGTGAAAAACGGATTTTAGGTATGGTTTCTTGCTAAGCTAGGAATAGATTTAGTTTTTCTTGCTTTGCTACATGTTGATTGAGCTGTATAGATGTTTAATTAATGCTAGGAATCCACCTAGGTGGTGTTGAATTGAAATACCTAGAGTTGGAAATTTGAGGCTTTATGTATTCTTTGGTTTATTTGATGTTTTGTTGCTATGAAGATAACTTATCTTGTCTTTGTATTTGATTGCTATATTTGGTATGTATTTATGTGATATTTACTTGACATCTTGGAGGGGAATTGGTTGTGTAATGTATTAGTCTTGCATGGAATGTTAGTGACTTTGTGAAATTCATTGTGGTTGGTGAAATGGTGACATTGTGGCTTGAAAAATATGTTAAGTTGTGTGGTTATGATCTATGTTATGTGAAGCATGGTGTGGAAATTTAAAGTTATGAATCATGTGGGGTTTAAAGGCATGACTTGAAAATGTACACCATGTGTTTGATTATTTGTCACATTGAATTTGCATGATGAAATCATGGCATGTTGGCATGGTGAAATTCTTTGGACACATGGTGTGAGTTGAGCACGAAGTGCTATGCATTATGAGGGTGTAGATCCTGTGGTGAAAAATCCAAAATTGGCCATTTGGTACTCGCATGCCAACGGGGTCCGGACGGTGAAGCGAGACATGTATCGGTGCTTGATTGACCCGACGGGGAGCGGCCCGTGAAACAGGTGTGGTACTCGATGGACCATCGGATGCGATCCGTAAAACCGAGACATGGGTGTGGCATGGCATGGCATAGAGTTGACATGGGTGTGGCATAGAGTTTGCATGTGTGAGTCATGCATAGTGTGTCACATCCCGAACCCCACCCTACGCGGATGTCGAGGACGTGACTGCCAGTCGGTCGCGACGCGACCAACCAAAGGCAAATTCTGAACTTTCCGACGAATTGCACTCCGACTGTAGGGTCAGATGCAGCGAAATTTTAAACTTTTTCTTTGTGTCACGGGAATGCAACTCACTTATCCATCATAAGTATATGTATCACAGAGCAAGACTAAATCCAGTCAGTCAACAATTCTAATTTCAGAGCATATCTAAAATCAAGCATATAACAACATAGCAGATCTAATATCTCTAGAGTACCATTTAGTTCCATGAGCCATGTTCCAATATCTAGTGCATGTCAATCAAGTCAGTCGTATCATATTACTTACCTGGATATACGGATTCGATTCACAAGAATGTAAGTCTCTACAAATCAGTGCCATCTGATCCTTATTTGCAATGCCACTTGGCCTATTCATGTCATGTCATAGTACCTTCTAATCCAATGGAGGTAATTCCTGAAAAATGTCAGAATAATGGGGTGAGCTTAAATAAGCCCAGTGAGTAACACAGATTCCCTATCATGGGTTTCAAAACCAGTCCTTGCTTCCAAGGCACGTGGATAATTTAATCATTTCAAAATAACAATTTTCTAAATCCATTTCATAAGCAGTCTAGTACAATGGAACAAGATTGCACAAACAGTACAAACGACTCGGAACATAACATAACCAATCGGAACATAACATAACCAATCGGACCAAAACAATAACCATTGCCAATATATCGATCAAGACACAGACACTTCATTAACGGAACGAATCACAGCTGAGACTGAGTGGGAACAATAAGTCAATCAAGACAGAGGCATATCATTGACGGCTAAAACATAGCGGATCTGAATAAGACATCAATCAAGACGAAGGCATACTTTCAATAGTTAGAACATAACCGAACTGAACAAAAACAATATACTAATCAAGTCACAAGCACATCATGAACGGAACGAAACATAACGGAGCTGAGTAGAAACGATATAACAATCAAGTCGGAGACATATCACTAGCGGAACGAATCATGACCGAACTGAACAACGTTTTAATCAAGACAAGGGCATGTCATCACGGGTAGAACATAACGGAACTGAACAATACATCAATCCAAACAGACCTATTATCGACCGGCGGTACACAACGGAATCGAACGTATCAATCAGGGACATAGACATAGCATTAACGGATAACACATAACCGAACTGAACGGAGTTCCTAATTCAAAGGACACAATCACATCGTGTGAAATGTAGTGCAAAGGCCTACATTAAGTACGTACATTTAAACAATATAGTATTTAGACAGTATACTATACAAGTAGTACGGTACGACAAAATATCGTTCTTCGCCTATATCACATGGTTAGTTTAATCATTTCGGGAATAATGGTTCAATACATCCATTTATCTCAACAGTTCAAAACAGGCAAAACAGTACGGGATGCTAGCACAGGGATCAGGAATATAGTCAATTATTTTAAAAAGACTAAAACCATGTCATAAGTGATATAGTACGAAAAGGCATGCATTTAAATAATTGCACTTAAAATAATTGCATTCAAAACAGATCAATAAATCAAAGGACAGTATCAAAACAGTGTCAGAAGTTACTCACAAACTTTACGCTTATTTCCTTGCATAAATAATCCGATAACCTCCAGGTACGTCAGGCATCTCCATGTATATCCTGAATAATAATCATCAATCACAGACAGATCAGAACTCATCCATTCAGGTCTCATTCGTCATCTTAGGTATCTATCGGATTACCTAAGACAGCCTAGTAGCCTATCGCCCTTCCATTGGGTCTCACTCGAGGCTATTTCTTTCTTTAATTAGGCTTAGCAGTTATTAGGATTATATCCTAAGTCAATTAGACTTCAATTGTTATCAGTCAGGCACTCATTCAACCTTAGGGGCAAAATGGTAATTTTACCATTCTTGTCCGGACCCTATCGTGGTCTTCGGAATAGTCTTTATATCTTAAGTACAAAGTTCTACGTCCTTTGGACTCCCATCGGTATTAGTTAGGTTCTCATTTTAACCATAGGGGCAAAATAGTAATTTTGCCATTCTTATCCCGGACCCTGTTATGGTCCTCAGAATATCCCATATATCGTATATATGAAGTTTTAAGTCTTTTAGACTTTAATCGGTATCAGTTGGGTACTTATTTAGTCTTAGGGGCAAAATGGTAATTTTGTCATTTTTGCCCGGGATCCTATCATGGTCCTCAGAACGTCCCATATATCTCACGCATAAATTTGTAAGTCCCTTGGACTTCATTTGGTATCTGCTTTAGATCGTCGGGATACATCGGTCATTTCTCGTTTTACGCGTTGACTGTCTCGGAGTCTTATTTAGCCTTTCAGTGTTCATAATTATCCCTATGATAATTTATCATATCAGTTTGACCTTTATTCGACCTCTACTTTGCACTTACAGTGCTCAGGGGTATTTTGGTCATTTTACGTTTCGTGTAATTCTGACCCCGATTCGTCATCTAATCAAGTATACAGTCTCACCAGTGTCTGGGCTCCTACCGGTATCAGTTTCGTCCCAATCGGACTTTGTTTAGGTCTCGTACGGTATCAGGGGTAATTTGGTAATTTCATGTGTCGTATTTTTCGGCACGTCAGTTCATAAAATGGACCTCACCATTGGGTCCAGAGTGTCCAACATAGTGAAATTGGACTATCTGTTATGTTTAATCGGCCCTGGGTATCATTAAGGGCAATTCGGTCATTTATACCTACGTGTCTGTATTTTTCGGGACCTCGGTTCATTAAACGGACCTCACCGTTGAGTTCAGAATGCACGAGATAGTCAAAATAGGCTATCTGATATTTTTATTTGGGTCTGGGTTCCATCAGGGGCAGTTCGGTCATTTATCACTTACGGGTCTGTATTTTTCGGGACTGTATTTCCAAAATCGGACTGTACCATTGAGTCCAGAATATTTGAAATAGTGAAAATACACTATTTATTTACTTAATTTGGACTCCGTTTGACATATTTAATGTCTAGGGGTAAAATTGTAATTTTACCTATTTAATAAAATAATTAAATAATTATTTTATTATTTAATTAATTTATTCAGGGCTTAAATGTATAAATTTTCAAAAGTCTGGGCCACTGTGTAATTCTTTAAAACTGTCAGGGGTAAATCCGTAATTTCAGGAATTATTTGGGGTCCAAAATGTAATTACATGATTTAGGGGTTCAAACCCAAGGGTTCAAGGGTTCAGTGGACTGAACCGGTTCAAAACTCAAGAAAACCAGCCGGTTCAGTGAACTTTAGAAAACCGGAATAGCATATTCCAGTTATCCCGATTTTGGCCCTTATCCGTATTCAGGTTAACCAAGTTCCCAATTTTAAATTTCTTATTCCAAGAACCAAACAGTCCGAATTTCAGTTTTTAAATCAAAACACTTAACCTTGAAACGGCGACGTGCCACTTATCCCCTTTTTTGCAACGGGTCGGGTCCCGACCCGAACCCGAAGTCCGGCCCAACGGAGTCACCCCTACCAAATTAGGGTTTACAAGGCTCCCTCTCCACAGTCGTCTTCTCCGACGACGGCGGGGATATTCCGGTGGGGATTTGATCTCGGTCCAGGAAGGTTTGAAAGGAAACTTCGTGATCTTTCCATCCCCGGTGTCGGTTTCCGTCCTAGGTTAGGTTTTGGCCGTCGAATAGTGAGTTACAGGTCGTAACTCCGGCCATGGCCGATTCTCCGGCGACGCTTCCAATTTCATTTTTTCACCATTTCAACCTGTTTCGACTCCTTATTCTGATCATAGAGACCATATAGGACCCTTAGGGAGTATTTAGTGCATTTAAAACTCACGAAATCAGTTGGGTTGGGGGGATTATCCTTTCGGCCAACCGAACCTGCAACTACCCATATCTAGCTCATTTTTGGACCATTTTGGTCCATTCAAGTTGCGTTGGGTTCCATTTTTCATGCTCTTCACGCCTATATGCATTAAACCGAGCTTAGAGTACAGTTTCAAAAACCCAGAACATGCACTCTCGGTTTCTCATGGTTTCAAACCCAAAACAGTTCAGTTTCAACCCAAATTTTCTCCTACTGTCCTGTCCTCAACAATTCAATCACATGCATGTAATTCTAGCTCTACAATGCACAAAACAGTACCCAAAATTCCAGATCAAGAATTGAAGCAAATTTTGAAATATACCTCATAATCGACCACTGTCCCATGTTCCCTTGTTCATGGTTCAGTCCTTTGGCACCTCCGAGCTTCAACCATGTCTCAGTTCCCTTCTGGTGCCTCAGTTCCTTTTCCTTATGCATTTCCATGTAGACACCATGCACACATGGTTCTATACATATGCAAGCCATGAATACATGCACTTGCAGCTCTCTCTCTCTAACAAATTAGCCCCACTCTAACTCAGCTTACCACTCCCATATACAGATCTGCATTCTCAGTTTTCATGCCCCCACTCACGAGATACAAGGCATAATATATACAAGCATAGACATGTATATATTTTATAAATTAACTTGTTGCATGGACTCCCATTGGTGGGGAGGGTGGTCCAATCAGAATTAAATCTCATATTATATATATATATATATATATAAACATATTTTATATATATCATATGTGGGCTGCATGAAACCTCATTGGTCCAATTGGGTGGCAGCTTGGGGCAACTTTGAATATATATACAATTTGGTTGTGTATATGGGCACAAAGATGCTGGATGGCCACTTGGTTAAGTTTTTGGGTGAGATTCATTCCTTCCATAGGTCAAGGGTTCAATTCCCCTTGACCACCAATTTGGCCATTTTTCACCATTTTGGGCTAAGGCCCTGTTTGGCTGCGCATTAATTCAGTTTCTGATGTTTGCCTCATAACTTTCATTCCGTAATTCCTTTTTCGATGCAGTTTCTTCCGGTTAGTTCCTATTTCAGTTATCTTCAGCGTCAGAGGTTCCGTGTCATTTATTAGTCATTCGGGATTTCCGTGGTTAATTAATTCGAATTCCGTCAGTGTTAAATTGACATTATTTCACCTAATTAATTGGTAATTAGGTTCGGGTATTGTACCCTATTCTCGAGCATGCTTTAATTGTTTTATCGGTCTATCTTGACCGTCGGGAGATTAGGGTTAATTCCCTTGATTATTCTCTGAGCCGGTATTAATTAATAATTAATATTTAATTATTAATTATACAGGATCGGGGTGTTACATAGTGTGCTTGCATTGCATTAAATAACGAGAAGGAAAATTATATCTTGAAATTGTACACTTGCACATGCCACGTCCTAAATTTGTTGCTAGTATTAGTGAGTTATCATACCAGCAGTTGAGCTGACCTATTCGTGGGCAATACATTTCAGATGAGGCACCAGCTGCTTGAGACTTCCTTGAGTGTTGAAGAAAAAGGAAGGAAATGGATTTTGTAGAAGATTTGACCTTTGGGGGCATGTTTTGAATGTATGAGCATAAGCCCACTTTGTTGTATTTTATATTTAAACTTATGTAAATTGTAAACCTTAGGCCTTGGGCCATTTTAAAAAATGTATGAGTTGGAACTCAATGAATGTATGCTGTTTGATTTAAATGTATACTAGAGGTTACTTGATATTCGGGAGTTAAATATACATTAAATGGAAGTGTTAGAAAATAGTGGATGCATGTTTAAGAGTTGATGGATTTTGATGCAATTATACCCATATATGTTGTGATTATTAGGTGATGAAAATACTTGGGAAAAACAAAGGAGACTATGTCGAATTTTTGGTAGAATCAAAGTGGGAAATAGGTGTGTAAATGACTTTTTAAAAGGAGTGAAAAAAATGTCAAAATGGGGGTTTAGGAACCTTGAACAAGGGGAATAAAAATGGGAAGAAAAGAGGGCTTAAAGGACTTGGAAAAAATTTAAAAAGGGAAAAATTGGTTGCAGCCATGAACAGTAACTTAAAAAAAATATCAGAAACTGCTCTCTGTGCTACAGTGTAGTGAACAGTGCAGGAACCAGCCCCAGCCGCCGCAGCCCGCGCACCCTTCGCGCGCGCGCGCCGTGTGCCCAGCGCCCTACGCCGCGCCCCCGCGTCCCTGCCGCGCGTATGCTGCTGCCCACGCGCGCGCCCACTGCTGCCCATGCGCGCGCGCCTACTGTTGTCTTGCCTGCTGCCACCTGCTGTCCAACCCATGGGCAGCCATTGTTTTGACCATGTTTTGGCCATGTTATGACCTATTTTCCAAGGGCATTTTGAGGCCATTAAATCATGAGTTTGACCCAAACTTTTGAGTTCATTTGAGACCATTTTAGGCTATTATATAAAGCCAAGTTGGGGCAATTTATGGGACACTTTTTAGGCATAGATTTCAAGGCCATGTTTGGCCATCCACTAGCGCCAACTTTGGGCTAATAGGGGGACAAGCATTTAATTTTAATATTGCAGGAAAAATTTGAGGAATAATGCGGGAGATTTAATTTAAATTTAATTCATTGTCATTTATTTATTCCTTTTCTTTCATTCAGTCGCTCCCCGGGTTCGTGGAAATTCGGGGCGTGACAACGTGGTATCAGAGCTCCGGGTTCGAATACCTAGAGACCGTGGGAATGTTGTTAGACACACTAGGACCAGGACGCGTGATTTAAATTTTTTTAGTGAACGTTGTGTAATGTGTGGATTTTGACAGCTTAGTATTAGAGTCTTGGTAGGAGAATACTTGACGATGGATAGGTGTTGTTGAACACCATGAGACCCTCGAGGAGGGCATTTGACTTAGTGTAAGCTGTCAGTCGTATGTGATAGGACTTTGTGTGCTGTGTGGTTATTTTTATTGGAAACATGACTTGTTGAGATTATGTATTAGTGGATGTTAAACAATGAAGCATGATTACATGATTTGCTACAGTGTGGTGCATGATATGTGATGTGTATATTGGTATAACTGTATGTGATAACTAGGTATGAGATAACATGGTATGTGACTTAGTACATGTTTATGTATCTTACAGATTGATGCTTGTTTGCCCTTAGGATATCAAGTAGCATTATGGGAGAATGTTATGGGCGTGTGTATATTGTGTTGCTTAAATGGATTTTCTGGTGAAAGACTACAATTATGTTCGGTGAGAACTTATTATGTATTTATTGTGAACAATGGGTGGAAGTGGTTAACGTGAGTTTTATAGCTTATGATTAAGCAAGTGTATTTACAAAATTTGTTGGATTATCAGGTAATGATTGATGACAGCTCATCTTAGGAAAATTGTATAGACATGAAGGGTTTGGCAAAGATTGATGTGGATAAATTTCGACTATGATGAAATTGAATTTTGATTTCATGCTTAGGATGAATGTTGATAAATTCAAGTGATGTGAATCAGAAAATTAGGGATTGAAAAGATTTCTTTATTGAATTGGAATCAGTTATATGGTGGTGGACTGTGAAGGTAACCTAGTGATGAATGCTATTGTCTTACCTAGTTCTATAATATGATTAATACTCGATGTGATAAGAACTTATGAATGTAGGCCCTGTGAAAATAATGAGTGGTATAAATTGGGCCAAATTAAGATGTGAATTATGAACCTAGTTTTAGCTTAATTTACAAGGTTGATTCCGGAATCATGATTGAATAAAAGGTAAGCATTGATTATTGCTTGGAAAAAAAAAATTGTATATCAAGTTAAAAGTTAGATGATACGAATCTCTTGAATATGAATCTTGTGTTAAGGAGCAAATTGTGTGAATGTACTTGGAGGGAAAGTAGTTGGGGCCCTAGGACTTGAAAACTTAGAGTGTTATACATTTTATAAGTGCATGGTGGTTTTCACTTGTCGTTTGGAAATACGTGGGTAAAGGTTATGAATGAGCCTGATTGGTTGGGATAAATTGATAAATGATTATGTTTTCTGGATCTGGATAATGAATATTACACTTAGGAGATTTTTTATTTTATTTTATTCGGGGACTCGTGATGATTGCTTTGTTCCACCATCATATGGGTCACCAGTTGGGGTAGTGAGATATTGACGAGGATCTGTAGAGATTACTCGATTGAGATAGCTGACCGCATTCTTTCTTTTGATTTCCTTCTATTTGAAATGTCTAGTTTTGATATTACGTTGAGGATGAATTGGTTATTTACTTTTGAGACGGGAATAGATTGCTACAGAGGGAGAATGGCTGTGAGTACTCCTAACGGAGATGACTTTTAATTCACGGGGAATGCAGGGATTTATTAATTTCACCTTTGAGTAACTCAAGGAATTGAGGATGCCATTACCACCAGTGGTGGATGAGTTTTCAGATGTCCTTTCAGGATGGCTAGACTAGCCTACCACCTAGACGAGAGATAAACGTTTACGATAGAGCTTATCCCAGGTACTATGCCTATTTTCATTCTACCTTAAGATAGGGCTCCAGCAAAATTGAGGGAGCATCAATTGGTTGTGTCAATTGGTTGCTAAGCTTTTGAGGTATAAGTTTTGGCTTCCGGAGGTACAGTGTATTGGCCATTTTGTTTTGGGTATTGATATTGCTACCACCAGTTAGGAGAGAGTTTCAAATATCTTTCTAACAGACTTACCTAATTAAGTATGGCGTAATTCGGTGAAATTATAATGCATGGAATGTGCTTGTCTCTATTAGTGTGTTAGACTAACCACTTACGAGTATAAATTACTTGATGTGTTTAACATGCTTATAAGGAGAAGATAATAAAGACATGGATAGCTAATTCAAAAACATATGTGTATATCGTAAGTGTGCATTGAGTATGTTCTTGTTAGTGTGTACGTATGGATTGTTTTGGTTGGTATAACTGATTGTGTGCTTAACATCTATTTTTTTTATGATTGTATCGTGTATAATAGTCATGTTATGTATATATTGCTTGTTATGATCGTATTATGTAGAAATGTATATACTAGGTTATAAACCCAAGTAATTAGGATCACTTGAAATTGTATTATGACTATACCGAATTGGTAACAGGTTTTGAGTTACAAGAGTATGGACTGGCCAATCCATCACCCAGTAACGAAAAGAGCTGTGATCCATGAAGGGTTATCACCTAGTTATATACAGGGAAAAGGAAAAGATACCTAATAATGCAATTTAAGGCAACAAGAAAAAAATGAATTACCTAAGGCGAACTTGCATGAATATGTATTACATACATGAAGGAAATCCGATGTATCTTAAGTAATTGCCATGTTTGCTTGGTTTGTCATACGTGTTACGTGTAAGATTTTTTTTCCTTACTATATGTGTAAAGTATGTGGGAATAACTAGGGTATGCTAATTTCTCCTACGCGTGAAACACATATTGTACATATTTTATTTTAAAACCCCTACGGATTAGATACGTGCGTGCTTGCATGTTAGAATGTAATTTGGAACATGTTTTTGGATAATGCAAATTTGAAAGCTTGAAAGCTTAAGAAGATAAAGAAGGAGAGACTTGGAGTAAGATGTGGTATGTTTGATGATTGATGAACTGGGACTAGATGCCTACGTCTATTTGATGGACCACGTGAATTATGAGGTAGACTATGAGCGTAGTGATTTATAAGATGGGCTCTATGCTTGGACATCCATAGGGTCGACTATGTGCCTATTTACCTATATGCTAAGCTGTATGCTTATTTATGTATACTTATATGCTGGGATGGATATATGCATACTCGTTTAGTAACCGTTATAACACTACGACTATGATTTTTCCATACAGATTGATGGTTATCAATGCATGTATAGGAACATGTTTAAAGATGTTTATGTGTAAGTGAGTTTGAAAAATGTGGGTAAGGATTGATGTATATTCATGATTGAAATTGGTGAAGAGTTTCACTAAGACCCTCAATGGTTAGGAGACTTTAATGAAATTATTGCCTAGGACAATGATGAGTTAGAATAACCTTAGAAGAAATTGCGAAAATTTGTTTTCCTTCTCTAATGAATTGTTCTTCTGAACCTAGATGTTTTGCTTTAAGTTTCATGATTGGAGTACGTAAACTACATTGTCCTACAAGTGACTATTCAGGTAATATCTATGAGTTTGAAATACATAGGCTACTCTTTATTAATGCATAACACTTAGCCTCGACTGTATGTAGGCTAAGGTGGATGATGAGGGCCTTACTTTAACATTATGACATTGATGTCGTATGGATAATTGTAGTACTTGCACGATATTAGATTATGGAAATACACTGAAGTGCTGGTGATGTATGGAGAACATGGTAATGGATTGTTGGATGATTTCATAGTTTGATGTGAGGTAAATTGGATGGTCATAACATGTGTGAGAGATCTTGAGGTATCCTTGTAAACAGTGAGAATTTTCCTTTATTTTTATTATTTTGTGTTGAACTATGAAGGTGAATCATGATACTTGGATGGATTTAGAGAATTGGCATTGAGGAGCCAACATATTTTGAGGATTTCATTATGCATTGTGACATGGGTAGTGGGCCGTTACATATGGGATCAGAACCAGACCCTAGCAGGGAGTGTGGAGATGGCTGTACACCGCTGCACGCCCGCCCAAGTGGATGAGGTTCCCTTAGGGGGAGGGGGTAATGGGTGAGAGTAATGTATTCGACACCACCTGGCTGAGGGAGAGGTGAATGATCCAGGGTAAGGTCGTATGTCTCCATATTACAATGCATTTTGAATTGATCTTTTATTATTTTGTGGAAGAAGTATAATTTTAAATTTCGGGATGAAATTTCTTTAAGGGGGGAAGGATGTAGAGATCTGAAAAAATGCGGGAAAATTTTTCGTTTTGCCGGTAGGATATTTGGCATACACAGGTTTTGTCGGTCAAGCCCGGTTTTGCTGGTAAAGCATCTAAATGCGTCAGTTCACCATTTGACATATTTAAAGGCATATTTGGAGTGTGTCATAGAATAGAAATATGCTTAGAATATTGTGAGGTAGCTACTGTTCAAATTATAGCTAAAGCGGAAACCGTTTCAAAATTGGACAAAAAGGGCGTTCGGGTGGCCCGGGTGGGACGGGCCTAAAACGACCTCAAATGAAAATATTTTCTTCTAAGAGTTTTCCTTTAAAATAATTTTATGAACATTGGTTAAAACAAAATTTTGAATTGAAGCGTTTAGGAATGGGTTGTAGAGTAACGAGGTTTCGGGCTCATTAAGGGCAAAATGGCCATTTGCCCTTAGCCCCTTTGTCCACCACTATAAATACAGCCCCCTTAGACAATTTTTATCATAAATTGGGTCTGCAATTACAGAATTCACGTTCTTATAGAGAGAGAGTGAGAAAAGCCCTAGAAATTCAAGAATTCAAGTTGCCGAAAACACATATTTCGAGTGGGATTTTGGCCAAACTTTCTTCTGGAAAGTTGTTCGTCTCCATGAGAAATATATCCTCACTGAACGGTTTCACTATCCAGAAAATACAGCTTCTACAGTTTGTGAAAAACTGATTTTAGGTATGGTTTCTTGCTAAGCTAGGAATAGATTTAGTTTTTCTTGCTTTGCTACATGTTGATTGAGCTGTATAGATGTTTAATTAATGCTAGGAATCCACCTAGGTGGTGTTGAATTGAAATACCTAGAGTTGGAAATTTGAGGCTTTATGTATTCTTTGGTTTATTTGATGTTTTGTTGCTATGAAGATAACTTATCTTGTCTTTGTATTTGATTGCCATATTTGGTATGTATTTATGTGATATTTACTTGACATCTTGGAGGGGAATTGGTTGTGTAATGTATTAGTCTTGCATGGAATGTTAGTGACTTTGTGAAATTCATTGTGGTTGGTGAAATGGTGACATTGTGGCTTGAAAAATATGTTAAGTTGTGTGGTTATGATCTATGTTATGTGAAGCATGGTGTGAAAATTTAAAGTTATGAATCATGTGGGGTTTAAAGGCATGACTTGAAAATGTACACCATGTGTTTGATTATTTGTCACATTGAATTTGCATGATGAAATCATGGCATGTTGACATGGTGAAATTCTTTGGACACATGGTGTGAGTTGAGCACGAAGTGCTATGCATTATGAGGGTGTAGATCCTGTGGTGAAAAACCCAAAATTGGCCATTTGGTACTCGCATGCCAACGGGGTTCGGACCGTGAAGCGAGACATGTATCGGTGCTTGATTGACCCGACGGGGAGCGGCCCGTGAAACAGGTGTGGTACTCGATGGACCATCGGATGCGATCCGTAAAACCGAGACATGGGTGTGGCATGACATGGCATAGAGTTGACATGGGTGTGGCATAGAGTTTGCATGTGTGAGTCATGCATAGTGTGTTTGCATTGCATTAAATAACGGGAAGGAAAATTATATCTTGAAATTGTACACTTGCACATGCCACGTCCTAAATTTGTTGCTAGTATTAATGAGTTATCATACCAGCAGTTGAGCTGACCCATTCGTGGGCAACACATTTCAGATGAGGCACCAGCTGCTTGAGACTTCCTTGAGTGTTGAAGAAAAAGGAAGGAAATGGATTTTGTAGAAGATTTGACCTTTGGGGGCATGTTTTGAATGTATGGGCATAAGCCCACTTTGTTGTATTTTATATTTAAACTTATGTAAATTGTAAACCTTAGGCCTTGGGCCATTTTAAAAAATGTATGAGTTGGAACTCAATGAATGTATGCTGTTTGATTTAAATGTATACTAGAGGTTACTTGATATTCGGGAGTTAAATATGCATTAAATGGAAGTGTTAGAAAATAGTGGATGCATGTTTAAGAGTTGATGGATTTTGATGCAATTATACCCATATATGTTGTGATTATTAGGTGATGAAAATACTTGGGAAAAACAAAGGAGACTATGTCGAATTTTTGGTAGAATCAAAGTGGGAAATAGGTGTGTAAATGACTTTTTAAAAGGAGTGAAAAAAATGTCAAAATGGGGGTTTAGGAACCTTGAACAAGGGGAATAAAAATGGGAAGAAAAGAGGGCTTAAAGGACTTGGAAAAAATTCAAAAAGGGAAAAATTGGTTGCAGCCATGAACAGTAACTTAAAAAAAATATCAGAAACTGCTCTCTGTGCTACAGTGTCGTGAACAGTGCAGGAACTAGCCCCAGCCGCCGCAGCCCGCGCACCCCTCGCGCGCGCGCGCGCGCGTGCCTGCGCGCCGTGTGCCCATCGCCCTACGCCGCGCCCCCGCGTCCCTGCCGCGCGTATGTTGCTGCCCACGCGCGCGCCCACTGCTGCCCATGCGCGCGCGCCTACTGTTGTCTTGCCTGCTGCCACCTGCTGTCCAACCCATGGGTAGCCATTGTTTTGACCATGTTTTGGCCATGTTATGACCTATTTTCCAAGGGCATTTTGAGGCCATTAAATCATGAGTTTGACCCAAACTTTTGAGTTCATTTGAGACCATTTTAGGCCATTATATAAAGCCAAGTTGGGGCAATTTATGGGACACTTTTTAGGCATAGATTTCAAGGCCATGTTTGGCCATCCACTAGCGCCAACTTTGGGCTAATAGGGGGACAAGCATTTAATTTTAATATTGTAGGAAAAATTTGAGGAATAATGCGGGAGATTTAATTTAAATTTAATTCATTGTCATTTATTTATTCCTTTTCTTTCATTCAGTCGCTCCCCGGGTTTGTGGAAATCCGGGGCGTGACATTTTCTATGGCCTTTCATAATTTTCATAAAATATTTGGGGTCAAAATGCAATTACAGAAAATTCTAGTTCATTGGTTTAGGGTAAAAACCCACTAGTTTAGTAGTTAAGGAAGCGAACCAGTTCAATCCTTGAAAGAACCGACTGGTCTGGACAAAACAAAAGTGTATCATGGCTTAATAATAAAAAATCGATATCAATTTGCCATGTCAGCAATAACAAAGCCCAAAACGACATCGTCCTACTAACTCAAGGATCCGTAACACCCACTCCGAGTAAAATGGGTAATTAAGACACTGTGATGAAAATTAACTCCATAGAGCAACTCTTGAAAATTCTTTGGGCACTATACAATTAGATAACCCAAACCAGGGTTAGAAACTAACCTAACTCAATAGTGGGTCATAATACTAGTTAAACCACTATCCCATGTAGGGATGGAATGAAAAACTAACCTATTGTAGGTTAGTAGGGTTGGGTGGTCAAGCATATCGCTAACCTAGAGTGGAGGGTTATACTTCGAATATTAGAAATTATTTAATAAAATAATTATTGAATAATCACCAAAAAAAAAAAAAAATTGTTATCATTGTGCGTACAACGGTATAAAAAGCAAGAAATTATATACATTTTACATGTGTATACATATGTATACAAAATATATATATATATATATAATTATATATATGTGTACATATATATATATACACACATAAACATATAGTCGTGTGTATGTATCTAAGGTGTGTGTGTGCATAAGGGTGTAAGAGTGTGTGTGAGGTATATGTGTGTGATTGGGAGGAAGAGAGGCATGAAGTGGCCAAGGGTTTTCTTAGCCC
The DNA here is from genome assembly GCA_008638375.1 of Nyssa sinensis. Lineage (NCBI taxonomy): Eukaryota > Viridiplantae > Streptophyta > Magnoliopsida > Cornales > Nyssaceae > Nyssa > Nyssa sinensis. The sequence goes on along the minus strand of CM018042.1, from coordinate 9,695,576 downwards.
TGAAGTAGAAGAGGTTGGGCGGTGGCTATGTGCTGCAGCAGCGCAAAAAGGTTGCTTCCAGCAATTGAGTGAAAAAGAGAAAGAGAAAATAGAAAAGAAATAAAAAAGATAACTGAGAAGGAAAAGAGAAAGATCATGGCTACGAGATTAAAAGACCCTCACAAAAGAGAAAAAACAACCATGGAGTAGGAGGAATGACAAGGAATAGAAAAAAGAGAGAGAGAGAGAGAGAGAGAGTTGTGTTTTAGAGAGAGAAGATCAAAGAGATTCTCATGAAGCATAGAATAAGGTACGAAACTACCCTTTTTTATATATATATTGTCATTTTGATTAACTGTAAAAAGATTATGGAAGAAAAGGAAGTTAAGTAAACCCAGACAAAGTACCACCATTAATGTGAGCTTAGAATGTGGGTTTGAAATAAAAAGAACCAAACCAATTTTCACTAATTGGGAATGAAAGAAGGTTCTACAAGGATCACAAAACTGCTATGATTCGATCAATTGGCTCACAGATGAGCAAGATAATAGTAGTTACAGGTTTGGGATTAAAAACGAGGATGGTCAAATCAAGCTCTAAACTTTGAAATTTGAATAGGGAATGGAAGGTTATGATGGGAGGATCATAATCCAACTAACCAAACTTGAATTGTTTGAGAAATGAGTGAGGAATAGAAGGATAACCAGTTTGGCCATGGAAGCTTGGACCGAGCTCCCTAGTGCGAATTAGAAATTGAAATCAATAAAGAACTCTAAATTAAGACACTATGAGTTAATTGGTGTTAAAAACATATTGAAAATAGGTCTGCAACTGAACGAATTAGGGCCTGAAACTTTAGGCTTCCTCGGTGAACAATAAGACCAAGATGAAGAAGACGATGAACAGTATGGGTCTGGGTCAATGGGTTCGAGTCAAACTTTGGGTCGGGACCCGTCCAAGTAATTAAACGGGTAAGTCGAATGCGTTGTTTTGACGCGTGAAATTAAAAATCCTTAAATCCATACAACTTCATTTTGATGATGCAATGTTGATGCATTTCTAACTGGACCAAACCGATTGGCTTCCAATAGTTTTGTACTAATTCAGTTAAAATAGGGCCAGACTAGTTAGTTAACAAGGAATTGAGTCGGTTCAGTGCCTAACCCTAATTCTTGAACCAAGACATTCTTTAATTATGAACTAACCCCATATTTTTATGAAAACTTCATTTAGCCTCAGAAAAAAATTACAAACTATTTTTAAAACCCTTTAAATTTATATAAATTACTATTTTACCCCTATGCCCAAAATTGGTCAAATGAAGACCAATTAAAATAGAAGAAGAGTCTAACTCACAGTTTTTTGGCATTATGGACTTAATGACGGAGTCCGATTTGGAAAATTGGACCCCGAAATATATGAACGGACAAATTGAGCTAATTCTAAATGTTTCCTAATGTATTAATTAAGTTACAAAATGAACACCACTGACTACAAGGGTATCTACACTAAGATTTTTTTTTACGTTCTGGACTCACTAGTGGGGGTTCGTTTCATCAAACGAGGTACCCAAATACATATACATAAAAATGTGAAATTCTCAAACTACCCTTAGTATTATACAGGCAACCAGACTGAAGTTGGGAAGTTGGTCCTGCACGAAAGTATAAAATTATGAAAATGCCCCTAGACCCAAATTAATTTACAAAGAAGACTAATTAAACTCCAAAAAAGGCCAAATTTATTATCTTCGACATTTCAAACCTAGCAGTGATGTCTATTTGGGAAAAATGGAAAAACGAAACAAACTAAAAAATAACGAATACATCCCAAAGAATAGAGCTACCAAAAGAGTATAAAAAGCAAATAGGAATCCATACTAATGTCGATAGGAGCCTCTGAGCCCAAAAATGAGCTTCGTTTAAGATAATCGGGTACTTAAGACACAGGTTAAGAATGGTAAAATTACCTTTAAGGCTTAATTAGGCAATCAGATGAACTCAGAAAGTAAATGAAGGACCTACCTTATAATTAAATGACCTTCTAGACTCAAAAATGAAGTCTGTTTAGGCAAATAATGTGTTGAACAATGTAAGATATATAAAGGAAAATGACCAAAATTCTCTTAAGGGCTAAAGTATGCCACCAAAAGAACTAAGAAGTGTTAGGAACCCTAATAAGAGACTGTGAGGGAATCCTAAACTATACGATTAAGCTCAAAATAAACTAACAACACTAAGTGTCACGCCCCGAATTCCAACAAACTCGAGGTACGAGTAACGAGACAAGAGAAAATAAAATAATAACAAAATAAAGTACAATCAATGACATCCCCAACACTAACCAAATTCCCTGTTCTGTACAATCCATAGGGCCTTGCCTCTTGTTTTCATAATAACCAAGGTGTTTTACACATTTAACAATCCCTTAATTTTTCAAAAAATTTTGACAGAACCTCCTCTGTTTTTCGGGCCTCTTTCCCCCTGATAATCACAATATATCACATATATACAAACTCATCACAATCCATCCTCACTCGATGGTCACAATTCAAGAAAATTAAACACGCATTCTTTTCCTTTAACATATATACATATAAGATACACTCAACAATTATCTCCTACACACTGTTTGGGCTTAAGCCCCTATATTACAAAAGTATACCCCAAGTGCTAAATACTCTTCCAAATTTCATTTCCTCTCCTTTCTCCAAGACCTCTTCAAGTCCCACGTACCAGGAGCTTTATCTAAAACCTGTGCCCACGAATGGGTCAGTGCCAACATGCTGGTATGATATAATACTAATGCAGGAAACAAAATTAAGGGCGTGGCATGTGCAAGTGTACAGTTATATCTACATGACATTCAATATCATCAATGCAACATTTGAACAGTATGCGTGACACACCCATGCAACTCTATGCCACCATGTCTCATCTTACGGTCCTTCCCCGATAGCCCGAGTAGTAATATATGTCTTGCTTCACGATCCGAAACCTGTCAGGCATGCAAGTACCTAATGGCCGATTTTGGGTTTTTCACCACAGGATCTACACCCTCATAATGCACAGCACCACGTGCTCAACTCACACCATGCCCAAGGAATCACACTATGCCAATATGCTCTGATTCATTCATGCCACAATGTAATCTCAATGTCGCATCTCATCCATACATGAAGCATGCTTTAAGTTATGCATATTCTACTCAAAGCAATAATCAAATCATACAACTCAATCCACAAGTCTACATATCATGAACAATCCATTTGATCACATGCTCGGTCTTCACATTCATCATTTTAACAATTCCATAAATCACACACAATGATAACATACGAATTACACATATAGTCATGGCTCACATTTATCATTCAATCAAATATCCAAGAAGATAATAAGAATCACATAGGCAAAGAACCAATCAAACAATATGGCAATTACCCCTAAACTCAATTCTATTTCTTACTTAGCAGAATACCATACTTCTCATTCAAATAAATTTCCTAACCATTCAAAGAAATACAAAAGTGCACAAACAACCAATCTAGGACTATCAAGACAATCAAATTCTATGTGATTTCCTAATAGCAATTAATTACAGAGAACATTCAATCATCTTTACCAAATACTCCTAAGCTTAACCTTATTTCTCACATTAGTAAAATATCATACCTGATAGGGTTGGTCACAACCCTACTAAGCTGTGTCCTCTATGCAATCCAATCAACAAGTAAGTAACTTAGTCCTCCAATGGAATCATATCAAGCTTATGCTTATCTCCATTCATAGATATCCTCCAGATATGTCGTTAGTCACTCATCATCCTGATGCTACTGTAATATTGTTTAGGGATTCTCTCATGCCGAATTGCTACTTGGAGAAGAATCAAGAAATGCCTTATATGCAGGCTTCGATATGGCAGTTGCAGCCAACGCACCAACGGTTCGCCAGCAGCGAAGAAACACTGGGGCTTAGAGTTCCAGCCTTGACCCCATACTCAAATTGGATAATCGAATTACTACATACATTCCTCACAGTGCCATCATAACAGATAACAACATCCCGAAGGATGGCCATTAAGTTTTTGAATAAAGTTCCAGGCTCAGTCAACCCTCTAGATGAACGGACAATAACTTCTTTGCTTGAAATTGAGTGAGCCATCTCCACCTGAACAAGAGACCTAATACCCAATTATCACTGCTGAAGTGCTACAACTACTTTCAAGAACCCATATGTTACGGAAACTCTATGACAAACTAAAATTCCCACAGAACACTCTTAACATCTCTTATCTTCACCTATAGGGTCAGTGAGAATTCCCTCTCATTCATCACAGCAATCACTTGAATTCTTCCACCCAGTTTGCAATACCAGTAATCCTTTATGCAAACCGAACTCCTTAATCATCCATCCATGATCAAGCCAACGTGATTCCCCCTCTATCTCCAATTTGACCAACACACCGGGCACTTGACAATTCTCTCCTTCACCGACCTCCTAACTTCCCAGTGTACCTGATCGGAACTGGCATCATCATCAGCTCCTTACCCGTCACAACACAGCCCAAGCTTCCGTCCTCCTCCTGTTTAGGTTTCACTTGAACACTGTTACCATCCTTTACCGTCTATCGCCAAATCTATCCAATAACGCATTACAATCAACCATTGCTCAAACAAATGGCCCCCAGTTCTATCAGAGAACAACCCAACACACATACTAACCACAAACAAAATTTCCATGAAACAGAGCAATACACAAGTCTATCTAGAATTCTCCGCCCAAACAAAGACCCAACATCACGGCATCACCATCACCATCACAACCACCGGCACTGTTCATCAAACCCCAATGATCTTCCCAACAAATTGACACACAAAATCCCCCATTCATCCATGATTTTCTAATCAAAATAAACAAGAAAGAGCCTTACCAAATCAGGAGTCCCATTATAGAAAACCGAAAATAGAAATTAAAACAGAGAAAGACCCTTCTGGCTAGGCCGTCCAATAGAGGCAACCAAAACTCTCGGTCGACCATCGCGAAACCCATCTGCCTTGATCAGAACAAGGGATTTTGCCAACTGCTGCTTCCCTCCTTGCGATGTTCAGTACAGAGTTGAGAGATCAACTCAGCGATGACTCCCCGACAGATCCGTCCCAACCCATCGCTACTGTTTCGCGTCTCTCCAATCCGCAACACATAGCCCCAATCGCCCCAAGAAATCCAAAACCCGTCGCCACTCCGTCGCCCCCTTGCCTTGATCCCCCTCGCGACCATCGCCGCTTCTGCTTCTTCCCTTCCCTCTCTTTCTCTCTCTTTTTCTCTTTCCCTTCCTTTTTTCTTTCTCTCTTTTCTTCTCCCTTTCCTTCTCCCCTGTTCTGTCGTTCTCCCTTACCTGCGACCTGCACCGCCCCTTTTTCTTCTTTCTTTTCTTTGTTTCTTCTTCTATTCATTTTCTACCACATATATATATATATATACCATACTTTACATTTTTTTTATATATACTATTTTACACATTTTTATTTTATTTTATTTTATTTTTCATATATTAATTACGAATGTCAATAAAGTTGGCATAAAGCCGGCTCAATATCAGTATTATTTGTTTTACTGTCTCTGGGTGTCCGTTCGCGTCTTATGTCATTTTTATTTTTTATTTTTTTTCTTGTAACTACGATTCGTATCAGTCCCATTTATTTGTCCCGGCACTCGGTTGACCGCGTTAATTATTTTCTGAACATTTATCATTTGTGTTCTGGATTTAATTTATTTCTTCGAAAAATAATCCCGTTATGTTTTACTGTTCGGATCATTTATGTCACAGAGTCCTTTGGTCAGAGTGTTACAGCCAGTACCTTAAAAAAAAAAATTCACCCTAAATTTTCAGGTCTTTACACTAAGTAAGAAAGATTTAAGTCAAATATATATTGATATAGTATCAATGTATTTTTATCCATACTTTAGGATCAGCAGTAAGGAAATAGAGATACGATGAATGCCAAGACAAGTCGAGTAAGCAAGTAATTGTGGACCCTGGATCAGAAGTTAGTAACCCTGAACCTTGAAATGGAGACTTTTCCATTAAATATATTTTTTTACAATTTTATGACATCACATGAAGTGCTTTCACCGCTTTATGAAATTTTCATGCTACTATGCTAAATGTTTTTACTACATGTATTTATCAACATTCATTTAAATGCTTATCTTGCCAAACCAGGCTGACATGAACTCTTGCTTGATTTTATTGTATATCTTGAAACTCTCAGTTATACAAATATGTTTTCAAGAATGTTAGTAGCTTTTAATATAACTTTTTTTTAACTATTATCCATAAAAGTTATGAAAATTAATTAAAGGGATTCTCTAAAAACCTATGATAGGGGACTGGTGTTACTCACAAGCTTTTCACAAAGCTCACAAGCTTTTCACAAAGCTCACAAAGTTTTATCATATGTCTGATCAAGAATGACTAAGAGGTTTACAGATCCAGATGCTAGTAAGGTATGATGAATAAAGACTCTAGCTAGAAAAAAATTAGTGACCCAACCATGGAGTTGTCAACTTGAAGTGGAAGATACTAGATTGATGTGACAACTTAGAATAAGAATAGAAGGTGAATGATGTTCACCATTGATGTAAAAATTTAGACACTTGTGTATAACATAATGTTGGGTTCGTATTACTGTAACTCTAATTAAATGTTACTTATGCTCTTCTAAGTGTGATTACATTCAAACAAAAATGTTTACAGACATAGATTTATTGCATGACTTTGTATGACCGAATGTAATCTACTTGGATATATAAAGAGGCCTTTGGTTAGACACATTATCAATATGCTACAAAATGGTTAATGTATTGGCAAGCTGCCTAACTGGCCGATTATTATCCCTAATCCACATAAGCTAAGTTTGGGATGTGATAGGATTTGTTTCATCCGTGGGTTAACCCGAACCCTCTTACGACCCATTGACTAACCCGGTTGATCGTTGACCGGTCAACTGGTTGGCTGCCGGCGCCAATCACTTTCTCCGACGACGGTCGCCAACGACGATCATTTTTTAGCCTCCTTTTCACATGTTTCTAGACCAATTTTCACTTGGATTTCACTTTCTTGTGTTAAATTGGGGTTTGGATCAAACCTTCGTTAATATTAAGTTACAGTCGGTGCTCCAACGAGCCTTGACTTTCAAACGACCAATTTCAATCGCTATTTCATAATATTTTGTAAATGTTATTCAAACCCTTTTTACTCTATTGTGCTTCTAGAACCATAAAGAATTTTTTTCTCATTCATAAAATAAAGAAAATGAAGTTAAAACTCATAGACTCGATCCTTCCTCTCCGTGACTATAAGTCTCAGTTTCTCAACGGTTCCTTAACCACTTAAGCTGGTTCAAATTACATTCTATTGCATTTTAGTTGCTCTTTTGAGCCATGCATTCGATTTCAAGCTTAGTCGTAGCTAGGTTCAAAAACCAATTTGTTCTTAGTTTGGCTAGGGTGGTTCTTAGGGTTCCAAGCTTAAAAAGTATCATTTCCTTCCTATTTTCTTCCATTTACAATATTAATTAAATGAATGCAACTAAAAGGTCATAAAATTGAATTGAGAGAAACAAAATTTATGAAAGAGAAAATTATCTTTACCTCTAATGGTGGACAAGCTTTCCTCTATGGTCCGGGCATGCTTTGGACCTTCAACAGTTTCAGGATCACTCCAACTATGCTATTTGTACCATTGTATGTTGGTTTTAACAATGGGAATATCCTCAATCTTCCTCCACTCTCTCTCCCTCTCTCTCTAAACGACTAGAGAAGAGCTAGAATGGCAGACGGAAGACACGTTGCTCTTTGCATGCTAGTATATATATGTTGGTGTGTGTGTGTGTGTGTTGGAAAACAAATATTACATATGTCCTATGCCTTTCTCAAGAGTCAATCAAATATGGCCACCAATCTTTGACTAAATCTAAGAATGACACCTTACTACTCTTGTATGTATATGTATGATACATATATATTTTCAGCTGTATGGTAACACCAATCGCTAGTAGCTTAATGGTTAAGTTTTGGCATCCATTTCCTTGATCTTGGGTTCAATTTTTAGGCAAGACTTTTAAGCCCATTTCCTTTTCTTTTCTTTTATGTGTATATGATATTTTATTTGTATAGTACTAATCTTTTAATTTAGCAAAATTTTATGCACTAATTTACTCAAAATTGTCTATATGTTAATTCTTGATTTATACTTCTTAGCATTGTCCTAAAAATGCTATTGTTATCTAATTTACTTGACTATGGCACACACATGTGCCTTTGGTCTCTTATTTCATGGTCTATTTATTTCAAGTAATTTACCTATTATTCATTTAGGCTAGTCTTTATTAATAATTTTCATTAAATCGTAATTACCCAATAATATTGGGTTGGGATGTTACAATCAGTTCAAGCCCTCATAAGTTTTATGATTGTACAATTTTGCATATTTTAAATGAATTTTAATAAATTGTTTTGGTAATTTTTGTTGTAATGATCTCAAATTCAAATGAAAGAGAGATTATGCAAATTGGGAAAAGTTCATTAGGTAGCATAGATGAAAGAGAAAAGAAAGAAATAACTTAAATGAGTTAACTCAATGAGTAAGGAGTTAGTAGATGATAAGTGTAAAATTGGCATTTAAGAAATTTATGAGATGACATCATCATTTTTTGTTTAGTCAATCAACAGTTGACTAACGGATGGGATGTTTCTGTTACTAATATTTTAACAAAAGGAATGTCAATTTAATTTTCTAATCAGTAGAAGCGTGTATAATATCAATAAACCTTAAGGGAAGTTAGTGTAATTTAAGCTTTTTAGTATGATGGAAGTAGGGCTTTTTTTGGGTAAATTACACTAACCTCACTTGAGATTTTTGACAATTATAAATATCAACCCTTTAGTTTAAAAAATTATACTATACTCCTTCTGATTTTCTTGTTGGTAACAGATTCTCTTTTTCCCTTTACCGTTAAATTTTTTAGTTAATTATTGTATGGTCCCCCAAAATAAGTCTTTAGAAGCTTAGCTACAAGGATAAATATTTTAACCCCAAAAGTCCTTATATTAATAAATTATTTGAGTCTAAATGCAAAATTGCTTATGTGGCATTGTTATATATTTTTTTAAATGACTAATTTACTCATTCATCATGATAATCATCAAATTTCCCTATCACTTCCCTAGCAGTATCTGTAAGTTTATTGCCAACTTTCATGAACTAATCAATTTCGTGGACTTCAAAACATTATTTGTAGATCTCAATTTTGATTCAAGAGCTTTGAATTTGAAGTCATTATTGTAGCAAAGGGTCTTTGCTAAAAAATGGGGAGATTTAGGGAAGAGATAACCTAGGTTTTTTTATCCTTATTGATGGAAATTCTCTAATAACATAGAGCGAAATAGACACTAAGAATAACTTTTTGTTTGTGTTCTTTAAATAACTCCTTAATTAGATAAAGTGAAAATCATAGTGGTCAAGAATTGATGGTTTAAGAAATATTAGGAAATCTAAGGCCATATTTTCTTGGAGATTGTAATACTTGATGTTGCACTTTCCTGGTCTGAAGCCTTCCCGTCCATGGCTATCTGTCAAGAAATTTAGGTCATGGGGTCACCGAGAAGGTTCCGGTATAGCCACTTCCGATGATAAAGTCAGTAAAGAAATAAATGTAGTAATTCAAGAGAAGAATTGAACATAACTTTAGAGCATACCTTATGGCCTTACTTATAGGCTGTAGATCTCCTAACTTGAATAGGATTAGGAGTCGTAAAAGTAGGGTTCTGGAGATATCCTGAAAATAGTAGTTGCCATATTGAACTTTGCTTCTTTATTTTGAGGTCGGTAGGATATGGAAGGCGGTGTTAGAATCTGGAGCATATACCTATGAACCCCTCATGCCTGGTTGACTTGGGTAAAACAATCTTTCTTGATCTGTACCCTGAAGAGCTTTTGTACAGATATGTGTCATGCTTCGAATATGTTTGTCATTTTATGATATATCAGCTACTCTCTCCCCCCCAGCCTCCATTTTGGGGCATGCTCAGAGTTGAGGTTAGGGTTTTTGGGACGTCACACACGTGGTAGTCACAAATTCGCAGCTCTGTATTCTAAGGAGACAACTGTTGATGTGACATTTATTGTGTCAGCTATAGGTTGGAATTACGAAGCCATCATTGCCTCAACCGTCGCAGTGGTTCAGAAGCGACATTCCCCAAAGTGGGCACCCATCAGGCCTTTATAAAAAAGGGGCAACGCATCACCATTTCCCTCTTTCAATAATTGGAATTCTGACTTGAGAGAATATTTAGCCTCCGAAGAGCAATTTTTTAAGTGATCTCCAGTGTATCAGAGAGTTCCCTTCAATCAAGATCCCGGTCAAGTTTGGTTTACAAACGTTCCTTAAATTTCTTCATTTGTTTTTCTCTTCTTTCTACCCTTCTTCTACATACTTCTCTTCTATTTTTCTTTTGAACAATGTCTGTCTCTAACGCTTAGTCAAGCACTGGTTATGAAATCATAGATCTTCAAGGAGTAGATGACCAAGTAAAAGTTAATTTAGTAGTTACTAGCCCTTTAGAAGACGTAGAAAACAAATCTGTTGATAGTCAAATTCTGAGTTTTAAGGTTAGGATAGTTGAGGCTTTCATGGAGTCCTAGGAACATTGGAGGGGAAACCTTGGGTAAATCCCACAAAAGGAAAGAGAGAGAAAGTGCCATGCCTCAAAGCATGATAGATGGTCTGAGGATTACTTTTAATTTCCCTACAAACGTGTCTTGTAGGGTACCAGGACATATAGACCATCCCTCTAGTATCCAGCAGGGTAAGATTTGTGCTTACCTTGAATGGTTTGAGATAGGGATTCGATTTCCCTTCCACCCTTTCAATAGGGAATTTTTTAACAGGTTTAAGATTTGCCCAGCCAACCTGAATATAAATGGTTTGAGGCAATTAATAGGCTTCATAGTTTTGGGTCATCTGAACAGTGTCAAGGTAAATCTCCCTTTGATTAAGAGTATTATGGATCTAAGGTACCTGAGGTTGGAAGGCATGTTCTACATGTCCTTTGATAAGGCATTCAGACCCTTTTTCTTTGTACCCTCTTCCAATAAGACTTGGAAGAAATGGTACTTTTATACCAAGGGAAGCTGGAAGTTCGAGGATTTCAAGAGCAAAGTTTCAACCTTCCCATGTAAGACTAGTATTAAGGGGTGAGCCCCCTTTTTTTATCTATCCCTGATCTCTCATTTCTATATAGTTTGACTTAACTTATTCTACCTATGCAAAAAAGTCGACGTGGAAAAGCTCAATATTCACCGATGTCCTTTAGAGGAAGTACAAGAAACTTTTTTAAACCAACAAAATCGTTGATCACACGAAGCCATCCTCACCCCAAGAAACCTAATGGACACTAAGCTGGTGTAGGATCGTACTATGAGCTTAAAGAAGTCTTTGGTCACTAGGTGGGTGCTAGGGAGGAAAAAGAAGAAAGTTGGGGAGAGTTCGTCCCTTGCCAAGCTTCTCCTTCCAAAGAAGAGAATGAGGCTAATTTCCAACTCCCCTAAGAGAACTATCTCAGAGGATTTGGGGATTTCCCTTGCTCGAGAGGCCCTTTTACCCCTAGTACCTTCCGTACTGAAGAAGAGAAAGAGGAATGGCAAATCAATTGTCGCATCTTCAATGCCAGATGACTCCGGTGTGACAGTTGTGAAGAAGGCCTACGAGGATTCTTAGGCAACAGGCCCAAAAAAATTCTCAGGGCTAAAGCCTCGAAAGATAGCTAAGGACTTGATTGCTATTCACATGAGGATGAGTTCTATATCATTTCTCTTATTTTCACTTTCTTGCTTCTGTATTCTGCATATATTTAATTCTGACCTGATTGTCTTATGTCGTTCGTGTTTTCAGGCCATCCATGGTCTGGTAGACATTATGGACTGCCCTGAGAATTCTGAGCAAATTGACACCCTCCAATCTGAGATCGATGGGGCCAGACTCCAGTTGGGAACGACGCAGTCTTCAGTGGCGACTGCCGAGGAAAAATTGACGGAAGCTGCCAACTCCTACTCCATCCTAGATTCCGAGAGGGATGCCCTTGCCACCGAGCTGGAAGACATCAAGAAAAGATTTGCAAACTTGTAAGTTACCTTTATCAAGAAGGTTCAGGACACCACTGAAGCCGTTAGAACCCAAATTGAGGTGGATCTGAAGGCTGAAGTCCGGGATTTAGGTGACGAACTAATTGAGTATAGATACCAAACCTTCAGGGCAAAGCTTTGTAAGAAGTATCCTGACTTGGATCTGACTAGAATAAATGATATCAAAGTCTCCCAAGTTGAGATTGATACACCGGATGCTGATGACGAAGGAGGTGAAGTGGATCTAAAACTCCCTCAAGTGGCCCCTTTAGAGACTGCTAAGCCAGCAACAGAGTAGACTTGGGATTTTTTGTATTTTTTGTTTCGTTTTTTTTTTTTTTTTTTATCTTGTAATCTTCCCATTTTTGGGCTATTATATGAAATTTCGATCATTCTAGAACTTTTTTCTTGCTTAATATCTTTGTGGTATGTCTGATTTCAGGATAATTTTTTCAATATCCAAGCTAGTAGAAAATATAGGCTCTTTAAAGATTCCAAAGCACTCATAAGCTATTTCAGACATCTAAATAACAAGATATACAAAACCACAACACTGATAAGTAAAACAAGGTTTCTCAAGCGCCTGCATACTAATAATTCATCATGTATTGACCTATAATACTTGTAAATAAAATAAGGCTTTCTAGAAGTCTGTAGATTGAGAAAATGAACCAGACCCATAACACTCGTAATGAATACAAGGTCTTGGGGTTTGTACATTGATAAAATGGATCAGACCTATAGTACTTGTATTGAACACAAGACCTTTAGGGATCTATACATTGATTTAATGGATCAGACCTGTGATACTTATGATGGATACAAGGTGTTTAGGGGTCTATACATTGATTTAATGGACTAGACCTATGATACTTGTGATGGACACAAGGTTTTTAGGGGTCTGTACATTGATTTGAATGGACCAGACCTATAGCACTTGTAATGGATACAAGGCTTTTAGGGGTTTGTACATTGAGTGAAATGGACCAGACTTGTAGCACTTGTAATAGATACAAGAATTTTAGGGGTCTGTACATTAAGTGAAATAGACCAGACTTGTGGCACTTATAATGGGTACAAAACTTTTAGGGGTCTATACATTGATAATAAACTCTAAAGTGGATTGAAAGTAGCTTTATTATTGATAATACTTGTGTAAGTGTTTGATGTTCCAAGGTCTAGGTACATTTTTCCCAGTCGAATCTTCCAACCAATAAGTCATAGGTCTGATGATCTTGGTTACTTTCTAAGGTCCTTCCCAGTTAGAGGAGAGCTTCCACATGGTAGGATCTTTATTGTTTTGAAACACCCTTCTTAGGACGAGATCTCCGAGCTAGAAATTGATAGGTTTGAACCCCTATTGAAACATTTAGCCATATTCTATTGATAGGCTTTAGTCCTAATCTGAGCTTACTCACGTCATTCTTCCACTAGGTCCAGATTTTATGCAAACTGTTGGTTGTTGGCCTCTTGGTCAAAGCAGTTTGTTTTAAGGGTTGGCATTTCAATTTCAACATGAATGATTGCCTCAGTGCCATAGACGAGTGAAAATGGAATTTCCGTAGTTGGGGTTCTTTTATTAGTTCGGTAGGCCTAAAGCACTCTAGGGAGCTCTTCGACCCATCTTCCGTTGGCTTCCTCTAACCTCCTCTTTATTGCTTTGAGGATTGTATGGTTGGTAACATCGGCTTGCCCATTAATTTGAGTATGCCCTAGAGAGGAGAAGTGGTGGTTAATGTGCAGGTCTTTATAGAACTTCCCGAATACCTTTCCAGCAAACTGTGTCTCATTGTCTAATGTGAGGTATACCGAACTTACACACAACATTTTTTCAAGTGAAATTATTTACTTCTACCTCTGTGATGTCGGTCAGTGGTTCAGCTTCTACCCATTTAGATAAATAGTCAATGGTGACTAGCAGGAATCTTCTGTTCTTTGGAGCTTTTGGCAATGGCCCTAAAATGTCCATTCCCCACTAGGTGAAAGGTTAGGGACTCGCGATAGGGACAAGTTCATGATGAGGTTGATGTTGGTAAGAAGTGAAACGTTGACATTTGTCACATTTTTGAACATATTCCTTAGCTTGATTTGGCATACTAGGCTATTAGTAGCCTTGAGTCAGTGTTCGATTAGCTATGGTCCTTCCTCCATTATGGTTGCCACAGATCCCCTAATGTATCTCGACTAGGATGTAGTGGGCCTCTTCTAAAGTTAAGCACCGTAGGAGGGGCTGTGTGTAAGACCTTCGGTAAAGCTAATCTTTAAGAATTAAATACCGAGCTGCCCTAATCCGAATTCTTCTAGCATGATTCTTGTCTTCTAGAAGCAACCCTTCCTTTAGGTACTGGATGATGGGAGTCATCCAATTTTGAGATTATTCTAAAATTTAAAGGGATTGTATTACTTCAATACTAGGTTTTGATTGGTACTAGATTTTTACCATTAAGTCATTTTTTGGCTTGAGATGGAAGGCCATATGTAATATCCCAACCCAATTAGGCAAAGTAATTTATCTTAATATCATTTTTACGAGATTAATTATATATTAATTTAGTTGACATTTTAAATTGAAATTAGTAGGCCGTAAATGTTAAGAATAATACACAAAGAGAAATTGGGCAAATTATAGCAATGTGCGAATAAAATAAAATTAAATCAAATTTGTCGATAAATACGAAATATTTTTAGTCAAATAAAACACGATATACTATGATACAAAATAATATTTACGGCGTAAAAATTTAGCACACAAAAATCAAAAGCAAGGCGAGAATACTAAGAGATTTTTAAAGCAATTAAGGCACAATTTCAAAATTTGATGAAAAATACCTAAAATGCCAAACGAGGAATAAGTAGAAAAAATAAGAAAAATGAGGCCAAAAGAAAGGCCAAAGGGTTTTGTCACAACTCGAAACCCACCCTGTGCGTATCTCGCATCGCGACCGCCACCCTCAGGCCCGGGGACCTTAGGGCGAAGGCTCACATAAGCAGCGGTATCGAATAGATGTGTGACATGTGTTTTGCGGAAGCGTGAAAAACTTTTTTCTTTTCTTTTCTTATTTTTAAATTACGCACATCCGTCCGGTACTACCACTCTTTACATAGCATACATGATTTAACATTCATAGTATAACCAGAAACTTAAAGACTTATAAACAATACATGTTTAGTTGCCCCGTGGGGCTTATACATAGCAGGGTACCACTTTACTAATACAAGATTTCATACTTAATGTTCGTAGTGCTAGACAAAAACTACTTGAACATAACTTCCAAAAATGGCAGATTCTCCATCATCGTCTTCTAATCCAAACTGCCCTTAATCACTTGAAAGGGGGTCCGAACAAAGTCCGGGTAAGCTAATCTAAGCTTGTGAGCAATTCCAGTATTCGTCATGGGGTTTCAATTAGCAGTGGTTTTTAGTACATAAGAGTTTGTAAAACATTCACTCCCAATTGCTCGTATACTTGAACATAGAACATATGCATTTCTTAAAACAGATAGCTTTGAAACATTTAAAGTATTCAAACTAAACTCATACTTCGTCAAATAGAGTATACAACTCGAAACATATACATTTCATCAAACAAATAGCTTTAAAACATTAAAAGTATTCAAGCTAACATATACTTCTTCATATAAAATATAGAACTTCAAAACATATGCATAGTGAAAATGAGGGTAAAACCTGCTTCCATTTTCAAACATAACATCTTCTTAAACATAAAGCTTTGGAACATTTAAAGCGTTCAAGTTATACTTATACATATGAACTTCAAAACATATAACATAACATGTATTTCTTAAATAGAGTATATAAAACTCAAGCATATGCATAGTGAAAATGAGGGTAAAAACCTGCTTCCATTTTCAAAATCATTTGTCATCTTATCACTTTCATTAGTGGAATCCGTTTCGAACCAGACTCCCATTTTACGTTTGCGTAGAGAGATAACCTAACTGAACCGATCAGGATCGTCTTCCTAGTCCCTAAAAGGTAGGTATGACTCATTCCATAATGGAACAGATAGGGTTTCTCGAGATATCTCATTGCCTGGGGGACTAGGTCCTACTACCGGGCATATTTGGTACATGATAGGCCAAGTGGGCTCTGAAGTAACCCAAAATCCTGACTATGTAGCACATGACAGGTCAATTGAGTTCCTACGAACCCTAAATCCTGCCTATGTACTAATACATTGTTATCTTGTATTTCAAATACATTTATCATATGGCATTCTTCAAATAAATACTATTCATGAGTATTTTAAAAACATCACATTCATGACTTCATGATAAAATTTTCGTATACTTGAAATAATCAAACTCAGAATATTTAACAAGATTTGTATTTTAACTCAGACATGCTGAAAACACATTTTTAAGCAAACTGTAAAGAAAACATTTACTAAGCACGTCACAATAGGGTTTATAAGAACAAAAATAATTTAAAACTGAAATCATGTAATATACTGAATTTGGAATTCAAATACTTCGTATCTTTTGAACTTAAAAACTTTTCAAATCCATGGAGTTAAATCTCCACTTCAAATGTAGGGTTACTCACCTTGGTCCTTTAGGGTTAGTGCTAATAATGCGTTTTCCCACTTCCTTTGTAGTTCTTAAGAACAATTCATAATAACCTCATTAGCTCTACATTTACCATAATAACACCTATTGATGTTGCTTAACTTATGCTTAGTTCGTATTAGATCCTAAAACGATCTCATAATTCATATGTACTTAATTTAACTCGTACTCTTAACCTATGACACGATTTAATGTGTTAGAAATTTAATTTATTTACTTTACATGTTTTCGCGTCATGTCTTCTCGTATCTTATTTCCTCGTACTTGCCTCAGTTTAGTACTTCGGCAATATTTCAGTTTATAACTATCTGACAGATGCTATTCATCAAATTTTATGTTCTTTTATTTTAGACATTTATTTTGGTCGAACAGATTCAACCATTGAGTCCGGAGTGTCGAAGAAAGTTAGTTTAGGCTTTCGTAAAATTTAATTTAGACTTTTATATGTAAAAGGGAAAAATGGTCATTCACCTATTTACGTGTCATATTTTTTCGTACTTTGTTTCGTAATTTGGACCTCGCCATTGAGTCTGGGATATCGAAGAAAGTCAATTTAGACCTTCTCTTGTTTTAATTTGGCTTTAGGGGTACTAGGGGTAATTTGGTCATTTTACCCCCTTTACGTGCATTTATTTTTCGGGACCCCGTCTCACAAAACGGACTCCACCATTAGTCTCAGAATATCCAAAATAGTAAAAATACACTATTCATATGTTTAATTTGGACTTCATTTGCTCTATTTATGACTCAGGGGCAAAATAGTAATTTTACTTTATTTATTAAATAATTAATTAATTATTTAATTATTTTTCTAGGGATATAATTGCATAAAATTTCCCTCAGTTGGGCTACAGTAGAATTTCCTAGAAATTCTGGGTCAATCCGTAAATAAAGAAAGTCTTGGTTTATTTTATTTTAAATAAAACAGAAAACCAGTGGGTTCAGTTCAATTGTAAGTGAACCGGTCCGGTCCTTTTGTAAACCAACCGGTCTGGTCGGTTTTATGCGTGTTGCTGACGTCATGATGATGTCAGCCCTAACGTTTTAAAAATTAAAATTATATACGAAACGCCGTCGTTCCAATAATGCGGTGGCAGGCTTAGTTGCTGCCACGTGTCCGAGTCAGCTCTCTGAGTCTAACCGAGTCACTCGAGTTGACTCATCGTCTTCCTCACTGAACCTCCCTGTTGCCCTAATTTTAGGTTTTCATGTTTTTCATTTTCGTGAATTTTTGCTCGATCATTCGCCACTGTTTTTGATTTAAAATGTTCCTAAGACATCACCAATCAGTTTGGCATTCATTTTGGAGTTCAAAATGAACTCAGTTGTTCGATTTAAACCTTGATAATCCGAACTGAAATTCGGTCATAAATGCTCATTTCTAAGCCAAAACTTGATCCGTTGTGATCCATTTCTCATGTAGTTTCATTTTCCATTCATAAAGGTGGGTTTTAAGTTACGGTTGAAAGGTTGGGTCTTCAACCCAGAACCTGCAAGTTACTTTTTGGAGGTCATTTCTTGGGTTCTGTGATCGCGTATGTAGGTTTTCATGACCCTTATGACTTTTTCTTGAAGTCTCTATACACCAAAAATGGTTTGGTTTCCACTGGTTCAGACCTGCTATAAGCATGGTTTTCAATGGCGGCTGTTCATGGGTTTCATGTTTTTAACCTTTTTAAAGCTTAAACTTCATGCGTAAACAAATCTAAACATGTTCTACATATCACATATACAAAATGAAGGCTTAAAACAGTGTATACATAGCAAAATTCTAGAGAGAGAAAAATCATAATTTTCACTTTTCTCACCTTTTTCACTGTTTTTCTCCTTCTTCTTGCTCTGATTCTTCCTCTATTCTCCGCAGTTTCCTTCCCTTGATTTCTTTTGTGAGAAGCAGACATGGTTTGTATGCTTTGCTCTTAAAGAGGAAGTAACCGACCTCTCTCTCTCTCTCTCTTTCATTCTCTCTCTCTCTCTCTCTACATGACTCCTCCCAATTTCAGTCTCCCATTTCGGCTGCTTATCCCATCTCATAAATTTCTCTTTTTCTCATTTCATTTTGCATTGAGTGAGGGAGAGATATTTATATATAATATACATATATATATATATATAATACAACACACACACACATTCCCATGAAAACACACACACTGCCGACACACATACACCTACACACACACATTACTGTTCACATATATACATATATATATTTTTATTTCATTTATGCATATATACATGCATGCATACTTGGTTACATATACATATACACATTACACCTTCCATGTAGTCTAATGTGTGTTTAAATTATTTAATTATAATTAAAACTAATTATTTTATATAAATAATTAATTAATTATTCTCTTTGAGTGTAAATATTTTTATACTAATTTTCTTTAATCTCGTAATACGTGTCATATGACCCGGTATCCTAGGTCGATATATTACAGGTTTGAACCCTAGACCAAATGAGGGAAAAACTTAAAGCCCCAAAAGAACACCAATTGGGCTACAAGCACTTTTGTGCTATATAATGCATAAGATATATACATATGCCCAAATAAGTTTCAATTCTGCACACTCAAAATTGAGGTGGTAGCATGCCATTGGACCACACCTTCACCCAATGGCATGACATACACTACATCAGCCATATATTATACATATATATATATATATGATGACATGTATAAATACATGTCATGAGTGTGTGTGTGTGTGTGTGTGTGTTATGATTCATACTTGTGTGTGCTGTGACATAAACAATCATAGACTTAGAGTGTGCGTGTGCTTGAGTGCAAGTAGAGAGAGAGTGAGATAGAGAGAGAAGAAGAAGGAGAAGAAGGAGGAGGAGGAGGAAGAAGGGAAGGCTACCAGTATACACCTTGAGGATTTGAAATTGGGTTCCAGTAGCTTGAGGCCAAAGAAGAAGAGGTCACCATTGGAAGGTATAAAAACCTTAAATTCTAATTTTTCCTCTTAAAGTAATATAGCTCTATTTTTGGGCTGTTTAGTGATCTTAATTTACATACATGTGATCAACATGGAAAGAGGATGAAAATAGGAGAAAACGGGTCAGCTTAGGCTTAGGAAACCCTAAGGAACACCATGGCCAAACCTTGGGAAATCGAGTCAAGAAGAAAATTTAAACCAAGCTTGAAACTAACCACATGGCTTAAAAGACCACTGAAAATGGGTCATTCTGCAATTTTGATCAACTAAAATTTTCAAGAGACCAAAGAGAAAATTCGAGTTGCAGGTTTGCATGAGCTTTATTGAATGATCAAATTTTGGTCAATTCATGGAGCTTAAGTAACGAGGAAATGCTCCCCATACTCACAAAAATAAGTAGGAAGAAAAATGGGATAAAAAGAATGTCTAAAAACCCACAAAATAGAAAACAAATAGCTTCGACAGAAATTCATGGCTCGTCGGAGCCCTACTGTAAGCCACTGTTTCGAGCCTAAGGGATTATTAAACCCAAATTTGGAAACCATGGATGGAATCCTCATAAGAATGGGGTTCGAACCCCATTGAAAACTTGCCAGAATTCCATCGGGGATGGTCCCGACGTTGGAGAAGACACTAGAACTCTCGCTGCAGAAGAAGAACAATGGTTAGGTCGATTGCGGGTTCGGGTCAGAACCCGTCCAGGCCCAATTGCGAATATTTTAAAATGGCATAGTTTTAGGTTTTATTTAAAATGTAATTGGGGTGTTTGGCTACATGGATAAGGAATTAATTTAATAACCCTATTCTAAACAGGGATACACTATCCACGTTTAAGACCTTATCCGCTGTTTGGTTTTTGAATAATCAGAAAAACAAAGAAGAAGGGAACCGCAATCAGTGGGTTTCGAACCCTTAACGTGTGCGTGCGTGAACCTTAACCCATGTGTGTGAACCATTGTGCCACTGAGGCACTTAGTTAAAATAGTACCTAAATAAATATATAATATAAAATAATATAATTTAATTAATTTAAATTAGTAAAATATTCCTGGTGTCTTAATAAAATACAAAGGTAGTGTAACCCAATATTTTTGGGCATTCTGGACTCAATGGTGGAGTCCAAATTACAAAATAAAATCTCAAAAAATGTGAATGGACAAACTGGGTTAATCCTAAAAATGTCCTAAGGGCCAAATAAAGATACTGACCGACCTCCACAAATTATGAGAATACTTAACTCAAAGTTTTTCAACGTTCCGAACTCAACGACAGAGTTTGTTTTTTCAAATAAAATACTTAAAATACTGTTATACGAAATGGGCTATTTTTAGGACACCGTATTAGTACAATGATGCAAACAAGAGCGGGAGTAAATGGAACCATAGACTTAAAATACGACACACAAGACTGAAAGACTGTAGATTTATTAATGAAAATTGGATTAAGTCTATGAATGATATTGAACTTAATAATATTTCCTGATTAATAGGATCTTCTAAGGGAAAAAAATGAAGTCTAATTCCTCATGAAAGAGGAGAAACTATTTTGAGGTAAGTAAACCCGAACTTTAACATGTGGTATTCCTAGCCATGTCACAGTTTATTTCCTTGGTACTGCCAATTTGTAATCCATACATACCTAACATTGTTGATCTCTACAATTTAATGCTTGTTCTACATTGTGGATTTCTTGAGAAATTGATTGCCAATATCCTTGTGTGATTATTTGTCCATTTATATACTTGCTTGGATATTAGAAAATTCTTATGCCTCTCACTACTGAGAATTTTCTATTCCACAAATATATACATCGCCCGTGAAATTTTGACGATCATGATGTTATTATAAGTGCCTGGAGTTACGATCTGTCACAATGTCCATCTGATTCACAAATGTTTTTGGACCTACGGGTCGGTGATTGGGAATGAAACCCAACACTTAGTCCATGGAGGACATGATATGTGATAAAGAGCTCTAGTGTTATTCAGGAGCCCAATAGTGGGGTGAACCTGGATGAGCACTTTTGGGGGTATGCCGAGCCCTATTTGTGACAACATCTATTCTATTAATATCTTATATCCTCTATTGATATTCTGATCATGCACTCTTGGATTATTGATATCCCTTGCAAGCCCATCTTTGGATTATTTGATAATGTATTCTTTGGATATTGATACGCCCTGTGAGCCTATCCTTAGATTGTCTGTTGATATATTATTTGATTGATGACATGCTTACTAGTCTATCTTTGGACTCGAATTGCTATCTTGTGATTTGTGGCAGCTAACCATTGTATAGGTCAATCCCTATTATTGATTTGTTTATTCTACCTTAGGATGTGCCTTTTGGACATACGGGTCATTTCTATTGATTCACATTTTTGGTGACTGGCTATTGTGACATTGTACCCCTTGTTTGCTATTGTGATATTGTCACGACCCATAACCCACCCTCTACGGATTAGCGGACCGCGACCATCCGACCCGACCCTTTGGCCGAATCGGACCTGATCATCCTCTTCATTCACATCAGTGTACTAATAGATAACCACATGAATCATCATATGCAAACATAGCGGAAAACATTAACTGAATTGTTCTAAATACAAATTGTTCTGCAATTAAAAAAAACACACAGCCTGTAACATCTCTAATATATCATCTCGTCCTCAGGACGTGAATACACGGGAGTTCTACAAGACTGTACTACTATTACCATTACTTGTCAAAATGTCCATCCTATAGCCACAAGCCTCCTACTGTCCGTCCTCTGCGTTAGTCCCTGAAATGTGGTAAGGGGGGGTGAGCTAAACAAAGCCCAGTAAGTAAGTCCCCTACTCCGTCATGTGTACAAGATGTGGAAAGAACTGAATAATAATAAAAATATGATAGCCAGTCAATATCATAACAATAATCAAAACTCGTCAGTGAACATCAAAATAAAGGAACATCTAGTCTGAATGATGACATCACAAGCTATAGACCAAAGTGTCACATACAAGATCATAGAAAGTACTCGAACAAAACTGGAACATGTTTTCACTATGAATCTCAATAGATAGATGGTGATGTCAAAACTGGTGGATGCTATAAACTATGGGGCTCGGCTACTCCCTGTGTGCATAGCACTGAGCTCAATCATGTAAATCTGGTCCCCATACTCGGGACAAGACCCCATACTCGGGTCAATAATATAAGGCTGGTCCCCATACTCGGGACATACTACGCATCATAACTAAGCTATTCCACGGAAAAGTAAAATCACACAAGTGGAATCATAAAGGATCTGATATGATAAATAGAGTACAAATGCGTATAGTAAGAACTGTGACATGGCTGAGTGTACAACATGTAGAGGTCAGATATTACTTACTTTATCTGTGTCTTAGTACTCCGGGACTTTTTCCTTTCCCGTTGACTGGCCTATACATCAATAAACACGTCTCAGTTTTACTTCCATTTATCAATTGTACATTTCGCTACTCTAAATATCTCTTTTACTCATTTATGTTTCTACCGTTTCCAGTTTGGACTTAATTTGCCCAAGGGCAAAATAGTCATTATGTGTCCTTATTTTTTTTTTGGTTCCGTTTTCATCATTTGGACTTCACCGTTGAGTCCAGTAGGTTTGAAATAATAAAAATCTAATATTTACTTAACTTAATCGGAATCCGTTTGACTCACTTTCGATGTAGGGGCATTTTGGTCATTTTAACGTTTCTACGGGTACTTTATTTTTTGAGACTCTGTCTCATGAAACGGACCTTACCATTAAATCCAAAAGGTCCAAAATAGTAGGTTTTCATTAATCAGTTGGGCAGTCATCTGAATGGGTGGGTCGGGTCAGACCCAACCCGGTTTGGCCAAAATAAAATTGCAAAACCCAGCAGCTGCACAGCAACACTTCAGCGTGTTGGTTGTCTTCTCCGTTAACGGCGACTTGCCGACGACGGATTTTCTTACGTTTTTCAGTGCGGTTCACACCTACCAGTCATGGGCAACTCAAATCTACCGTCGGATTTCAAATTGGAGTGCCGGAGCACTCCCAAAATAACCGGAACAGTAGCGCACCAGGGGGCTGTGCGGTTTTCCGGCAGCCCCTTTTCCTTCCGTTTTTTTTGGTTTCCTCCTACGGTTTCAATCCTGATTTGATTCTAAAATTTCCCTACACCCAAGAGAATCAATTACCCATGATCTAGCCCAATTGATCGCAACAAAATCACCCCATCCAATCAGTTTTTCACCTCTGTTTTCCACCGTTTCACACGTTGGGTTCTGTTTGGTTTTCCTTTTTTTTTTTTTTAAACTTGATTCAATTCCAACACCAACTATATCCATGCATAAATCAAATAAATTTCCATGCTCCACAAAATCTATATCAAACAATAATTCATGCTTTGAACAGAATCAAACACAGAAAATTAAACGCACTCACCCAATCGCGCGTATAGAGCGATCACTGATTTCTCTTCCGAATCCACTGCCCAATCTGATTTTCTTGGCTCGTTTCCTCCTCCTCTTCTTGCATAACTCACGCAAAATGCCCGACCTGCCTCTTCCTTCTTCCTCCTCTTTTTTTCTTCCTTTTTCTTCCCCCTGTTCTAGCGTCCAGCCGTTCCTCTGTTTTTTTTTTCTTCTCTTCTTCCTTTGGTTCTAACGCACGGTAGGGATTAAATGGAGACTCCCTTCTTTATTTCTCCTTCTCTCTTTCTCTTCCTCTCCCATCCATTTCAAGCCCCCTCATTTCCCATCCGTTTCTCTTCTTTTCTTCTTTAGTTACACTAGACTCACATGTATATATATATATATATATATATATATAATGCTTGCTTGAATTTATTTACATATATATACATATATATCTATGTCCATATGTTCCTATGTATTTATACATGTATATAAATTCTCATTTGTTTATTTCTTACTAATTATTTAATTTATTTTTAAATTCTATTTTATTTAATTTCTCTTTCAAATTTTATTTTTATCACTACATTTTTTTTTTGTATTTATTTCTTTTTCATATATTCAGGCGATTGAAAATCCCATTGTTTACTTCATTCTAATACGTAAAACTTATCGGCTCGATTACATATGGGTCAGGATATTACAAATATCATATCCTTATTTGTTATTGTTCATATCCTTCTTTTTGGACTAACCCTGACCCATGGCAGAGCAAGGGAATTTACTTGCTAAGCTAAGTTAGCCCACTCTAGTTATGTCACTTTTTTTTCAGGACAACAAACTATAGAAGGACCATCAGGCGTACAGATCGAGTAGACACCCCATTTTGCTATAGATTGTCCTTTTACAAGTATGGTGGACGTTTTGGCTAGCAATGTAATAGAGTAATGGTAGTGTAGTCTTAGTTCTCCCATGTGTCCACGTCTTGGGTATGTTTTTGTATTTTGAGGATCTGTAACTAAACACTTATTTTATTTTGGCATGTACTATTATACTTTGATGATGATACTAGATTAACTAACGACATCACATGCAATTAATGATTAATTAAGAATGTTTAATATCTTTTGACGGGGTACGACTTATGGACCGCTGCCCTTAGTCACGGGCCCTTGATCCGCACAAGATGGGTTACGGGTCGTGACACCATATTTGGTAAAGCATCGGCCCTGGAGTTTTGGTTTCTTTCAATCTTTTGAATAGTGAACTTGTGGAAAGACTACTTTAGTGATTCCACTAGCTCTGAATATCTGGTCATTCTGTTATCCTTGGTAGAATATTCTCCCAAAATTTGACTCACTAAACGCTGAGACTCAGAAAATGCGTTAAGGTCCAAAGCTTCGCATTCTAGAGCTAATTTCATCCCAAGGATAAGTGCTTCATATTCGACTTCATTGTTAGAGGCTCTGAATCCCAAGCTAATGACGTTTTCGATTATGATCTCATCAAGGGACTGAAGTATTATACCTACTCTAGAGCCCTTGTTTGTAGATGAACCATCGATGTAAAGTAGCCATACCAAATTATTTGTAGTCGTTTGAGGTTTTGAATGCTACGTTCCAGTGAATTCTGCTATAAAATCTACTAATACTTGAACTTTGATAGCAGTCTGTGGAATATAAGATATGCCAAATTCTCCCAGTTCTATTGACTAGGCATCCCAAAACTTTGGGTTTATGTAGGACTGATTTTAAATGATAGGATGTAGGGATTATGATAGGATAGGCTTGAAAGTATGGTCTGAGTTTTCGAGTAGATATTACCAAGGCTAAGGCCAATTTTTTAATTTCGGAGTACCTTGTCTCGGTGTCCAGAAGTGCTTTACTAGGGTAGAAAATAAGCCTCTAAATTCGTATCTTCCCTAACCAACGTAGAGCTGATGGCACTTTCTGACATAATTAAGTACAGGAGTAGTTTTTCCCTTGGCACTAATTTTGTAAGGAGTTCGGAGGAGGCTAAGTATTGCTTGAGTTGTTGGAACGCGTCTTCACATTCAGAGGTCCATTCTAGGGCCTTGCTCGCCCTCAAGGCTTTAAAGAATGGGAGACACTGATCTGTGGATTTAGAGATAAACCTATTCAGTGCTGCTATTCTTCCACTCTGCCCTTGGATATCTTTCCCAATTTTGGGTGATTCTAGTTCAATCAGAGCTTTGATCTGTGAGAGGTCTACCTCAATTCCTGTTTGGAAAACGAGGACACCCAAGAATTTTGCTTCTGTAAACCTGAAGCTACATTTTAATGGGTTATGTTTTGTTATATGTTTCTTTAAGATGTCGAACGTCTGGCTCAAGTACTGGATGTTGTCTGTAATATCCCGACCCGGAATACGTCACGTATACTGAGGTAGGTCGGTTAAAATATGTAACTTGAACGGTAAGATATGTATATCATGGTATTTCATGGAAATGAATGACTGAAAATTGTAAATGATTGAAATGTATAACCCGTGCCGGGCAACACCCGAGCACCCCGGGACATCGCATTGTAAAGCAGTGCACGCACGTATTTCCATGCATGCCCATGTTTCACGGACACATAGTATACCAAAAATCAGTGTATGCATACGTGCCCAGAGTTTAGTATATACGTATATATATGGGCATATAAGTATGTATAAAATATGTATAATCATGAGTTTATACATGTATATATATATAATGTATTATACCATATATATATATGTGTATATTAAATGAAAGAAAAAAGGGGAAAGAAAAGAAAGTGGGCAAAAGGCTGTTACCAGCCGTGCAAGTGTGTGTGAGTGGGTGAGGGTAGATATATATATATATATATGTATCAAGAGGTGTGTGTGTACGGTTGTATGTGTGTGAAATAAGTTGAGTGTATAACACTCAATAGAGAGTGGTGGTGACAGAAAGTGGGTGTTGGAGTGTGTAAGGAGATCTCAGGTCATGGTTAGGTCTGACTAGAGAGAGAGAGAGAGAGAGAGAGAGAGAGAGGGCGGGTAGTGATGAGTGCACGTATACATTGTGCATGGCTAAATTTGAAAGGGAAAAACAAAAGAGAAAAGAGAGTTTCTGAGTGAGAAAGAAGGGGAACAAGTCTGGAGTAGAGGCGCGAGGAAGAGGGGCTCAACACCAAGGGAATCCAAAATTTGGAGGTAAGCCACTATTTCTGTTTTGAAATTTTATAGCATGATTCGATTCATTCTGATCATATGGTCTAAACAAGCATGAAAAATGGCATTGATAGGAACAAACCGTACCTCATTTGGTTCACAAATGAGGGAGAAAATCCTAGCTGCAGGTTCGGTGGATAATCTGGGTTCCATAGATTTTACGTTTAAAACTCCATTTAAATGAGAGGAAAATAATCCTCTAAGGTGCAGAAAGATAATAGAAAGAAATTAGAGTAAAAACAATGAAGAAATCATAGAGAACTTGAGAAGTTTCAGTCGCCGGAAACTGGGGAAGAACAGCGATAGAAACCTTGGTTTTCTTAGGTTTAAAACTACCTAAATGAAAGCTTAAGGCTGGGGGATTCATTTGGTATGAAAAGATCGAAAAAGCAACAAAAATAAACGTTAAACAGTGAAGATTTCTAACTAGGGTTTACTGTTCCGGCGACTGTGGCCGGAAAAACAGTTAGGGAAGACGACCAGAATGTCGGGGTGGCATTTCGGGTTAAGACGAACCGGGTCGAGTTGAGATCCGACCGACCGCAACAACGGAGCCAACACTGTGTCGTTTTATGTTTGAATTTTAAATGAATTGGACTGTTTGGTTACGGTGATAAGAAATGTGAAAAATTAGGTTTGGGGTTATCCAAACCCTAGATAAGGTAAACAGTGGTTATTGGAATCCGGTTCTTTGAATTAAACTGAACCGTTTGGTTCAGTGAAGGGGCAGACTGGTTTAGGGTTTTTGGTTCTGAACCAACTGGTTCAGACCGCAGCTTTTGGAAATTATAAACCGGCCCCAAATGTTTTAAGAAATCTCACTAAGGCCCAAACAGAAAAATTAATAAAATATTAATTTTTACAAAAATGCCCCTATTTCAAATATGGGTCAAACGAAGTCCAAACGAGGCAAATGAATAGTCAAAATTTATTATCTCGGACGTTCTGAGTCCAATGATAGGGTCCGTTTTGCAAGACGGGACCCTGAAGGATAAAATACCGTAAAAGTGCAAAATGACCATTTTGCCCTTTTTAGTACAAAAGTCCAAATGGAATTCCGCGAAAGCCTAAACCGACTTTCTTCGGCATTCCGAACTCAATGGTAAAGTCTAAATTAGTATTTGAGATACTTATGATAGAAAGGCATAAAATTTGATGAATAGAATTTATTCTAAAACGTATTCACTGATATATAGGGAACTCGAAAGGCAAGGGTACACTCACGGATTTCTGATATAGGACTGCATTAGAGGTAAGTGGATCACTCTCTCTTACATGTGGTGTTTCCACAAGCCAAGTTTATTCTTTTACTGCCAAACTCGTACTCTTGAATGTATTGATATCCTTGTGTTCCATAATTCGATATTTTTCTATCTTGTGGACATTTGATTGATTGATGTATCATTGTTATCATGTTACACTGTGCCTTGAAAGTACCACATGTTATTGCTATCCACAATGTGATATTGTTCTATCTTGTGGACATTGATTGACTGCTATATCATTGTTATCATGTTGAACCATGCCTTGAAAGGCCTACTGTTGTATCCTTATTGAATGAATGATATTCCATTTTTATATTCTATGGAATTACTTATGATCATGACATGTTTATGAACACGGGAGTTGTGCTCAGTCACAACACCCATCTGATGCTATCTAATTGAATGGGACCTACGGGTCAAGTCTGTGAACGGACAAATGGAAATTCACTGGAATTCACTGGGGGGGTATGCCGGGCCCCAAAAGATCGAAGGTCTGCCGAACCCTGACACAGAATAACAGCATCTCTTATGACTGACAGAACATGATTGTTGAATGGCACTATCCCTTATGATTCTTCAAGTCTCGAAGGACTTGCATTGATTGATTTGATTGTGATCGGTTCATTGTGGCAGTACTTCATTGTTGTTATATTATTATTGGATTTCTTCATATTGCTATTACACCCAATACTCCTGATTGTGTATTGTGATTACTGTTCATTGGCCCTCGTGGCAATTGTTTTCATTGGCTATCACAGCATCTCATTCTCATGATTGGCTATCATGTTCTTATATGAAATTGTATTCATTATTGATCATCGATACCAGTGTTGGAGATCTGCATTTACTTACTGAGCTTTGTAGCTCATTCCACCCCACTTACCCCCCATTTCAGGTAATGACGCTGCGAGACCCCAGTAGGAGTCTGAGAGCGTAGGGGGACATTTTGAAGTACTGTACCAGTCTATGTTAGTTCTCCCATGTATTCACCACCCTCGGGTGCTGGTTACGTTTAGTTCTCATTTTGTCTTATATAGAACTATGTCATGTATTTAATAGACTTCCGCTGTTTAAATTATTTAAAAGACTTCCGCTGTTCATTGTTTAAAATTTTTAGTACATTGCATATTAGTACTATGATACAGGAATGGAAAAAGTAGGGACGGCCTTCGGGTCGGCCCCGCGACACGAGATTCGCATAGGGTGGGTTTCGGATCGTGACAGCTTGGTATCAGAGCTTTAGGTTCGATTGTGAGTCATGTGAGATAGGACTAGAGTTAAGACTGTTAGATATGACTGACATTTTATATTTTACAATCATGGACAAATTGTCTTACACATTGACTGGTCATCTCATTGGTTATCTCATTGGTTATCTTCATTGGTTCTATTCACAGTCATGGTTAACACGAGGCAAGGTCCGTTACCTATGGATCATTTAGAACAATTGGAAAGATTGATGTAGACTATCATTGAAAGTCTACCACGGATTCAGGCTAGTGCTAGCTAACCAGCACAGCCAGTACAACAAGAGCAGCCTGTCAATGCAGGCGGCAACATCGGGAATCGTCAAGGGAATGAACGGGATGCTGCATACCAATATGAACGATTCCAAAAAATGAAACCCCCAATGTTTGACGGTACAAATGGGGCCACGGCGGCTGAAGAATGGATGTTAGAAATGAACAGGGTTTTCGATATCTTGAATTGTACTGACGTCCAGAAGGTGGCCTATGCCACGTATATGCTTAAAGGAATGGCATATAAGTGGTGGATAAATGAGAAGGCGAGGGAGCCAAACATAGACTGGCAACGATTTACTGTGGTCTTCAATAAGAAGTACTTCTCCCAAGAAGTACGGAACCGCAGAGTTGCCGAATTCATGGTACTGCAACAGGGGTCGATGACTGTGGAGCAATACGAGGCCACTTTTACTGAATTGGCCAGATTTGCCCCTGATGCTATCAGAACTGAGGATCTGAAGGCTCGTAAATTCGAGGAAGGACTGAAGTGGTTTATCAAGGATAGACTAGTACCCCATCGACTGACTACTTACGATGATGTCGTGGAAACGGCTCGGATCATAGAAAGGAGTGGCGAGGAATTCGCCAAGAGGCGAGGGAACCAGAAGCGTGGAGGCAACCAGAATAAGAGACAAGGGCCTTCTACTTCGGGACAGGGATCTACATTTAACAGACCTGGAGCCGCATCACAGGCGACAGGGTCCGGTCAGAAGAAACAGGGCAACACTAAAAAGGGGGCAGCCAAGTGCTCTCGTTGCAATAAGATCCATAAAGGCCAATGTCTCAAGGACAACAACGCTTGCTACTACTGTGGCCAGGAGGGACATTATGCAAGAAAATGCCCTCAGAAGGATCAGGCCACGCCCAGCACTACCTTGGTTAAAGCACCAACAACCGGAATAGCACCACCTAGACCTCCAACCCAAAGAACTGGACAGGGGAACGTCCAGCAGCAGGCAGGACGAGTTTTCTCCCTTTTACCAGGAGACGTGCAGGCTACAACCTCTATAGTCGCAGGTACTCTTTTAGTATGCTCACAGCCTGCTCATGTTTTATTTGACACTGGATCTACACATTCATTTGTATCCCCTACATATGCTGCTAGATTGAACCTAGTGACGGAACCCTTAGGGTATTTACTGAATGTTTCTATACCATCGGGGAAATCATTGTTGGGGGATACCATGTATAGGAATTGTGGGATTCAGATTGGGGATACACACTTATTGGCTAACCTTATACCCTTGGAAATTTGTGGATTCGACGTTATCCTTGGAATGGATTGGCTGGCTGCCAATCATGCTACGATACACTGTGTGGCCAAACGAGTTCTCATACAGAATCCCCAGTTTCCAACAGTTAACTTTGAGGGGACACGGGTGGCTTCCCCACCCTACTTCGTTTCCTCTATCTAGGCAAGGCGTCTGCTTCGCAAAGGATGTTACGGATTCTTATGTAGTGTTCAAGACACTGATTCCCAACAGCCTGAGTTAGAGAAGATTCCCATTGCTAGGGAATTTCCCGGAGTGTTCTTGGATGATCTTCCAAGAATGCCCATAGATAGGGAGATCGAGTTTTGCATCGACATATTGCCAGGCACTACCCCGAATCCAAGACTCCATATAGGATGGCACCGGCAGAGCTGAAGGAGCTGAAGCTCCAGTTGCAAGAATTATTAGACAAGGGTTTTATACGACCCAGCTCGTCACCATAGGGCGCACCTGTATTATTCGTAAAGAAAAAGGATGGAACTATGAGACTGTGTATCGACTATCGTGAGTTGAACAAAGTTACCATCCGGAACAGATATCCACTGCCCAGAGTAGATGATTTGTTCGACCAATTGAAAGGGGCCCAAGTGTTCTCGAAGATCGACCTGAGGTCCGGCTATCACCAGTTGAAGGTCAGACCCACTGACATTCAGAAGACAGCATTTAGGACACGGTATGGACACTACGAGTTCCTTGTTATGCCATTTGGGGTGACCAATGCCCCAGCTGCCTTCATGGACATGATGAACCGTGTGTTCAAGTCGTATTTGGACGACTTCGTGATTGTCTTTATAGACGACATCTTGGTTTACTCTAAGAACCAGGAAGAACACGAGGTACATCTGAGGAGAGTCCTACAGAAGTTAGGGGAGCAGAAGTTATACGCCAAGTTGAAGAAATGCGAATTCTGGCTTCCTAGTATAGCATTTCTGGGACACGTGATTAGTAAAGAAGGAATCTCTGTTGATTCCCAGAAGATTGAGGCAATCATGAATTAGCCTCAACCTACTAGCGTCACAGAAGTGCGAAGTTTTATGGGGTTAGCAGGCTACTATAGGAGATTTGTCAAGGACTTCTCCAAAATAGCTACGCCTATTACCAAATTGACCCGGAAAGGTGTTCTTTTTGTTTGGACAGAGGAACAAGAAAAGAGTTTCCAAGAGTTAAAGGAGCGTTTGGTTACAGCTCCTATATTGACAGTACTAGAAGGAACTAACGGTTTTGTGATTTACAATGATGCCTCGTTCAAGGGCTTAGGGTGTGTGTTAATGCAGAACAGAAAAGTGGTAGCATATGCTTCATGACAGTTGAGACCCTATGAGGGGAACTATCCGACACACGACCTTGAGCTAGCAGCCATTGTCTTCGCCTTGAAGATATGGAGACATTATTTATACGGAGCCACGTGCGAAATCTTCACTGACCATAAGAGCCTCAAGTATCTGTTTACACAGAAGGAGCTCAATATAAGACAACACCGTTGGTTAGAATTGTTGAAGGACTACGAGGTTAGCATACAGTACCACCCAGGAAAGGCAAACGTGGTAGCTGACGCTCTTAGTAGGAAGTCATCAGGGAGTTTAGCTTGTCTGTTGACGACACAAACAGAGATACTGAGAGACTTGGACGCTATGGAAATAGAGATAGTTTTGCCCAGCTCCGAGGCACTATGTGCCAACGTCACAGTCAGTTTGTCGATTGTGGACAAGATCAGGGGGCAGCAGACTCATGATGAGAAGCTAGCTAAGCTTCTTCAAGAGATTGAGACAGGCATAGACTCCGAGTAGTCAGTGAAAGATGGAATATTGTATTATCAGGGTAGGATCTGAAGATTGGAAGGACATTCTTCTACCTTATGAAGATTGG
Source organism: Nyssa sinensis (assembly GCA_008638375.1). Classification (NCBI taxonomy): domain Eukaryota; kingdom Viridiplantae; phylum Streptophyta; class Magnoliopsida; order Cornales; family Nyssaceae; genus Nyssa; species Nyssa sinensis. The sequence continues at coordinate 9,662,339 of CM018042.1, read as the reverse complement.
AAGATAAGGAACTTTCCCTTTCATGAAGGTACTGTAATTGCTATTTGGAAGAATTTTCTTTTACTGCGAGGGCATGACGTTTTTAGGCTGTAATACCCTGACCCGGGATATGGCATGTAAACCGAAGTAGACCGAGTCGAGTAGTGTATTACACAGTTGTAATCGAACTGTTGAGGCTCTATATTATGATATCATATAGGCTGAACGATTTTGGAATATGAACGGTTTCAATTGTACAGTCAGTGTCGGGCGACGCCGAGCGACCCAAAATCGAGCATTCGTAATGCATGTACGTACGCAGACTCGTGCATGTGTACGTATGCATAAATGCGTACATCCTTCGATATAAGTGTATGTATACGCGTATAGAAATTGATATATATGTATATATAAATATATATATATATATGTATGTATAATATGTATAAGAAATGTATATATATATATATACAGTTATGTAAGATAATACATATATATAATGTAGATTTTAAATACAAAGGGGGAAAGGAAACTGCCATGCACGCATCATAGCAGTGTGTGTGATTAGTGTGTATTTGTGTGTGTTGGGGAAAAGTAGCAAAGCTGTCAAGAAAAGGAGGGGCAAGTGGGGAGTGAAATATGTATATATATATATATATATATATATTTATAACAATATCCATAAAATGGACGTGGAGGATGAAGAAGCAAAGGGCGGTGGAAAGCAGTCCAAGAAGGCTGCAAGGAAAGTAGGAAAAGAGAAAAAAGGTAGGTGCCATGTGAGGGACTTTTCCCTATAAATACTGAGGGCAGTTTTGAGAGAAATCAGAAAAAGAAAGAAGAAACGTGAGAAGCTAAGAGCTGAATTGGGTTCAGAGCATTCAGGAGTGCAAATCAGAAAAAGAAAAGAGGAGTTACTACAGGCAAGAAACTGAGAAATTTAGGTGAGTGAAACCAATTCTATTTTATTATTTATAGCATGATTCGTTTAGCTATGAAAGTAGGGTCTTGATAAGCCTGAAAAGGGATCATGTTGCAAAAAGAATCAATCAAAATGGTCAAGAGATGAAGGAAATATAGGCAGTTCCAGGTTGTTAGAATAATTCGGGTTTTTAAAATTTCATGCTTTAAACTCCATTTGAACAATGAGGAACTAATCCTCTATACTGTAGAAAATGATTAGGAAAAGAAATGAGTAAAAGCAATTAAGGAATATGCACGAATTGGAAGAAACCAGTTGGCCAGAGCTACGTTTTTTCTCTAATTCGGGAAGATTTAGTGAACCAATTTAAAAACCAAGTTTGAATATGTAATCCCCATGAAAAACTTAAAAGAATCCCATTGAGCTAGGGTTAAAAATTGATCAAAAAATACTGACCATCACCGGAAGGAATGACGGAACCCTACTAGAGCATCATCGGAAGGTCGTGGGGCAAGACGATGAACAGTGCCCTAAACGGCACCGTGTTATGTTAGGTTAGCATGAAACTACGTCATTTTGTTTAATTCTGTTTTGAATATATATATATATATATATATATAAAATACGGTCTGTTTGGCTATTGGAATAGGAAATTAATTGGGTACGCTGATTGGGAATGGGGTTATCCTATCCCTGTTCTAGACTTAGTTCGCTATTTGGTTTCAAAGATTTAAGAAAAAATACGCAGGGGTTGCTGCCCTCACGGTTCGAACCAAGGTGTTGGGCGCGTGAGAGACTTAAGTCTCATGGGCAGACCATTGTGCCACGGCCACGCGTGTGATCCTATTTTCACCAAATAAATATATATTATATAATTAGTTAATTAAATAAAAAAATAAATTAAATAAATAAAGAAAATTGATGCGTAGTCTAAATTAAACGAATGAATAGTATTTTTTATTATCTTGAATATTTTAAAGCCAATAGAAGGATTAGTTTTACGAGACGGAGCCCCAAAAAATAAAGACCCGTTGAAATGCTAAATGACCATAACACCCCTAATAGTACCCAAACCCAAATGGAAGTCCGCGAAACCCTAAACTGACTTTCTTTGACATTTCAGACTCAATAGTAGAGTCTAAATTAGTAATAGAGATACTTATAATAACAAGGCATAAAATCTTATGAATAGCATTAAGATTGAAACGTGTTTACTGATATATAAGGAACTCGAAAGGAAATGGCAAAATCACGGGATACTGATCTAGGAACACATTAAAAGATAAGTAAAACCTAATCTCTTACATGTGGTATTTCCAAGCCATATTTATTCCATTACTACTGAACTTGTACTCTTGAACGTACCAGATATTATTGTTTTCCAAAGAAGTGATATTGTTCTATCTTGTGGACACTTATTGACTACTATATCATTGTTTATCATATTATACCATGCCTTGGAAGGCCTACTGTTATGTCTTTACTGAATATATGATATTCTACTTTTATACTCTTATGGAATCACGAATGATCATGATATGTTATGAATACCGGATTTGTGCTCAGTCACAATATCCATCCGATGCTTTCTGATTTACTGGACCTACGGGTCAAGTCCTTGAACGGACATATGAAAAATTATTGGAGTTTCATTGGGGGGTATGCCGGGCCCCAAAACATCGAGGGCGTGCCGAACCCTGGAACAGAGTAAATGCATCTCTTATGTGATTGATATGATTGCGATTATTAAATGACACTATTCTCTATAATTTATTTTATACCGAGAGAACATTCCTTATTGAATTGATTGTGATTGATTTATTGTGGCAGTACATTTATATTGATAAATTGTTATTGAAAGTTTCCTAATGATGTTATATCCATTACTCTTGATTGAATATTGTAACCCCCACTGTTTATTGGCCATTGTGGCAATTGTTCTCACTGGCTATTACAACATCTCATTTCTTATGATTGGCTATCATATTCATATTCATGGGTTCATGTTCTTTGATGATCACCGATACCAATGTCAGAGATGGGAATTTACTTACTAAGCTTCGTTAGCTCATTCCATATTACTTACTATTTTTCAGGTAGTGACGCTACAAGACCGCAGTAGGAGGACATTTTTAGGAAATGTACTAGTCTATGATATAGTTCTCTTATGTATTCACCACCTATGAGTGCTGTTATGTTTAGTTCTTATTTTAGTACTTGTAGAACCATATGATATATTTAAAAGACTTTCGCTAATTATTGTTTTCAATTTCTAGTGCATTACACATTATTACTATGATACAGGAATGGAAAAAGTAGGGACGGCCTTAGGGTCGGCCCCGTGACACGAGATCCGCATAGGGTGGGTTTCGGGTCGTGACACGGGCAGTGGGTTGACAAACCTTGATGGTAAGAATTTTGTTGTTGTGGATATATTTCAAGCATTGATGGAGGGTTGAAGTAACTACTCCCATTTGGTGGATCCAAGGCCTCCCAATAATGACATTATAAGAAGATTTAGCGTCTAGGACGATGTATTCAAAGATCAGTGTCTTTTGGCCGTCCCTTTCTCCTATCGTGGTTGGTAGGTCAATTCTATCGATTGCGACGTTGAAATTCCCGTCGAATCCTACCATGACAACAACGGTAACTCTAATGTCATTAGAGTCGAGTTTCATGTGTTTGAAGGGTTACAAGAACCCTTCTGATCTCAAAATTAGCGATTTTGAGTGAGATGACAAGAGTATCGTTGTGGGGACAATGTATCCCAATAAGGTCCAATTCAGAGAACTAGATATGAGGCTCTGACTTCACCTTTTTCTCAATGGTCAAGATCTAGATGATACGGGGTTCTGTCATTCCCTCCTAAATATATCTTTTCCTGGCTGGGTTAGACGTTCTTATCATCGTATTGTAAGCGTGAAGCACCACGATGACTTGATTATTTTGTCATTGCTGATCAATTTCCCTTTGTTTAGGCCTTCGGTCTTGCCTCCTTTGGGGTAGTCTTTCATCACGAGGGTTCTGGCTCTCGTCTTAGCAGACAAACTCTCTTAGTCGTCCTCTCTTGATGAGATGCTCTATTTCTTGCTTCAAAGCCCTACACTCCTCAATCGTGTGCCCCCGCTCCTTATAGAAATCACAATACTTGTTCTGATTCCTTGAGTCAGGGTGGATTTTTAGTGGCTCTAGCCACCTTAGGTTTTCGCAAGTTTGGATCTGTTGGAGTATGTAGGTAAGAGGGCATTCAAAGGGGTATAAGTCCTATACCGCCCAGAGTTTGAGTTGTTCTGGGCTCTAGATGTTGTTCTCGTGTTGGGACTCCTGATCATCTTCTTGTTAGTGCTGTTATCCCTCTTTCGAACTTGCTCATCCTTTTAAGCTTGTTCTTTAACTTTTTAGAAAGAGATTTTTTGTATCTTCAAGATTAAAATACTTTTGTGCTCTATCCATGAGTGTTGTGATATCAATAGAAGGATTCTTGGTCAAGGAATCCTAAAGCATCCAAGCCCAAGGCTTGAAGTGAGGGCGGCCATTAGGAAACTTGAACTATAATCGTTTATCTCCATGAGTTCGGTATTAAAATGAGCAATGTGCTTCCGAAGTGATTCTCCCTTTGCTTGCTTCATAGTTAGCAAGAATTCTAGTCATTTTCTCAACTTCCTATTTGTTAAGAATCGGTCGAGAAATAGACTACTGAACTTGTAAAAGTTGCTCATCGATTTCTAAAGAAGATTGTTAAACCATTTAAGGATAGTACCCTTTAGGCTGGTTACAAACGTTCGACACATAAAGGCATCAGTAGCCCCGTGTAGAGCCATTATGTATTGATAGTGAGATAGGTGGTCCCCAAGGTCCTCAGACCCGTCATAAAGGGTGAATTTTGGGACAAAAAACTTCTTGGGTCGCTCCTCTGTCATTATGGCAGAAGTGAATGGCATGAAAAACCTACCGAGCAATTTACTTAGCTCCTTTTACTCTTGAGGGATGTAGAACCCCTTGGTTGAGACCGTTTGATCTTGAGAGTCTGCTATCTCCTCTACCCTCTTAGGAGCTTTAGGCAGGACTTGTTGCCTGATCGGTACCCATTCCTGTGCCTCCAGGTCCTAGATTTACAGGAGAAATTTTTTTGGTGTTTGTAGGAGGATGCTACTCTCTCAAGACTGGGGGACTAGAGTCTTGGGAGGTTGGAATTCCTGCAACGTTAGATTGGCTTCAGAGGCCGTTGGAACTGGTATCCTTGTTCTGCTTTAGTAGTGGACAACAGGATAAAACATGGGCATTCCTCTCCCCACAGCCGTTGACAACTGGGGATCAGTCCTATATGAACAGTACCTTAGGGGTGTACCAGTTGCGTGTTAGGCAACTCCTCGTTGGGGGATCCTCCACCCGTGGTGGTGATAGGAGGGTGAGATCCTCTATGAGCAGTGTTAGTATGAGGAGGAGGATTACTCCATTGGTTTTGAGCCAATGAGGCTAGAGTTTGTGACATGACAGCGAGTTGTTCCTACATCTGATCGAACTGTTATTGAATTCGATTGTTATAAACAAATGGGTATATGTCCCTTCCTCTTCTAGTAGGAGGCTGATTTTGAGGGTTTTAAGAGTTCTTTTTAGGAAAAAGGTTGGGAGCCACTGACTTTTTTTTTAAAAAAAAAAAGACAATAGATTTATTGTTTGAAGAAAAAATAGTAAGAACGATTTTCGTTCCCACAGATGGCGCCAAGCTGATGTTGCACTTTCTTGGTCTGAAGCCTTCCCGTCCTTGGCTACCTGTTAAGAACTTGAGGTCAGAGGGTCACCGGGAAGGCTCCGATGGTAGCTGCTCTGATAATAAAGTCATTAAAGAAATAAAGGCAGTAATTCAAGAGAAAAATTGAACATAACTTGAAAACATACCTTATAGCCTTACTTATAGGCTATAAATCTCCTAAGTTGAATAGGATTAGCAATCATAAAAATAGGGATTTGAAGATATCCTGAAAATAGTGTTAAACTCGGGACCATATACCTTTGAACCCCCCATGCCCAGTTGACCTGGATAAAACAATCTTTTTTGATCTGTACCCTGAAGAGCTTTTGTATAGACACATGTCATGCTTTGAATATGTTTATTATTTTATGGTAGATCAGTACTGATCAACGCAACAAGTGTTTGGAATGGAAATGTTATTCCAGTGTTGGTAGTTAGCAAATAATACTTAATTATGTAAAGAATTTCAATGAACATTTTAAAAGGTGATGGGTGTAGATTGCAAGGAAAAGAAGTATTAGGGTTGCAGCAGGTCTCAAATTCTTGTAGTGGAAAGTTGAAGTGATCCGATGTAGGAAACAAGTATGGGAGGAGATGGGTGTAGATTAAAAGAGAGAGAATGTTGAATTTCTTTGGCAGATATTTTTTGACATAATGAAATTTCTCTATTCAAAAAATACAGATTTTTTGGACAAAATTTCACATACAGTATGGATCTTGTTTCATACATTTCGATTTTTAGAATCCAAATATATAATTTTTATGAAAAAAATATTTATATATCACAAGTTATTTAATTTTGAGATTTCTAAAACAAACGGTGATGACATGACAGTGGATATGCGCAAAAATTAGTTGAAGAAGCTATTTGTTTAGTGTTTTCACATGAAGAATTATTTTTGTCAAAGAAAAAAGCTAGTTACTTTTGGGTTAAAATATTTTAATTGTCACATTATAAAATTATAACAGTAACCTTATGTCATCATATTTATTGTAACATTATTATATATACATGCACTTGTAGCTTCTATAAAAATACCATAATTGGAACTGCTAGTGCAAAATAAAGTAATCGTTTGTGGTGCTTCCCATGTGAGCTTAAACTTTCAAATTGAAACACATAAAATAGGAGTTGAGAGTAGACCTTGAATTTGGCAAAGTTTTGGTTTGTTCAAGTCAGCGACAAAAATTAATCAACCATTTGCTGTCACTGTCTTGAGCAAACAAGTCAGCGACAACTACCAGCAAGCCCGGCCGGCTACCGCATAATTACAATATGTGTTCATAATTTGTATCATATTTTTATATTATATAATCAAAACGACTTTGGTTCTCACGATCATGATCATTTATACGTGTGTAAGTCACGTTTACAAAGTTATGCACATCAGATTAATTTTTTTTAAATAATTAAGTCTACTCTTTAAAATTTATTTGTTAAGAACTGACTCTGAAAAGATTTAAATTCATAAAACTTAAATTTTATCTTCAGCATCTTTACTATTCGACCATACCCATATAATAACATTACTTTTAAAAACATTACAATTCCATCTCTACTATGTGTGCAGAGGAAAAAAATCACATAAATATATGAAATAATTTTTATTAATAGAAATGTAAGAAAATTTGTAATTAATAATTCTAATAATTAATAAATTTTTCATCTCCTAAGTTTATTAATTGTAAGAGAGTTAATTGTATATGAAAAAGTAAAATCAATATGAAATAATTTTAAATGTTTAAATAAATTGGCAAATACATTTTATAAAGCACAACCGCATAAAGAAAAGTGCAAAAAAATATTTCAAACGAACATCATTTTAATTCTATTAATTAATTGCTTGCGGTGTTTCTGGGGTTAATGTGTTGTTTCCCATTTCCATAAATTCAGGGCACAGATTCATAGTGGCAGTGCGGAACATGAACATCACATTCATAGAGATTCGCTATCACACAATGTTTCGAGATCCAGGTCACATTGGTCTGGTCAAGTTATGGGAATTTAGTTTTTTATTTTAAGTCTCTTGGGGTAAATTAATACAAGTTTTGGCAGATGATGGGTCCGACTTTGCTTCCACTTTAAAGAATATATATGACATTACAAATGCTTTTAATTTTAATTAAGGGCCGTTCGGCCGGAAGTCCATGTAATAGCTTGATAGAGATAAATTATCATCGGTCCACACGAAACGATGTTAATTATGTAGGTGTTTTAATTATTTTGTGCCTAAAATACCATTCCACTATATTTTTTATACTTGAGTCGTGAAACCTGGAACCCTTCAAAAACAAATTCGTAAAATTTTAAAATTCAATAACTTAAAAATTATAAATATGATTTTAATAAAATTTATATATTTAGATTTTAAACATTGGGATCTATCAAATAAGATTCGTATTATATATAAAAATTTGGAAAAGAAAAATTCACTTTGAACTATAAAAATTTGTCTCCTAGTTTAAGTGCAAAAGTTCGTCTCATTGAAATTGTAAAGTTTTACATTTTCTAGTAAAAAACTTCATTTAAGCAAAATTATAAAAATTCGTCTTAGTAAAAGTGTAAAATTTCACACTTTTTAGTTAAAAACTTATTCATAGAGAGAATGTAAAATTTTATACTTTCAAAAATATTTCCTGTCAATCATCAATTTTCAGTGCCCAACAAAACTGTAAAAATTCGTTAAGTGTGAAATTTCACACTTTCCAGTAAAAAATTTTATCCCAGCGAAAGGTAAAATTTTACACTTCAAAAAAATTACCTATCAATCATCAATTTTCACAGCACTGCTCCGAAACTAAAATGATGGGTGATTAGAACCGTTGATTTTCTACGAGTGATTCATTCGTCTGCTATCATAATTGTAATCATTCATTATACGCAAATAAGTTCCTGAGATTGGGCATCATCACCAACATGTGTCTCCCATTTTAAATGGTGACTATGTTCTTTATATGGTTTGTGTTTGCATTGAGTATTGGCAGCGTAGATTAAGGAGCAATTAAAACCAAAACAACAACAACATAGATTCAAGCAACTTGTAGCTACTATCATCAGAAAATAAATACATCAGTCACATGATTCAAGATTTCTCCAAATCAAACACTTTTGTTATTTGTCCACATGTGAATGTAAAATATCACAATCACTAAATAATACTTTTCTAAATGGTTAGGAGCTCGCGTGAAAAGTGAGGCAAGAGTCTGCCAATGAAGCTTTAACACGGATGATGTATTGTATTAGGGATTCGAACAAATTTCTTGGACTTGTGTATGACGAATTTGCGGAAGGGTGTAACAATGAAAAATTTCATATGAGGGTTAAACAAGTTAATAATGAAAAAAAACCTCAATCACATCAGCAACTTGAATTTGTGCTCAATTTTTGAAAAAACGGAAGTCCTTAACCTTTGATTCGAAAAACCTAAAGATCTTAAAATAATTTATTGCCTTAGATAGTGACTTAACCCTAATTAACCCTTTAATTAATGCTAGAATCAATTTAAAAATTCTTTTATTTTCAGTTTAATATATAATTCTTTTAGTTTTTCAAATAGATGCCAAAAAATATTATTTATATACTTTTATAACCAATAAACAATAAAAGTATTTAACTTAATGGAATTATACTTTAAAAAAATACCACTTTTTAAAGTGGGGAAATGTGGTATTACTCATTATATTAATATTTTACACTTGGTGTTAGTATATAGATAGGATTTAGTTACACTTGGACTTGGTGTAAAAATAATTATATTAATATTTTACAAAAAAAAATATTAAGTTAAATATAATTTTTAATCCAACCAATGGCTATTAAAAAAAAATAATATCTATATTAATTATTAGGAATATCGAGTCAACTTGGAAAATGGAAGTCGAAATAGAGAAAAATGGGAGAAGTAAATGAGTTGTTTATGGGACAAAATGAGCATCAAAGTTAACAAGTGTGACTTTTTGCATGTGCAGAGGATTATAAATAGAGAGGATCTTTGTCGCGACCCGAAACCCACCATACGTGGATTAGGGGCAACAACTGACACTGCCACTCGGACATGCCGTATAGAATCAAATAAATCGCATCGAATGATAAATAAATTTTTCTTTTCTTTATAACAATAAATCATTTAATCATTTAATGCAGAAGCTATGCCAATGCAATTCATCTGATCATAAATCGAACTTCAACAACCATCAATCAAATATCCCCAAGTACTATTTTGATCATCATGATTCATTAATCAAGTCCAACATCACTATCAATGATACAATCTTACAAATACCTATTATTTAGATCAGCCTTCTAGAGTACATATTCAAATCATGACTTGGAGTTCACATCATCAACATTGCTCACAAACACGCCACTAGCTCCACTAGTCACCTAATTTTGTTTCTTCCTTATAGAGCTAACTGAAAAATAGTTATAAATATGGAGTGAGCTAACTTAGCTCAGTAAGTAAATTCCCTCTCTTTGCCATGGGACATGGTTAGTCCAAAAGAAAGATAAAGGAAAATAGCAAGCAAAGGATAATATCACAATGCATGCAAAGGATAGAAAATTACAGTAGCCATTCACTAAGTACGTGAATCAATAAAATGACGTGTAAGTCCCAAACGCACATCCCAAAATAGAATAACAAATCAATATTAGGGATCGGCCTGTATAATAAATAGCTACCACTCTAACAGGATAACAATTTGAGTCCAAAGATTGGCAAGCAAGCATATCATCAATCAAATAATATGTCAACAGATAAGCCATGGGCAGGCTCACAAGGTGTATCTGTAATCAAGAGTACATCATCAACATAACCAAAGATAGGCTTGCAAAGCATATCAATAATCCATGAGTGCATCATCGAAATATCAATAAACGATATGAGATACTCATAAAACAGATGTTTTTCACATATAGGGCCTGGCATACCCTCAAAAGCACTCTTCCAAGTCCACTCCCCCTTTGGGCTACTGGATAGCACTAGAGCTCTGTACATATATCATGTCCTGTCCTCCAAGGACTAAGTGTAGGGCATCATTCCCGAACACTAGCCCGTAGGTCCCCAAGCATTTGTCAATCAGATGGACGTTGTGACAGATCACAACTCCAAGCACTCATAATAATATCATGATCGTCAAAATTCCACAGGTGATGTAAATATTTGTGGAATAGCAAATTCTCAGCAGTGAGAGGTATACCAATTTTCCAATATCTAAACAAGGATAGAAATAGACAAATAATAATATGAGGATATTAGTAATCAAATTCTCAAAAAATCCACGGTATAGGACAAACATCAAATTATGGAGATCATTAATGACAGGTATGTATGGATTATAAATTGGTAGCATCAAAGAAATAAACAATGACATGGCTAGAAATACCACATGCTAGAGTTCGGGTTTACGTACATTGAATTTTTAGCATTCCATTCCCATGCGGTTACTATAATAGCTATCCCATAGTGCTCTTTCCATTTTCCATCGTTTGGGTGATCCTATAATCACGGATCAAAAATACATAGCATAATGAATCAGTATTCATTCTAATCTCAAACTTTGTTATTTTTTGTTTTAAGTTTTTTTGAACTTAGTCTATTCGATTAAGGGTTTTAAATTTCATTTTTAGGTTCCTTGGTGCCTTATAACTTATTTGGCCCTTCAAAGGAATGATGGTAATTTACCCTTATTAACATTCCATATTTCTCCATATACGATTTACGTATTCAGGTTCCATTTTGAGTCTGTTTGGTCCTTGTAACATTTATGTGGACTTATAAATTTTCTTTTTATACTTTTGATAACTTCAATAAGTCCTAAGGATGTATTCGTCATTTTTTAGTTTGTTACCGAGTCTTATTCTCTTCAAAGGAATGTTACCATTCAGTCCAGAATATTGAATATAATTAATACAGACTTTTTCGGATCTTAATTAGCTCATTTGTGACTTACATTAAGCCTAGGGGCATTTTTGTAATTTTATACTTTCACGCGTCACATTTTTTGATACTTCATTTACTAAAATGAACTCTACCGTTGAGTCCGGATGGTTCAAAATAGTCAAGATGAGCTACCTTTTATATTTAATTGGCCCCAGATATCTTTAAGGGTGAAATAGTAGTTTTATATTTTACGTGCCCAAATTTTTTAGAGTCACATCTCGTAAAACGAACCTTGCCATTGGGTCCAGAATGTCCAAAATAGTTAAAATACACTCCTCTTTTATTTTATCTGGGTAACGGGGTAATTTATAATAATTAAATTAATTAAATTATTTCATTTTATATTACTGTATATATTTATTATGTTAATATTTTATTACAGGTGCTGTAACACCCCGACCCAGAATATGACTGAGCAACCTTGTAACCCGAGCTGTTAAGGCTCTATATTACGATATTGAATGGACTGAACGATTTTGGAATGTGAGTGGTTTCAAATGTACAGACAGTGTCGGGCAATGCCCAAGCAACCCCGAACCAAGTACCGAAGTGCGCGTACATACATGTGTATATATATATATAAATATATGTGAATGGAATTTTATGTATATGTGTGTGTGTGTATATATATATATATCACCATATAATACTGTTATATAATGAACTATATATATGTGCATAATTATATGTATACATATGTATATATATGGCCGTATAGGTGTATGTAAGGAAGTATAGATATATATATATATTAGTATATGTATATGTATTATGCACAAAGATGAAATAATATATATATATATATATATATATATACATATAAGGGCCATGCATTCAACATGTGCTCTATGTGTAGTTACTATGTGTTTTGAGTGTTGGGGGAGAGTGCCACAAAGGGCTGCCGACATAAGGGAGAGAGATAATATAATGTGTATATATATTGTAAATATCTTCAAGCTTTGAAAGCTTGAGGATAAAGAAGCAGCAAGGACGATGAGAAAGCAGTCAAGGGAGACTGCAAGGAAGGTGGAAAGAGAGAGAAAAGGTGCGCGCTGCAAGTGGGAGAAATAGCCTATATATATGCATGTGAGCATTAAAGGAAATAAGAAAAGAGGAGAAGAAATTGAGAAGCTAAGGCAATGAGGAGGAGTTTTGAGATTTAGAAGAGGAAACTAGGGTGATTCAGAAGGAGATATTGCGAGCAAAACGTGAGAAATAAGGTGAGTAAAGTGAATGCTATTTTTAATTTTTGATAGCATGAAAGTTAGTTTAAAATGTATGGCCTTGATAGGCATGTAACTAAGATCATTTAGCAAAAAGAACGAAGTGTTTTGGTCCAAAAATGAAGGAGATATATGCGATTACAGTTTTTAAAGGATAATCGGGTTTTTAGAAAATCAAGCTTGAAACCTAGAATTTTTTTTGTAGAACTGTTAAATACCTGCCCAGATAAAGATTAGGAACAAATTGAGTGAAAAACACTGACTTAACAGTTGGGAAATTGAAATGAAAGTGTCACCGGAAGTTTGAGTTCGTTGAAATACCCAACTGAAAACCCATATTCAAAGAGTTCCATAGGCCTACTCCATCAATGGAGGATGGATATGGAATCCTTGAAGAAACTGAGATCGAACCCCATTGAGCTTAGTTGGAAAACAGGTCGAAAAATGTCACCGGCGCCGGAGGGGATGTTGGAGACTGATTGGGGAAGATGATGAGTAGTGACATCTAAACGATGTCGTGTTGAGGGGTTGTTTAACTAAGTTACGTCGTTTTAAGGTTACTGTTTCAATTTTATATATATGTATAGGACTATTTGGTTACAGGGTTATGAAATTAAATTGGGGGACTGTTAGGGGACGGGGTTATCCTATCCCTGTTCTAAACCTAGTTCTCTGTTTAGTTTAAGAAATCAAAGAAAAAAATAACAGGGGCTGCTGCCCCCAGGAGTTGAAGCAAAACCGAACCAAGGAAGGGTTTAAACCTTGAAGTGCGGACGACTGTGCCACTAAGGCACATTTGATCCAAACTCACCCAATCAATATATATTTTATAATCAAATGAATAAATTAAATTAATTAAATTACAATAATTAAAGATAATTAAAACGTAGTCCAAATTAATAAATAGTGTTTTCCTATTATCTCGGATATTCTAAAACCAATGGAAGGATCCATTTTACGAGACGGAGTCCCGAAAAATAGAGACCCGTAGAAATGCTAAATAACCATAATGCCCCTAATAGTACCCGAATCTAAATAGAAATCCGCAAAAGCCTACACTAACTTTATTCGACATTCCGGACTCAATAGTAGAGTCTAAATTAGTGAAAGAGATACTCATGGTAACAAGGCATAAAATTTGATGAATAACATTAAGACAGAGACGTGTTTACTGATATATAGGAAACTCGAAAAGAAAAGGGAAATCCACGAGATACTGATCTAGGAACGCACTGAAAGGTAAGTAAAACCTAATCTCTCACATATGGTATTCCAAGCCATATTTATTCCATTATTGCCGAACTTGTACTCTTGAACGTACCATATATTATTGTTTTGCACAAAGTGATATTGTTCTAACTTGTGGACATTTATTAATTGATATATCATTGTTTATCATATTGTACCATGCCTTGAAAGGCCTACTGTTATGTCTTTACTAAATAAATGATATTCCATATTTATACTCGTATGGAATCACGAATGATCATGATATGTTATGAATATCGGAATTGTGCTCAGTTATAATATCCATCCGATGCTTTTTGAGTTAATAGAACCTACAGGTCAAGTTTGTGAACGGACATATGGCCAAGATGTCGGAGTTTACTAGGGGTATGACGGGCCCTAAAATACCGAGGGCTTGCCAAACCCTGGAACAGAGTAAATGCATTTCTTATGTGATTGATATGACTGCGATTATTGAATGACATTATTCCCTATCATCAGTCTTAGACTGAGAGAACATTTCTTATTAAATTGATTGTGATCGATTTATTGTGGCAGTACATTCATATTAATAAATTGTTATTGAGAGTTTCATATTGATATTACATCCATTACTCCTAATTGAATATTGTGACCCCACTATTTATTGGCCATTATGGCAATTATTCTCATTGGCTATCACATCATCTCATGTCTTATGATTGGCCATCATATTCATATTCATGGATTTATGTTCTTTTATGATCACCATAACCAATGTCAGAGATGGGAATTTACTTACTGAGCTTCGTTTAGCTCATTCCGATTTACTTACCATTTTTCAGGTAGTGACGCTATGAAACCCCAGTAGGAGTCTGAAAGCATAGGAGGACATTTTGAGGAAATGTATTAGTTTTTGATGTAGTCCTCCCATGTGTTCACCACCTACGAGTGATGTTATGTTTGGTTCATGGTTTGACAATTATAGAACCACATTATATATTGAAAAGACTTCCGTTGTTTATTGTTTGAAATTTTTAGTACGTTGCACTTTATTATTATTCTACAGGAATGGAAAAAGTAGAGACGGCCTTAGGGTTGCCCTTGCAACACAAGATCCGTATGGGGTGGGTTTCAGGTTGTGACAGCTTGGTATCAGAGCTATAGGTTTAAATTGATTTGGATTAACTGATATCAAAAACTTAGTATCAGGATTGAGCCTTAGGTTCTAGTGAGTCATGGGAGACAGGATTAGAGTACCAAAAATGTTAAGTCTAAGAGTCAATCGATAGATAATACGGACATTACTATTATAGAATTTTATGTGAATACTAACTATTATCTTACATGAATATTACCTGATTATCTTTTATAGCGATAGTTAACACAAGGAATACATCGATAGTTATGGATCGCATAGATCGCTTAGAGTGACTGATGGAAAGGGTTATTGAGGCTTTACCTAGGAATCAGCCCATAGATAATGCTTAGTTACTATGCTAGACTCATATATGAACGTTGATTGCCTATCTTACGTAAATGCTAATTGTTATCTTTTACAGCAAATAGTAAACACTTGGAAATGATTAGGCTACTCTATCAGTAGTCACAAGTACTTTCCTAGTTATTCATAACGTTTATAGACTACTCAGATTTTATGTTAACTTTACACATTTATCCATGTCCCCACATTTCTACCGAACTGAACTTAGCAATTGAACACTTAAACTATAGATTTACTGATTCCATTACATCAGGAAAGTTGTTATTGGATAATGTTAGACAGAAAAACATGTGAACTCTAGACTATTTACTGAACCATTTTCATAATACCATGAGGATCATTGTTTAGAAATGTTAAACATAGAACACACGAGATACAGATCAAGAGCACAGGTATTCTCAATGATTGGCCTATAGTTGAAAGTTAGGCTTAGTAATATAGAAGAAATGACATTTAGAAATCAACACAAATACTACGAGTTCCTTATAATACTGTTGAGACGACGTATGCCCTAAATGTATTAGTGAACTTAATGAATATAATTCTACAACCCCACTACACCTATCCTACCAAACCTAGTGATACCAGGAGATCACTAGAGCACTAAGTTTGAATTATTAAGCTCAGCTGATATCAAAAGACTTGGTGTTAGAACAGTCTAGTAATAAGAGGTTCATAGGAGATAAGACTAATGTACTAGTATTACCAAATGTCCAAGTAGAGTCAATCCTAAAATGATAGATAGACTCTTATATGAATCCTAACCATTGATCTTTTACAGTGAATAGTTTTGGGAGATGATTAGGCTACTGTACCAATAGTCGCAGGCTATTGTTAAATATTAGCTCTACGTATTAATTTATAGCTCCAACATTTACTACTAGCTGAACATAGAAACAGAACTCCTAAGTTATATGTTAACTGTTCAATTTCCACCAAGAGAATGATCGATGAGGGATATTATGCATGAAACAAGTAGAGTACGTAACATAGATATAAAAGTATCAAAATGACATACTGTTATCTCGTATAATTTTAAAAATAATAATGAGTCAAATGATTAGGTGATTTATAACTTCGAAAAACAATAACAGATTTAAATGCTAAGATTTATAATCTTTAGAATGAACTACTATACTGTTATAGATATGAATGATTACTTGATAAATGAGATAGAATGAATAGCAACTCTTGGAAGAGTAATTATCAATGAATGTTATACATTGGGGAAATCATTAGTAATGAATGATATACATAGAGTATATAAGGTACAGATCATAAGTGCACCATTATTAGTTGATCTGAGAAAAAAATTGACAATTTAAAAATGATTAAATGATTAGTAACTTTTAGAAGACGAAAGCAAATCCAGGTACTAAAGGGTAACTAGTTTTTAGAAAAAGACTATGTTATGATAAAAGTTAATGATTCTTGAACAACTAAGATAATCAAATAAATAGTGATCCTTAAGAAAAATAGTATACTTAAGGCAATGACGAGAATTCTTGAGATTATGACACTGAAAATGCTAAAGGAGGTTTCGATAAATGATATAGATAGATAAATGAGGGTTGAATGGGAGATAGTAGTTATACTTAAGAAAACTTGGAAGGAATCATAGTGATATTGAAATAAATAATCCTTTAATGTATACTTGATATCTATTGGGTTATAGTTTGATGATTGTTCTATATTGAGGGTGGCATTGAGAATTAAATTACTATATTTAGACTATAGATTTGATGTTTATGATTGGACGATCGTTTTATATTGCGAGAGTTATTGAGAATTGAATTCCTATTTATGGATTATGAACTCCATGTTTACGATTAGATGATTGTTCTATACTGTGAGAATTAGTGAGAGTTGAATTACCTTCCAAAATGAACAAAAAAATGATTAGTGCTCATTGGAAGATAGAAGGTAACATAGAGTTGGAAATGTGACGCTTTGAAAAATAGTGAATTTGATAGTAATATCCAAATAGAATGATAATACCCATGAAAGGCAGTAGAATTAATAGTAGCATCTAGACAGAATAGTAACACCTTAAAAGGCAATATATGTGACATGTAACAATTAATTAGAATACTTACACTCTGAAAGGCAATAGATGTAACAATGAATCAAGAGATTGAGAGATAGTTTGAAGGAGACTTAATGGATAATTACAGGAGGAGTTGATATCCTAAATGAATTGATGATGTATCAAAAATATGGAAATCCATGATTAGGTTACAGATAGACCTTGATAGGGTAAAGATGAAAAGAGTTTTGAAGACATTTACTAAAAGAGCAAGACTGTTAGAGTTTGACATTATGAAATATGATGATTCTAAAAAGAGACGGATATATGATGAATAAGTGTTAGGAAAGGATTGATGAACCTTATTGATCCGAGTAATAGATTTAATATGAATAAAGATAATGCTCTGTCACATTGATTGAAGATATTTGATAGATAATCCTAAGTAAACTTTTAGGGATTTATGTGATCTAAATGATTGTAAAAGACTAAAAGTGTAGTAAATCATTAGAGAGATCATGAAATAAAATGATATATGAATTTTGGAAATACTATAAGAGCGATTACAATTATAGAAGAAAGGAAGGATCTGTGAGCATTAAGGAATTATGAACTATCTCGATTTTAGAAAGTTTAAACCATTTTGATAAAATCTCAGACAAGACATACCATGTGATTATATGACTCTAAAAAGACACATAATATGTAGGAACTTCCCGTAGTATTAAAGAACATTTCCTAAGGAAAGGAGTTGGCTAAATAATGATTGAAGAGAAACGTAAGATATGATAGAGAACATAACGTTATGTAAGATGCAATATACCCATGATCAGTGTTAGAATTCATACAAGAATGTAAGACAATATGAAAGAGAATATAGTTTTCTAGATTATGAGCGTTCGATTTTTGCAGACAAAACTCAGTTTAAGAAAGGTAGAATGTAACACTCCGACCCGGAATATGACTGAGCAACCATGTAACCCGAGCTGTTAAGGCTCTATAATACGATATTGAATGGACTGAATGATTTTGAAATGTGAATGGTTTCAAATGTACAGACAGTGTCGGGCAATGCCCGAGTAAACCAGAACCGAGTACCGAAGTGTGTGTAAATACATATATGTATATATATATATATATATAAATATACGTGAATGGAATTTTATGTATATGTGCATATATATATTACACCAAACAATATTGTTATATAATGAAGTGTATATATATATATATATGTGTGTATAACTATATGTATACACATGTATATACATGTCCATATAGGTGTATGTAAGGAAGTATATATATATATATATTATAGTATATGTACATGTATTACTCACAAAAATGAAATAATATATATATATATATATATATACGTATAAGGGCCATACATGCAGCATGTGCTGTGTGTGTAGTTATTGTGTGTTTTGAGTGTTGAGGGAGAGTGCCACAAAGGGCTGCCGACATGAGAGAGAGAAAATATAATATATATATATATTGTAAATATCTTCAAGCCTTGAAATCTTGAGGATAAAGAAGCAGTAAGGGCGGTGAGAAAGCAGTCAAGGAAAGCTGCAAGGAATGTGGGAAAAGAGAAAAAAAAGTGGGCGCTGCAAGTGGGAGAAATAGCCTATATATATGCGTGTGAGCATTAGAGGAAATCAGAAAAGAGGACAAGAAAATTGAGAAGCTGAGGCAAGGAGGAGGAGTTATGAGATTTAAAAGAGCAAACTAGGGTGATTCAAAAGGAGATACTGCGAGCAAAACGTGAGAAATAAGGTGAGTAAAGTGACTACTGTTTTTAATTTTTGAAAGCATGAAAGTTAGTTCAAAATGTAAGGCCTTGATAAGCATGTAACTAGGATCATTTAGCAAAAAAAATGAAGTATTTTGGTCCAGAAATGAAAGAGATATATGCGATTACAATTTTAGAGCATAATCAGGTTTTTAGAAAATCGAGCTTGAAACCTAGAAATTTTTATGTAGAACTGTTAAATACCTGCCCAGATAAAGATTAGGATCAAATTAAGTGAAAAAAACAGTGACTTAACATTTAGGAAATTGAAATGAAAGTGTCACCAGAAGTTCGGGTTCGCCGGAATACCCAACTGAAAACCCATATTCAAAGAGTTCTAGAGGCCTACTCCAACAATGGAGGATGGATATCGAATCCTTGAAGAAATTGAGATCGAACCCTATTGAGCTTGGTTGGAAAACAGGTCAGAAAATGTCACCAACATCGGAGGGGCCGCCGAAGACTGATCGGGGAAGATGATGAATAGTGACATCTAAACGATGTCATGTTGAGGGGTTGTTCACCTAAGCTAAATCGTTTTAAGGTTAGTATTTTAATTTTATATATATGTATGGGACTATTTGGTTACAAAGTTGTGAAATTAAATTGGGGGATTGTTAGGGGACGGGGTTATCCTATCCTGTTCTAAACCTAGTTCACTGTTTGGTTTAGGAAATCAAAGAAAAAAATAACAGGGACTGTTGCCCCCAGGAGTTGAAGCCAAGACCGAACCAAGGAACGGTTTAAACCCTAAAGTGCAGATCACTGTGCCACTAAGGCACATGTGATCCAAACTAACCCAATAAATATACATTTTATAATCAAATGAATAAATTAAATTATAATAATTAAAGAATATTAAAACGTAGTCCAAAATTAATAAATAGTGTTTTCTCATTATCTCAGATATTCTAAAACCAATGAAAGGGTCTGGTTTACGAGACGGAGTCCCAAAAAATAAAGACTTTAGAAATGCTAAATGACCATAATGCCTCTAATAGTACCCGAATCCAAATGAGTATCCGCGAAAGTCTAAACTGACTTTCTTCGACATTCTGGACTCAATAGTAGAGTCTAAATTAGTGAAAGAGATACTTATGGTAACAAGGCATAAAATTTGATGAATACCATCAAGACTGAGACGTGTTTACGATATATAGAAAACTCGAAAGGAAATGGGAAAGTCACGAGATACAGATCTAGGAACGCACTGAAAGGTAACTAAAACCTAATCTCTCACATGTGGTATTCCAAACCATATTTATTCCATTACTGCCGAACTTGTACTTTTGAACGTACCAGATATTATGGTTTTTCACACTGTGATATTGTTCTACCTTGTGGACATTTATTGACTAATATATTATTATTTATCTTATTGTACCATGCCTTGAAAGGCCTACTGTTATGTCTTTACTGAATACATGATATTTCATATTTATACTCTTATGGAATCACGAATGATCATGATATGTTATGAATACCAGAATTGTGCTCAGTCACAATATCCGTTCGATGCTTTCTGAGTTAACAGGACCTACGGGTCAAGTCTGTGAATGGACATATGGCCAAGATGGTGGAGTTTACTAGGGGTATGTCGGGCCCCAAAATACCGAGGGCTTGCCAAACCCTGGAACAGAGTAAATGCATCTCTTTTGTGATTGATATGACTGCGATTATTAAATGACATTGTTCCCAATCATCAGTCTTAGACTGAGAGAACATTTCTTATTGAATTGATTGTGATCAATTTATTGTGGCAATACATTCATATTGATAAATTGTTATTGAGAGTTCCATATTGATATTATATCCATTACTCCTAATTCAATATTGTGACCCCACTGTTTATTGGCCATTATGGTAATTGTTCTCATTGGCTATCACAACAGCTCATTTCTTATGATTGGCTATCATATTTATATTCATGGATTCATGTTCTTTTATGATCACCAAAACTAATGCCATAGATGGGAATTTACTTACTGAGCTTCATTTAGCTTATTCCGTTTTACTTACCATTTTTCAAGTACTGACGCTACAAAACCCCAGTAGGAGTTTGAAAGCGTAGGATGACACTTTGAGGAAATGTATTAGTTTTTGATTTAGTTCTCCTATGTATTCACCACCTACGAGTGATGTTATGTTTGGTTCATGTTTTGACAATTATAGAACCACATTATGTATTGAAAAGACTTCCGCTATTTATTATTTTAAATTCTTAGTACGTTGCACTTTCTTATTATGATACAGAAATGGAAAAAGTAGGGACGACCTTAGAGTCGGTCCTGCGACATGAGATCCGCATGGGGTGGGTTTCGGGTCGTGACTAGTGCCATGGTGGCACAGTGGTCACACACTTGAGTTTAGAGCTTACGCACAGGCGATAGGGGGTTCAAGTCTCTAGGGCTACTGCTCCGTATATTTTATTTTATTTTTCTTGAGCTAAACAACGGACAGGGGCAAAAGCTAAGATAGGATATCCCTGTTCCGCCTTACGTTATTAAATCAAATTATTATCCCCGTTACCAAACATACCCATCTAATTTAATTTAAATCCCATGGCCCCTAAACAACGTAGTTTGGGTTAATCGAATCTGTGCCTGGGTGGGTTCCGACCCAACCCGCATAGTGTCTCATTCTTCATTTTTTCGGCGACACTCCGATGACCTTCTCTGACACTGGTTATCAGATTCTGCAAAACTCTTTAATTTTTAACTTATTTATCGAACTGTTTTAATTCTATTTTGTGATCTTAAACAAGTCCCCGTCAATATTAGGACCATTAGGGTTAAGCTTAGCCCTTTAGATTGCAATGATCGAACGATTTTTCTCCAATTCACGTTTTTCCGGCCACCATTAAAATTTCACTATTTCTCTCTCATTTCTCCACCAAAATGGCTCATTTTTTAACCATTGTGTTTCATAGCTCAAAGGCTACAACTCTATGGGTTTAAAACAAAGCTTTGTGTTCATTTTCTAAGTTGGCCGATTATTCCCTAAACTTGAAACTCCCTATTAAATGTTCATTTCTGGGCCAAAAGGTGCAATTTTTGCTTTTTTATGATCCATTTCTGGTCTAGGTTTGGTCCCTGATCACAAAACATCATTTGATTTAAGTCGAAAGCTTGACCTAGTTTCAAGCTATCGTTAATAGCGGCTTAGGTTTTCGTTGGGTTTTTCCTCACTATTTTTCTCGTGTTTCTTCATTAAACTTCTAGTTTTAAATAAACGTAATAAATTAAATCTTTAAGAAAATGTTTCATACCTGTTTAGTTAATGGCCCATATTTTCGCTCTTAAAAACTACTCCCTTTTCAGTTTCCCTCATTCTAGCTCACTTACAAAAAATGCTATTTTTAGCGACGCTCATTATCAGCGCCGCACGCCTGAGAGTCACTAAAGGACACTATGAGCGACGTACAAGGTGTGCGTCACTAAAAGGAGTAAAAAATCTGTTTCTCGCAAAAAAATATAGGCGCGCAACTTTTCCTGACCGAAAATAGACTATTAGCGACGCACATCGTGCGTCGTTAATAGTTTTATTAATTGAACGACGCCATCGTGGTGGGGTTTGGTTGATGCACACTAACGTATTAGCGACACACGACGAGCATCGCAAAAAAATTCCCCTATTTTTATACTAGTGCCGTTTCTTCTTCTTCGCTTTCCCTCTCTCACTCTCACTCTCTGTCACTGTCTCCCCTCGCTTCCGACGACGGAACGTAGCCTCTTTCTCTCTCTATCTCTCTTACTTCGTTCAGAGATCTTTAACGACCTTTCGTTGCTTTCAGGTAGATGATCGAGCTCTTTATTTCTCTGTCTATTTATATATATATTGCACTATATATGTTGTGTGCTTGTTAAGACTTGAAGCTGATTCATCAGATACACTCTATCATGTCTTCTCTTTTTGCTGATAATATATAAAATCTTGTACTTTTCTAATATATT